>BSBN01000743.1:0-1200000 GCA_027924645.1 Cunninghamia lanceolata
AACTAAAATACCAAAATCAATAGGTAATTATAACTTGCTCTGACACCACTTGATCCATAAATTGAGTGAGATACTCCTCAACAATTCATTGAAACAACAAATTCTTCTACCACGTAACTCTTCTTAACACACCTTCAAGAACACTGTTTAGATAAAATTTAGCCACTAACACAATCTAAGCATCAATGGTAGTATGTAGACAACAAGAGAAAGATGAGACAATGATAACAACACAAGAAAAACATATGTCAATGATTGTGCACACATAGGTCACCCCAACAAAACCCTAAAAAGGTGAAAACTCCATCAAGAGTGAGTTTTGCCACTATATGTCAATCATTTGCATCTTGCAATAGATGATAACATGTCAAAACCAAGCTTTCAACATGTTTACAAGCTTATAGTACATACAACAATGTCCACTATTTCCAAACTCTTACTTCATAGTGACAAAACCCTATTATTTGAGTATAACATGAAGATAAAAAAAGAGCTAACCCTTGAACACGATGAAAAATAGTATAAATTATAGACTTTAATGTCTCTAGAGGCTCGAAAATGTGCTTTCCAATGCTTGGAAGATGAAATAAATGGATCTAACCCTTCACATTCCTTGTCTTGTTTGAACTATGGAAAATCACTACTTCCAACTTATGAGCCATTTTCAAAGTCATCGTAGTCTTAGCATTTTTGACACTTTTACTATGGAGTCATTACATAATCATTTTGATTGATGGTATTTTTGTTACTAGCAAAAACTAAAAAATGTCATAATTCAAAACCACCTTGTTTTGATGTTTGCACACCTATCCTATGCCAACCTTAGGATGCCCTGGATCATCTCAAAGTGTCAAATGACTTGTATACAAACATATCAACCCCTAAAATTTATGATCACCACTCTTCTTGTGAAGGCAAGTCCTAAAACAACTCACTCTGATTAATATTGGGTAAACTTGATCACTTGATTATAAGAACTAACTTGGTTTACAAATAAGTTGGATCCTTACTTATATGTAATTGTATTGAAGCAATATGAATATAAAGTTTGGTTGATCTCTTTTCAATGGAGTTGATATGTTGAAGAGGATATGATTGGGTTTTAGGCTTTTTTGATGCTTGAATGGTTTGTATAATGTACATATAAAGTCAACCTTCTCCCTTTTGGTGCATCTTTTGGTTTTCAATAATTGTATCAATTGTAATGTTTGCACTATTATCTAGAGAGGTTCATTGTTGTCCCTTGGAATGGTGAGTACTTACCCCTTATGAATTTACTTAAGATATTGATGTAGTGTAGATGTAATGACTTGGTATTGCTCTATCTAATGGAATCCAAGGATCATGCTATATCTATTGGATGTACATGTAATATGGAAAATTACATGCTCCTCCTTTGTGTTAGTTTGTGTTCAAGTTAATGCATCCTAAAGTATCTTGCATTTGTCTATTAACATTTTTAAGGGCCAACCTAGAATGAGATAAGTGTCTTTTTGAAGAAGAAGATTTTATAAGAACTCTATGATACAAATGTTAATAATTATTCTTGGATCTACCATAATTTTATCAATGAGATTATGATGAAAAAAAACCCTTATTGTACAAAAACTTGTGATAGCCATTATTGGAAATTTCTTTGTGGATGAATGAAATAATGAGGGAGGAATGCGTATTAGGTTGATCTTCAATAAATCCCACATAATCCTTGAATAATCTGGATGAATATTGAAAGGTGACATTATGAGTCTCTTCTTCTTTGTCTATTTCCACTTTATTAGCTTGCGCATGTTGGCGGGAGGGGATTAGTGTAAATTTACAAATATGACTAGGGGGAGTAATGAATTTGTTGTCCCTATCACTAATCTAGGTTTTAATTGAATCATGCTATTATCATTTAGATTTAACCCTATTCTTAAGAATTATTCATTTTTTGGTTGGGTGGTTAGATACACGATGGAGTCACAACATGAATTGGTATTAAATTATAGGGGTGAGGGTGAGAAGTAGTCAATGGTCTAGCAGGTGGCAAAGTAATCAAGTTAGCTCCTAATTTTTTTTGTAGTATGACATGAAGGGGATATGTAAATTTCTAAATGTTCTTTACACTTTAGGCTTAATGTTGATGACATTAGAGGCATCATGAGATCAAACAATATGATTCACATTAAATTTTGGTTCTTGCTTAGGTTGTTAGGCACTACCATTACCCTTATTAAATTATTCTTTGATTGAAACTTCTTAAGGTAAGAGGCTGATTTGTGAGGTGTGTAGAACCATATACTAGTAAATTTACATAAGGAGATTAAGTTCATAGTTCGTTATGCTAGCTGTACATAAATTAGACAATGAGGTTTAATGATTAAAAATAACATTGCCCTTGATGGTGGTAAGTAAAATATCAATAAAAACCTTGTATCTCATTATTCAATGGTTGATAGTTCAACTTTTCTAGTAAGGTTTGAAATCTTAAGACATTTAGTCACTAACTCTTTTGTTAATACCTTGTTTACATTGGACTATTTTGGTAAAATTGACTCTTAAACCAATATTATCTTGGAAATTTTGAGAAAAAATATTAGTAAGTTTCACAAAGGAGTGTTTAGAACCATGTGGCAATGAGAAAAACTAACTTAAGTGCACATTGTTCAAATTTCTTGAAAAGAGTTTGGCTAGCAAATTGGCATCATATACAATATATAAGAATCTAACATTGAAAAAGAATGGAAGTTATAGTGTCGCCTTTTCCATTATATAATTTAAATTGAGGAGCCAAAAATCCCATGGGAAATGGATAAACAAATACAACATAATCTAATAAATTGTGTAATAACTATTGAAATAGGTCCTTCTTAGAGCTAGCAAGAAAATTATTTAGGTGAGTTTTGACTTCTCTCAACTCCTTCATGATGACATCAAGGGAGGTTGGGGTAGGTTAAATTAGAGAAATAGAATCCATGTAGCAAGTTGATTTATGTAAATGAGTTGAAATGATAGGCTTATAAATGTGGATGGCTTAATGAGATGCGAGTGGAGGGTGGGATGAGATTGACACATGGAAGAGATATGTGTAGATGATGATGGAAGGATGGCTAGTGGATATAAGGGGAATGGTAAGAGGTGAAGTAGGGTGGATAGGTCATGCCAAAGCAAGGATGGATGGAATAGCATAGTGAGTAGGAAGTGTGGGAAGGAAGTAGGGTGGAGGATCCATGAGAGTGAGAGGGGAGATCATGGGAAGCATCATTATGAGTGTTCGCATCCTCAACAATTTGGCTAATGCTTTTGAACATATCCATGCCATTTGTCTTAGTCAAAAGAAGTCACATTATCTCATTAAATAAGAATTTTGATTGTATATCATCATCTAAAGTTGTAATTCCATTTAAAAAAGTTGTAGCTCTTGGTGAGTATTTCACACCTCTTTTGATTTTTAATTAATTCATAGTGAGCATCATGGTTGTAGGTATCATCTTCATTGAGATGAGACGAAGTAGTGTTGTTTTCAATAATGGGAATACAAGGGGAATCCATCTAAAGAGAAGGGTTTATCCTTGCAGGCACTTTACTTAAGAGGACTTGAGGGTCTTCAATCTTTTTTGTATACAAGAAATGACTTTACCTAGATCACAAGATTTTGCAATTAAAAAAAATAATAGATTTGAAATTTGAAAGTAGATGAAGGATAACCTAGGGGAAAGGCTCTAGGTGGTGTAAGAATATTGGGTCCATAAAAGAAGTATGGTAAATAAATGTTCTCCTATTCTCTTTCCTAATCTAGATCTAATTAAATGATCAAATGTAATTAACAATTCATTAGATCTAGAATGAATAGAGTAACTGAAGTAACTAGAGAAAGATTAGGTGCTTGTCTTATTTGACTTGGTAGAGGGTGGACCATTGTTGTTGATTGGATGAAATACTATAACAAGAGACCAATAACTTAAATTTGCATGTAATCTACATCAAGAAGATGTAATAGTTCTATGTATTGATTTCTACTAACATAGACTAGGTTGCATCGTGTGATATGGTCTAGATGGTGTGTCTTGGTCCTCTACTACCACAATCCTAGGATAATATGTTGCCTTCTCGAGTGCATGTATTATTGATTTGGATGTGCCCAAAAGCATAATGAGACTTGATTTAAGATGAATGAAATGTGTTACATCCCTCTTTTTGGAAACAATTATGTTATTTACTTTCTTGCAAATTTCAGTAATTTAATATGTGGTGGACGACATGGAAACTGACAATTTATTTTATAAAGTTGTTATATGAAATTGTGGAATCTAATGGTTATGATCAAGGTGATATTGTAGATAAATGTCTTTATAATAAATGCAATGATGTTTGGATATATTATGTTTTGATTTGAACATAGGTGCTTTGACCACAAAATTGTATGTGAGTCTGTCGATGCAGGAACAGGTGGACCGTGTTCGACGGGAAGAGAAAGTATCTTCGAGAGAGAGTATAGACTCTGGAAATTAACCATGGCGTTTGTTACTGGGATCGCCAAACAGGTAGATAAACCTTGGAACCAACCAGTAAGTCTTGTATGTCGGTTGGGTTAGTTAACTAGACGTTGATGTCAAAGGATAGAGTGTGACATCCTAGTCGAAAGTCGTCATGTAGAATCTTGGAGTCGTCGATGTCGTTGTAAGTCCATCATAGCAAGTCGACTTATTTAGACGTTTAATATTTTCGCTTATAAGTATTTATTGAACCATCTTGTGGCGAAATTGTAATTCACGTCTCGTAGTCGAAATGTGCGAGAAGTCGGCTTGGTCTGTCTAACGTTGTAAGAACTCGTTCGCGTTACGATCAATCCGTCGTGATTGTCGTAAAATGCGTCGAACTTGTGTTGTGAATTTATTCTTTTCCTTTTTGGCCAATAAGTTGCTCTAGAGACTTGTTAACCGTCGTCTTGTCAAGTTTAACCTCTCTTTTAGCTTTTAGATGCTTTGTGTTCGAGTGAGTTTTGGTTAACGAAGTCTTCACCATGATTGGATCCGTCGCAATAAGTTAAACGTTTACCATGGTAATCCGTGAACCTTGGGTCTATGCATGTCATCATGACGTGTGTCCTTTTGTAGGCAATTGTGTGATGTTGAGATGCCCAAGCGTGTGTAAACCGTGCAAGAATGGCTTAGATTTTATGCCATGTATTCTTTTCTTTCCTTAATATTCTTGTTGATTGTTAAGTTGCGAAATGTTATTAAAAATCATTTACCCATTTAAACCTTTATGCTTAGCCTCGTATGAGAGTTAAGATTCTACTCTCACCATAGCTCGAGAGAGAAAAAGATGGACAGCTGAGTTGTGAGACGTCGCAGTTATGGCAGATGCCCCATCATTATGATGGGTGTGAAGGGCATCAATGTAAGTGGTTGTGAGAAACCGCAGTTTGTTGCCTACGTGGTAGGGTAGTTAGATTGGAAGGTAGTTAGTAGTGGAAGAAGCAAGTGGAGACACAGTTGACGGAAGAGGGAGTCCGTTGTTAAGTAAAAGGGAGTGTTTGAGTAATGACAGTCGCGGAAGTTAGAGGAGGTCGGTGGGCAGTTAGGGAAGCTATGTAGTAAGAGAGAGAATAACTGTTTGTAGAGGATACGCTGCAAATGGGGGAAGAGCTATGAAGAGAGCATTCGCTGTGGAGAAAGCATACACTATTTGTAGAGAGCTTTCGGTGTGAAGGAAGCATACACTGTTTGTAGAGAGCTTTCGCTGTGAAGAGAGCATTCGCTGTTGTAGAGAGCTTCAGTGTGAAGGGAGCATACACTGTTTGTAGAGAGCTTTCGCTGTGAAGAGAGCATTCGCTGTGGTAGAGAGCATTCGATGGGATGAGAGCATAGTCGTGGCGTGAGAGAGGTAAACTGGATAGGAGATATCACTGGGGGAATAGAAGTTGCAAGAGAGTAAAGGGCAGCAGTGGAAGAGAGTGTAGAGGTCGTGAATTGTGTGGAAGGGATAGCTGTGTAAGAG
The DNA here is from genome assembly GCA_027924645.1 of Cunninghamia lanceolata. Classification (NCBI taxonomy): domain Eukaryota; kingdom Viridiplantae; phylum Streptophyta; class Pinopsida; order Cupressales; family Cupressaceae; genus Cunninghamia; species Cunninghamia lanceolata. The sequence continues at coordinate 5,983 of BSBN01000743.1, forward strand.
TATAGTTTTCTAGTGGGCATCGCTGTGGCAAACAAGAAGAACACGGTAGAGTAAAAGGGAGTGACTTACACCTGTATTGTGGAAGTGTGAGGAGTGTTGAAAGAGTTTGCGAGAGGAGAGGTTGAGAAGTTGCGAAAGGGCAGTGAGGGAGTGAGTTTTTCTTCGAAGGAGTGATCAGTTTTCTGAGTAGAAAGCAACAGAGAAAGAGATAATTGAGGAAGCTTGTAGCTGTCTGAGGGTGTTCGATTTCTAAGTAAGGAGCCTGTCTTTGTCTTGAATAGTGTCCGGCAGAGAGGAGGACATTTAACCAAGAGGAGAAGTCAAATTTGTCACAGCAACCTCCATTATCGTCCATAGGTTCATTTCCTTTGTTTTCTTCTCACAGTTTAGACCAGTATGTAAGCAAGTTTTATGTTTGCGAAAGATGTAAACGTATAGTATGAGTAGAATAGGAGGACAACGTAATTCTACTACGATTTTCAGTGTGCGGTTAATCCATGAAATAGAAGTATTGCTGTTTCATTACTGTGTGTTAGGATTTCAAAACTCAGAAATAGAAGTGTGGCTGTCTCATTGCTGTGTTTGTAATTTTAAAAAAACTCAGAAAAAGAAGTATGCTGTCTTCTAGAATTCGTAAACTCAGAAATGGTAGCATTTCTGCCTTGAAGAAATTGTATAATAAAAGAACGCAGTTCTCTAACGTATATTCATTTAGGAACGAACTTATCTTGATGCAAGATGTAAATTTACCTTCCTTGAACGATAGCTACACAGCAAGTAAACACGCTGTTCCACGTGCATGCCTGTGTAAAGTCAAAACCGCAGTTTTTAAGCACATTTTGACGTAAAATTGTGTGTTTGATAGCCAGAAAATGCAGTTGTGAGCAACTGATGTCTTGACCATCGTACATCTTTAGTTAGAGGTCGACCATGCGTTGGTCATCTCTATGACATAGGAAAGATTCCATAATCATTTATATTTTATTTACGACTCTCATTTTGTTGAACCATGTGAAACTAATAACACAGAAAGAGGAATAGGCAGATAAAGTTTTAAGTAATGGTTCGGAAACCGTCATAGATCTGAAACGATCCATTTGAGTTGAAAACCGGCATGTGAGTTGAAATTACGTTGCATGCGACGGTGTTAGAGTCGTTTTACCTTGTAGACCATATGAGTCTAGAATCCTCGAATTTCGGGATAACGGGTAAAGGCTTTATATATTTGAGTATGTTGTGTAAACATGAGAACCAAGTAAACAAATATGAAACCACGGAGGAGTGGGCGCTTATAAGAAAGGTTTTTACATGAAATGGATTATGAATTTCTGAACTCGAGATTAGAGCAAAAGTGGCGCCATGCGCTATTGTAGGAGGATATCCTAAACCCTTGAGGTCATCAAGGTCGTCAAATAGTTAAAACTAAACAAATAGGAAACTGTAGGATTTCGACTAGTTCAAGTCGAGTAGGGTGGGTGAACCAAGTTCTGGCATTCCTAGAACGCTAATTAAAAACAAATCCTTTGGCCAAGGTGATGTACTATCCTCAAGTGCATCGAACGTTCACCGTAACTGGATGGCGTTTCTTGTGGAGTGTCGTGCATGACTAGAGGGTATCTAGGGATTTGCGCGATAACAAGATACGTAGCTTACAACACCAGAGCTCAGATGGCAAACGCTGATGGTTATCCTAAGTCTATCCTCTTGAGTAGGTAGGCCACTTCTGGTTAGGAAGGAGTGCGGGAGACCGACGGTCTGTGGTTGGAGGTTAAGCTCTTGAAGATACTTTCTCTTCCCAAATACTGAGGAATGCCGAGTCTTGAATGTGATGGATCGACAATCAAGATGCATGATAATGGTATGTTTCCAATATATGTTGTTTCAAGAAAATTTCATTTGTTAGAAAACAAATGTTTAATGTATATCATTTCTTTCAGCTTTATGATAATGAGATCATGTGTATGATAAAATGGAAAATGTTGTATTGGATTATAGATGAGTAACTTTTGCATGTGATTTCCTAGTTAAAAAAAAAATTACTGTTGTGAAAACTTAGTTACTTCTTGTCATTTCGGATTTGGATGTTACAAAATGTCCTTGGCTTGTCTTAATAAAAGTTTAGCCCTTGGTAAAGAAAGAGGTTTGACATACTCACCTAACATGCTATACAAATGCATAATCCAGTGTAATAGGTAAACTAGATAATTGGTGTAATGCCTAAATACATAAATCTAGCTTTGAAAGTTGTTGAGTCAAATTTGTCTTTGTGTGATGTTTGAATTGATCGATAGATTTTAAATGACCTATGCGATGTTCTTAAATATTGGACTTTGATCATTAATTTGAACTAATTAGCACATGGTTCAATGGGGTCACAACTAATTTTGTGAAAGGGTAAGATTTTGGGTGTGAAATGATAATTTTAAATTCACTTGAATAGGCTACATTGTGCCACCTATTCATGGATTAGGTTGCACCAAGGGGTCTAGTCTTTGGTGATTGTAGGATTTGATGTGATGAAGGCTATGATTAGTAGTTGTAAATGACTAATAACTATTGGGTAGTAGTCTCATCAAATCAAACTAAATCTATGACAATGCATTCAGGACATGTACAAATTTGTTGTAATATGAAGGTGTAAAAGTGTAGGGCATGTACTTTTCATCCCTAACACTACCCCTTAAAGGCCCCGTGAAATTTGAGTAATGTGAACAACATGTTTGTAAAGTTACAATCTCAATCTTACCTTAACTCAAACTAAAAAAGAAAGACAATGTGATGTACTTGTAATGGTGAAAATTTCATACCTTGCACTTTTTGCTTTCATTTTGTGCCCAATTTAACTAGGTTGTTCTTTAAGCAATACTAGTGTACAAGTAGTGTGTTTCAATGTAAAAAATGGTAAATATTTTGAATCTAACTTGATTCCATCTATATGTGCATCTCTAGGGATCGGTCCTAATTCTCAATTTATCCATTTCTTATCTTGGGTCAAATCTATGGGTGTGGTAATTACCCCAAAACTTTCAAATTCAAATTTAAGTTGTAATGGGCCCACGCCAACTCCTTTCAACTAGTTGTTATGTTTTGACTTAAGTAGGAAATTTGTTAAATTGCACGTACCAGGGTGTTTTATTTAAGGGACACGCCTTGATTCATTCTACATCATCTTGAAACCAAGAAGAACAAGCCTACTCTAGAGTATCAGCATTGCATCATCAACTTACATCAACATCCTAAGCATCACTCCATGTTTGCTTCTTATCTTCTAATACTAGAGTAGAACAATCCTAACTTAACAAAGTCCTAAATGGTGTCTATCAACACCAACCCTCTTCAGATGTAAGTTGCCAAGACTAAGGTAAGCAGAATTATGACAACCATTATAGAGAAGTTTAGATGCACACAAGGTTAATATCCACAAACATTGAGAAAGCCCTCCAATCAGAAAAATTCTAGAATAGAATAAATAAATAAAAAAAAAAAAAAATTCACTCTCCAACTTGTTTTTTCTAAAATATTAATGAACCAATTGAAAACATCTAGGTAATACAACAAGAATGTCTTCATTTTAACATAAAGCTGAGTCTTTTTGTCATTTAATTAATTTTGGTAGGATATTTATGTGAGGGAGGATATTTTTTCTCCTCATCATCATATTAATATAGATGTGGAGGAGATTGAGTGGCCCAATCCATAAAGGACAAATCACGAGGACTGTTAGATTTTCGTTCTTCATTTATTCTCAAATTAGTCTACGCATCTTGAGACGACACGTCATCGCCAATCCAAGGGTGAATAATAACTTGTGTAGGCGGTTTAGGTGCAAATTCACAATCATAAATAGATCTCGCAACAATTCTTCTCTTCAGTCTTGCCATTTACTACCATATCTTTTCTTCTCTTCATTGAATTCTCTGTGCATTGCAAAAATGGTGTTATCTACACTTGCAAGTGAATCCGATGGCTCAGTAAATTCCTCCATGTTTGCTTCGCGTTACGTGCAGACAGCCTTGCCAAGGTATGTTGATTAAATATATTTACTTCACTTATTCATGTGTTGCAGAATGCCAGTAATCTATAGTTTGCTGGGTTATTACAAATCTGGAGTTTTGTAGTGTATCATTTTTTGTTTGAAAATTTTTTTTAGAGCAGATAGATAGGATGAGCAATTTTTTTGTTAAATAGGTTCCGATTGCCTGAAAGATCCATCCCTAAGGATGCGGCATACCAGATCATAAACGATGAGTTGATGCTGGATGGAAATCAAGGCTGAATCTGGCCTCATTTGTCACTACCTGGATGGAACCTGAGTGTGATAAACTCATCATGGCTTCCGTTAACAAGAATTATGTTGATATGGACGAATATCCTGTTACTACAGAATTGCAGGTTTGAGGTTTTGAACCGGTGACCTTTTTATTCCATCGCACTGCTATTTTTTTCTAAATTACAAGTCGATTCCCACACATTGACTTGAAATTTTAAATTCTTTTTCTGAATCATTTAGTCTATATCAGATAAACATGATCGGAGACTTATTAAGAACAGTTGCTGATGGATTCATTAATTTCTTTTATTGGAGGGTTTAATATTAGTATATATGTGAAAATGCAACAGAATCGGTGTGTAAATATGATTGCTTCACTGTTTAATGCCCCGCTGGGAGAGGAAGAACAGGCAGTTGGAGTTGCAACAGTGGGATCCTCAGAGGCCATTATGCTAGCAGGTCTTGCTTTTAAGCGTAAATGCAGAATAAACGCAAGCAGCAGGGAAAGCCCTTTGATAAGCCCAACATTGTTACTGGCTCAATGTCCAGGTAAAATAAATGAATAAATAGATCAGCCTTTAAATTCCATGGCATTTTGTTCCAGGAGGGGAAAGCTTTTTGGCAGGTGCAGGACTGTCTTAAATAACAATCTATTTCAATAGTGAAAGATCAATTTTGGTCAATAAAAATAGACAAATATGTACCATTTTTATTGTGAATGAGGTGTAAAATCGCAATTTTAACCATTAAAATAGATAATATTTAAGTAGAGTGAGGCATCAAAGTGTTTGTTGTGTCTCCACAGCCTGGTTAAGAGTGTTGGTGCCCCTTGCAGTCCAAGATCAGTGCAAAATCTTGAGGACGGCTAGGAGGTCTCTGATCCTCCTCTCTAAGATCATATTCTATGATCTATTATGATACTTAATTCTTGATCTGTTTTGATAGGTTTGCTGGGAGAAATTTGCAAGGTATTTTGAAGTGGAGCTCAAGGAAGTTAAGCTGAAGGAGGATTACTATGTGATGGATCCCTCAAAAGGCTGTGGATATGGTGGATGAGAACACTATCTGTGTGTGTGCAATTCTTGGCTCCACCTACAATGGGGAGTTTGAAGATGTGGAGCGCCTCCATCATCTTCTGCTGGAGAAAAACAGCAAAACCGGGTAAGATTCCGTTTACTGCTCAGACTTTAATGATTCACTCTGCTTTTTCTTTCAATTCCAGTCAGGGTTTAAATTTCACTGTCCACCTTGCCTGTCAAACAATTTTATTCAAATGTGTTCTTAAAATATTTAATATAAATGAAATTATATATAAATCAAAAACATATGATCGTAATTCCATATAAAATTTCACAGTCTCCCCCAAAATCTCCCCTTTTATCTAATACAATCTTTTTAAAATTTTAATTGTATTTTAAGACGAAAATATCTAAATACAGCTATACGACTATCAAATTTAGGCCTTGAAATTTCCAGTGAATGTGCAAGGTTTTGATTTCCTTAATGGGTAACAGCAGTTAAGTAACGGTTTAAAGCAGGGTGCCGTAAACGGCAAGTATCTTTAAATTGTTTAAATTTAAATGGTATGCCTAGCGCCGCAAATAATGGATACATTTTTTCTATAATCGGTTAAAATTTTTGACACCCCAATTTATCAATTTTCAATCCACACGATCTTGAAAGAAACTACGGCCATACGGCCATCTAATTTAAGCCAACTTAAGATGTCGGTACGCCGCGTATTGTTGTAACGGAAATATCACCGTCAAATACCATTTGGTTCCCTCTGCAAAACACACGGCGGCTCATTTTGTTAGGTCCAGCTGTCAGGGAAAGTCTAGAAGGGGGTGATAAGTCAATTAAATTATATTTGAAGTTAAAAATTGCTTGGATATACATGTGAGGAGAACAATGTGGTGTTAAAAGAGTGTCTTAGGAGTCTATTATAAGAGTTAAGTATACAACTTCTTTAAGGCAAACTACTTGGTTGATTTAATACAAAAGGAAAAGACAAGGGTTGAAGATGAATTTATGCCGAGGTTCAATGCAAGTTCAGCCATACAAAAATAAGTTCGATGCGATTAATTTGTAACTTCGCTAAGATGTCAATGAAAGTTGATTTGTTGATTGTTGATGTTTTGACGTCAATTGAAATATGATACTCTAGATCCTAGTAAGAAAAATGCTTTTGTATAATTTTTTAATAATTCAATTATAAAAAGTGTGAACCATACTATAAACTTTTTGAAATACACAAATATAAACTTTTTGGTATCATGACAATGTTATATTTTGAGATTGTTAAAATTTGGGGTTTAATAATCCCAAAACAAAATTATACTCATAATTTAGTTGTTCGAAAATATAGAATGTAGACTAGGGGAGAGGATCTAGTAGTTGAGCACCCTAACTTCACACCTCTCAAAATCATATTTGGTAATTAAGAATCACTCTAAAATTTTTAAAGTAGCTTATTTGGCAAGGCCCCTTCTTATAGGTAAGGTTTGAGGGCCACATCATCATACTTTTTTGTGGAGGTGTCAAATAGTTCCCAAAAAAAGGGTGGACCAATAAGTGTGCATTTAAATCATATTTTGTTGGTGCACTGATGTGGCGTCACATGATTAGTTGCTTTTTAAATTTAAACAGCACATTTTGTTCAATATAAGTACTTATAATAACACTAACAACCCTAAAGTCACAACTACTGGTGTTAAACTTTTAAAAATAATGAGTCTTAAATACACAAATACTATCACAGGGTACACCTATTAAAACATGCTAAACAATTAGATCCTATCCCCTAATCAATAATAGTCACATAAAAAATTATATATCGAAAATTTAAATAAAAAATTTGAGATAAATACAATTAAAAAACTAGAACACTCTTACGCAATAGACCCGACAATCACTTGAATCACCTCTTACATCAATAACACCTCATCTGTCAAGTGGAACCCACGTACTTAAACCAATGATTCAATTCCAATGTGTACTAGATTTGCCAGCTTGTGTTTTTATACTTTTTAGGTATAGACTGCCACGTGACGCTGGAAAACCATTTTGTAATATTTTTCCTCGGAAGCCTAGATAAGTAGTGGGGACTTTTACGGAACTTTGATAAGTAGTGGAGACTTTTACGGAACTTTGATGTGGACGTACCTAAAAATAAAACATTTAATAAGTTGTTTTTCAGACTTACATATATTAGATTTTATTGTATTAATAAGCATAAAAGTCGAGATTGGATTGATATAAGAAATGGAGTTTGAAAATTAAAAAAAAAAATGAGAGTTGGGGGAGAGTACTCATAGATAATATGTTCTAATTTTCATCTTAAGTATATTAAAAGAATTAGTAGTTAAGAAATAATATACCAATAAAATTTAATAAGGAATCAATAAATATGTATATATACACTTCACAAATCACATCAAAGAAACAATCAATCATATGATGACATATAAGGTGGTCGGTATACATGCTTTGGTGCATGTGTTTGCATCAAACTTTTTGGGCAAAGATGTAGTTGCTTAGGCTACATAGTTGATACCTAAAACCCCAAACAATAACTTTAAGCTCTCACTCATATACACATATATGCTGAAATTTTATGGTGTGTGGGTATTGGGTCATTTCCCCTATGCTTGATTTTATTATTAGGTGGTTTCTTAAAAGATAGAAGAAACTTATATTGTTTGATTTGAAATTAGTATAGATATCTCAAAGATATTTATCTAAAAAATGTAGAGAGATTAAAATGATTTTATTTATTTAAAGAAAGTTTATTGAAAAATTGATTTACTTTGTTTCCATTTCACCCATAATTCATCCTCTTCCTTTGCCCTTGAAAATAAAATCCTCTATTAAAATCAAAGACTTTAATATTTGATTTTATTCTTACTAACCTCTCTCTATCCCAATCTTCAATTTATAGACTTATTTAGTATAAAGCTTAAGCTTTAATATTAACCAAAAGTTAATATCAAACTTTAATTGTAGGTGTGTGGTTGCACGAAATTTTTATTTACATGATCCCACCATAAGACTCCTTGATATCACTTAGAACAACCTTGTTAATTACCTTTATAATACCTCATAATAATTTATTAATTCTCTTTTCCATATTTCATATTTCTATTTTTCATAGATAGATCTTAACTCATCTATTTAAGAACATGGAGAGTTTATTTTAGTTTAGAACTATTTAAGAATTATTTTATTTTATTTACATTGTTTAATTTATTTAGAGTAATTTTTATTTAGTTAAAGAGTTATTTTATTTACATTGTTTACTTTATTTTTATGCCAAGTTTAAGAATTATTTTATTTCATTTTTAACATTGTTTACTTTATTTGAAGAGCTATTTTTATTTACTTAAAAGTTATTTTATAGTTTTTTTTGTTTAAATATATGTTCCTATAATTAGGATTTGTGTTTTATTAAGAATTTTATTAGAGTCTAAATCATGTGTGTGTATCCTTTTCCATGTATTTGTGTCCTTTTTGGCATGGTGAGTTGGTATTCCATACTAGTGTAGTTGTGTCCTATATACTTTTTTAACATATTTCTTTGTACTTATCAACGCCTTTTGTTCATGTTCCAATACTTGTAAAAGTCTAAAAACAACTAAAGTTGGATTTTACCTTATGGTACATTTAGGACCTGCCTTAAGCATATCCCTAGGTTAACTCAACAAAAATAATACAAAGTTTTAGGTTTGTGGCCCAAAGTGTTGGTGTAGGTCACTGTTATAATGGAGGTAGGTGGTGAGTGTAACAATGGAGGAAGCCCAAGGTAATTAGAAGAGGGCTCTAGATGCATAACAATGGTAAGCATGTGTTATAGGTGCTAGGTGAGATGAATTGTTTTGCACTTTAGTTTAACCACTTAAACAAGTAGATTTGATTTGATAGTTGGAGGAGTTTTTAAGGTTCATGAAAAAGTAGGTGTTTGGTTGGCAAAAGGTGAGTTTAAATTCATTAGACACAAGTGTGAGTGGTGGTTTTCTAAAGGATAAAAGTGCAACATGATAATATTTGTGTGATAGAAAAACTAAAAATAAAAATGGAAGAAGTGTTTTGATGTGCTAAAGGTAGTATCCATATGGGAAAGAATATTTAGAGAGTCAAAATGGTCCAACTAATAATTATTAAAAATGAATACTAATAGTATTTATTAAAAATGAATGTTAAAATAAATACAAAATTAAAAAAGAGACGTATCAAATACACATACTTCTCATCTTTTGTTGTACACAAGTAATATTTAAAGTTATTATAACAATTTTGTGTAACATCAACAATTTTATTTATATTAATCTATTGTATTGAATGAATACAATAACTTAGCTTAAAAAAAAGAAAAAGTTCAACATTATAATATGATTTATTAAAAAATAGAAGCCATGGGGAATTGGTTTATTGAGAAAATAATATAAAAATATTGACTCAATGATGATATAATTTGACATATAGAAATTTTTTGTGATATGTGTGGGGGTGCAGATGGGACACTCCTATACATGTGGATGCAGCAAGTGGTGGTTTTATTGCACCATTTTTATATCCAGATTTACAATGGGACTTTCGCTTACCTTTGGTAAGAAGCATAAATGTGAGTGGCCATAAATATGGGCTTGTATATGCTGGTGTAGGATGGGTTGTTTGGCGAAGCAAACAAGACCTGCCTGATGAACTTATTTTCCACATCAACTATTTGGGAGTTGATCAACCCACCTTTACTCTCAACTTCTCCAAAGGTAACTCAAATATATTTATATATTTATTTTTACTGTAAAACAACCCACACATTGACTATAGCTAACAGGCTTTTTAAGTATTGAAATTTGAAAGGACTGTTTCTATGAATCCTAGCTCTCACAACTGAAGCTAAAATAAATCAAGTTATTATTATTAAATCTGTTGCTACTCACATGTTTGACTCGTACTGCTAACTAAACATCATTTTACAAATTGGCAGGTGCGAGCCAGATCATTGCGCAGTACTACCAACTCATTCGCCTGGGATTCGAGGTTTACACTCTGAAAACCCTTACTCCAAATTTATGTTGAAGGAAGAACTTAAATTACCAGTCTTTCCGTTAGTCCCCATTCAGGTGAAGCTAAATCTAATACAGAGTTTTTGATTGCAGGGATATAAGATGATAATGGAGAATTGTCGATCAAACGCCAGGGCTTTGACAGAATCTCTGGAAAGAACAGGGAAATTCAACATATTATCCAAAGACGTGGGCGTGCCTGTGGTGGCCTTCTCGCTCAAGAACAACACGGAGCACGATGAATATGAAATATCAGATCATCTGAGAAAATATGGGTGGATTGTTCCGGCGTATACAATGGCTCCAGATGCTCAGCACGTCACGCTTCTGCGTGTTGTGGTGAGAGAGGACTTCAGCCGAACTCTGGCAGAGCGCCTGGCTGCAGATGTTGACAGAGTGCTGACTGAATTGGAAGACCTTCCTCCTAAGATAGTTCAGGCGGTTCAAAACTTGGTCATCAGTGAAGAAGATACTAAGTCTGAGGTGAAGGAGCCGGCAAAACAAGAGGTGATACAGTCTCATGATGATCATAGCCATCGTCACAGGCGAAAAAAGGGACGCCAGGCCCGCCATCCTCACGATTCTGTGCACAAAACAAAGGGCATCTGCTAAAGAATAGTTAGTCCTTTTATATTTTATTATTTTGATGAGGCCGTTTGTGTTTGCTGAATAAATGTTTCCTATATGCCTTCCCTGATGATTGCTGCCATGATAACTGTCTGATAAGTGTTTATGCTTGCATTTTTTTTGAAGTTTTGTAAGACTTTTTATTTTAAGTTTTCAATGTATTTTTTAATGTGTTTGTTTGCCTGGCCACTTTGTGGGTGTGACAGGGTTATTCAAAAGGTCAATTTTGGTCAATAAAAATAAGACTACTACTTTTTGTTGTGAATAAGGTGTAAAATTTCTATTGGTTGTAACTATAGTGGTGTTGGCTCGTGGAAATGAATGACTATATAATTATATTTATAGATTAAAAAATATATATCTTTTAAAAAATTTAAGAAAAAATATATCACATAAAAAGGAAGATATAAGATATACGGGTGAAATTCTTAAAACAATATATATCTGTGTATATGTGGTAATTTTTAATAGGAAATTATTAAAAAATTATTTGATAATAAAATTGACCGCTTGTGTGTCGAAAGCCTCATATTCACCATTTCTTTGTGAACCAAAACCTTTGCCAACCAACTAAAACTTGCAACATTAATGACATCAAGAGAAATTAATCTTTCAAAATACAAACAAATAAATGGAATCAAAACATTTATGGCTTGCGACTGAAATATAGATAAGGATTGGGTTTTCGGCAGACTTTAAAGATCGAAGATTCTAGGATGAGCGAAATGAAGACAGAAGAAGTGGTGGATTTTAGGATAGGATTGAAAGCCCTCTCTATGGGGAGAAGCGGACATTCCAAAGAAATTGGAGATCGAACCAATTGCCATGGCATAGAAGGAATTGGAGGCATCGAAGACAACAAACTTGGGGAAGCAGGAATGAAAGCTTGGGAAGAAGAAATAAGGGGAGGATTACAACACATGAACAAGAAGGAAAAATGATGAGCAACCAACAGAAGTGGCAGGCGAAGAAATCGGACCCCTTAACAGTTAACCCTAAACCCCCTGTATTTTGTAAATCAATAGACTTGAATGTGAGGATGTAAGATCTTCTAGAGAAAAGTTAGAGGAATGCACCTTCTTTATGAAATGGACTGGGGAATGGTCGAAGAATAGGGTTAAAAATTGGTGTGGTAGTCATTGGGGGCAGGTGGTGAAAATCAAAATCCTACCTAGAGGATTTTACTTGGTTAAATGTCCATGAGGGAAAGGAAGACATAAATTTTAAATAAGGGTACATATATAGCGGAGGGCAGTGGCTTATATCTAAAAAATTGGGAAGTTAATTTCAATCCCCTGAATCATGAAGTAATAGAAGCCTCAATGTGGATTCGAATGTACAATTTGCCAACATAATATTAGGATCTGAGGATTTTAAAAAACACCAAAGGAAAAATTGGGACTGTCATAAAAGTACATAAAATTTGGAGGTTCGAGATTATGAGATGTATGCAAGAATTTGTGTCAATATTAATCCCAAAGAGCCTTTTCCTGAAGAAATTGAAATTAGGACAACAATAGGAATATGGAGACAAAAGATTGAAAAAGGAGAGTGGGATAAATGTAGTAAAGGCCACAGAAGTGGGCATGTGGAAGAAGACTGCACAATAGTGGATAAGGTGAGCCAAGAAGCCTTGGAGGAGGAGGGCAAGGAGGATAGGAAAGAAGCACTGAAGATAGAAGAGACAATAGAGAAGAAACTCCAATTGAGAATAGGGCAGACAAAGGGACATCTATAAACAATAGTGGAGGAGACCAAGAAGGAACCTTGAAGGTAGGTGAGGACACTAGGGAGGTTCAAACTGGGATGAAGGGAAACATAGATCAGGTCGAAAAGGGGAAGGATAATGATAAGAAGATAACTTTTGAACTGGCACTAGAACTATTTGGTTGCAATGAGGATTTTTTGACAAGGAAAACATCCCCTCATAAATACAACAATTGGAGGCAGAGACGGAGGAGGAAAGCAACTACTCGGGGGGATTTGATGAATTGGAAGAGAGAACTATTAGCTAGACTAAATCCAAACTAAATAAATCAAAGGTGGGGGAAAAGAAGGAAAAAGGTAGGAGAACAAAGTTGGAGATGGTTGGCCAGGCTAAAGGACAGATAAAACTGAGATCCGGGAAGGGTGCCCCCCTTCTCGAGGGGCCATGAGGATCATAACATGGAATGTTAGGGGTTTGGAATGCCCCTAACGCCAAATAGATATGTCTAAACCAGACATATCTCTCATTGAAGAAACTAAGATGGAAAAGGCAGAAAGTTTAGCACTGTTAAAAAAATGGCGTCAGTGGAAGGGCAATTTTGTTTCAGCGATTGGAGTGTCAGGGGGTTTAGGGATTCTATGGGATCAGAGGAAGATTGATGTGGAGTAGATCTAGGAAGGAAAACATTGGCAAATGATTAGGATCAAATTCCTCCACCAGAGTTGTGAGTTTTTCTGATAAATGTTTATGGACTGATAAGCACTATCAACAAAAAAAGAAGTGTGGAATCAAATAACGAGAGTAATCCAGTCTATTGAAGAGGCATTATGTATTGTTGGGGGAGATTTTAATGCAACAATTGGCAACTTAGAGAAGAAAGGGGGAATGACAAGGATCATATAGACTCAAGTGGATTTCCAAGACTTTATAAACAATAACTAGCTAATTGGTGTTGCTCTAAGGAATGGTTGCTTTACTTGGACAAACATGAGACATGGGTTCACGAGTATAGTCGAAAGACTGGATAGATTCCTCCTGTTAGGTGAATGGGAAAAGCAACCACTTACTTATGAAACCTCTACCCTGCCATGCACAGGGTCAGATCACTTTCCTGTCTTAATGCAATTTGCTAATGATTCAGCTCTTCTCTTTTACCCCTTCAAATTTGAGAATATGTGGTTAAGGGATCTGAATTTACCAGGTATTTTGGAAAGATGGTGGACATGGGCCCCAAAGTTCATGGGAACGAAGATGTTCAAGTTACACAAGAAGTTGGTACACATCAAAGGACAATTCAAATAATGGAACAAAAAACAGTTTTGGAACATATTTGAAGCTAAAGGTGAGATAGAGAAAGAACTGGCAGAACACATTGAAGTTATCATTCAGAGAGGCATGGACCAAGTCTCCTTCTAGAAGGAGAGGGAATTGAAAGACAAGTATGTATAAGTGTTGAAGAGGGAAGATATTTTTTAGCGACAGAAGTCAAGAGAATGTTGGTTAAGAGAGGAGACATGAACACCAAATTCTTCCATAATACCATGAAGATAAAGAGGAGTATGAATAAAATAAGTTGTTTGAAGAAAATAGATGGCAACACTATTGAGAAACCTGTGGAAATAGGAGAACTAGCAGTAGAGTACTTCAAACAAATTCTCAATCAAGGAGACCTAGGGGATAGTCTAGAGAAGGATGAGGTTTTGAGCTGCATATAACCAATCATCAGTCAAGAGAAAAATGATCTTTTGAGCAAACCAATATCTGAAGAGGAGGTGAGAACATCTACTTTCCAATAGGGAGCAGACAAAGCTCCAGGCCCAGATGGGTTTTTGACAAGCTTCTTTCAGTCTTTCTAGGGGATTGTGGTTAAGGAGGTTATAAGGGTCATGGAGGAGTCAAGAAGGAATGTTGTTGGGAATTAAAGTGTCAACCTTTGCAAGTTCCTATCATTTATTATTTAATTGTATATTTATTTTTGCCTATTATTATAATTTGTATACAAATCTTATTTTGTCACTTTGTGGGAGTTGGCACGGTGATGTGTCATCCTACATGGAAGGTGACTAAGTCTATTATTGTCCTCATATGAGGAGATAGGCATCCCACTTGGTGGTAGAAGACTTTTGCCATGTGTCGACATCTTTTAGGTGTTGTAAAAGGTTTATGATGTGTAAGAGTTATGACAGATTCCTATGACAGAATCTATGACATGTAAGAGCTAGAAATAGAAGATGCTATGACAGGTGAAGACAAGTGTCAAAAAGCATCTTGCATGGAGGAAGTAGGTGCCCAAGTTTGACTATGATAGATTGTAAGAGAATCCACTATTAATAGTCAGTTATGACATATTCTCTTACAGTTGTAAGAGCTGTCATATATGGCAGATTTTATAACATTGTTTAAGAGCATCTGTCATACCTTAATTAGGCAAATTTGGGGCACCCAAGTTGGAGGGTTGTAAGGGATGAAATAGAATCTCTTACAAGTATCATACACATGTTTTATGGCCTTGGAAATTGGGCCACATGGATTTGGACAAGATTCCTATGTTGACTTGCTTTAGAAGCTTCCCCATTTGTAGTACTTCTCTATTTATACAGGTGCTTGGAGTTGGAGTTGTACGGTTCATTTGCAGGTATCATTATGCTGTTAGAATTACTCCAAATTTGACATTTTGACAACTCTTTGAAGAACTTTCATTGCAAGTGTGTTGTAATCTCCTTCAGATTTGATAATACATTGTGCAGGTTTTGGAGTGTTGGGTTTTTCACCCGAAAGGGTTTTCCCCGCATATATCTTGTGTCATTGCATTTATACTTGTTTGTGAATGTGTGTTAATCTATCTATTAATGTGAAACATAACTGTAATTGTAAAGATCTAAGAAACATTTGCACTACTTCCCCTCATTAGATTGGTGTAGGAAGTTGTTTCTGCTTACCTTGCTTCCTTTCAGTTAATATCAGAGCCTGGCTAGTTTTGGTCCTAGCTGCTAGGTAGAGGGTATTTTGTACTAATCTTCGATTGAGTGGGAATCTTGCAGAATATTTTGTGATCTTGTTGCAGTGAGAAGATGACAAGCACATATGGGAGATTTGAAGATTGAAAAATTTAATGGAGGCAACTTTGAGTTGTGGAAACTCAAGATGGAGGATATGCTAATGGATGGAGATTTATGGCTTGTGATATCCGACACCAAACCCTAGAGCATGAAACAAGAAGATTGGGATCAAATGGATCAGAAGGCCAAGGGTCTCATAAGGCTTTGTTTGGCTGATTTTGTGCTCCTAAATGCCCACGAGGAGAAAACTGCAAAGAGTTGTGGAAGAAGCTTGGTGATGTTTATTAGGCTAAGTCCTTGGTAAGCAAGTTATTCCTAAGAAAGAAGCAGTACTCTCTGAGGATGGAAGATGGAGGATCTGTGGTAGATCATCTCAATTCTTTTAATATGCTTGTTGCTTAGTTGACCTCTCTTAGTGTGAAGATGGAGGAGGAGGATTGTTGCATGGCATTGCTGTGTTCTTTACTAGATTCATGGGACCACCTTGTGATGGCCATTGGGAGTACCACTACCACCTTCAAGATGGATGAAGTGGTTTCTGCATTGTTGTCTAAAGAAATACAGAGGAAGTCTTCTGAAATGGCTACGGAGGCTCTTGCAGTTCATGGTAGGTCCAAGGAAAAAGGAAAGAAGGACAAGAAGAAAGAAGACAAAGGAAGATCCAAATCTCATGAGAGATCAAAGTCCCCTGGAAAGTCCAAGGCCTTATGTTGGAACTACAACAAACCTGGTCATTTCCACAAGGATTGCAAGGAGGAGAAAATGAAGAAGAAAAACCATGATTCTGATTGATGACAAGTCCTCTCAAGATGATGGAGAAGCATTTGTTGCTGCCCTGACAACACATGCATCTGAGCATGTGTGGTTAATTGATTCTGGTGCATCGTTTCATATAATATCCCATAGAAACTGGTTTTCAAAGTATGAAGAGTTTGTTGGCGGGAAGGTGTACTTGGGTGATGACTCTCACCTGAAAATAGTTGGCCATGGAAGAGTCTTAATCAGATTCCCTGATGGTTGAGTGAAAGGGATCAATGGTGTACTGCATATCCCTAGCTTGACACTAAACTTGTTATTTGTAAGCAAACTGAATGATGTGGGTGTGCAGGTTATTTTCTCGAATGGAGGATGCAAGATGACGAGAGGAGCTATGGTGTTGGCTAAGGGTGTTCAGATTGGCACTCTGTTGTATCTCGATGCATGCATAGTTCAGTGCAATAGTGCCTCTATTTCGAAGAAGAGAGCTTTAGATTCTTCATCCTCACCATCAGAACCAGCAGCCAAGAAGACTGTTGCATCTACTTTCGATGGTCGTGCATTCTGGGTACCCAAGGGTGCTCATTCTATGGAAATGAAACTTCCTACTGAGAAAACAATGTTGTGGGACCAAAGGCTTGGCCATATTGGTGAAAAGGGTATGAGGACCCTGAAAAATAAAAACCTCGTTGAGGGTATGGATGATTGTAACCTTGAGTTCAATTTCTGTGAACACTGCATATATATGGAAAAGAAAATCATGTTTGAGTTTTACCATAGTTCTCATAAATCTTCTGAGGTGTTGGATCTAGTTCACTCTAATGTTTTTGGTCCTATTAGCATTCCTTCGATTTTGAAATCTGTGTATTTTGTTTCATTTATTGATGACTACAGTAGAAGGACATGGGTATATTTCCTTAGGAGTAAATCTGAAGTTTTTACAAGATTCAAAGAGTTTAAGGCTCTTGTTGAGAATAAAAAAGATAGAAAGATTAAATGTTTGAAAACTGATAATGGTGGTGAGTTTTGCTCAGCAAATTTTGACAAGTTCTGTAAAGAACAAGGTATTGAGAGGCATAAGACAACTCTATATACTCCTCAACAAAATGGAGTTGTAGAAAGAATGAATAGAACATTGATGGAGAGGGCTAGGAGCATGTTAAGTGGAGCTAGCCTAGAACATAAGTTTTGGGCTGAAGCTATTGCTATTGCTTGTTACCTTGTTAACAAGTCTCCTACATCGACGCTTGTTAACAAGAGCCCTATGGAGGCATGGTCTGGTAAGAATCCTTTATTAAGACACAGTCAAGTATTTGGTTGTGAGGCATATGCACATGTGCCTAAGGAGAAGAGGTCCAAGTTGGAAAACAAGGTAGTTAAATGTATCTTCATCGGTTATGGCATCGGTGTGAAAGGGTACAAGCTATGGGACCCAGTGGCTGAAAAAGTTATGTATAGCAGAAGTGTAATCTTCAAAGAGCTCAATCCTTCCCTTGTTGTTCTATAGCCAGAGAAAGAAGAAAATAAAGATGATGTGGTTCAGCTTCCTCCCCCCTGAGAAAGTTAAACCGAAGACACCGGTTGGATTTGATGATGAGGAGAGCTCTAGTAGCTTTGAAAGTTTAGAAGAAGAAGATGAAGAACCTCAACCTCAACTTGTGAGGAGGTCCACGAGAATAAGGTGACAACCTGAAAGGTTTGGTTATTCGTTGCATGATTCCAGTTGTATTTTTGCTTTGATTTCTAATGTTGATGAGCCTAGGACTATAAGGGAGGCTATGGGTATGAAAGATGCATGTTCCTAGAAGGTGACCATGGAAGAAGAGATGGTTTCTTTGGAAAAGAATAATACTTGGGACTTGGTACCTTTGTCGGAAGGAAGAAAGCCTATTGGATGCAAATGGGTGTTTAAGAAAAAGTTTGGTTCATATGGCAACATTGAGAAATATAAGGCAAGGTAGGTCACGAGGGGTATTCATAGGTGGAGGGAATTGACTATGGTGAGATTTTCTCTCTAGTTGCAAAGTTACATCTATTTGGTTCCTGTTATCTCTTGCAGCAACATATGACTTAGAGGTGGAGCAGACATCATTCCTTCATTGTGATTTGGAGGAGGAGATTTATATGTCACAGCCAGAGCACTACATTGTGAAAGGTAAAAAAAATCTGGATTTCAAGTTGAAAAAGTCTTTGTATTCTTAAGCAGTCTCCTAGGATGTGGTACCAAACGTTTGATGCCTTTTGTGTTGAGTATTAGATTTCTAAGATTGAAATCAGATCATTGTGTTTACTTCAAGTTTGATAATAACCGCATTCTCATTATAGCATTGTATGTTGATGATATGTTACTAATTGGGAATGGTAAATGTTTGATTTCTAATTTGATGTCTCAGTTGTCAGCACAATTTGAAATAAAAAATTTAGGGGCATCTAGGTGCATTCTAGGAATGGAGACCAGAAGAGACGGAGCAAAGAAAAAACTTTGGTTGAGCCAGAGTAAGTATGTGAAGACCGTGTTGGAGAGATTCAGCATGGCAAATTGTAGAACTTTGAGTGTTCCTATTACTATGGGGACAAAGTTATCTGTTGCAGATTGTCCGAAGTCTCCTTCTAAGATGGAGGATATGAGCAGAGTACATTATGCTAGTGCAGTTGGCAACTTGATGTATGCGATGGTCTGTACAAGACCAGACATTGCCCAATCAATGAGAGTCCTTAGCCGATTCATGGTTAATCCTAAACGAATACATTGGGATGCGGTAAAGAGAGTTTTCAGATATCTACGGGGTACTTCCAAGTATGCCTTGTGCTATCATGGTTATCCTATTGGTTCTCAACATTCTGTGAGTATTTGTGGATTTGTGGATTCAGACTGGGCAGGTGACATTGACAATAGAAGATCCACTGGTGCTTATGTGTTCACTATGTTCAGCGATGCTATTAGTTGGATGAGTAAGCGGCAACCTATGGTCGCTTTGTCCAAGACTGAAGCAGAGTACATGACAGTTACTCATGCTTGTAAGAAATCCTTTTGGCTTAAGAGATTGTGTTTTGACATTGGGTTTGATGCATGGAATATTACCATTTCTTGTGACAGCTAGAGTGCCATATGTTTGGCGAAGAATCCTACTTTCCATGCGAGGACCACTTTGTACGTGATATGGTAGAGGATGGGAAGGTGAATTTGGAGAAGGTTGATACTTTGGTGAATGTTGCAGATTCCTTGACGAAGCCCATGAGCACAAAGAAGTTTAGATGGTGCTCGGAGTCTATGGGCCTCTTGGCCCCTAGCAGTTAAATCCTATCATTCTATTGGCTCTTGAAAGGTATTTGACAAGTGGGAGAATGTTGGGAATTAAGGTGTCTCAACCTTTGCAAGTTCCTAGCATTTATTATTTAATTGTATATTTATTTTTGCCTATTATTGTAATTTGTATGCAAATTTTATTATGTCACTTTGTGCGAGTTGGCATGGTGATGTGTCATCCTACATGGAAGGTGATTAAGTGTATTTTTGTCCTCATATGGGAGATAGGCATCCCACTTTGTGGGAGAAGACTTTTGCCATGTGTCAGCGTCTTTTGGGTGTTGGCAGGTGCAGGACTACTATTCTTAAATATCATCCCAAAGGTTAATTTTGGCCAATAAAAATAGATAAATATTTACAATTTTTTTATTGTGAATGAGGTGTAAAATGACTATTTTGACCATTGAAATGGATAATATTTAGGTAGAGTAACGCATCAAAGTGTCTGTTGTGTCTCCACAACTTGGGTAATAGTGTTGGTTCCCTTGCAGTCCAGGATCAGTTCAGGATCTTGAGGACGGCTAGGAGGTCTCTAATCCTCCTCTCTAAGATCATATTCTATAATCTATTATGATACTTAATTCTTGATCTGTTTTGATAGGTTTGTTGGGAGAAATTTGCAAGGTATTTTGAAGTGGAGCTCAAGGAAGTTAAGCTGAAGGAGGATTACTATGTGATGGATCCTCAAAAGGTTGTGGATATGGTGGATGAGAACACTATCTGTGTGTGCAATTCTTGGCTCCACCTACAATGGGGAGTTTGAAGATGTGGAGCGCCTCAATCATCTTCTAATGGAGAAAAACAACAAAACTAGGTAACATTTTGTTTACTGCTCAGAGTTTAATGATTCACTCTGCTTTTTCTTTCATTCTAGTCAGGGTTTAAATTTCAGGGTCCACCTTCCCTGTCAAACAATTTTTTAATGAGGGTTATTTATTCAAAGGTGTCCTTAAAATATTATGATATATTTTAGTATAAATAAAATTATATATAAACCAAATATAAAGTCATATAATTCTATATAAATTTTGTTTTAGAGAAAATATCTAAATATGGCCATATGGCCATCAAATGTAGGCTCTGAAATTTCCAGTTAATTTGCGAGTAATGTACCCATTGTTTAAAGGTTTTAGATTTCCTTAATGGGTAGCAGCAGTTAAGTAACGGTTTAAAGCAGGGTGCCGTAAACGGCAAGTTTGTTTAAATTTAAATGGGATGCCGAGCGCCGCAAATAATGGATACATTTATTCTATAATCGGTTAAAATTTTTGACACTCCAATTGATCAATTTTCATTCCACACGATCTTGAAAGAAACTACGGTCATACGGCCATACGGTCATCTAATTTAAGCCACAGTAGGATGTCGGTCCGCCGCGTATTGTTATAACGGAAATGTCACCGTCAAATACCATTTGGTCCCCTTTGCAAAACACACGATCCAGCTGTCAGAAAGTCTAGAAGGGGATGATCAGTCAATTAAATTGGATTTTAAGTTAAAAGTTGCTTGGACGATACATGTGAGCAAAACAATGTGGTGTTAAAAGAGCACCCTTAGGAGTCGTGAGAGTTAGATATATGAATGAATGAATAGTTTTTAATGTTTACGAGATTAAAAATAGTTTATTGGACCACTAGCTTTGTAATTTTAGTCTTCTGCATTTCAATCTTTTTCCTATTCAAAGTGAGGATGAGCTCCCCAAACTTCACAACATTTTCTTCGCTGAATAAACTATGCCAAGATAGAACTGTGAAGCTATTGACATATTTGTCCCTGATGTCCTTGAAAGCCTCACACTCCATAATAAAGTGTTTTTCCAATTCCACTGCCCTAGTAGTGTAGAAAATACACACCTATTTTTCTCATGTTTCTTTAGGGCTTTTCTACCGCCCTGTTTCACACCGGAGTTGATGAGAGTTAGTTTTTAATTGAGCAATAAGAATCTTAGCTCTCCATGAAATACAAGCCCCTATGTATGCTTTTTATTGATGGTCACAAGTAGGGTTGAATTCGTCAAGATAATATTTCTTCTTTCTCGAAAGCACTTTCCCCTCACCTTTTTGTTAAAAGCATTCAAATATATATTTCATTTGTTCATCCATTTGTTGTTTTGTCTCATCCAATTCTTTTTTCTTTTGCTTATGATGTCATTGAAAACAACCTTAGGCCATCTACCTACCTCCATTTACTCATTTCTTTTTAAATACCTTATGAGACGTATCATAGCAATAGCTTCAATAGGCAAACTACTTGGCTGATTTAATAATAAAGGAAAAGATAAGAGTTGATGATGATTTTATGCTTAGGTTCAATGCAAGTTCACACTCATTTACAAAAATAAGTTCGATGCATTATTATTAATTGTTGATTTGTTAAACTCAACGTCAATGAAAGTTGATTTGTTAATTGTTGATGCTTGATGTCAATTGAAATATTGTTAGTGTAGATCCTTGTAAGAAAAATGCTTTTGTATAATCTTTTAATAATTTAATTATAAAAAGTGTGCACCACACTATAAACTTTTTGAAATACGCAATATAAACTTTTTGGTACCAGGGCAATGTTATATTTTGAGATTGTTAAAATCTGAGGCTTAATAACTCCAAAACAAGATTATATTCATAATTTAGTCCGAAAATATAGAATGCAAACTAGTCAATAGACCCGACAATCACTTTAAACTCTTACATCAATAACACCTCATCTGTCAAGTGGAACCCACGTACTTAACCCAATACATCCAAATTCCAATGTGTACTAGATTTGCCAGCTTGTGTTTTTATACTTTTTAGGTATAGACTGCCACGTGACGGTGGAAAATCATTTTGTAATATATTTCCTCGGAAGACTGATAAGTAGTGGGGACTTTTACTGAACTTTAATGTGGACGTAACTAAAAATAAAACATTTAATAAGTTGTTTTTCAGATTATATATATATATATATATATAAAATTAATGCATATTAGATTTTATTGTATTAATAAGCATAAAAGTTGAGATTGGATTGAGATAAGAAATGGAGTTTAAAAATTAAAGAAGGATGAAAGTTAGGGGAGAGAACTTAATAGATAACCATGCTCTAATTTTTAACTAAATATATTAAAAGAATTAGTACTTGAGAAATAATACATTAATAGAATAATATACAAGTAAAATTTAATAAGGAACCAATACATGTGTACATATACATGTGTAACTATACACTTCATTGAGCATGATCCAAAACGTCCAGACAAAAACATACACAAATTCAAAAGTTTTTTACTCATTATTATGGATTGTGGAAAACTCATGTCTACTATACACTTCATTATCACATAGAAGAAACAACCAATCATATGGTGACACATAAGGTGGTCAGTAATACATGCCTTGGTGCACATGTTTCCCTCAACACTTTTTGGGACAAAGATATAGTTGATTAGGCTACATCGTTGATACACCTAGAACCCCAAACAACTAGACAAAGATGTAGTTGATTAGGTTACATCTAAACAAAGATGTAGCTACATTATTGATACTTAGAACCCCAAACAATAACTTTAAGCTCTTAACTCATATACACATATATGCTAAAATTTTAGGGTGTGTAGGTATTGGGTCCTTTCGCATATGCTTGATATTATTGTTAGGTGGTTTCTCAAAAGAGAAGAGAGAAGAAAGTTATATTGTTTGATTTGAAATTAGTATAGATATCTCAAAGATATTTATCTAAAAAATGTAGAGAGATATTAAAATGATTTTATTTATTTAAAGAAAGCTTATTGAAAATTTGATTTACTTTGTTTGCATTTCACCCATAATCCACCCTCTTCCTTTGCCCTTAAAAATAAAATCCTCTATTAAAGTCTAGATTTTAATATTTGATTTTATTCATACTATCCTCTCTCTATCCCAATCTTCAATTTATTAAAAATTACTTCTTGGACTTATTTAATATAAAGCTTAAGCTTTAATATTAACCAAAAGTTAATATGAAACTTTAATTGTAGGTGTGTGGTTGCAAGAAGATTTTATTTACATGATGGCAACATAAGACTCCTTGATATCACTTAGAACAACCTTGTTAATTATTATTATAATACCTTATAATAATTTATTAATTCTCTTTTCCATATTTCATATTTCTATTTTTCATAGTATAGTTCTTAACTCATCTAGTAAAAAATATATATTTAATAATTATTTTATTTACTTGAGAGTTTATTTTAGTTTAGAACTATGTAAGAATTATTTTATTTATTTACATTGTTTACTTTATTTAGAATAATTTTTATTTACATTGTTTACTTTATTTTGATGTGAAGTTTTAAGAATTATTTCATTTTATTTAACATTGTTTACTTTATTTGAAGAGCTATTTTTATTTACTTGTAAGTTATTTTATAGTTTTTATAAAAAGTATATGTTTCTATAATTAGGATTTTGTGTTATATTAAGAGTTTTATTAGAGACTAAATCATGTGTTTGTATCCTTTTTCATGTATTTGTGTCATTTTTGACATGGTGAGTTGGTATTCCATACTAGTGTAGTTGTGTCCTATATATTTTTTTAAGATATTTCTTTGTATCTATCAACACCTTTTGTTCATGTTCCAATACTTGTAAAAGTCTAAAAACAACAAAAGTTGGTTTTTTTTGTATGGTAAGAGTTTTATTAGAGACTAAATCATGTGTTTGTATCCTTTTTCATGTATTTGTGTCATTTTTGACATGGTGAGTTGGTATTCCATACTAGTGTAGTTGTGTCCTATATACTTTTTTAACATATTTCTTTGTACCTATCAACACCTTTTTTTCATGTTCCAATACTTGTAAAAGTCTAAAACAACAAAAGTTGGTTTTTTTTGTATGGTGCATTTAGAACTTGCCTTAGTCATATCCCTAGGTTAACTCAACAAAAAAAATACAAAGTTTTAGGTTTGTGGCTCAAAGTGTTGGTGTAGGTCACTGTTACAATGGAGGTAGGTGGTGAGTGCAACAATAGAGGAAGCCCAAGGTAATTAGAAGAGGGCTCTAGATGCATAACAATGGTAAGTGTGTGTTAGAGGTGCTAGGTGAGATGAATTGTTTTGCATTTTAGTTTAACCACTTGAACAAGTAGATCTGATTTGATAGTTGCATGAGTTTTTAAGGTTCATGAAAAAGTAGGTGTTTGGGTGGCAAAAGGCCAGTTTAAATTCATGAGACACAAGTGTGAGTGGTAATTTTTTGGCGGATAAAAGTGCAACATGATAATATTTGTGTGATAGAAAATTTGAAAATAAAAATGGAAGAAGCATTTTGATGTGCTAGAGGTAGTATCCATGTGGGAAAGAATATTTAGAGAGTCAAAATGGTCCAAATAATAATTATTAAAAATGAATGCTAATAGTATATATTAAAAGTGAATGCTAAAATAAATACAAAACTAAAAAAGAAAATAAAAGTGAGTGCTAAAATAAATACAAAACTAAAAAAGAAAGTATCAAATACACATACTTTTCATCTTTATAGTGAGAATCATGTTAAAAGATAATGTAACTTTGTTACACACAAATAATATTTAAAGTTACTATAACAATTTTGTTTAACATTAACAATTTTATTTATATTAATCTATTGTATTGAATGAATACAATAACTTAGCTACCAAAAAAGAAAAAGTTCAACATTATAATATGATTTATTAAAAAATAGGAGCCATGGGGAAATGGTTTATTGAGAAAATAATATAAAAATATTGACTCCATGATGATATAATTTGACATATAGAAATGTTCTCTGTGATATGTGTGGGTGCAGATGGGACACTCCTATACATGTGGATGCAACAAGTGGTGGTTTTATTGCACTATTTTTATATCCAGATTTACAATGGGACTTTCGCTTACCTTTGGTAAGAAGCATAAATGTAAGTGGCCACAAATATGGGCTTGTACACTCTACTTAAATATCATCCACTTCAATGGTCAAACAATCAATAGCAATTTTACACTTCATTCACAATAAAAAAATGTTAAATATTTGTCCTACTTTTATTGGCCAAAATTGACCTTTGACTATTGAAGTGGATGATATTTAAGAACAGTCGGGCTTGTATATGCTAATGTGGGATGGGTTGTTTGGCGAAGCAAACAAGACCTACCAGACGAAGTTATTTTCCACATCAATGGCTCCAGATGCTCAGCACGTCACGCTTCTGCGTATTGTGGTGAGAGAGGACTTCAGCCGAACTCTGGCAGAGCGGCTGGCTGCAGATGTTGACAGAGTGCTGACTGAATTGGAAGAACTTCCTCCTAAGATAGTTCAGGCGGTTCAAAACTTGGCCATTAGTGAAGAAGATACCAAGTCTGAGGTGAAGGAGCCGGCAAAAGAAGAGGTGATACAGTCTCATGATGATCATAGCCATCGTCACAGGCGAAAAAAGGGACGCCAGGCCCGCCATCCTCACGACTCTGTGCAGAAAACAAAGGACATCTGCTAAAGAATAGTTAGTTCTTTTATACTTCTTATTTTGATGCGGCCGTTTGTGTTTGCCGAATGAATGTTTCATATATGCCTTCCCTGATGATTGCTGTCATGATAACTGTATAGTAAGTGTTTGTGCTTGCATATTTTTGAAGTTTTGTAAGACTTTTATTTAAAGTTTTTCACTGTAGTTTTAAATGTGTTTGTTTGCCCTGCCACTTTGTGGGTGTGACATGGTTATTTTTAAATATCATTTATTTGAATAGTCAAAGGTCAATTTTAGTCAATAAAAATAAGACTACCAGTTTTGTTGTGAATGAGGCGTAAAATTTTTATTGATTGTTTGATATTTAACTAACGTGGTGTTGCTTGCTTAAATTGATGACTATATAATTATATTCATAGATCAAAAAATATATATGGTTAAATATTTAAGAAAAAATATATCACATGAAAAGGGAGATATAAGATATACACCTGAAGTTCTTAAAATAGTATATTGTATGTGTATATATATGGTAATTTTTAATACGAAATTATTAAAAAAATATTTGGTAATAAAATTGACTATCAAATTTAAATTTTGGACTATGTAATGGTTAATTTGTTTATTAAAAAAAATGTTCTTAAGGGCTCGGTGGTTAAATTGCTCGGTTGTAGTGAAAGGGTAGATTTTAGATAGAACAATATTCAAAGGGTTGACCGTCAAATTTAGGCCCTGATTATAAGTTTTGACATGTTTTTTAAATAGTAAATTTTTTATAAATATTTATATATTTTAAATTTAGTTTTGTGTTTATTTTTGGGAAAGAGTTAACAAACTTATCTATGCACATATTCCCATGTATCCATTTCCACCTTCTTACTCTAATCTAGTCAGGGGATAAATGTTCCGTGCCTTTGTTGAGCTAACGTGCTCGCATGATTTGTGCCTTCGTTGGCCCATTGTGTTGAACCTTGCATTAATGGTCTATATATATATATATATTTTAATAAAAAAATATGTTAATCTCTTTAATAATAAGAATAAAATATTTTTTACTACAATTATAAGTTTTGACATGTTTTTTAAATAGTAAATTTTTTATATATATTTATATATTTTTAATTTAGTTTTGTGTTTATTTTGGGGAAAGAGTTAACAAACTTATCTATGCACATATTCCCATGTATCCATTGCCACCTTCTTACCCTAATCTAGTCAAGGGATAAATGCCCACCATTTTGATCATAATTTTTGAATTGTAACTCGAAATTGTAACTTATTATATGTGTTGGAAGCAAAACAACAAAATCTAAATTGGGATGCTCTCAATAACTTGATGAGTCAAGTGCATGCTCATAGAATTGACCCTACACTTATAGACTTGATCCTCACAAATTCAAAATTTAAATTCAAATTTTGGCTGACGCCTTTTATTCATTTCCCACCAAGGGCCAATTGAACACTAATTTTCATAATTTCTTGCTATGTACTTGTATTTAAAGAACATTCAATGTATTCATTTTAATCATCCAAGCATCTATTTGAATATCATTCACATTTAGGGAAGGAAACACTTCAGTTAGTGCAATAAAAATAATTTAAATCTACATGATCATCTTAAAGAGCATATGCATGATCGAAGAGTGTTGTTTGTGATCTTGTACAAATTTATGTGGGTTGACCTAGGAGAACATGTCCCCTTGTGACATAACAACCCTTCCAAGGTATAAATCTTAATACTACTAGCTCTAAGATATCAGAAGTAGAAGGAAGATAAGGTGACCTAGGGGAGCAGAAAAATAGAGTTCTATAGATTGCCAAATCAATTTTACAGGTGAAGGACATGTCTATGACACAAATTTAACCTTGACCCCTAGACTCAAACTAACATAGAGGAAAACTAATATTGTGATTTTGAGGCAAATATTAGACTAAGATTCCCTATTTATCATTTGGATAACTCCTTTGGTTATTATGTTGAGTACAATTATTTTCTTATCTATCTTTCCATACTTTAGCATTTATTATTTTAGAATATATTAGCCCATGACTATCATTATTGAATCGTAATTAATTTATGGTACGTGTATGCATCTTATTGGATTAACCTAGATTAACTTAAGGAAAGTTCTTTTTCATTAACATTTTGGTTTACCTATTCAATACTACATGACCTAATCTTCTTCATAGGTTTTTTTTAAAAGCAATCTTTAGATCTACTATTTTTTGATTCATTCATATTATTTCCTCATTTTGTTCTTGTGCTTCATTGATACACATTTCTTTTAGGGTTTGATGCTAATTTGCATATTCTATATTTCACCCACCCCACCCACCCACCTTCCTTTGCATTAGCTTTAGGGTTTATATTTCACACTTGTTTCAAATTTGATTTAGGATTGCTAGTTTGATATTGTTTTGTATGAAAAGGAGGGGGTTGATTGGATTGATTGTTTTGGTGTTGATAGGTTTAGATCCTCCTTTCACAACAAACATTCAAGGACATATCAACTGAGTTGAACCTCTACTAAGTGAGAGCATTCACCTAACAGGTTGGGTTGTCACTTGGAATGATGTGGAAACTCAGATGTTATCAAACATATCTCAATTTAATGCTCAAATACCCTTAAAACCCTAATTATGCAAAACAGTAAGTAAATTGATGAATTACAACAAATCCTTGTAGACTAAGGTAGTAGACATAGATTGATAAATGACTGTTTTTTGAAGTTGGGGATGCGGAATAGTCAGGGACACTACCACTAATGCCCCTATCCAAGGTATTGTTTTCTTTGCGAAACCCTGATCTTCTCTCGACACTGATATTCACTGTATCTTTCGTTTCTGTCCTGAAAGATGCGAAGGACACCTTCACTAAAGCCCTAGTCCAAGGCCAGATGTTTTTCAGGATGTCGGAAGCTCTTCGGATGCTAGTTGTCATTGTCCAAATTGTTTTTGTGTTTGCAACTCTGGAGGACACTACCACTAATGCCCATGTTTGAACACTCCTTTTTTTTAGAGATTTGGAATCTGCACACTATCTTACTATTCCCTGCAACTCCACTCTGTCAAGATGTGAAACCTATAACCTGCAATCACAAGAAGAGTGGTTGGGGGTTGTGGTGTTTAGACGCTTGCCTCGGTCAAGCCCTGAAGAGACATTCAAGTCTTCTGAACATTGTTGTCAGATAAAGAGTGCGTATCCCTGTGGGATAGAGGCAAAATCCAAATGATAAATAATTGAAAACATAAATAAATGTCACCTTGGAGGTGTAGATCTCATGGAAGGAAGAATCTCTTTCATGCCATGAGGAGATAGAGTCAAATCTACAACAAACAAACACAATAACAACACAATACTGCTCTACAACACAAGGAAAGCCTTGAATCACTTTAATAGCATAAGATCACAAGTTCGTAATGTCCATCTAGTTTACAAATGAAGTCCTAAACATGCTTATATATGCAACTACAAACATTCCCGCTAAGAATTTCGTAATTCAATCTTGAGATGTCGGCATAGGACCTCAGTAACGATCATACAACTGACATTTGAATTTAGCGCTGACCCAAAATAGGGCAGGACTAGGGCGCTAGCGCCCAAGTCCACCCTCCCAATTTTGGTTAGAAGTCATCAAAATAGCATCCCCTAGGTCTTATTTTCCATAACACTCAAGGGTTTTCTCATCGGGATTCCAAATTAACATGCAAGATGCTTATAATGCATTCTAAGGACCTAGGAGCTAAACCTTAAGAGGGAAAAGCCCCCAAGGGGACATTTTCCAACATAACATTTAGCCCCCACTTTAATATATGTGTAAACACAAGGCCAATACATGCATTAAAGTATGGTCAAAACACAACAAACATGCCAAGGATGGAGAAGCCACGCCAAACACACTAAAGACAGTAACATGCACATAAAACATAGAGAAGACAATTACAGTCACACAAAACATGGAGAAGACAACATTGAAGATACGCAAAACATAGTGAATACAATGATTATTTCTTTTTCATTTTCTCATATATGAAATGCAAATGCAAGTACATGGAAAGTAAACACACAACCCAAAATGCAAGAGGATCTCATTGCCACTAGTCTTGAGACTGCATAAGGGGCAATAGACACACAATACAAATCCCAAAACATAAGAGGAGCTCATCACCACCAGTCTTGAGACTATGCTTGGGAACAAACATGCCATACACACACACATGGAAGACACAGAGAAAACATGACAAACAAGCAATGGAAGGAGCCTATTGCTAAGTTCACCACCATCTCAGACACATTATAGGCACACACTAATGATTGGGCTTCACCACAACAACCGCCAAAGACATGCTTAAGGGAGGATACACCAACCCTGCCTGCTTGGATGACTTTTAGAAATGACAGGATGTGCACTCTCCTCAAAAAATACACCATCCACACCTCTGCAGAGGGCTTAAAATAAAAGGATATGCATGATATCGCACCTCCGTAGAGGGATTAATGATTTTAATATAAAAATAAAGATGTATACTCGTGCAGAGATACAACATCCCGCCTCTGCAGAGGGCTTACAAACATGCTTCGTTAGTACCAAAATCATCTGACAACTTACCTTATATATGCCCCCACCTTAAGGTGGTTGATATCGTGTACCGATATCAAACATGTTAAGGTAGGAAGAAAACACACAAGGGAACAAGAGCTCTCGCAAAGCCCATGCCCCTAGAAGTGACATGCACTTTACGATCGCCAAATGTTCTCGCAAACACAATTTCCTGAAAGAGGAGGTTAGAAATCTTTCCATAAGATAATAACCACATCACATGATCAAAAGAATGCATAAACAATCACATCAAAAAGTTGAGGTTATACTATAGATTTGGAGCCCGAGTATAACCATGGGGCTATACCACAGAGATCTCATAATTGAGTATAAGCAAGGCAAGATCCAAGTTAAACAAGGTGCATGGAGCAACAGTATTGTTATGGTTTGTTAGTGCGACAAGACATCATCAAAATATCACACGAAGTGATTCTACTAGCCAAGCGTCAGATAATATATATCAACCCCATCATCATGTATGGACTAGGTCCATTTTTGCTTACTCGCTGAAGGGACACGTGGTCTATATCAATCTTATTTGTTTTTTGTCTTCCGCCAACTAGATAGAACCACTAGAGGAAGATAAACAATAGATCAAGAGAGGAGAAACAAGTGTCTTAGGGACAATCATGTAGGAGGGTGCCCCTAGGTCACCAATCGTGACACTATGCCCCTAGGACACAACACACAACAATGAAAATAGAGGAGAGGCACTATAGAAGAATGATGATACAAATAGAAGGATCACGACAGAGGCGGTCTCCTTATATCCTTGACCTTACAAGAGTATCTAGGGTCATCCAAGGAGGCCTAAACAATACATAACACGTCATGGGGAAAACACAACACAAAGGTAAAGGGTTAGAAATACTTACCTACAGGGACAACCGAACTAAAATTTGGAACTTGTGAACAACTTGGAAAGATGCTCCATCAAGTTTTGTGCGAAGCTTGAGTGGTTCTTATTAGAGTGTTGTTTGTTGTTAGGAAGTCAATGTAGTGCTTGTTCATCATCTCTTTGTTTATGTGATGTCTTTTGTTGCTTATGAGGTGGAGAGCCATTGTTATTTCCTACTGATGATAACCATCTTGCTCTTTTCCAATGTTTATTTCTCTTATTTTGTTGATTCTGTCTTTCATAGGGAGAAGTACTACCTTATATCATATCCATCTTTTCTTTTGTCATAATGTCTAGCTTCGATTGTTCCATTTGTCTTTCTAATGCATTTTGGTTATCTCCTGATCCTTAAAGGGATAACGGAGGAGGAACCTCAGCATAAATACCATTCCTTCATGGATGAGGTGATACTTGAGTATTTTCCTTATCCACTTCTATTGTAGCAATTATCTCATCATAGTTCAGATATTCATCTTCTACTTCGGGTTTATTTTGTTCCATCATGTTATTATCGGTATGCTTAGGAAAGGGATTAGTGAAGATCTGTAAATTCTGATTTGGAGGAGCAACTGACTTATTTTCATTATCATTCACACCAGATATATGTATAACATTCGATTTGATGAGGTCTTGTATTTCATATTTAAGATGCATACATCATTCAGTATCATGTCCTTGTTGCCGATGATAATGACAAAAAACATTAGCATCAAAATAAGGTCCTTGCATTCTACTAGGATCCAATAGTTTAATTTGAGGAAACTTCAAGAGGTTGTTACTCACAGATTGATTCATGATAGAATGATATGATTCAGATATCGGAGTAAACTATCTTTGTTGTTGTCTATTCTGAAACGGTGTCCTCTTTGGATTAGTGATAGCAGACACTTGTGAGAAATTGTTTGAATTTTGTCCATTAACCTTGATGAAAGTCTTATTATTCCTCTTAAATTTGTTTTGTGAAGGTCCACCCATGGATTGACCAACTTGAGCTGATGAGTTTTGGTTTTCATACTGACTAGACAAAAGATGATAATCACAAAGGGTAGTACATAAATGTTGAAAATAATTATACTTCATCAAAAGAATCTTATCATGGATGTTAGGTTGTAGATTTGTAATAAACACCTTTTGAACATCCTCATACTTCATCTAATATTGAATTTGTGCATAAAGGGCTTGATATTGACTAATAAACTCAGTTAACTTCTCTTTCGGACCTTGCTTGCAATGAACTAAATCAATCAAAGAGACTTGAGGTCCAATGTTTGCTTGAAAATGTTGTAAGAATTGATCAACTAGTTGGAAAAAGAGTGTATTGAGTTCAGAGGTAGGGAGCAAAACGATTCTAAAGTAGTGTCTTTGAGAGATCGCGGGAAAAGCTTTGCTAACAAGTCCTCTTCAAAGTAGAGATCACTACACATAGCTGTGAATGCTACCACATGAGTATTAGGATCACCTTTTCCACCATATTTTTCAAAGCGAGAAGTTTCAAACCTCTCAAGCATGGGAGTTCTTAAGATTGCATAACATAGGAGATTACGAGCATGATAAGTTGGTATATTAGGTTGTGAAGAATTCGTCAAGCTTGTCACCTTTTGTTGTAAAGAAGTCATGCCTTGCAAGAGTTGGTTTAAGAGGGCATCATTAGGTGATGCAGTTTGAGAATTAGAAGCCGTGTACATGAAATTTTGAGGGGATTGGTTGTGGGTGGAAATGTAAGGTGGTTGAGAGCAATTGTAGGTGGAAGGTGGTTGCGAATAGTTGTATTTAAAAGGTGGTTGAGAATAAGTGGAATGGAGAGGTAGTTGAGAGTAAGTATTCATAAAAAAAGTCACCCTAGGTGCCAAGTTTTGATAGTTAAATCCCCCAGCTTTGTAATTTTGCAAATTAGTGCCATTAGATACTCCAATACTAGTGGTAGCATTACTACAAGCATTTGCGTTAGTAGTTAAAATTGCTGATCTAAATGTAGACATTCCCGTAGTCGGTATAGGTGTTGATACTTGCATATGAGTCGGTGATGACATGTTAATCACTTTTGTACATTCAGTCACCGACATAACATTATTATGTACTATATGTGCTAAGCCTCGAATTACATTAACACCATATTGTCCTTCTTTTATCAATTCTCTTATGTTGTGAAGGTATAGCTTCTTCTGCTATCCTTTCATTTTCCACAAATGCTTGAAAATCAACTAATTCTTTATCAAGTTTGTTTATTTGCTCATTAGGTACATGTGAGAGCACCTCAATAGTGTCCTCAACATCATGAAGGATTTTATCTTCCATTGTAGTTGTATGAGGTATAGTTTCTTGCAAAATTTGTATCTCTCCTTTTGTAAATAAGGTATTCAATGGATTTTTAGAGGTAGGAATACTGTTTTCTTCCTGGGAGCACTATATCCCATGAGTCTTCTACTTCTTCTTAAAGGGGTATTTCTATTAGGGCAGTAAGTTATAATACTCATACAACAACATACAACACTCAATGCACAAACTAATAGAACAGACCCAAGGAGCAAGATATGTTTAGGATCCAAAATGCTTGATTTTTCACATTTTTCTCAAATTTTCAATGTAAATGACTAAGAGAAGAGGTGTTGTGAAGATTTTTATGAGGGGAAGCAAATAATAAGCTCAATATCAACCCAATAATGCAATAATATCCTTCACAACACGCCTATGATGCATTTCTAGAGAGACGATAAGGCCAAATCTAGTAAAAATGCAATGTTTTCAAACCCTCGACATGAATTTTTTTTTTCAAAAATGACACTCTGATGCAACACTACAATTAGAAATTAGTCCTAAATGAGTGTTTGAAAAGGGTAGTAAAATCTGAAAGAAGATTTTAACTACAAACCCTAGCTAATGCAAAACTAGGTTTTTATGAAAAATGCAATTTCAAACAATTTTTAACAATTTATGCATGAAAATGCAATGCAAATAAATGATTAATGATGCATTTCTATAATTTAAATCAGATCTAATGAAAATGACAGAAATTAAATGCCAATTAATTCAAATTATGTCAAAATGCAAGCTTAAGATGCCAAATTTTTTCAAAATTTTTAATTTTTTTTTGTAATTTTTCAAATGCAATAAAATAAATGAATGCAAATCTATCACACAACACTCAGCAAGGTGCAAAATTCAAATAAACATAGGTTCACCAAAATATTTTGTATGAAAAGGAGGGGATTGATTGGATTGATTGTTTTGGTGTTGATGGGTTTAAATCCTCCTTTCACAACAAACATTCAAGGACATATCAACCGAGTTGAATCTCTACTAAGCGAGAGCATTCACCTAACAGGTTGGGATGTCACTCGGAATGATGTTGAAACTCAGATGTTATCAAACAATATCTCAATTTAATGCTCAAATACCCTTAAAACCCTAATTATGCAAAACAGTAAACAAATTGATGAATTATGATAAATCCTTAGAGACTAAGGTAGTAGGCAGAGATTGATAACTGATTATTTTTCAAAGTTTGGGATGTGGAATAGTTAGGGACACTACCACTAACGCCCCTATCCAAGGTACTATTTTCTTTGTGGAATCCTAATCTTCTCCTGACACTGATATTCACTGTATCTTCTGTTTCTTCCCCGGAAGATGCGGAGGACACCTCCACTAATGCCCTAGTCCAAGGCTAGATGTTTTTTAGGATGTCAAAAGCTCTTCAGATGCCAATTGTCATTATCCAAATTGTTTCTATGTTTTCAACTTTGAAGGACACTACCACTAATGCCCGTGTCTGAACAGTCCTTTTTTTAGAGATCCAGAATCTGCACACTATCTTACTGTTCCCTACAATTGCACTCTTCAAGATGTGAAACCTATAACCTGCAATCACAAGAAGAGTGGTTGGGGTTGTGGTGTTTAGAGGCTTGACTCGGTTAAGCCCCGGAGAGACATTCAAGTCTTCCAATCACCATTGTTAGATAAAAAGTGTGTATCCTTGTGGGATAGAGGCAAAATCCAAATGATAAATGATTGAAAACACAAATAAATGTCACCTCAGAGGTGTAGCTCTCATGGAATGAAGAAGCTCTTTCATGCCATGAGGAGATGGAGCCAAATCTACAACAAACAAACACAATAACAACACAATACTGCTCTACAACACAATGAAAGCCTTGAATCACTTTAGCATAAGATCACAAGTTCGCAATGTCCATCTAGTTTATAAATGAAGTCCTAAACATGATTATATATGCAATTACAAACATTCCCACTAAGAATTTCATAATTCAAACTTGAGATGTCAGCCTAGGACCTAAGTAATGGTCATAAAACCGAGATTTGAATTTAGGGCTGACCCAAAATAGGGCAGGACTAGGGCTCTAGCGCCCAAGTCCACCCTCCCAATTTTGGTCAAGAGTCATCAAAATAGTATCCCCTAGGTCTTATTTTTCATAACTGTCAGAGGTTTTCTCATCGGGATTCCAAATTAACATGCAAGATGCTTATAATGCATTCTAAGGACTCGGGAGCTAAACCTTAAGAGGGAAAAGCCCCCAAGGGGACATTTTCTGACATAACAGATTTATAACAAATTATTTCTCATTTCCATATCATTTGTTTGTTATTGCTAGGATTTTGATCCTTTATCGCATACACTTGTGTATTCCACACCTCTCAACCTTGGATAGACCCTTGTTTTTATATCATGGATTCTTATGGTTCTCTAGATCCTTGGCATCTGTTCATGCTTCCCTTATTGATTGCAATATGTTTATATCACCAATGTGCTATTTTTCTTCATTTAGGAATCTGATCATCACTTTCCCTTCCCTATTAGATACACTTACTCCAATTCTCCATGATTAAATCATTTGTTAAATTATTAGTGTGCTTGATTCTCATTGTGTTTTACTTTTTAGTACATCTCCTTCACATGGTTTGATCCATCACACATCTACTGTGAAGGATACTCATGATATACATAAACACTCTATTTATATGAATGATACATCCTATGGTGAAGATACATCTCACATGACATTGTTGTACCTCATGATGATATTCCTTCTACATGTCATGTGATGATTCTATGTCCATAGAGCCACGTTCTTATGATGTGATACCTTCTTTTATACATGACGGTGTGTATGTGATGATCATACTTTTACACCTCATGTGAACCCTAAGGATGTGAACATGATATCTTTTCACATAGAGATGCCTCCCATGATAATGACATAAATATTGATGATATTTCATTAACCTCTCATGTGGGGCACTATTCATGCTTCAATGCCTTTTTCTACATTACATGATGCTATTATGAGCCTCAACAAGGAGTTATTACATGATGATTATGATGGTTCTACATGCACCTTTTCACATGTGAAATCATTTCTACTCACTAAATTATGAACATTTAGATGATGACAACTTATTAGTGATTTTAGATTATACTTGAGTGGTCAAGCTTTACAATGGTTTGATGCATCTTGTTTTCTTTACACTTATTTTATAAACCTAATACATGCTTTTATTGAAGTTATTTGTTTAGTCCTAGTTCACATGAAAATAGTACGGACTTAACAATGTTTTATCACCATCTATATATTAATCCCATGTCTTATAAGTATACCTAACCTATCTTTCATGTTGTACCATCCTTTCCTACACTAGCTTGAGGTCAAGATTTTCATCACAACAACCTATTGTATCTCCTAAGCCTACACATGAATATTTTAAATATAGGGGTATTGCATTCCAACATAAGGTTGAATAACTTATGGACAAAGGAAAGATACACATTGAGCATACTCATGAGTGCACAACTCCCCCACTTATAAGTAAACCTTGAACCTACTATCATGTTGTAACATCCTCTCTTATAGTAGCTAGGTGCTAAGATGTTCCATTGCAATAGCCTATTGTACCTCCTTTGTCTACACATGAATAGTTTATGGATAGAGGTATTGCATTCCAACATAAAGCTTAATAACTTACAAACAAAGGGAAGATACACATTGAGTATACTCATGAGTGCAAAACTCCCCCACTTGATGAGGTTAATCATATGAAACCAAATCAAGAGATTAGTCTTATTCACTACAACACACCCTATATATTGAGGTTATACATGACATAAAAGAGAAACCACTAGATATGAGAGATGAATTCATTGCTTAGATACCCTTATTCAGCCTTCTCATTAGTTGTTGCATTGCACTTGTCATTTGCACTCAAAAAAAGGCATTTCATTGGAAACATTCTAGGAACAAGAACATGGTAACGTTATATGAACAAGACAAGTAAGAGACAAGCAACATGCAATATATTGTTTTTTTAATACTATTATGGGGAATTCAAGTAAAGATAAGAATTGTACTTATCACAAACTTTAATTGATTTCATAGCTACATTAATCATATACTTATATTTTACTCACCACCAACTCCCCTCAATATTATTAAAAAAGAAACAATATATTACATCCCACTCATCTCTTGCTTTGTTTCTGTAATGTTGCCTTGTTCTTGTTCATATAATATTTTTTTACGAAATGCCTATTTTCTAGGTTTAAATGACGATTGTAATGCATCTAGCTCAAACATGTAGCACTTTTCCAGATCATGTAAATGATACATAACACCATTTTTAACATTTATTTTTAATGAATTTTTAAGAGTATCTCACAAGAGTTGCATTTCAACTACAATGTAAACTTTGACTATGCTAGCCACAAGCGAATGCCAAGTTGAGGGATAAAAAAGTGGTCAAAAGTGTCATTTTTGGCTAAATGTATATCCACTTTTTAAAATGCGAATGATTCATAATGTATACACATTATAATACATGTGTGTTATATTGCAATATAAAAAACCATAACCTCAAAACCCTTAATCACTCAATTTTTGTTATTCTACGAGCACATTTTGGTAATTAGGATCAATTGCAAGCTCCCTCCCTACATTTTTCATAATTCCATGTTGAAGATGCGGCAAGTGATTTATATATTCAAACTTTTAGATCAAATTCTCTTAAAAATTTTTATTTTGTAAAATAAATTTCTTATTTTTCTTAATTTTTCATAGGTCAACTCTTGTAAACCATGACCCTGAGTTTAATGTGGAAGAGTAATTACTAGAAATAAACCTTAAACCACATGAATCTCCTCCAACACTTCCTATAACTGCTCCACAAAGTTAAGAAGATCTATTAAGGCAGTTAGAGAAAAACAAAACTTGAATAATTATAAAATTAATCAAAACATTGAGGGCATTGACATCAAACCCCCATCATACATCATTTGTAAATACATTAGAAGCAATGATGAAGTAAGTTGATTTGGTGATAGGCCAAATCCATTAGGGGGAAATACATAGGGAGTTATATCGCCAATTTTATGCAACAAAGTTATCTAACGATGAAGTCAAAAGAAAATAAGTAACAAAAGACAAAATTTGTTTTCTTTTTATGATTCCAAAAACTAATGCATCCCTTGTGTTGGGTTTTTTCCCAAACTAGATGCTTCCCAGTTATCCCTACAAGGTAGCCATCAGTGATCAACAGGATTTTCGGGCCAGGGGCCAACACCTTGTATTGAATTGCAAGATATTCCCCATCAATTGGTGCAATCATAATGACATAAAAATAATTTTGAGATATGTACTAGATGGTCTTTGACCAACCTCCTTACAACAATGATGAGGTACTCTTTAATTATTTTGATGTTAAGGAGTTTCAGAGGAGAGGCAAAGGCTCTACTCAAGATGAATGGAGCTCGTCAAGCACCAAACCATCCACTAAGACTGTTAGCCCAAAAACCTATTCATCATGTGATAGTGTCATTAGTCATCAAGGAGACTATGAAGGTGTAGACCCTCCATGCCATTGCTACTCTCATAGACACCCTTATACAACATGGCACACATATGTCTTACTCTCATAATTTAGAGGATGCTCATGCAATAGGACCATCTAGTTCTAGTGTTGGGGTCCCCCACTTTTGCCAAAGGTTCTATAATATCTACATTCGAGGAGAGTGTGATCCACATGGTGCATACGGTGTCACCTCCCATGAGTGTACTCATTGTCATTCTACGTATATTGGTATCTTAGAGAGTGATTTGACACCATAGTATGGAGGATTAGATACAATAGTCATCACTGATGAGCTAGTGTATGATATGTTTGGTGGTCACATGGACGCATTGTTATACATACATACATATACATATACATATACATATACACATACATATATAGCCGATAAGGGTGTAGTGTAGTGGTCAAGTCACAATGTTGTTGTGGGATCCACCAAGGTTCAAATCCCTGTTGGGTTACTAAGCTTGTTGGCCATGTGCCTCTGTTGGGCTAATGTGGGTGGTCATGCTCGTAGGCTATGTGCCTTCATTGGGTTGTTGAGCTAATGGGTTTGAACAAGGAGATAATTCCTTGGGGATTGATGCCCCTAATAGTGGTCTCAGTGATAAAGCTAACTGGGAAGAGATCCCCCATAATTGGTGTCTCTGGGCTTAGACTAGGCTCAAAACTTGAGTTTACCATATATATATATATATAGTATTTTGTATTTAAAATTTTAACATGGAAATCGATTATTAATTCAAGAATTCAATTAAAAATATGTATTTATTATATATTTCAGGGTCTAACATCATAGGATGGTATAGGTCATCGACCATTCCACCAACTAGTGTTGCATTCCCATCTATTTCTAAAGTAAATTTCTAATATGTCACTATAAATTAGTAGTTAGTTTATATTCACAACATTGTTGAATTTTTGAAAACAATTTGTTATTAAATATATGTGCGTATTGGACCATCATCTAATGCACCTGTTGGTAGTGGGAGTCACAACATACGATATACTAAGGTATATTGTAGCACATTTAAATTTTCAAATGTAGAATTTGATTTTATTGATTATGTGCACTTAATTTTCTCAGTTAATCTTAAATTATTATTTGTTTAATTGATATGTTTAGTTGTTATGCTTCTTGGTATACAGGAAAAAATAGATGTTGGTGTTACTACCACAATTTCATCTCATCTCAATTAAAATCATTAAGTACTTGTGGCGACTACTTCTATTGAGGCTTCTTGGTGTAGGAGCACCCCTTCAATGAGATAAAATATGCATAAGAGGAAGAAGAATAAGGTTTTAATATGTTTGATACATTTCATGTTATCATGTAGCATTTTGTGTTAACATTTCATGTTTGTAACAGCCGACCCCACCATCCACCATATGAATCGAGCTCACAAATTGGGCATTCCAATAAGCCAATTTGGACATCATTAGGTATTGGGATATGTGGATGATTAAATCAATGTGTCAAACTGTTCAAAGTTTTGTTGTCTAAAGCCAAACAGGTGTCGGGAGATTAGTTAGGGTTTTTTTGTTTATAATCTTGGTTAAGCAAATGGAGAAGAGCGTGAAATAGAGCAGAAACAGACGGAGGTGGTGGAAAAGAGAGTTCGCCTTCCACCTTCTGAAATTATCAAATGTAAGAATCTCTGTAAGAATGAAGAAATAGAACTTCTGTCAGTTGTGTTTTACAAATTCTAGATTCTTTGTAAATTCCCTGTGTATTGAATCGTCCTGTGTATATTATCTGTATAGACTCGTTTTGTGTTTAATTTAGTCTTTCTGTTGTCAAGATTTATGATTAAAGCCATTCCACTGGTGGATTTCTATGAAATCAGTGGAATGGACTTGTAAAATAGTTTTCTGTTTTGTTTCCCTTTTTGTTCGTGGTCATGGTAGATTAGAAATTATGAGATTTGTTACAGAGGAGGTTGTCAGCATGTGATTCTGATACACAATTAGGTATATATGTCAATTTCATACTGGGAATAGTTTGTGAGTACATTGCATTTGTATGCGAGTACCAGCTGCATATATCCTGTGAAGAAAGGTATGTATAAAAATCTTTCTTGGTTAAGTTTGTGTTATTCGTTAGATATACAATTCTTGTATATATCGCTATTGTATGAAGGTCCATTTCCTGTGTACGTCAAAATTGTCTGAGGAAATACATTTCCTATGTATTCGTCAATTGCATGTCACAGACAGTGTATGTGTATATCGCTATTGTATGCGAGTGTAAGTTTGTGTGTATACTACCATTGTAATTTGGGATTGTATGTTGCAAAAGCATGTCTTGAATGTACATTGATATGGTGCAAAGGGTTAGATGCAAGGAGTGATCGGTTGAACCGGGAGAGAGAACCGGTAATAGGAATTTGCCGATTGTATGTTCCATTTGCATATTTCAATTCTATGTTGAAACATACATTGTTTAGTGATACAAGTGTTGACTGGCGGAAAGGGTAGACAGAACTGACATAGAAGGTCAAGTAACGTATGTTCAAAGTGGACGAAGACATCGGCATAAGAAGGAAGCATCATGACAGTGGAGTTTCAGAAATTTGAGAAAATTGCTTGGAGCACTGCATCAAGTGGTATCAGAGCTAGCGAAAGCTCTGGGAGGAGATGTTCTGTATTTTGATTTCTGAGGCAGTTGAAGAGTTAAAGTTTTGTTTGTGACCATTTTTAAAGATAGAGATTGCAGAAGGTATTTTGAAAGCTGACATAGTGTTAGACTGTTGGAGGTGTTTGTTCCATCTAGTTGTAGAAGGATGTTTTCTGAGGTTGTGTGTGTGGGCAGACAAGATGAGGTCTATCATGACCATTCTCCAATGGAGATTAGGCTAGATAAGGGTGCAGAGAGAAGCCACTGCGAAAAAGAGTGGTAGTGCATCTCTAGGATCTGCTGTTGGACGAGAGGATTTACAAAAGTGTTGGCATTATCTGTAAATGTTTATGTCAGATAGAGAAAGCAAAGAAGGGGCTAGCGAGATGCCTCCAAAGGGGACGACCACTGAAGTGGCCAAGAAATTTAAAGAGATGGAGAATATGATAAAAACTAGAGTCAAAGAAGCACTCCAGGCTGAGTTGAAAACCTTAGGAAAATGCAAGAAACTAGACGAGGAGTCTGATGGAGAAGAAGAAGATGGGGAAGAGGAAACAACCTCAGGACATACAGATATATCTGCAGATCATAAACAATTTCTGGAGGCCATAAAATCACTTGGTAATGAGTCGTCTGAATCAAGAATGGAGATTCTGATGTTCAGCAGAAAGATGGATGCAGAAGAAGTCATCGAATGGGTCAAGGCTTTGAACAACTACTTCGAGTACAAGGAGGTACCGAAGAATAGAAGAGTCAAGTTTGCAAAGACAAAATTAAAGGGTGCTGCACTCACGTGGTGGAACTACACCTAGGGAGAAAGGGTGAAGAGTGGCAAGAGCATGATCTCATCCTGGAGTCAGATGGTAGAAAGGATCAAGGCTCAGTTCTTACTAGCAGATTATGAAGTGTAGATATACAGAAAAATGCAGAACCTCAGGCAGAAGGATATGGATGTATCCACCTATACAGAGGAATTTCATAAATTGTCTCTAAGGTGTGGGCATGCTGAGGATGAGAAAGGAAGAGTGGCCAGGTATATTAATGGCCTGAAGTACAGTATACAAGATGAGATTACCATCTTGACATCAGAA
Source organism: Cunninghamia lanceolata (assembly GCA_027924645.1). Classification (NCBI taxonomy): domain Eukaryota; kingdom Viridiplantae; phylum Streptophyta; class Pinopsida; order Cupressales; family Cupressaceae; genus Cunninghamia; species Cunninghamia lanceolata. Next base: position 49,277 of record BSBN01000743.1, read on the forward strand.
ACTGTTGACAAGTGTTTCCAGGTGGCGCTGAGAGTAGAAGAGAAATTGAAAAGAAAAGGAGAACTGCAGAACAGAGGAAGCAGAAGACAACAAAGAGGGGGAAGAAGTCCTTTCAGAGGCAATCAAAGAGGAGGAAATGGATTTGGACACCAAGGTGAATCCAATCAAGAGAATAGCAAAGGAGATAGCAGTCAAATTCAAAGGGGAAGTTACAGTCAAAAAGGAAACTTTAGGGGCAGAGGACCTCTCAGATGTTACAATTGCAATCAAGAAGGCCACATAGCCAGTAGATGTCTAGAAAAAGCAACAAGTTCAATGGGGGAAAGAAGGACAAATCTGATCCAAGAGTCTGACTGCCAAAGTGTGCAAAGCTCAAACACTTATCAAAGTGTGGATGCTCCTGATAGTTATGGATATCCTGAGAAGGGAGAATCATTGATGCTTAGGAGAACACTCTTGAAGACATCCAAGGAGATGATACAAAGGGGGGCACTTTTTAGGACCAATTGTAAAAGCAAAGGTAAAATATGCAAGGTAGTAATAGATTCTGGTTCAACAAATAATATGGTATCTCAGGAAATGGTGGATAAGTTGAAACTGGAAAGGTTTCCACATCAAAATCCTTACAAGGCATCTTGGGTAAGTGACAGTCAATCACTTTTGGTGTTTGAACAGACATATGTTGATTTTTAGATTGGAGATTATCAGGATAGAGTTTTATGTGACATATTGCCCATAGAATGTTGTCACCTACTCTTGGGTAGGCCATGGCAATTTGATAGGAGAGCATTATATGATGGATATGCTAACACATACACCATCAAGAAGGATGGGAAAACTATTGTGTTGATACCATTGCAGGAGGATGCTGCAACACAGAAGATAGCCAAAATCATTTTAGTAGGAAAGAAAGAGTTTGTGGAGATGCCTACAATAGAGTCAAAGGAAGTTGAGGATATCTCAAGGAGAGGAGATCACAATTTGAAGACAATTTTAGTTTTGACTGACATGGATCAGGTGGATCAATAGAAGGTTACGAAGCAGGTTTGTACACAGCCACAGGTTGATTGGAAAGACAAGGATGCCATCATAGTAGGGACTATTGTTTGTCCTCGAAGAATTGAAAGACAAACACATTCTACCATAGCAGTACAGGGGGTTTCCCATGCAGATGTTCAGACAGAGATGATGGTAAGAAAGGATGACCAGCAAAGTGTGAGAAGAGCCTACTGTACTAGGCATGAGTATTTGGTTCCATGGCAGCAGGTTGCAGTCCAGAGATCATGGGGCAGAAATGAGACATTGGGAGATAAAGGTGGATTCAGTCAAAAACTTACTTCATGGGACATGAGTTCTTTTCAAGGTGGGGAGTATGGTGCAGGAGCACCCCTTCAACGAGATAAAATATGCATAAGAGGGAGAAGAATAAGGTTTTAATATGTTTGATACATTTCATGTTATCATGTAGCATTTTGTGTTAACATTTTATGTTTGTAACAACTGACCCCACCATCCACCATATGAATCGAGCTCACAAATTGGGCATTCCAATAAGCCAATTTGGACATCATTAGGTATTGGGATATGTGGATGATTAAATCAATGTGTCAAACTGTTCGAAGTTTTGCTGTCTAAAGCCAAACAGGTGTTGGGAGATTAGTTAGGGTTTTTTTGTTTATAATCTTGGTTAAGCAAAAGGAGAAGAGCGCGGAATAGAGCAAAAACAGACAGAGGTGGTGGAAAAGAGAGTTCGCCTTCCACCTTCTGAAATTATCAAATGTAAGAATCTCTATAAGAATGAAGAAATAGAACTTCTGTCAGTTGTGTTTTACAAATTCTAGATTCTTTGTAAATTCCCTGTGTATTGAATCGTCCTGTGTATATTATCTGTATAGACTCATTTTGTGTTTAATTTAGTCTTTCTGTTGTTGAGATGTATGATTAAAGCCATTCCACTGGTGGATTTCTGTGAAATCAGTGGAATGGACTTGTAAAATAGTTTTCTATTTTGTTTCCCTTTTTGTTCGTGGTCATGGTAGATTAGAAATTACGAGATTTGTTATAGAGGAGGTTGTCGGCATGTGATTCTGATACACAGTTAGTTATATATGCCAATTTCATACCAGGAATAGTTTGTGATTATATCGCATTTGTATGTGAGTACCAGCCTGCATATATCCTGTGAAGAAAGGTATGTATAAAAATCTTTCTTGGTTAAGTTTGTGTTGTTCGTTAGATATACAATTCCAATATATATCGCTATTGTATGAAGGTCCATTTCCTGTGTATGTCGAAATTGTCTGAGGAAATACATTTCCTGTGTATCCGTCAATTGTATGTCACAGACAGTGTATGTGTATATCGCTATTGTATGTGAGTAAGTTTGTGTGTATACTGCAATTGTATGTTGGGATTGTATGTTGCAAAAGCATGTCTTGAATGTACATTCATATGGTGCAAAGGGTTAGATGCAAGGAGTGACCGGTTGAACTGGGAGAGAGAATCGGTGATAGGAATTTGCCGATTGTATGTTCCATTTGCATATTTCAATTGTATGTTGAAACATACATTATTTAGCAATACAAGTGTTGACTGGCAGAAAGGGTAGATAGAACTGACATAGAAGGTCAAGTAACGTATGTTCGAAGTGGACGAAGACATCGGCGTAAGAAGGAAGCATCATGATAGTGGAGTTTCAAAAATTTGAGAAAATTGCTTGGAGCACTGCATCACTTCTTCTCACAACCTTGTTTTGGTGGCCCCACCTCTCGATCCCCTCTTGGTGTTGGGTGGTGGGTCCATTTCCCTTGCTTTGCATATGGACTTGGTGTAGCATTTTGTTTGTTCATCCAAATCATGTGTAGAGCCTTAGATTGGGCTGACAGTAGAGGACCTTTCCTTCTCCCTCGATTTGAGGATCTAGAAAATGATGTTTCATGGACTATTGTTCAAAGAAGGAAGAGAGGTCTTCCTAAGCATGGAGTTGGTTCCCATACTTGGCTCATGGGTGCATAGATTGCTCAGTCAATGCTAGATGTGGTGTAGGCTAGTCCTAGTTGGTTTTGTTTGTTTTGGCAACTTGGCTGCAACTTCATTGTATAGGATTTTTGGTCCCTTTATAACCAACTTTCCCCTTCTGCTGGTGGGTGGTTGTGTGTGGCAGCTTGGCTGTAGTTGTACTAATGGGTGGCTATTTGTTCACTACCGTCTTACCTTTGTAAAAGGTTTTTAGATCATTTCAAAACCTACTTTTAGCCCCTAATACAAAATATCATTAAGTATTTACAAATAACTAACATTCAATTGTTGTATATTATTTTTATTTTACTTTAGATTGATGCAAACACTTCAGTCTCAGGACATGCCTCTCTTGATGACATTGAGCTTCAAACACAAGTCAAGATAGACTACTAGTATGTTGTAAGTGTGTTTATTATTTTTACGTCATTTTCAAATATTGTATTTTAGTTACAATACATGACATAGTATCTAATTTTATAATTTATATATACAAGTTGAATTGTAATCTAGCTTCAAATGTAGGAGATCAGATCAATGCAAGATGATAGTTGATTTTCAGGTTCGAGCTTCACCTTCTAGTCATGCAAAGACATGTTGAATGTTTCAAGATTAGTCCTTGGTGTATACAAGGACATTTTTTTTATGTTTATATGACATTTTATATTGTATGCCTGTATGACACTTTGATGACAATTTGTATGCCTATATTTATGACATTTTATATTTTGAAAGGCATTGTAGGCCTCATGGTGTTGTACACATGACATTTTGATGACATTATGTACACCTTCATGGTCTTATTGAGATTAATATATGGGTAAGTGCAAAAAGATGGGGGGCCAAAAAGTGGCCAAATTATTTTCAAAAATGAAAAATACAAAACGAGAGCGCGTTTTGACTTGCTATAAATAAAAAAAAGGTTTCTATCTCATTTCATTTTTTTCTTCTTCTCTATGCCCACGGCCTGGAAACCCTAGAAAGCACGCTCGCGTTTTGCAAAACTCAATTCAACACAAAAACCTTATCGATTCGTCGCCAAAATGCCACCACGACGTCAAGCACGCCAAAGGAGTGAGTTATATTTGTTTTTTTGTTTGAATTTATTTCTAAATAGGTAGGTTTGAGTTGATTTTTGATGTATATTTCGTTAATTGTCAAGAAATGTTAATGCACCTCTTCCTCCTCAAAATCCACAAAAGCCTGAGGAGGAAATACTTGCAGAACAACCTCCTCCATCCATTCCTCAACATGCCCCTGGAACACAAGAAAATATAATGGGGCAAATTGAAAACAACAAAAAAGAAATTGAAGATATAATTGCAAGGTTGAAAGATCCTTCCACTTCAACCTTGCATAGGTCCACGCTTGCTGAATCTCTTGAATCTATGTTATCAAATGTAGATTCAATTAGCAAGCAAATAACTAGTTGGACGGATAAGAGGAGAGAGTTTAGAGATTATTATGTAGACAAGCTATCATACCAAGATGTGAAAAAATTACAAATCACAAAATTAGACTTGTGTTCGATTTTCACAAACCCACAAACAAATCAACCTCCACCTATTACATGCAAGAGGTTCTCTATCCATTAGTGCAACAACCAAGTGATAAGGGACAGTTTTGGGCAGAGGTGGTGGATGGGTTTTGACCATCCTCCATGCAATAATAATGATGTCCTGCAATACTTTTTGAGGAAACTCTACTACGAGTTTGTCCTCAATAAAGTGCCAAACTATTTTGATATGCGGGACTTCCATGGTAGAGGTGGGGGGTCGGCACAAGATAGACTAGAGGCATGTCTTGACCCACAGCAGGTAGTGAGATGAGTAATCAGTAGACCAGCCCATGAGCATGTTTCTATCCCTTCCATTGTGAAGGAGAGTGTTGAGGTCGATACACTTCAGTCCATTAGTGCCTTGACCCAGAGCATCATAGAGCATGTCGGTCCTGCAGCACAGAGTGGGTTGGGAGATAGTGCGAGGAGTAGGGTCCCACCCCATACTTGTCAGACTTGTGGGTCAGCCTGTGGTTATGACCCTATGGATAGTCAGGACACAAGTGCACAGGCTACATCTGCAGCTGAGCAGATGGTGATGACAGATACCCTCATGAGTGAGACTTTCAGCCTTGATACTCAGGTAAATATTAGCAAGTTTATTGAATTTAATTTATTAAATTTCATTTTTGAAATGCAAGATTAACTAATTTTAAAATCACTAATTTCAATTGATGATTTTAATAAAATTTTAGGGTCATAGCGTCGATGCAGTTTTCAGTGGTTCATCACCTGCATTTTACACTAGATCATCTACTGTCGGGGTATGTAACTAGTAAACAATTATAAATATTATATGTGAATAGCATCGTTATATGAATGGTATTCTAATATCTGATTTTGGATGTTGAATAGGTTAATATTGTAGATTTCATGGCAACACCTGCCAACGGTGGTGGACTTCAAAGCTTTACGGAGGTAATAAAATAAATTGTTTAATGAATGAATTGTACTTACTGGATTTTTGTATGTGACTTGTGTGCTTTATTGTGTGTACTTCCATGTTTAGATGAATGTGTGTGTATGTTAGGAGCCATGATTTGCATCACTATTATAGTTTTCGTAATTGAATAATGGTGTTTTATTTCCAGATGATGCAGGCTGCGGAGACACCTCCCCATGTTTAGAGGGCAATGGAGCATGGTGTGGCCTCTGCGATTCATAGCTCCATGGCACTGACAGGGGTATGAGGTAGATTAGTAAATTTCAATTTACATTCACTGTTATAGTTGTCTACTTTTGAAAAATTAAAAGATTATTGATTTAAAGTTTAATTTCTATCTGGATGGTTTCTATAGGACATGACATCACCAGGGCCTATTCCTGCTATTGAGGCAAGTGAGGAGATAGATTATATGTTAGCGGTAAGTGATTATTTTGTTAAATGTTTCATTTTTTATAACATGTAATTTCTATATATTAATGTCTATACTTTTTATTGTAACAACTAAAGATGCAAGAAGAACTAAATAGGAGGAGTAGCCCTCGAGTTCGTAGTAGACCACCCACATGCGCGTCTCCATCCCCTGGAAGATCAAAGGCTACCCGTGATCTATTCTCTTCACCAGCCAGAGGGGAATGACTTTTTATTGTGTTCCTTTGTTGTATGCCAATATGGCATTTGTGGACATATATTTTGTATTGTATATAGTTGACATTGTATGCCTATATGGCATTCTTGTAAGCCTATATGGCTATTTTGTATATATGTTATACTTATATCAACAGATATTGATGTATGCCTATATGGATATTTGGTTAATACAAATCTTTTTTATTGATGGCGTCCATACTTGCATTATAAATCCACATTTGAATGGATATTTGTAGATGGTTACTTCAAATATTTAAAGTCCAATTGTATTACATAGGATGTTTGTTGATCCAATAAGCTAGCTATTGTTATTCAAGTATCACCTAAACCTCATTTTGGAACTAAAAGATAAAAGTTGTATTTAAAAAAAAAATGAATCATCATGTTGAATAGAAAATATTAATATTCTTTATGAGTAGCATAGAATGTCAACTATATGCAATACAAAAAAATGAATCATCATGTTATTCTTTATGTTTGAGATCCTGAAAATGACTAAGTCTGGTAGCCTGATATTTTGAAACACTAGGATGAATATCCAAGTCATTAGGATGATTGCGCCTTGAGAAAAAAACATTAAGATGAGTGCCTAAAGGAGACTTTTTTAAACATTCAAACATTGAGCAACAAGCATGAAGAGTTAAGGCGCAATTTGCAACTCATAAAGCCTCAAAAGGGTGCCCAACTTAGAGAGAGCATTCATTTAAGACAAGGCGCCCATTGACACCTGCTCCACCATAAAAGTGCGCCTAAGGTAGAAGGAGAACAAGCCTCTAGTAAGTGAAGCGCACCTATTATCTAAACCACTTCATTATGGCACCCTAGCATGAGGAGGAGTATATAAGTCAATAGGAAATAGCACCTAGAATGCAAATGAAGGACTAAGTGATATTTTCAATAAGCATCAATTCACTTTGAGCTTTCAATAAATACATCAAATTGAGCCCCATAAGCCTAGGCGCCCTTTGCCTTCAAAAGAACCTTGTATCAACGTCAAGAGTTGGTCGTATCAGCGTATCGGCAGACCTTGGTTAGGCTTCGCCGATAGTGGTCTGCCTTGCCGACGAGTGTGTTCGAAGTCAAAGACGTCGGTGTATCAGAAGATAATCCCATCGGCGCATCGGAAGAGCAATTGAGAGCTTCGCCGATGAAGGGGGTCACACTGACAGTCAAAATCCATCGGTGCATCAACCCAATGAGATTAGAGTTCATCGATGTTTGGAGTCTCACCGACGGGTGTGGTCCAAAGGTTGTCATTGGTGAGATCGGTGTGTCGGCAGAAGAGTTTTTGAGTGTGCCGATGGTATTAAGTCCTACCGATAGGTGAGGGACTTAGAGTCTCGTATCGGAGTGACAAAGACATCGGTGTGAAAGGATATAAAGTCATCGACAGCGGTCTGTCTAACTGATAAGAGTCAATGATGGGATGTTTGTCAGAAGTGAAATCAAATGGAGTCATGGTGGCATTGGCCTATCGGCCAATGAAATTTTAAGCTCGCCGATGGTATGTTTTCTCGCCAATAGTGAGTTCGAAGGTTCAAAAATTGATAATTCTATGCTTCTACTATGTACTCTGCATCAGACACTCATCCCTATTACAGTTTAGCATTCTCTAGTTGTGTTCTCCCCTTTATTTTTGTGAACGCCTCTAGAAGTAATGTTGAGTTACTTGTGATGTCCTTATTGACTGGTGTTGTTTTGGATTCATGTGTAGTCCTTGTTCCTTATAGTCTATTGTCTACCTGACTATTTGTTGTAACTTATTGAACCACTATGATTTTGAATATTTAGATTTGGAGGGCATTAGACACCAAAACTTCTTGACCTTTAACAACCCAACCTAGAATCAATAGATTTTTGTCCATCCCAACTATTCTAGTCAAGACAAAGCATGTTGATTCTCATTAAATCCAAAGTTCATTAATAGGATTATCTTATCATAATATTTAGGGAAATGACCACCTAGATGGACAATGATGTGAGCTATCTATAAAGAAACTTGCAAGAAGTATAGGAGGCATGAGAATCCCTCCATGTTGTTTATCAAGTTGAATGATCTATGACATATCATGTATCATTAGAAAATATTCTCAAAGAGAAAGCAAGTGAAAATACTCAAAACAACCCATAACAAGGTGGAGAAGTTTAAAGGATGGAGGTTGCAACACTTTCCAACCTCATAGCCACACTAGTCCAATGGATCATGATAATACTATCAAGCATCCACATAATAGTAGATAATCTTATCAAAAGTCACAAAGAAATTTCTAAGGACCATAGTGTTATCCCTATGACTTGACGCATACTGCTTGTTTCATAAAGCAAAGGGACATGATATAAATATTGTTGTTATATGGAGCCTAATCAGACTCAGAGGTTAAATTTACCCAACTTTTACAACGTGGTTTCCCCCCAAATATTTTCCTACTAGTTTTGGCGCCTTGAAGTCTAAGTGCATGAAAATCATTCTGAGTTGGCAACCTAATCCAATGACTTGACACGGATCCCAAAACCACCTATTGGACCAATAGGATCCTAGGCACTCACTTCATGCATTATGATTTCTAGGTGCCAGTTTGATACTCCATCACAAGGAAAGTGCGCCCACACTTGCAAGTGTTTTTTAGGATCTAGGCACCAGTTGAAGGTTGTAGTTTCCAAGAAGAGTGCCTAGCAAGAGGAAGTCTTTTGGAGTCTCCAAAACATATCAAACACTTGACTAACAACAAGATAAATTTTTCCCAAGTTAGGCGCTTCAAGAGGGAAGTTAAAACATGAATAAACGCCAACTTGTCTAGGCACAAACTCAAGCTTGTTGAGGATACACATGGCGCCCAACATTCCTTGGTGATTTCACACACTTTAAACTCTCAGAACTGTTCAAGGAATGCCCAATGCCCCTTCTTGATGATAGGCACCAAAGTGAGGGTGGAATTGCACCTTGATGGCATTAGGCGCTATCTAGAGTATGCTACTCCATGGAAATGTGCCTTCTTGCTTAGAGTAATTCAAACACTCCAAGGTCTTCAGTGATCAATTGCCCAACTTATGAAATGTCCTCCTTCATTTTAAAACACATTGTAATGCTCCAGAGAGATGACTATACCTAGGCATCAATCTGGGTTAGAAATGCCTCCAAAGTGCACCTTCTCTTTCAGAATGCAAAACAAGGTCCAAAGGTGCTAATAAACTGAAGCGCTTCTTTGGAAAAGTCCCAGAGGTTAAGATGCACCTTGTCTTAATGAGGTGCAACTCTTGGGTAAGAAAGCTTGTAAAGTGCGCCTAACTTAGTGAAGAGGTTGATAACTTCTAAACCCTTCCTGGAACTTAGATTGCTTCAACTGAAGATCATCTTGCACCAATACATCACCAAACTTTCAATCACAAGATCAATTCAAACTTAGGCGCTCATTAAGAGTCTTTCCAATGTTGGCGCATCTGAGAGGTTGAACTGGCAAGAGATGGCGCCTAGCTTCCTAGACCTTGTTTCAATATGTTTGAGTTCCAAAGTTGACTCAATGGTATCAAGATGGCGCCATGGAGTCTTTGGACTAGTTCCTTAGAGTTTCAAAAATATTCTGGCTCCTTGAAAATTCCTCCTACATGCTTGGGCGCCATTTCAAGGTCCTAGAAACATGATGTAGCGCTTTATTGCTCTAGGCGCCCATTCATGATTATGCAACTTGAGATTGGCGCCTAGAGTGAATAGGATTTCATCCTGACTTAATACACTGCCTCCTTCTGACAATTTTTGGGGCAGTAGAAAACCTTTCGCCATGAGCAAATATCTCAAAGATATAAAAAATAGAGAGAGGTTATTGTAGAGGCACTCTACGTGATCGCGTTGCCTCAGATGGAATGTTTCTAAGTGACATGGTTTTCGAGTAACATCTAGTCAAAGATTGCTGCCTTTTTGCACTTTGGACTCTTCAGGAAAAACGTCGGTACAATGTAGCTCAGACTGTTTCAACATGTTTGAGTGAAAAATAGGACCATGCCTAGCGTAAATGTACCCATCTGGACACGTTGGAATAGTTAGTTTGGTCACATCAAGAGCAGGACGAAAGTTACACCCCTTTGCAACTTTACACTACCTCCTGACGATTTTTGGGATAGCAGAAAACCTTTCACCATGGGCAAATGCCTCAGAGATATAAAAAACCAAGAGAGGTTATTGTAGAAGCACTCTACGTGATCATGTTGCTTTAGACATAATGTTTCTAAGTGACATGGTTTTCGAGTAACATCTCGTCAAAGATTGCTACCTTTTTGCACTTTAGGCTCTTTAGGGATATCGTCAGTACAATGTAGCTCGGACTGTTTTGATATGTTTGGGTGAAAAATAGGACCATGCCTAGTGTAAATGTACCTATCCGGATGTGTTGGAACAGTCAGTTTGGTCACATCAGGAGCAGGACGAAAGTTACACCCCTTTGCAACTTTACACTGCCTCCTTTTGATGATTTTTGGGGCAGCAGAAAACCTTTCACCACAGGCAAATGCCTCAGAGATATAAAAAACTGAGAGAGGTTATTGTAGAGGCACTCTACATGATCGCGTACATCAGATGAAATGTTTCTAAGTGACACAGTTTTCAAGTAACATCTCATCAAAGATTGCTACCTTTTTGCACTTTGGACTCTTCAGGGATATCATTGGTACAATGTAGCTCGGACTATTTCGACATGTTTGGGTGAAAAAAAGGACCATGCTTAGCTTAAATGTACCCATCCGGATGCGTTGAAATAGTCAGTTTGGTCACATCAGGAGTAGGACAAAAGTTACACCCCTTTGCAACTTTACACTGCCTGCTTCTGATGATTTTTTGGGCAGTAGAAAACCTTTCACCACGGGCAAATGCCTCAGAGATATAAAAAACTGAGAGAGGTTATTGTAGAGGCACTCTACGTGATCGCGTTGCCTCAAATGGAATGTTTCTAAGTGACACGGTTTTCAAGTAACATCTCGTCAAAGATTGCTACCTTTTTACACTTTGGACTCTTCAGGGATATCGTCGGTACAATGTAGCTCAGACTGTTTTGACATGTTTGGGTGAAAAACAGGACCATGCCTAGCATAAATGTACCCATTTAGATACGTTGGAATAGTTAGTTTGGTCACATTAGGAGCAGGACATCAAAAATGCATAACATGATGATGTAAAAATGTGTATATGTGTATAAATGCAGCAGAAAATTAAAAAAAGACAAACCTTACAAATTAATGTGCATACTTACAACTCAATGTAACATAACTTTACAAAATCAATGTGAATACTTACAAATTAATCCAATGAACCATCCGGGTTTGCTCTACTCTTTATTGTGTCAAGTATTGCTTTATGGTCAGACTCACGCACCTTTCACAAGATTTTGTTCAAAGGTCTACCCCGATACTTTATCAAATGAACATTGGATGCCATGACAAGGTTTGAGTAATGAAGAATCTTCTGATGCATGTCAAAGTCCTGAAATAGCAAAACATTAACACTCTTATGTGGGTACCTTCTAAGCCATGTTCCAGTAATAACCATTGAGCCTGTAGGGTATTCAATGTTTTCTCCATCTATAACAGGGGTCTCCAATTTCTTTTTGGCCTCAACACAACAACATAAGTATTAATCTGTTCCCTCTTCATTATCTTCATCTACAATAACTACATATACGTGCCCTACATTGATATGTGTAGCAAATTAGATAAAATTAGTCAACATTACAAAAACACTACAAAGTAAGATGACATTACCTGGTTGAACTAGATGAAATTAGATGCATATATGTGCCCTATATTACCTGGTTGAATTAAATCTGATATGTGGTCAAAGTCAACTGATGATTCTATCTGTGTTAGTTCCAGTGCCGTCGAGGGTCGATACATGTCAAGTGGGCTAAGATAACTTAACTACCATTCGTCAACCCACTCCTTTGACTCGCACTCATCCCAGACTTGAATTGTACAGGAAGAACAAAAGCATGACATCTTTCGTGTATGGATACTCCATGAACCTACAATTGAGCTTCTAAAAGAGTGCATCTCATTTGATCCTGTCAGTGTACAACAGTCCTCATATGGTGCAATGTTAGTATCATCTATCAACCAAAAAAATCTATGAACTGAAGACTTACCTTCATTACCTGGACCCATGGAAGCATTACACCACTCGACAATCAATTTTGCATCTGTCAACTTTGCATTGTCTTTATACTTTAACTCTTCTCGTGCTATGGCTCTTTTGATACATGCTCCTGGACCATCATGCTCCCCCTTTCCATGCCCGACCTCACAAAAGTTCCACATATGCTGAATACCTATAAAATTATGCCTCCTACTCAGCCATTAGAAATTATGCAAGTTCTTGAATTGTGACGCACAGTTATCCGACCATATGATATGCTGATTGAATGATATGCCCCTTCTAGCCAAATCATTGTAGAACACCTGAAAGCAACCTTGCACGAACTCCGTAGAATGCGTGCGATCATCACTAATATAGAAATTATACTCCCTTATGATCTTTCTATCATCCTCTATACTATCATTCGCATGAATGAATACGATGTGCACAAATATAGAAACCTGTGTGGAGTTGTAATATTGTGATTGCACCTCACGCTATGGCTGTAGACTGTAGTTCTCTGCAAAGTTGACAACTGAAACAATGCTACCAATCAGAAATGTGTCCTTGCATAACTTGAATTGCAAGTCCAACAATCGAGCTCTATGGGCATGTCTTGCATACTCATACACTATGCTGTCATGAAATATAGGCATAAACTGATACACTGGAATCTTTTTAATAACCAATTCATACCTCTTTGCTTCTTTACCATCTTTTGTATTGTATGCCACTGTTTTATACTTGCCAAACTCTACTAGTTCTTTTCCAACCGCATGTGTTCTTTCCATATATTCACATATTGGCAAATGTTGCAAGCCACCGCAACGATGACATGTGCCATCTAAGCATAATTTCTTGTAGAATATTTGACCTTCCTCTCTTTCACATAAAATTCTTGATATGAAGTCTCTTGAAGATGTTGGTGGGGCACATATGGTACAACCCTGCGAAACATTGTTAGTATGCATATCTAAACATATAGACCTATAAGCATCAAAATGGTTAGAAAATTCAATATGTAATCTACAACAACAAGTAGTGCGTGTGTGATTTATCTTGACATAGAAAGGTTTTAGCATTTCAAAATATCTTTGACAAATTTTAATTTGAGGATACTTCTCTAGAAATTTACCATAAAATTTTGTTTGAGTCTTATCCAAAAAATGCTTTGGATGTGGCTCACGGTTTTGACTACCAATTCTCCTTCTTACCACATCCCTTTGATTCAGAGATACTCTTGTGTAATTCTTCCAAAAGTCTTCAATTAGTGATCTCAATGCTTCAACACTTGGTTTATCTTTTCGTGGTAGTCTCCCTAAGAACACCTAGAATTCATTGGCATTAGTGTCCTCAATTCTTTGGCGTCTTCCAATGGCTCTTGATAAAGTTTTCCTATTAATTCTCAATTCTTGACTCGTATTTCTAATGAGATGAGCTTTCCACGTTTGACTACTTACTATAGTCGATGTAATCACACGCCGTGTTGCATTACTATCTTTTGTGCGTGAGGTGTTAACCACACTCTCATACGCACTCATTAGATTCTTGACAATAGATTTTTCACTTGAAGCCTCTGATGTTCTCAACCCAAGAGTCTTCATGATGGACCTATGCTTTATACTTCGCATCATTTCAATAAATAGTTGACATCTTGCAGTCTCATTTAACTTTTCAAAGAACAATCTCCAAATCTTATGAGCATATCTTCTACAAGTGCATTTTGGAATCTTACCTTCCATTGGCTACAAAATATTCTCATCAAATTCAATCAAATACTTTGGCTTTCTATGCAAAATTCTAGGTGGCGTTAAGTTAGGTAAATTCATCTCAACATTAGGAATTTCATCAATATTTAAATGAGATGGGCTAGATGGCATACCTTCGATCGAAGATGGAATAGATGACATATTTTGAGGTTGAGATGGGAACGATGGCGTACCTCCTTCATCACATGTGAGTGATGATGTACTCTCAACTTGAGATGTGGGAGATGGTGTCCCTACATGTTGACTTGCGGTAGAGGACGTGTCTCCAACTATGGTATTCAAATCTCTCGTAGTACAAAGTTTTTGCATTCGTTCTCTTTGTGCCACCAATACCATATCTCTTTGTGATGGTTGTGGTTCCTCTTCAATTGGTATGTCTTCATTTATCGTGTCCAATTTCCTCTTCTCACGAAGTTCCCTCATAGCCATTGCTTTCTTTGCATTCTTAGCTTCTATCTCTTCCTGTGTTGGTTTAATTCTTGATCGTTTCCCCGGCATGACAGAGAATTTGTCTGTAGCATGATAAAGAGACCAATATTACTTCCTAAGAAATGAATACAAGATAATAGTGGGATTCTATTTTTATTATGTTTTAAAGATTTATTCTTGTTTAGTTTGACATCATGGTATGCTAAGGTCTGTTTATTACACATAATTATTAAAGAGCCCAAGTGTAGAGAATATACATGGCATCATGTGAGATTGTAGGCTGCTTTCTTGATTGGGAATGTGTCTATTTTAAACATGTATGATAAAGCATGATAAAGTAATTCAATCCGAATTAAGGAAAATGTAAAGAACATGCATGTAAAGACTTGACATACCTAAAAAATGAAGATTCAAATGGAGAGAGTAGCCAATTATGTAGTGTTTTTTCCTTCTTGCATCAAACTCCTCAATAATTTGAGTTTTTCACCACTTGCTTCCTTTTCAATGTTAAATTGAATAACACTCAAATATAATTACTAACAACAATACTATTAACCAATCTATAATGTTAAATTCTTAAAATTGAATCACAATTAACATTGCAACACTACAAAAATTGAAACTTGAATAGATATATATCAAACTTGGTGTGAAAACTATGTTATTTCCTCCTTCTCAAGTTGGCAAAGTAGAAAAGGTGGTGGAAAGATCATGCAAAGCTGGTACAATGTGTCAAATGTGCATGTGAACTTTCCAATAGCATGAAAGCACTTCCTTTTTGTCAGAGCACGCGCAAAATCAATATGAAAACAAAGCATGTGGGCTTGGATCACAGGGGTCAACACTTTTTTACCTTTTCTATAGAAAGACAAAACATGAGCGCGTTATAATGCGCTCGCGTTTTGTCCTAATATAGATTGATCACATCTTGTGCATTTCTCTTTCCAAACCTTCCCCTTCAGACTTGAATGACCACAAGGTTTTAGAGGGAGAACTTTTCCTATTTTCTGCAAGAGCTTGCTAGATGCTCCACCATATGATAGGCATAACAATGAAGGGGCAAGCCCTCATAATCAAGTTCTTGATAGAAAATGCCCATCGAGAAAGAAAGATCTTCTTTGGAAGCAAAAGTTCTAGTTTGTGACAAATCCTTATCCAAGCATAAATAGCAGGGGTTCTGTCAAGCGATTGCCAATCCACTTCCACAAATTCTCCTGAAGACTTCCTGATTGATTCCAAAACATCCACACCCCAAAACTGGAGAGGCAATCAATATAATCAAACCCATAAATCTATATTTGATGATAGAAACCCTCAACACTATACCTTAAACCCTAATCCCTCAACCCTCCAACCCTATCCCTAATCCTTATACCCTCCACACTCTACTTTAACCCTAATCCCTTGACCCTCAATCTTATCCCTAAACCCTTGACCCTCGAACCTCCTATCCCTAAACCCTAAACCCTAAAGCCTCAACCCTCAACGTCAAATCCTAATCCCTCAACCTTTCACTCTAATCCCTCCACCCTAAACCCTATCCCAAAACCCTCAACACTATACCTTAAACCCTAATCCCTCAACCCTCAACCTTAATCCGTCATCCCTCAACTCTAATCCCTCATCCCTAAACCCTAAATGCTATCCCTATTCCTAAACCCTCAACAGACTCGATACTATACCTTAAACCCTAATCCCTAAACCCTAAACCCTAAACCCTCCAACCCTATCCCTAATCCTTATACCCTCCACACTCTACTTTAACCCTAATCCCTCAACCCTAACCCTATCCCTAAACCATTGACCCTTGAACCTCAACCCTCAACCCTCAACATCAAACCCTAATCCCTCAACCCTTAACTTTGATCCCTCGACCCTCAACCCTATCCCTAAACCCTAAACCCTAAAGCCTTAAGCCTCAACCCTCAACATCAAATCCTAATCCCTCAACCCTAAACCCTATCCCTAAACCCTCAACACTATACTTTAAAACCTAATCCCTCAACCCTCAACCCTAAACCTTATCCCTAAACCCTAATCCCTCAACCCTCAACCCTAATCCGTCATCCCTCAACTCTAATCCCTCATCCCTAAACCCTAAATGCTATCCCTATTCCTAAACCCTCAACAGACTCGATACTATACCTTAAACCCTAATCCCTAATCCCTAAACCCTCTAACCCTATCTCTAATCCTTATACCCTCCACACTCTACTTTAACCCTAATCCCTCGACCCTCAACCCTATCCCTAAACCCTTGACCCTCGAACCACAACCCTTAACCCTCAGCGTCAAACCCTAATCCCTCAACCCTCAACCTTTAACTCTTATCCCTTGACCCTCAACCCTATCCCTAAACCCTAAACCCTAAAGCCTCAACCCTCAACGTCAAATCCTAATCCCTCAACCTTTCACTCTAATCCCTCAACCCTAAACCCTATCCCTAAACCCTCAACACTATACCTTAAACCCTAATCCCTCAACCCTCAACCCTAAACCTTATCCCTAAACCCTAATCCCTCAACCCTCAACCCTAATCCGTCATCCCTCAACTCTAATCCCTCATCCCTAAACCCTAAATGCTATCCCTATTCCTAAACTCTCAACTGACTCGATACTATACGTTAAACCTAATCCCTTATCCCTAAACCCTCCAACCCTATCCCTAATCCTTATACCCTCCACACTCTACTTTAACCCTAATCCCTCGACCCTCAACCCTATCCCTAAACCATTGACCCTCAAACCTCAACCCTCAACCGTCAACGTCAAACCCTAATCCCTCAACCCTTAACTCTGATCCCTCGACCCTCAACCCTATCCCTCAACCCTAAACCCTAAACCCTCAAGCCTCAACCCTCAACGTCAAATCCTAATCCCTCAACCCTTCACTCTAATCCCTCAACCCTAAACCCTATCCCTAAACCCTCAACACTATACCTTAAACACTAATCCCTCAACCCTCAACCCTAAACCTTATCCCTAAACCCTAATCCCTCAACCCTCAACCCTAATCTGTCATCCCTTAACTCTAATCCCTCATCCCTAAACCCTAAATGCTATCCCTATTCCTAAACCCTAAACGCTATCCCGATTCCTAGACCCTCAATGGGCTCGATACTATACCTTAAACCCTAATCCCTTATCCCTAAACCCTCCAACCCTATCCCTTAACCCTAATCCCTTGACCCTCAACCCTATCCTAAAACCCTTAACCCTCAAACCTCAATGTACTCAACCCTCAACGTCAAACCCTAATCCCTCAACCCTTAACTCCGATCCCTTGACCCTTAACCCTTAAAACTTGAACCCTAAAACCTATCCCTACACGCTTGACACTCGACACTTTATCTTAAATCCTAATCCCTTAACCCTCATCCCTAAAGCCTCAACCCTAAATCATTAAACCTTCAACCCTAAACCCTATCCCTAATCCCTCTACCCTCGACAGTCTTATTTAACCCTAATCCCTTGACCATTAACCCTATCCCTCAACCCTCAACCCTCAACATTAAACCCTAATTCATCAACCCTAAACCCTAATCCCTCAAACCTAAACCCTATCCCTAAACCATCAAACCTCAACACTATACCTTAAACCCTAATCCCTATCCCTCAACCCTTAACCCTTAAAACTTAAACCCTATCCCTACACCCTCAACACTTGACACTATATCTTAAGCCTTAAACCCTCATCCCTAAAGCCTCAACCCTCAATCCTTATACCTTCAACCCTAAACCCTATACCTAATGCCTCTACCCTCGACACTCTAACCCTAACCTCGACATTAAATGCTAATCCGTCAACCCTAAACCCTAATTCGTCAACCCTAAACCCTCAACCCTCAACACTATACCTTAAAACCTAATCCCTCAACCCTCAACCCTAAACACTATCAATAAACCCTCAACCCTCGACACTATACCTTAAACCCTATGAGAAAAGCTTTGCATATGGTACATCCACAGTGAGTAATTAACAGTTGAAATCAAAAGGATGATCATTATGAGAAAAGATTTGCATTGGGGTACATCTATGTTTCTTGTTGTCCACCCCGCACTTAGGGAAGGTATATTGTTATGAAATAGACAAATAATCTCCCATTGTTTACTGGCTCTATCCATGAGAACTACTAAACTATACCTTAAACCCTAATCCCTCAACCCTAAACTTTCAACCCTAAACCCTATCCCTAATCCCTCTACCCTCAACACTCTACTTTAAACCTAATCCCTCGATCCTTAACCCTAAATGCTATCCCTAAAGCCTCAACCCTAAACCCCAATCCCTCAAGGTCCTAAACTCTAATCGCTTATCCCTAAACTCTAAATCCTATCCCTAAATGCTCAACCCTCAACCTTAAACCTTAATCACTCAATCCTTATCCACCCCTCTCCTCCCCTATCTGGCTCACTCCCATCTCTACCCTCCTTTGCCCTCGACACTATACATACATAAATATAGGCATACATAGATACATAGATACATATAGGCATATATAGATACATAGATATATACATACATACATACATACATATAAGCATACATAGATACATACATACATACATATAAGCATACATACATACATACATGATTAATAGACTTGAACAGAAAAAAATTTAAGGGGAACATAACGCGAGCGCATTATAACGCCCTCGCGTTATGTCAAACATGACAAATAACAGACTTGCAGAAAAGGAAAAATGCAACGCAAAACATAACGCGAGTGCATTATAACGCGCTCGGGTTATGTCTTGCTTTGGGAATCCCAAGCCTTAGGCTTGGGATTTGCTTTGGATTTCCAACCCAAAGGCTTGGAGTGCCTTTTGAACAGTCACAGACGTGTTTTTCCATATTCTTCAAGATTTCACATAATTTCATTAGTGCTAACCCTCAGATTTGCACGTGTTTCAAGGTCAAATAAATCAAACACTTGGGTACTATTAGGCTTTCTCTTAGCTATTTGACGATGTGATTTTTTTCACATTTTAACAATGTTAAGCCTTTCAACTTTAATTTCTTTTGTTTGTGTGTCCGTTTTTGGGCAAAAACCACTGTTTGGTCTTTTTTTCATTGTAAATTAACTATTCATTGAAATTTAAAGAAAAAACATATTTAGAAACTAGACTCCATTCTACAAATATTAAAAAAAGAAAAAAATCATTTTCAATTAGTTTTCAAAATTTATAGGGGTAGCACGGCCAAAATTCTATTTTTTAGGATGTGTCCACTTTGAAAATTAGTAAAAAATCAAATATTCATCAAAAAATTATCAGAAAATCAGGCATAAACTACATGCTATTAGCTAATTTCTCACCAAAACGATTTTAAAAATACCAAAAAAAAAGTTGACATTTGAGGGAGCCACAAAACATGCTATGTTATGTTTTTTTGACAGCAACAACACCAATTTTTGTGGCTTCCTCTTTTGAACCCCTTAATCTATGCCATTTTCAAAAAAATAGTAGTTTAAAAAGTAAACTCAGAGCACTACGAACAATGTTTTGGTTGCATCTCTAAATTTTGAGTGTAACTATGCTCAATTTCTCATCCAAGGCCAGTATTTCTTGATTTTAGAAAAAAAGTGGCCACTTAAGACCCCTTTTTGGCCCCCCATCTTCTTGCACTTATATATATATATACTTTGTATGTATTTGTAGCTTAAATGGTTTAAATGGTTTGAATAATAAAGCTTAAGATTATCCATTGTTGACAGTGATCATCAATAGTTAAAGTTTTTATTAGTATATGCATATTGACAATGAAAGCAATAAAATTTTGTTAATTTTTGTGTCTCTTATGTGAAAAATCAATTTAGCTCTAATGTTTTGTATTAAAGTACTATAATGTATATGATGGATGCCTTATCTCCCCCTCTATCTCACTCCCATCTCTTCCTCCCTCCCTCTCCCTCTCTCCATCTCTCTATCTCCCCCTCTCTATGTCTTCCTTCGTATACCCTCTCTCTATATCTTTCTCTCCCTCTCCTTTTGCTCCCTTTCTCTCTTTCGCCCCCGCCGCCATCCCCCCTCTCTCTTAATTACTCATGTGAGACCTTATAAGATCTATATTTTGGGATTCCCACACATTTATGTGAAGCTCCGAAAGTGATGAGAAATATGTAGAAGGAGATGCAATGTGTTTAAACAATGAGTTTCCATCTTATAACAAATGAAAGCCTTAATGTTTGGCAAGTTTAAAGCTTGAATAATACTTGTATACACATGGACAATGATAAGGAAGCATATGTGAAGTTAGAAATGCTCTACACTAATGAGTTATAAACTTTAGAAGGTTGTAAATGTATAATACAATAAGATTTCAATGTATTCAAATCCATGAAAATGCTAAATAGTCATCTACAAATATTTATATGGCTATTACAGCAAAATGATAGTAATTTAAGTAAAGTCATTTGAGACCTTATAAGGTCTATGGTAATGCTATGTGGCCTTGTAACTTGTTAGCAATATGTTAACATTGTCAGTTTGGTGTCATGATGTGCAGAATGCACAATATATTTTTAGTACCTTTACACTAAACAAAATTGAAACATTTTGTAATATTGCAGTAGTTGTGATGCAGGAACTTCGGAGGTCATAATTTTTGACCCGGAGGTCTGTTGGAGCTGAAATTTGGTGGGCAGATGCGTCTTGAAGAGTTTAATAAAAAACCCACTGAATTAGCAAATTCGGTAGGTCACCGTTTTGACACTTTTTCGGGACCTTATTCGATCATCTAGGGCCTCAAAATGAGGTTTTAATATTTTTTTTGAGATTTTCCTAGTTTTTTCTAAATATTTTCCTAGATTTACTTGCAATTAGATTAGAAAGTTGACGATTAGTCATTTTTTAGTAAGTTTCAAATATTTGGAAACTTTCATGGTCATACGGATAAGGATGCGAAGTTACAAAAAATGACAATTTTAGAAAGTTGTGAAAATCTGCCAAAAATGGTAATTTTCGTTTTTGTATAAATTGGACATTTATCTTTAGTTGTAGCATGATGGGATGGAATGAGAAGAAATTTGAAAATAGTTTTGAGTTTTATGGGTATTCTTTTGTAATAATAGAGTTGAATTTTATGTTGTGAAGTTTGGTTACATCAAGTTGCCACAACAAACAAATAATTTAGAGGTCAGAAAAATTGAGATATTTTTTATAATCTCCAAATGTACATTCAAATGAAACACACCTATGTGCCACAATTGTCTCAACTTTAGCCTTAGGCTGCGGTCCCATGGAGGGGGGCTTCCTAAATTATCTTAGCGGTGTTGTTGAAATTTCTTAAGATCATTTTAAAACAGGCGGTCCCATAAATTTTGTAGTTGGAGGTAGGCTTAAAACTTTAAGCTCCGAAATTTATGGAAGCTAGTGGTCTTATGAGTTTTTTTTTTTTGGTTAAGACCTACAAATGAAAAGATTAAAAATGATTAAATAAAAAAAATTTCTACAAAATTTTTCCTAATGAAAATCTAAAAACTTGTAGAAAAATCTCTAAGTTACTGGGAAAAACTTTTGTGCCATCCCAAATGCACCCACTCAAAATCAACAAACTAAAAAGTAGGGGCTCCTATATTAAAGGAAAAGATTCTAATTTATGTTGTAGCATTTTTTTCTATTTCATGGGGCCCTTTCTCCACAAAATAGATCCTTTAGCTGCTCTATGGGACCCCTCGTTACAAATATTTGAGAATATTTGAGGACGCATACTTGAGACCATACGCCAACGCAAATCCAAGGGTGAAGAATAAGTTGCGTAGGCGTGGCACTCAGCGCATACAATAATTCTTAGAAGTTATATGCAAATTCCCAAATCATAAATAGATCTCCATTCAGTTATTCTCTTCACTCTTGCCATTTACTACCATATCTGAACACTTCTTCTCTTCATTGAATTCTCTGTGCATTGCAAAAATGGTGTTATCTACATTTGTAAAGGAATCCGATGGCTCAATAGATTCCTCGGTGTTTGCTTCACGTTACGTGCAGACGGCCTTGCCAAGGTATGTCAATTAATATATTTGCTTCACTTGTTCATGTGTTGCAAAAAGCCAGTAATCTATAGTTTGCTGGGTTATTACAAATCTGGAGTTTTTGTAGTGAATTATTTTTGTTTTGAAATGTTTGATTAGAGCAGATAGATAGGCCTATAAATAATGGAACCGGTTTAAGATCATGTGGGTGTATGTAAGATTAGCAATTTTTTTTTTTTAAAGTTCTCCTGTGTTGTAGATTCCGATTGCCTGAAAGCTCCATCCCTAAGGATGTGGCATATCAGATCATAAACGATGAGTTGATGCTGGATGGAAATCCAAGGCTGAATCTGGCCTCATTTGTGACTACCTGGATGGAACCTGAGTGTGATAAACTCATCATGGCTTCCGTTAACAAGAATTATGTTGATATGGACGAATACCCTGTTACTACAGAATTGCAGGTTTGTGGTTTTGAACCGGTGACCTTTTTGTTCCATCCTACTGCTATTTTTTCTAAATTACAAGTCGATTCCCACACCTTGACTTGAAATTTTTAAATTCTTTGGCTGAATCATTTAGTCTATATCAGATAAACATGATCTGAGGACTTATTAAGAACAGTTGCGGATGGATTCATTAATTTCTTTTATTAGAGGGTTTAATAGTAGCATATGTGTGAAAATGCAACAGAATCGGTGTGTGAATATGATTGCTGCACTGTTTAATGCCCCACTGGGAGAAGAAGAACAGGCAGTTGGAGTTGCAACAGTGGGATCCTCAGAGGCCATTATGCTAGCAGGTCTTGCTTTTAAGCGTAAATGGCAGAACAAACGCAAGCAGCAGGGAAAGCCCTTTGATAAGCCCAACATTGTTACTGGCGCCAATGTTCAGGTAAAATAAATGAATAAATAGATCAGCCCTTAAATTCCATGGCATTTAAATGAATAAATAGATCAGCCCTTAAATTCCATGGCATTTTTTGTTCCTCCAGGGGAAAGCTTTTTTTGGCAGGTGTAGGACGGCTATTCTTAAATATCATCCATTTCAATAGTTAAAGGTTAATTTTGGCCAATAAAAATAGGATAAATATTTAACATTTTTGTTGTGAATGAGGTGTAAAATAGCTATTGTCTGTTTAACCATTGAAGTGAATGATATTTAAGTAGAGTGGTGCAGGACGGTGTGTATGTTGTGTCTCCACAACCTAGTTAAGGGTGTTGGTTCCCCTTGCAGTCCAGAATCAGTTCAGGATTTTGAGGACGGCTAGGAGGTCTCTGATTTACCACTTTTTGTTGTGAATGAGGTATAAAATCACTATTGACTGTTTGACCATTGAAGTGGGTGATATTTAAAAAGTGATGCAGGATGAGGTGTCTGTTGTGTCTCCACAACCTGATTAAGAGTGTTGGTTCCCCTTGCAGTCCAGGATCAGTTCAGGATCTTGAGGACGACTAGGATGTCTCTGATCCTCCTCCTTAAGATCATATTCTATGATCTATTATCATACTTAATACTTGATCTGTTTTTGATAGGTCTGCTGGGAGAAATTTGCAAGGTATTTTGAAGTGGAACTCAAGGAAGTTAAGCTGAAGGAGGATTACTATGTGATGGATCCTCAAAAGGCTGTAGAGATGGTGGATGAGAACACCATTTGTGTGTGTGCAATTCTTGGCTCCACCTACAATGGGGAGTTTGAAGATGTGGAGCGCCTCAATCATCTTCTGCTGAAGAAAAACCAAAAAACCGGGTGAGATTCTGTTTTCTGATCAGACTTTAATATCCACTCTGCTTTTTCTTTCATTCCAGGTAATGTATTGCTTAAAGGTTTGAGATTTCTTTGATGGGTACTAGCAGTTAAGTAACTGTTTAAAGCAGTGTGCCTTAAACGGCAATTTTGTTTAAATTTAAATTAGATTATATTAGATTTTAAATCAATCAAATTAGATTTTAAATTAATTATTAAAATTAGATTATAAATTAATTAATTAAGTGAAAGTTGTTGAAATTGATAAATGGAAATGAAAGGGATTGGGGTTTGGTTTGTGGAAAGTGGATTGATGTGGATGTTGGTTTTAATTGTTGTGATGTTGGAATAAAGATTTATAAAAATTTAGAATTAAATTAATGATTAGACATTGATGATAAATAAATCCTTAGCTTTTGAGGGTTTGGGATTGGATCCACAATCTAGTTCACTTGTCACAATGAGGGCTTGGGATTGGATTGTGGCAACAATTGGATTATGGTAAGTGTCATATGATGATGTCTTTAAATATAGAACATTAGATGTACAATTTAACCTTTTTGGTGCCATGCTAACCTTAAAAAATAAATTTAAAGTTTGGAAACTAAAAGCCAAATCATGCTTACAATTATAAAGACAAGATTATACTCATTATTTAATCCAAAAAATTAAATGTTAAGTACTCATCAATAATAGTCTACATTAAAAAAATTGTATCAATATTTTAAATTAAAATTTGAGATCAATAAATACAATTAAAAAGAT
This sequence comes from Cunninghamia lanceolata, assembly GCA_027924645.1. NCBI lineage: Eukaryota > Viridiplantae > Streptophyta > Pinopsida > Cupressales > Cupressaceae > Cunninghamia > Cunninghamia lanceolata. The sequence continues at coordinate 74,248 of BSBN01000743.1, forward strand.
AAAATACTCTTAAGCAATAGTTACATCTTCCAATCAATAACACCTCATCTTTAAGTGGAACCAACATACCTAACCCTCTATCTTTTTATTGTCAAACACCTTGGATGACTAATACTCCAATGTGCACTAGTTTTGCCAAGTTTGTGTTATTATATATTTTAGGCATTGAGTGCCACATTGTAATATCTTTCCTTTGAAGACTAAATAAGTAGAGTGGGGACTATTACGAAACTTTGATTGGGCATAACTAAAAATAAAAAAAACATTTAATAAGTTGTTTTTGCCTCTACTATATATGATTTATAATAGTAATAAAATATTTAATGTATTTTCAATTTTATTTTATTAACTAATACTTGTACTGGGAGGAGATGCAATGGTTATGCCACTAAAAACTTATATGTAAGCTAATATGTTAGAGAGTACGATTCCATTAGTGTATTAGAAGATACATTATTTTTATTTTACAATCTTGTATATAAAGAAAAGTAGAAGACCCCATTGTGAGAACATTTTGATTTAAAGTTGAGCAAATAGTGAGAATGACATAAAACTTCTCTACTTCCACTTTATGGGGGTAATTTTCCCTTGACGTATGGTGTAGAAGTGATCACTATTGACAATGATTTACATAGAAACATATTTGGATGACCATTCACTCTATTTACTTGTTATATATGAAAAGAAAGATGTAGAATCTAAACCCATAGATGAATTCAATATGTCTTCTAGATTAGAGGTTTCATGTTGTTATTGGTTTGACTCAACGTGGGGAGTGCAAAACCAAATGGGTGTTGCTTGCCAAATTTTTCCAAGTTTAAATCCCCTGACCCTAGTTATCTTTAGCGAACATAATCAAGTTAATTGCCAAAAAGTTTTGTCCAACTCCAACCAAACATGGTAACTACGTTAAATCCATCTTCAATATAATAAAATTGTAAAAGAGATAAATATGAAAATGCACACGCTTTAGCCCACTTCAGTTTTATTTCCTTCAACCTTACTATCAGCTTTATAAAATTATGGCGAATGCCACATATCACCATAGCCAAAACTATTCTTGTTAAAAGGAGCTAATTTAGAGAAGCAAACCTTCAAATACTCATAAAAGAACAAATCAATCAATACTATACTAAAAATCTTTTAAAATTGTATGTAATGGCCTTTTAAAGAAAACTCATCACATAAATGACTCATAGGCAAATCATGGTCTCTAAGCATACCTATAACTCTATCAAATAGATAGGGCCAAAGTGTTTTCTAAAAAAATATTGACTGATGAATTAAAGTAGTGTGCTTTAATTAGGTTGTAGCTATGGGCATGTTAGAAATTAATCGAGATTTGTAAAGAATTTGTGGAGTTTGGGTTTTTATTAAATTTTTGTTAGATATAATTAAGATATGTAAATTCAAGTAACTTATGTCCATTATTAAGTTGTACCACTTGGAACTGAAGAGAAATTAAAATGGTATTAAAGAAATTTGGTTCTAACGGATTAGGGTTTGTAATAGGTATTGTAATTTGTGGAGCCTTGCTTTTGTTGATTGGTAGGGTACCCATTAGTTGTTTTAATAAAAAATGCATGGATTAGTGGAGACCAAATGTCGCCATATATTCCAAACAATTATTTGAGAATCAAGTACGATAAGCCAAACAAATAATGCAAGATTTTTGGTATCCTTTGTTGGATGCATATTTTTTGCATCTATATATTTCACATCAATTTTTTAATGAAAGTGGAAACTGACAAAGTTGGAATGCATGTGGTTTAGGTATAGGACAATACTCATCTTGAAAAAGTTCCTCATCTATGCTTCCATACATGTTTATAGGGGTAGTTGCAACTATAACATCTAACATAAATCCTCCTTCATTTATCATCCTTTGATAGATGTCCATACCTTGTTCCTAATCTCCCATTTTGGTATAGGCAAGCATGATGTTGGCAAAAGTTGTGGAATTTGGATTTACACTTACCGGTTACATTTGCTTCAAAGTTTGTGAAGCCTTTTTAAATAATTCATTTTGTGCATATCCTAGAATCATGGCATTCTATAAGACCACATTTCTTTGAGGTATTCTATCAAACAATTCACTACCTTGTCTTTGCTTTCATATTTTGCATACATGTCTACCAGAGTATTCCCACCTATAATATTTGACAGATATCCCCATTCCATTATGCTTTGAGGGATGTCCATATCCTATTCCAAAGTAGCCATTTTAGCACAAGTAGGGAGGTTGCTAGCAAAGGTTATGGAATTTGGCTTCACTCTTTTGGCGGATCTATAGGGTCCTCTTTTCCTTCCCAAGTTGATCCCACTGCTAAGCACTCTCCTTTCTCATGAGATCTTAATTCCTCCTACCCCACCATTGCTATGAAAGATTTTAGGTTGGGTTGCTTCACGTAAGAGTTTGGGTGGCCTGAAATCATGGCTAATTCCTCTAATAATTCTAGTTTTAGTAGTTCCCATTTGAACCATGATCTAGTTCCTTGCTCACTTTCTCCTCTTTATGGCTTTGTTGCTCTTATGGTAGAGGTGAAGGGGCTGTGCTCACTAAAACCACTAATCTATTTGCTTGCAACTTCTACAAGGATGCTCTCACAACTAAGCATGCCAGTAGCTCGGTGCTGGGTTCAAATAGTGAGAATGGGATCTCAATTAATAATTATGCTTGAATTGTATTATGGGAAGATTTGATATGATTTTACAGCTAGAAGATTTGATCAAAGATGAATGTAGATTTGATATGATTTTATAGCTAAAATATTTGATATAGTAGGTAGTAATTTGTTCTAGGGTTAATTACCATACCAATGACTAAAAAAAGGGTAATATTTTTACGGTCTGAGATAAATTTCTGGCTAGAAGCTGCCTCAACATATATAGGCTAATAAAAATTAAGATTGTATTGACATAAGAAAAATAGTTTGAAAATTGAAAAAAGGGATGACAGGTATGTGATTTTATTATTGGGTGGTTTGTTAGAAGATAGAAGAAAGTTATAGTGTTTGATTTGAAATTAGGATTTTGTGTTTTGTTAGAGTTTCATTGAAGATTGAATTATATGTGTTTGTATCCTTTCCATGTATTGGTGTACTTTCTAGTATCAACACCTTTTGTTCATGTTCCAATACTTGTAAAATTCTAATAATCATAAAAGTTGGTGCTCAAGGTACATTTAGGGCCCTACCTTAGTCAAATCTCTAGGTTGAGTCAACAAAAATATTATAGAGTAAGTTTTAGGATTGTGGCCTGAGGTGTTGTAGGTCATTGTTGCAATGGAGGTAGGTGGTGAGTGCAACAATGGAAGTCCAAGGTAATTAGAAGAGAGCTCTAGATGCATAATAATGGTAAGTGTATGTTAGAGGTGCTAGATGAGATGAGTTGCTTTTGTCTTAGTTTAACCACTTAAACAAGTAGGCGTAATTTGATAGTTGGAGGTGAATTAGAGTTTAAGGTTCATGAAAAGGTAGGTGTGTGGGTGGGAAATGATGAGTTTAAATTCATGAGACACAAGTGTGCACGATCCTTATCTGCAAAACAAAAGTGCAACATGCTAATATTTGTGTGATACAAAAGTTGAAAATAGGGATGGAACAAGTGTTTTGATGTGGAAGAGATTGTATCCATGTGGGAAGGAATATTTTAGGGATGATTCACACTCTAATGGAGTCAAAATGGTCCAAATAATGTTTATTAAAGTGAATAATAAAATAGATACAAATCTAAATAAAGTATCAAATACATGCACTTTTCATCTTTATAGTGAGACTCATGTTAAAGATGATGTGACTTTGTTGCACACAAATAATATTTGAAGTTATTATTAATTAGTGTGTAAACATAACAATCTTGTGTAAGATTAACAATTTTATTTGTGTTACATTAACAATTCTATTTATATTAATATATTGTATTGAATGAATACAATAACTTAGTTAATAAAAAAACTAATAATTTGATAAAAAAGAAAAAGTTAAACATTATAATATAAAGGGTGTAATAGGTAAAGTGAGAAATTAGGTCAATAGATATGATTTATTAAAAAAAGGAGTGCGGAATTGGTTTATTGAGAAAATAATGTAAATCAACAAATATGATTTATTAGAAAAAAGGAGTGGTGGGGAATTGGTTTATTGTGAAAATAATGCAAAAAGTATTGATTGAGTGATGATATAAATTTGATATGTAGAAGACTTTTCTTTGGTATGTGTGTGGGCGCAGATGGGACACTCCTATACATGTGGATGCAGCAAGTGGTGGTTTCATTGCACCATTTTTATATCCAAATTTACAGTGGGACTTTCGCTTACCTTTGGTAAGAAGCATAAATGTGAGTGGCCACAAATATGGGCTTGTATACGCTGGTGTGGGATGGGTTGTTTGGCGAAGCAAACAAGACCTACCCGAGGAACTTATTTTCCACATCAACTATTTGGGAGTTGATCAACCTACATTTACTCTCAACTTCTCCAAAGGTAATTCACATATGTATATTTATTTTTATGCATTAGGGGAATTTGCAACTATCCTTCTTATATCACGATAGAAGAGTTTAAAGAGTTAGCATGTTATGGTCAACACAACAGAGCTAACCTTACTGTAAACAACTGACACATTAACTACAACATACAGATTCTTTATGTTGGATGTAGCTAGATCATTTACATCTTGAAATTTGGAAGGACAGTTTCTATAAATCCTAACCCACCTTTATTTAATCAATATTATTATGAAATTAAAAAAATCAAATTATTGAGAAACACTCAACACCCTCCAATCAATCTGTTGCCCATCCCTCTACTCACATGTTTGACTTGCACTGCTAACTAAACTTCTTTTTACAAATTGGCAGGTGCAAGCCAGATCATTGCTCAGTACTACCAACTCATTCGCCTGGGATTTGAGGTTTACACTCTAAAATACCTTACTCCAAGTTTATGTTTAAGGAAGAACTTGCCAGAGCTTAAATTTATGTTTAATGTATGTGGGAAAATGTACACTGGTCTTACGGATGTTAATCCCCATTCAGGCCAACCTAAAACTAATACAAAGTCTTTAATTGCAGGGATATAAGATGATAATGGAGAATTGTCGATCAAACGCCAAGGCTCTGACAGAATCTCTGGAAAGAACAGGGAAATTCAACATCTTATCCAAAGACGTGGGCGTGCCTGTGGTGGCCTTCTCGCTCAAGAACAACACTGAACACGATGAATATGAAATATCACATCATCTGAGAAAATATGGGTGGATTGTTCCGGCCTATACAATGGCTCCAGACGCTCAGCACATCACACTTCTGCGTGTTGTGGTGAGAGAGGACTTCAGCCGAACTCTGGCAGAGCGCCTGGCTGCAGATGTTGACAGAGTGCTGAGTGAATTGGAAGAACTTCCTCCCAAGATAGTTCAGGCGGTTCAAGACTTAGCCATTAATGAAGAAGATAAGAAGTCTGAGGTGAAGGGGCAGGCAAAAGAAGAGGTGACACAGTCGCATGATGATCATAGCCATCGTCACAGGCGAAGAAAGGGACGCCATGCACGCCATCCTCATGACTCTGTGCACAAAACAAAGGGCATCTGCTAAACATTAGTTAGCTCTTTTATATTTTCTTATTTTGATGCAGCCGTTTGTCTTTGCTGAATAAATGTTTCCTATATGCCTTCTCTGAAGATGATTGCTGCCATGATAACTGTATAATAAATGTTTGTGCTTTCATTTCTTCGAAGTCTTGTAAGAGTGCTTTTTATTTAAAGTTTTTCAATGTATTTTTACATGTGTTTGTTTCGCCCAGAGGCGAACTACAAGCACTCATTTTTTTTCTTGTAATTATAAACCAAAAAAAATTAAAAAGAAAAAGAAAATAGGAATAAACTAATTGAGTATTTTCTATTAATTAGAATCTTCTTGCATTATTTTAAAATTTAGAGTAACCAAAATTAATAAAATTAAAAAGAAAAAAGAAAAAACATGATCGCAGAGTAAATAAAAAATAAAAAATATTAAATGGATTGCAGTAGTGGGGCTATTTTGAGTAGCCAGAAGAGTGGAGAGTTAAATGCATGATTGAAACTACTCATATTGCAGTGTCGTAATGGGAGTTTTAGATGAAAGGCTATTTTGAGTAGCCACAAGAGTAATGAGAGTTTCAGATGAAAGGCTATTTTGAGTAGCCACAAGAGTGGAGAGTTAAATGCATGATTACGCTGAGAGGCGTTCTACAAGTGACAGTACCAGTATAAACAGTAACCCAAAATTTTTTTAAAAAAAAAAATCAAATTAAATAAAATTAAAATTAAATGAATGGAGGTAGTGGTAGGCAATGAAGAGTTAAAGGGATTAATGAAGAAGATTGAAATGAGTTGAAGCGTAGCGAATGGATCAAAGGATGTGGAGGAAATACTATCTCTGATAATTTATGTTTAACGGTATTTGCATGAGTTCTTTCTTTTTCTAAGACAAAAACTAAAAACTATTTGCTGCAATTTAATATCAAGGTGTATTTTTTAGGGCAGGGTTGATCAATCAAGTTTGAATATTTACATTTTGCGTGCATGTCTACCAGAGCTGTAGCAGGTCAAACATTTAACAAAATTCCTCACATTTTGGCGTAGGCTAGAAGGATGCTGGCAAAGTATGGTTTTACCCCTCTCAAATGCGTTGGCTATACCCAACGACATGGGGCAGGGCTTGGCCTTGCTATAGGGCACAGGCCCTAATGGGCAGCGAGCGGCTTATTGGGAGCGCCCACACCATTTTTCCCTACAAACTGCTCGAGAAAGCCTTTGGTCTCCTAGTAAAGGACAACCAAAGGTCACACATAAAGGGAATTTTTTTAATTTTCCCACTCTTATTCTTGTTGCCTTTTGTATTCACTAGCATCCACAACATTGTAAGGGTTGCCATTGCCCCTCCTAAGCTATGGCCTGTCAAAAAAATCCTTGTCCTTTTCTTCCACTGATTTCCAACTGCAAAACAACATTATCTATGTCAAACCACTGATAAATTGAAATTAATTATTACAAACTAATAGTTAAAAAAAAGAAATGGGTGTTACTAACCTTCTCCTTAAGGTCAGAATTGTTTAAGAGATTGAGAAAACCATGAAGAAGGCCCTGATGAATCAGAAATTGAAATTAATTACTACAAACTAATAGTTAAAAAAAGAAATGGGTGTTACTAACCTTCTCCTTAAGGTCAGAATTGTTTAAGAGATTGAGAAAACCATGAAGAAGGCCCTGATGAATCAGACCCGGCTCACCATTATTATCCTTAAACAGATCGGTGTTAGTTTGATAATCCCTTCTCCAAATCCATTGCCAACATTGAAAAAATGATGGAAAGCTTCAAACCCTACGGCTGAACAAAAGGCTAGGGAAACATGAAAAAATCTGTTGCAATTGATGAAGAGCGCCTGCAAATATTTTTAATTTCAGTATTTTTTGCTATATTTGAGAATAGAAAATATAGTAAATTCGTCGCGTTTACAGGAATTTCACGCTAGAAATAAAAAACTTCATTTACTTCTCTCCAATTCAAACAAAAAAAAATGAACACCCTTCCATTAACGGCCATGCAATAAAATAATCGAGTTCTTAATAAGCATGAACTTTTTTTTTATATATATATGGTAATTAATACTATAATATAATATAGAAGGTTATATTATTTTAATGTCAATTAAATATATACTTAATTATTATATATCATGGCTGCATCTATGATCGTTGCGTCTATGATACACATGTCTCTTAGTTTATTGCCCTGTTTAGATATATACCATGTTATAAGCCAAGACCTTATATTATTATTTACCCTAATTCTAGGGTTAGGTGAAACAAAGCTATATATTAATTAGGTTATAGTTAGTTATATGTATTAAGAGTCATTGAAAAAATTAGGTTTATATATTATATAGTTTATAATAGATAACTAATAATTTAAACTATAACTCTAATGATTAGAGCTCTAAAAATACTTTATATCAAAATATATAATATATGGGTTGAAAATAATGCAAGGAATATGATGTTAAGTAAGGTTGTTGTATCTCTCCATTTCTTAGATGTTTTTTTGTGTTTTTATTTAAAATGCATATGATTATTTTTAATGTTTTTAATTATAAAGTATAATAAAATAAGTAATTGTGAAAGTTGGGAGGGATTAAAGTATTGCATATATTTAAAATAATATTTCTTAAAATAAAATGTGTATGATGACTTTTAATGTTTTTATTGGATTTTTCTTTTCCCTTATTAAAGTTGGGCCAATGTAAATTAAAATAACATTTCTTCTTAAAATAAAGTGTACATGATAGCTTTTAATAATTTTAACAGCATTGTTTTTTCTCTTTCCATTTTAATAAAAGGACATGATAGCTTTTAATAATTTTAACAACATTGTTTTTTCTCTTTCCATTTTAATAAAAGGATGAATGAATATAATGAAAAAAAATAGTTAATTTAATTAAAATTTGTTACAAGTTTATATGTGTAAAGGAAAATTACCTTAAACTATGTCATTTAGATTAATTGATTCTAGAAGAAATTATATTCAATATTATTATATGTTTTTAAGTGAATCTTCTTGCCCCACATTATTGTCTAGCCCAATTAAACAAATATAATTGATTAGCAAACAATTAAAGAGAAAATAAATTAGAATTGATAATAAAAATTAAATGTTTAAATAAATTAAAAATGTAATATTTAGTTTTAAATTTAATGATGGAAAGTACTCACACAATTTTTTTATTAAAATTGTTCAGGGGTACTGTAGTTGAATAATCTTTTAAAGGTATTTGGATGAGTTCTTTGTTTTTCTATAAAAAACTAAAATTTGTTTGCTCCAATCCATTAGGCATAGAAAAAATAAATTATTTTCTACTATACCCACCTCCATTAAAAATCATATCATTTTATTCAATATTAGGAAATAAGATGTTACTATGGTTTTGCCATTGAGATGCTGATGATTTAACCAACCATGCACAAATTTTCCTTTTAAATTTAACCCTCCTTTTATTTTATTGGCTCATAAAAAAAGCGCATTATTTTTCAGCCATCTATTAGTTTCATTTTTTGAAGTAATTCAAACAATTTAACTCTAAAATGGAATGGTTTCTATTACATTGAAAGTTATGTTAATAAATTAAATTTCAAATGTAAAATAGAATGGTTTCTATTACTTATTTTATCTGTTTGCTTTCAATAAGCACATCCATTCAAATGAACCAAAGTTCAACAATCTAAATTGGAGGCAAAATTTAATTTTACATTAATTTTAGGGCTTAGCATGTGGTATAAGGGAATAATTTTTGAAGTGAACACAACTTTAAGAGTGAAAATTTCTTAACTTATACTATTTTTCTTATGTTTTGGACTCATTTGATAATGATTTTTGTAATATTTTTTTTTCAAATATTTACGTTAGAAGAAGAAACATTAAATAGAGATACTTTGGATTGTATAGAATAATTGTCATTAAATAGAGATACATTGGATTGTATAGAATAATTGTTATATCATAAATGTAGGGCTGAATTAGCAATTGAACAATTGGAAGTACAGAATTGACAACAATATAATATGGCAAGAATTATTCCATACCAATGGTTTTATCTATTAATATAAATTTGGGAATTAATATTACACCAATGAAAGCATTTGAAATGACCCAACTCTAAGCCTAAGGGTTATCTCCAATTTTAGAATTAGGGTTACGATTAGAATTAGTGGTATATTACAAATGAAAATGGAAACCTCAAAGAAAAAAACAATAAAGAAAAAATATAGAATAAAGATAAGTAAACATTTGAAATGACCCAACACTAACCCTAACCATAATTCTAATTAAGGTTAGAATTAGGGTTAGGGTTTGATTAGGGTTACATTTAGTGTTAGTATTAGAATTTTATAATTAGGGTTAGGATTAAGGTTTTAGTTAGGTATATAATTAGGGTTTGAAGTATGGTTCAAATTAAAATTAAGGTTAGAATTAGGGTTAGAATTAAGGTGGGTTACTATTAGATTGGGGTATGAATTAGAGTTACAGTTAGGGTTAGGGTTCAAATTAGAGTTATGGTTAAAGTTACAATTAGGGTTAAGGTTAGTATTAAGGTTAGGGTTATGGTTAAAATTAGAACTATGTTTTGGGACAGAATAAGGGTTAGGGTTAGGGTTAAAATTAGGATTAGGGTTAGGGTCAGGATTATAATTAGGGTTGGGCTTTGGGTTAGCGTTATAGTTAGGGAAGAATCAGGGTTATGAATAAGCTTAAAATTAGAGCTATGTTTATGGTTAGAATAAGGGTTAGGGTTAGGTTTAAAATTAGGATTAGGGTTAGGTTTAGAATTACAGTTATGATTACAATTAGCAATGTGGTTAAGATTAGGGTTACAACAATTAGGGTTAGGGTTAGAATTAGGGTTAATGTTAGAATCAAGTTAGGGTTATAATTAGGGTTAGGGTTGGAATTGAGGTTAGGGTTAGAGTTAGAATTAGGGTTACTAAATTAGGGTAAGCATTAGAGTTACGGTTAGAGTTAGGGTTAGGATAGAATTAGGATTAAGGTAAGGGTTAGAATTAGGGTTGTTAGATTTAAAATTAGGGTACAATTAGGGTTATGAATAGAATTAGGGTTAGGGTTATGGTTAGAGTTAGGATTAGGGTTCCTATTAAAATTAGGGTTAGAATTAAGGTGGGTTTCTATTAGAATTAGGGTAAGAATTAGAGTTAGGGTAAGCATTAGAGTTACGGTTAGGGTTAGGTTTAGGGCTAGAATTATGGTTAGAATTCAGGTTAGGGTTAGGCTTACAATCATAGTTAGAATTAGGATTAAGGTAAGGGTTAGAATTAGGTTTATTGTTACATTTAAAATTAGGGTTATAGTTAGGGTAGAATCAGGGTTATAAATAAGGTTATAATTAGAGCTATGTTTAGGGATAAAATAAGGATTAGGGTTAAAATTAGGATTAGGATTAGAGTCAAGATTATAATTAGGGTTGGGCTTTGGGTTAGGGTTAGAATTAAGGATACGACTATAATTAGGGTTAACGTTAAAATTAGAGTTAGGGTTAGGGTTACAATTAGGGTTAAGTATAGTGTTAAGGTAAGGGTTAGGGTTTCAATTAGGATTAGTCTTAGGGTTAGAATTGAGGCTATGGTTAGAATTAGAATTAGGGTTACTAAATTAGAGTAAGCATTAGAGTTATAGTTAGGGTTAGGTTTAGGGCTATAGTTACTAAATAATTTATATAATTATATAATATAGTTAGAATTAGGCTTACTGCTTTGGACGCTACTAGCATATTTATATTTTTAAAAATATATTTAAAGTACACCGAGAGATATCCTTCTTGAGGTGCCTAATTTTAGGATTATTGATTAAAAAATAGGTGCCTCGAGAAGGATATCTCTCGGCGTACTTTAGATATATTTCTAAAAATATAAATATGTTAGGGTTAGGGTTAGGGTTGGAATTAAGGTAAGGGTTAGAGTTAGAATTAGGGTTACTAAATTAGGGTAAGCATTAGAGTTACAAATAGGGTTATGGTTAGGGATAGAGTTAAGGTTAGAATTTGGGTTAGGGTTAGGATTAGAATTAGGGTTAATGTTAGAATTAGGTTAGGATTATAATTAGGGTTAAAATCATAGTTAGAATTAGGATTAAGTTAAGGGTTAGGGTTAGTATTAGATTAAAATTAGGGTTATAGTTAGGGTAGAATCAGGATTATGATAAAAATTAGGGTTAGGGTTAGAGTTAGGGTTGGGGTTCCTATTAAAATTAAGGTTAGAATTAAGGTGGGTTACTATTAGAATTAGGGTAAGAATTAGAGTTACAATTAGGGTTAAGTTTAGTATTAAGGTTAGCAATAGTGTTTCAATTAGGATTAACCTTAGGGTTAAAATTAGAGATATGTTTAGGGTTAGAATAAAGGTTAGGGCTAGGGTTAGAGTTATGGTTAGAATTACAATTAGAATTAGGATTACAATTTGAAAAAATGATGATAATTAGAATTAGGGTTAGGGTTGGAATTGAGGTTAGGGTTAGAGTAATAATTAGGGTTACTAAATTAGGGTAAACATTAGAGTTACATTTAGGGTTAGGGTTAGGGCCAGAGTCAAAGTTAGAATTTGGGTTAGGGCTAGGATTATAAATGGGGTTAATATTAGAATCAAGTTAGGGTTATAATTAGGGTTAGGTTTGGAATTGAGGTTAGGATTAGATTTAGAGTTAGGGTTACTAAATTAGGGTAAGAATTAGAATTAGAATTAGGGTTAGGCCTAGAGTTAGGTTTAGAATTCGGTTAGGGTTAGGATTAAAATCATAGTTAGAATTAGGGTTATTGTTATATTTAAAATTAGGGTTATAGTTAGGGTAGAATCAAAGTTATGATTAGAATTAGGGTTAGGGTTAGGGTTAGAGTTAGGATTATGATTAGGGTTCTTATTAGAATTAGGTTTAGAATTAATGTGAGTTACTATTAGAATTAGGCTAAGAATTAGAGTTAGGGAAAGCATTAGAGTTTAGTATTAAGGTTAGGGATATTGTTTCAATTAGGATCAACCTTAGGGTTAAAATTAGAGCTATGTTTAGGGTTAGAGTAAAGGTTAGGGTTAGGGTTAGAGTTAGGGTTAGGGTTAGAGTTAGGGTTAGGGTTAGATTTAGGGTTAGAAGTACAATTAGAATTAGGGTTACAATTTGAAAAAAGGGTGACAATTATAATGAATAAATATAGTGTCAAAACTAGGGTTAGGGTTATAATAAGGGGTAGGGTTATAATAAGGGTTAGGGTTAGGGTGAAATTTATGGTTACAATTAAAATTAAAAAGATGGGTTAGGGTTATGATTAGGGTTATACTTTAGCATTATTTTATAAACTTGAGCAATCTAAACATATTTCTAAATCTAACCCTATTTAACATAATTCTAACCATAATTTTTGTTGTAACTCTAATAATAAAACTAACCCTAATGCTAACCATAATCACAACCCTAATTTAAACCGTGATTATATTCTTAACCCTAATTCTAACTCTAATTATAAACCTAACAGTAACCCTAACCCTAATTATAACCCCTAACTCTAATCCTAAATATAATATATAATATAATTAGAATTAGAATTATTATATAATATAATATATAATTATAATTATTATATATAATATTATATTATATTTAATAATTGTTATAATAATATATCTAATATATATTATAATATTATATTATATAATTATAATAATTCATATAGTTATATAATATACTTAGAATTAAGCTATAATATAATTAGAATTAGAATTATTATATAATATAATATATAATTTTAATTATTATATATTATAATTATAATTATAATTATTATATATAATATAATATTATATAGCATATTTATATTAAAAATAACATATAAATATAATATATTAGATAGCATATATTATATTATATATGCTATCTAAATATATTATATAGCATATTATTAGGGTTAAGGTTACTGTTAGAATTAGGGTTAGGGTTCAACATTGATATTAAAATATTCATTAAAAATAGGTACCTTTTTTCTAAATCTAACCTATGTAATTCTAATATAGCCTTGGTTCTGACCCAAACCCAAACCCTAATTCTAAATCTAACCCTAATTATATTTCTAACCCTAACCCTAACCTTAATCCTTACACTAATGCTAACCCTAACTCCAATTCTAACCCTAAACCTAACCCTAACCCTAACCCTAACCCTCACCACAATACTAACCCTAACCCTAATTGTAACCCTAACCCTAATTCTAACCTAAACACTAACCCTAACCCTAATTTTAACCCCTAACTCTAATCCTAAATATAATATATAATATAATATAAAATTTTAATTATTATATATTATAATAATATATTAGATTAATTATAAAAGCTATATCTAATATAATATTTTTTAATATATTGTAATTAGTGTTAGAATTAGGCTTGCGGCTCCGGTTGCTACTAGTATATTTATATTAAATATAATATATCTAAAGTACACTGAGAGATACCCTTCTCGAGGCACCTAATGTTAGGATTAGTGATTAAAAAAGTAGGTGCCTCGAGAAGGATATCTCTCGGCGTACTTTAGATATATTATATTTAATATAAATATGCTAGTTTATAGTGTGATCTTTGGGTTTTGTTCGAAGTGTGGGGGTTGAGTGGCTCCATCCTTGTTTCTTCTGTGTAGTTTTGGAACTTCATCTTCTAGGTAAAGGATTGGTCATTTTAAAATATTGTGTCGAGGGTTGCTTGAGTTTCTATAAGATATTTCTTAGGGAGATCAATCTCATTGTCAATGTGTGGGCTATTCTTAAAGATCATCCACTTCAATAGTCAAAGGGTAATTTTTTGCCAATAAAAATAGGACAAATATTTACACTTTTTGTTGTGAATGAGGCGTAAAATTGCTATTAATTGTTTGACCATTGAAATGGATAATGTTTAAGTAGAGTGTAATGTGTGTGATGGCCATTCTTAAATATCATCCACTTCAACAATTAAAAGTCAATTTTGGCCAATAAAAATAGGACAAATATTTACCACTTTTTGTTGTGAATGAGAGGTGTAAAATTGCTATGGACTATTTTGATCATTGAAGTGGATGATATTTAAGTAGAGTGGTGTGTGGCTGCCTCAACAAAATTAGGTTCTTGCCTACGGATTTTTTACCATATTAGAACTCTACGGGCTCTTGTTGGGCCCAAGTTTGGTTGTATGATAGGACCTTGACAATCTTCCCATGTAGGGTTGTCAAAGGTCATGAATTCATGGCCCATGTACGTGTTGTTGTTACGCTTTAGTTGTCCGCCATGAGATTTAGTGTCCTCAAAATCATATCTACTAATAAAAGTACCTAACGGTGCTATTGGATGGCTAATAGGCACATATAGAAATAGTCTTATTCATCAAGCACTACACATTTATATTTTTTTTGTCAAAGTCATTTCATGCAATGCTTGGCTAATAGGACTATTTATATATGTGTCTATCGACCATCCAATAGCACCTTTAGGTGCTTTTACTAGTTTATAATGATCTCATGAATTTAATAATTTAAGAAATTTTGATGAATATATTAAAAATAAGTGACTTTTAATGTATTATAATTTATCAATATCAATAATTATATGCAACAACACCAAGAATGGCTATAGAAAGTATCAATCACAATAATTTTAACTTATTTGATTTTCTATTAAGTAATATATCTTTATATAACACTATAGTTATTTCAAAACAATGGATACATTTATTTAATATCATACTCATATACAATTGCCACTATCTTGGAATATCTTGTGTATAATACAAACACATGTTACAAAAGGTGACCAAGACATTTATTAGAAAACAAGCACAACTAAATTATAGCAACATTAAATATATAGATGTCATTAATATGCCCTCTACAATGTCATTGTGTAATTATAATCTAGTCATACAATATACTCAAAATATATTCTAGTTATAAAATATATTTAAACTATTTGTCATAAAATCTAAAATAAATTCATCTCTTTGTACATAAAGATAATTCTAGCTAATTATTTATAAAGATAATTTTAATTTTAATTCAAACTATGTTCTAGTTATAAAATATATTCAAACTATTTGTCATAAAATCTAAAATAAATTCATCTCTTTGTACATAAAAGATAATTCTAGTTAAATTTATAAAGATGATTTAAATTTTAAGAGATACTTTTTCTATGTATTTTTTATGAACACAATTTTGTTACCATTGCCTTATACAAGCCAAATTAATTTTGTAGTTATGCTCTATGTCTTTTGCAAAACAAATATTAGATGCGTGTTATAATCTAGACTTATGTGCATGGAAAACAATCAAAGTGATTGCATAAAAGGCAAAGGGTTTTCTTTGAATTGTTCATAAAAATACCCATTAGAGTTTTATAATTCATAGTGTCCATGCTCACTTTATTTTCAAGATAATGTTTATTTTTAATATACCACCTTTGGTATTGAGGTGGGATTTGACTATGGTATAAGACCCTACAGAGAGAAAAAGAAGTAGCCTTAATTTTAATAAATGTAGGCTTCTCTTGTGCAAATTAATGTCACAATTAACAATATAAACTATTAGATGTACCCCAATTATTGTCATTTAATGAAAAGGCAACATAAAATATGATAAAATAGGATTGGATATATATTATTTCCACAAAAAACAAAAGAGATGCAAATAAAAAAGAGCAATGGGAAAGAGAAGAAACAAGCAACAATTTATGTGAGGTGGTTCTATGACATCAACGCATTTGTTTATTTTTCTAAATCCCAACACCTATGCATAGAGAGTGCATTTGCATGTAATCATAACCACAACTACAATTACCATTTATCCATTCAAATCACAAATGATAGCAAGAACAACCAAAAAGACATAGAGTAGCATAAACAAATTTCATTTGCATTATGACAAATTAGTAAGAGTTGTATTTTATCTATAATGGTTAAAGATATTGAAGGTCTTTCAACCTTGTAAAATTATCAATTCTCCAAGTGAACTTCCCTAAATGCCCATCTCATTTCTTGGTGTTTTCTCTTTCTCTGATGAGTCTGCCCAAGTTTTCTCTTTCTCTGATGAATCCACCCAAGTTCTTAGTAAAATTACTAGACTCCTTAATCACATAGAAGGATGCATTGCAAATTGTTGTATCCACTAGGTAACCAGTTTTTGGTGCCACAAAGTTAGACATTTTCATAAATAATTCCATCCAAGACTTGAACTGCTGCCATTTTTGTTGTCAGCTACAAATTAGCCATAGGAAACATCTCTTTTGGGTATTCAAACACTTATTCCTATATGTGTGACTGATGTCGTTGAACGCTAAATTTAAAACTACTAGAGAATGAGTCACACGTGGATCATAGACATGGATTGGTTACAAAGGAGATAGTTGCTTAGTGCTAGAGTACTCCAACAACAAATAGGTCTTAGGTTTGGGTCCTAGCTGGTCCATGGAAAATGTTCAACAAAAATAGATATCTAAAAATGCACCAGCAACTCCAGTCTGATAGCATAAACTTCTTTGTTTCCTTGCTCTCCAAGCACATAGAGAGATAATCAGTACCGGAAGATAGGTAGACACTGGGTTGTAAATTGCATTCCCCTACATCAAGGTAAGGAAAATTTTAGTGGCTGATACTAAAATGGGTTTTTTTCCTTAATTCGATATCTATCAATTTTTAAGATTCATGTCAATATTCCTTGGTAGGCATACAAGAAGATCTCTGAATTCCTATCTCTTAATTCTTTTCTAATAAAAACATGATACATCTCCACTTCTTTTGACAGACAAACAAAAATGCTTTCATGTACTTCTATAAATTTTCCAAGGATAATGAAGTTTTTATTCAATACTTTTTGAACAAACAAAAGACAAATTTCTCAGTTTCATATTTTTCTAACAATAAAGAAGATTCACATTAGCATTACTTTCCCAAACATTAAAATAAAGTAGAATTTCATATTTCTCATTTTTTTCTACTATAAATAATCATTCACTTCAAAATCTTGTAAGGCATTGAAAAATACCAAACTTCATCATTCACATCTATTTCAACACTAACAAAATTTTGCTTAAATATTTTTTTCTAGACATGTAGAAGAAAATTTGATATTAACATAAGTATAAATGGAATGGGGTGTCTTTTAGAACTAGGAATCAAATTAATCAACACACATCCACACACTAATGCTAGGGTAGAAAAACCCATATGAAGGAGAAAAGAGAAGACACAAGGGTTTTAAAATGCAAGGGAATGGAACGTAAACTCTATATACATTTGAGATTTTAATGGAGATATAAGGGCACCTAAACTATACACAATAAATGTTTGGATAAGGTGTCATTAACCTTGTAAATCTCAATATTGTATTTATTCCATTTTATTAGTTGTAATTTGTAATTACCCTTAAGGGAATGATGTAGTTTCACTGGCAGTGATAATTTTGGACTTACCAAAGGTAATTATGGAGTGACATTTATGGTTGGCAATTGTAAAAATCATGAGTAAATGAAGGTAGGCACCATCTTGGGAGAATCTGCTATTTTTAGCATGTATGACACATGTCATAATGTTTGGTGAGTGCATGTAAGAGAATCTATGATAGCTGCAAGTTGTCATAAGATGCTATGACACTATGACGACATATGACAAATATTTAATAGGTGTAAGTTGTTATGTTTAGCCCTAGGCACTCATCTCAGGAAGATACTTTCTAGAGGAATCTATGGCATCTTATGACGCATCATAAGATGCTGTAAGAGACCATATTTAGCCTTGGACACCTAAATTTGCATGGTTAATTTTGGACAAGTGGCATGAGCTTGTAAGTTGGCATTTAATGTTTGCATGTTGGAGATTCTTAGGAGAGAGAAAGTGGATGCCTAGATTGGAAGGAAAATACTTCTATAAGTATATTGCCATGTAAATCTTGTAGTATGATAGATTTTTGTACACGGGTGTTGTCGGAGTGAAGGTTGGAGAGAAGAAGGAAGTGCATGTGTTATGTTATTCAGGTTTTGAAGATAATACAACTTGAGCCTCTTTTCTTGGAGTTTTTTACTAGAAAGGGTTTTCTCCATGTTATATCTGGTGTTATTCTTCTCTAGTGTTTGTTCCTGTGTTGTGATTTGATTTCTGAATACAATCTTCATTGATATTACACTGTTTAAGATCATTTACATATTGTAATCAAATTTCTGTTTGAGTAGTGTTGCCTTCATTTTCTAACATTTGGTATCAGATCCTGACCAACTTTGACTCTTGGGTGGTAGTGTGAAGGCTGTTTAGCTGCAGTGGGAGATTTGGTTGTATTTGTGTTTGTAGATATTGAGTTGATATTATGGCTACATCCATCACTGCTTCTACCTCTCGATTGGACATTTAGAAGTTCAACGGTATAGGGTATAAGTTGTGGAAACTGAAAATGGAGGATTTACTAGAAGAAAGAAATGAGTGGTTGGTCGTTATGAGAGAGAAGAAACCTGACAATGTCTCTGAAGATGAGTGGGATAGACTGGATAAAAAGGCACGAGGTACAATCCGTTTGTGTCTTGCAGATTCTGTCATGTTGAATGTCGTGAAGGAAGAGACTGCACATAGCCTGTGGAAGTGTTTGGGTGATATCTACCAAGCCAAGAGTATGGTAAACAAGCTTTACTTGAAGCGTAAACTATTTTCTATGAAAATGAAAGAGGGTGAATCGGTTGTAGAGCATTTAAATTCATTTAATTTGTTGTTGAGTCAGCTAGCATTTGTAGATGTTGAAGTTATTGAGGAAGATAAATGTATTTTACTTCTTTATTCTTTACCCGAGTCTTGGGAGAATGTTATCCTTGCTATCATTGCTAACCTCGCGGATCCAAAGTTGGATGCTCTTGTTGCAGTTTTGCTAGCACATTAATTGAGAAAGAGGAGTTTAGATAGTTCAGGGGATGCTCTCAATATCAGGGGAAGGTCTAAGGAAAGAGAATCAAAAGGAGATCAGAAGGGGGCCAAAGACAAGTCTAAGGGTTGATCTAAGACTCTTGGAAAGAAGAATAGAGTCAAGTGTTGGAACTGTGAAAAGAGGGCATGTGAAAAAGGAGTGCAGAAACCCAAAGAAATAGTGGGAGACCGCTTCTGAGAAGTCCTTGAATGCAGGTGAAGATGCTTTACTTTCTGCATGCAATGTTGTTTCTAATGATCACTGGTTGGTTGACTCAGGATGCTCGTATCACGTGACCTCACATAAGGAATGGTTTTCCACATATGAAGAGTATGATGGAGGTAAAGTGTACCTTGGGGACAACTCTACATATCCGATAGTTGGGAAAGGTAAGGTATTGTTGTGTTTCAGTGATGGGAGGATTAAAACTCTCCCTAGTGTTTTGCATGTTCCTAGATTAGCTAGAAATCTGATTTTAGTTTCAAAGTTGAATGATTTGGGAATGCATGTAATATTTGATAAACATGGTTGCAGATTGGTGAGAGGAAACTTGGTGGTAGTGAAGGGGAAGAGATTGGGAACCTTGTTTAGACTAGATGCCACTACAAATTGTAATTCCTCTTATGTTTCTAAGGCTTTTAAAAACACTTGTATGTTGTGGCACCATAGATTGGGTGACACAAGTAATAATGTTTTGAAAACTATTAAGAATAAAGATTTGTTGGACGGTTTTTCTTATTCTGATGAGCACTTTGATTTCTGTGAGCATTATGTGTTTGGAAAACAAAATAGAACATCATTTTCTTTAGGAAGTAATAGAGCAAAAGAGAAGTTAGAGATTATTCATTCAGATGTGTTTGGACCTGTGGATAATGACTCTATTAGAAAATCTCGTTATTGTGTTACCTTCATTGATGTTGTATCCATATTTACTTGGATTTATTTTATGAAACACAAATGCGAAGTTTTCACTAAGTTTAAGGATTTTAAATTGTTAGTTGAAAACCAATCAGAATTAAAGAAAAATATTAAGATCTGACATGTAGGGGAATATTGCTCTAAGGAATTTGATGAGTTTTGTAAGCATGCAAGTATAATCAAATAAAAGACAACTCGGTATACACCACAGTAGAATGGTGTTGCAAAAAGGATGAACCAAACAATCATGGAAAGAGCTAAAAGTATGTTGAGTGATTCACAGTTGGAGAAATGCTTTTGGCCAGAGGTTGTGTGTACTGCTTGTTACTTGATTAACAAAACTCCTTGTAAGGCTCTTGATTTGACAACTTATGAAGTGTAGATAGGTAAGAAACCTTTTGTTTCACATTTAAGGTTTTTTGGCTATGAAGCTTTTGTTCATGTGCCTAAGGAAAAGTGATCTAAGTTGGATCCAAAAGCATAGAAATGCATCTTCATTAGATATGGTGAGAATGTTAAAGGTTATAAGGTTTGGGATCCTCTAACCAGAAAATTTGTTTTCTCTAGAGATGTCATTTTCAAGGAACTTAGAGCTATTTCTGAACCTAAACAGCCAAAAGATAAAGAAAAGGTGAAGAGAGTGCACTTTGACTTAGAGTAGGAAGATGCACCTCAAAAAGGACACAATGATGGATTGGAGGGTGAAGAAGAAGAAGAAGATTCTAGTAGTTATGATGAGGAAGAATTTGTTGTAACAGAAGAAGTTGGTGTAGAAGATCATCCAGAAGAACAAGTTGAGACTCTTACTCCACCCTTGAGGAGATCCACAAGACAACAAAACCTAGTTGACAGGTATAGCCCACCAGATTTCTATTGTGTATTTTCTTTATTGAGTACTAATGATGAACCTAGATCCTACAGGGAAGCTATTCATGTAGATGATAGTGAGTCTTGGTAGTTAGCCATGCAAGAGGAGATGATGGATTTAGACTCAAGTGTAACACCTGAGATCTTGTTCATTTGCCCAAAGGAAGAAAGGCCATAGGTTGCAAGTGGATCTTCAAGAAGAAGTTTGGAGTAGACGGTTCATTGGAGAAGTACAAGGCTAGACTGGTAGCCAAGGGCTACTCCCAAAGAGAGGGAGTTGATTTCAGTGAAATTTTCTCTCTTGTTGCTAAGTTAACTTCTATTAGATTTCTTTTATCCATTGCTACAACTTTTGATTGGGAAATAAAGCAAATGGATGTTAAGATTGCATTCTTGCATGGAGATCTTGAGGAAGAAATCTATATACAATAGCCTACAGGTTTTGAGGTAAAATGAAAAGAACATTAGGTTTGTAGGTTAAAGAGGTGTCTTTATGGTCTAAAACAGTCCCTCAGAATATGGTATCAAAAGTTTGACTCATTTGTGTTGAAATTAGGTTTTGTTAGAAGCAAGGAGGATCACTATGTTTACATTCATTGTATTGATGATTCTATACTGATCATTGCATTATATGTTGATGACATGTTATTTTTTAGCAATACTAAGGGTATGATTAGTGAGCTAAAAGCCCAACTTTTAGGTGCATTCGATATGAAGGATCTTGGAGAAGCTAGTATATTCTGGGTATGGAGATCAGGAGGGACAGAGGTAATAGAAAGATTTGGTTGTCTCAGAGTAAGTATGTGAATACCATTTTGCAGAGATTTAGTATGTAGGATTGTAACCCAGTTAGAGTTCCTTTACCCATTGGTACAAAGCTTTCATTAGATATGTGTCCAAAGAATGAGGATGATTTTGAGGATATGTCTAATGTGCCATTTTCTAGTGTTGTAGGGAGTTTAATGCATGCAATGGTTTGCACTAGGCTAGATATTTCCCAAGCAGTGGGAGTTTTTTAGATTTATGTCTAACCTTGGCAGACAACATTGGAATTATGCAAAAATTGTGTTTAAATATCTTGCAGGTACTCCTGATTATTGTTTTATTTATTTTGGTACTGATAGTGCTGATAAAACTTTGGACATACAAGGATTTGTTGATGCAGATTGGGCAGGTGACTTGGATAGTCGAAGGTCGACTAGCAGCTATGTGTTTACTTTGTTTGGAGGAGTAGTGAGTTGGATGAGTAAGAGGTAGCCCATGGTTGCTTTGTCCACCATCGAAGCAGAGTATATGGCTGCTACTCATGTCTCTAAGGAGGTAGTTTGGTTGACATTGTGTATAGGTATTGGTTTTGATTGTCGAGTCATTCAGATTGGTTGTGATAGGCAGAGTGCTATCTGTTTGGCCAAGAATCCTGTGTATCATGATTGGACTAAGCATGTTGATGTTCAGTATCACTTTGTTCGAGAATTGGTTGCAAGTGGATAGATTGAGTTGAAGAAGATAGACACTCAAGATAATGTTGTAGATTCATTGACCAAGCCTGTGAGCATAGAGAAATTTGTTTGGTGTAGAGAGGCCATGGACGTTGTTTCTAGTGCCTAATTATTTTCATTTGTTTTCCTATGGGTTGATTTACAATGTATAATGTCAAGTGGGAGAATGTTGGGATAAGGTGCCATTAACCTTGTAAATCCCAATATTGTATTTATTCCATTTTATTATTTGTAATTTGTAATTACCCATAAGATAATGAGGTAGTTTCACCGATAGTAGTAATTATCAGAGGTAATTATGGAGTGACATTTACGATTGGCAATTGTAAAATCATGAGTAAATGAGGGTAGGCACCACCTTGGGAGAATCTATTATTTTTACCATGTATGACACACGTCATAATGTTTGGTGAGTGCATGTAAGAGAATCTATGACAGGTGCAAGTTGTCATAAGATTCTATGACACTATGACATATGACGGATATTTAATAGGTGTAAGTTGCTATGTTTAGTCCTAGGTGCCCATCTTGGGAATATACTTTCTAGAGGAATCTATGACGGTTATGATGCATCATAAGATGCTGTAAGAGACAATATTTAGCCTTGGATGTCCAACTTTGGACAAGTGGCATAAGCTTGTAAGTTGGCATTTAATGTTTGCATGTTGGAGATTCTTAGGAGAGAGAAATTGGACACCTAGATTGGAGGGAAAATACTTCTATAAGTATATTGCCATGTAAATATTGTAGTATGACAAATTTTTGTACATAGGTGCTGCCGAAGTGAAGGTTGGAGAGAAGAAGGAAGTGCATGTATTATGTTATTCAGTTTTTCAAGATAATACAACTTGAGCCTCTTTTCTTGGTGGAGTTTTTTACCTAAAAGGGTTTTCTCCATGTTATATCTAGTGGTATTCTTCTATGGTGTTTGTTCCTGTGTTGTGATTTGATTTCCAAATGCAATCTTCATTGATATTACACTATTTAAGATCATTTACATATTGTAATCAGATTTTTGTTTGAGTAGTGTTGCTTTCATTTTCTAATAATAAACAAATAAAAAATAAATTAAAAAAAAATATAGATCTCAAAAAGAATACATTGAATAAATCAAAAACATAAACACAAGGATTATTGTGTGATATTACTAAGAGTGTGACCTCGATTCAAATTCTACAATAAAGCAACTAAAAACTAAAAACATATCAATCCATAAAAGTTACAAACATATCAGTGTAACAATCATATCAGTGTAATAGCCAACCATTGGTAACAATAGTAAAATTAAAACTAAAATTAAAACATATCAGTGTAACAATCATGGACATATGTTTGTGATTCTTAAGACAGTGGTACAAGATATGGAATTTAGATTAGGAATAATGCGCAGGGGCACCCCAAGGTATACATACCAATAAAAATTAAAACATATCAGTCCAAAAAAAATGAATTTGGGCACAATTAGGAAAATTTCAAGTTAATGTTTAAAAAGACAACTAATGATTTATGAAAAAAACTCAACAATGGATTCAATACTTGAAACTTTCTTTCTTTTATATTTATTTTCTGACACCAAAGAATTAACAAATTTGTAATTTGGGTTTTCCAAAGTTTTCTCTTGTGAAATATGATTTCTCTAGATGGGGCTTGCAAAAAAATATAATATAATTTATCCAACATCATAGATCCAACTATAATTTCCAATAACGCCTCAAATTGTGAATTGTTTATGTGGCAGATAGGCATTCTCTCCCTACATCATGGACACACTTTTACAAAATTATAATTATTTATATTTTATATAAATTCACCTGGGATTATAATATAATGCTAGCAAAATCACCACTGATGAGAATTATGTCATCCACACCCTTGACCTTCAATTCTCAACCTTCTCAACAAACCCTAGAACATGCTTTAGATCGCATCAACACAATTAAAAAAATGATAATTTAGCAACCATTTCTACATAATAAAAGAATGTCACCATAAAACCCTAAATAAACCATAAAATTTTTATAAAACCCAAATTACCCCAACAAGGGTTTTATAGACCAAAATAAATTAGAACACAATCCATGAAATTCATCCTTTGCTTGCTATAACCATAGGGGTTTCATGATTGAATCCCTAGGAGAATCCATCAAACCCTCGTTCACTGTTTCATTGTATTTTTTCAATTTGCAATAAGCTTTACAATTATGGTGAATGACCTTCATGTTGGAAGACCTTATGACAAATTCAAGATATTAGAAACTATTATAATAGAGCGTTGATTTTCACCGCTTATCACATAAGAGAAAAATGTGTTTCTAGAGAAGAGAATAACAATTAAGAAAGTGTTTACAAAGAGGCCCTACTTTTTTTCAATACCTCTTCATCTCCTCCTTAGCCCCTATTAATTGGATACATAAATGAAACACATAATGCAATGCTTAAATTATCATATTTGGTAGTTGCGTACATGAGATTTTACATCGTTTGAAAAAAAATGGATGATGACAAAAACAACAATGAAAAGAATGACAAAAATTTGGCAGTTATCAAGAAAGCTCACATAATAATGGCCTATTATCCAAATTAGAAATAGGAACCATGGGATTGGTACGGAGGTATTGACCAAATGAGGGAGGACTAGCCTTGTTTAAGGGACTTTATTCTTGTTGTATTGTCTGCCCCAACATATTTGGGGTACCTTAGGTACTACAAAATAAATGGGATAACAAGAAGAAATAGAAAGAAATATGAGATGGAATGAAGAGAGAAAGACAACATGTAAGTTTATCCAAAAGGATTTTCTCTTCACGTCAAGTTCACCAAAATATGTGGTGTCTAGAATTAACCCAAGAATGATGCGAGTGAGTCAGACCTAGTAAAGCAAATGTGTTGCACCCTTGCTAAATGTGTAGAATGAATTACTCATGTTCTTCTAGAATAAATGGGATGACAAGAAGAAATGGCAAGAAAGATGAGATGGATTGAAGAGAGAGAAAACATACAAACTTGTCCAAAAGCATTTGCTCTTCACATCAGGTTCACCAAATATGTGGTGTCTAGGATCAACCCAAGCACGACATGAGTGAGTCAGAACTAGGACAAAACATGCATTTTGCCCTTGCTAAAAGCATATAGTGAGTTACTATTTCTCTTTTGGAAAAATCTAGCCAATTAGTGAAGAATATGATTGATCACTTTCTTTGCATGGAAGAAGAGTGTCATAGATGGCAGTGAGATGATTGTGTTGAGTAAGAGTCACATCAGTAGGTTTACTCACTTCTTTAGGAAGGAGCACCTAGTGTTAGACTATTATGTTTATTTGTCAAGGTGAGGTTTGATGTTGTCGAGTGAATTGTTGTAGAGGAGTTATGGTTGTGAATTTAATGTGCCAAGAGGGTCATTATCTCTAATCCTATTAAGTTTATTCATGATGAAGAGAGGAAAAGTGTTTATCATTTGTTCTTATAGCTCCATTAGTTCTTCTAAGAGTGCAATTTTCTTTACATAGAACTCTTCTCTAAGGAACCTTTGTTTGTTAGCTTGTTGGATCTCCCTTAGGATCTTTGCTTGTTCAAAGGTGATGCAGAGAAAAACTTTTGAATCAACCAAGGAGGTCCTAGCTATTCATGGAAGATAGAAAGAGAAAGGCAAGAAGCAAAATAAGCAAGAAAAGTCTAGACCCAAATCTTGTGGGAGATCCAAATCTCCTAGAAAGACCAAGGCTAAATGTTGGAATTGCAACAAGCCTAGGCATTTTGTAAGAGATTGCAAGGAGGAGAAAAATAAGAAGAAGAATAATTCTAATGATGAGTCTGAAAAGTTCTCTTAGGATGATAGTGATGCCTTTGTTGTGGCCTTGGAAACACATGCATCAGAAGGTGTGTGGTTGATATATTTTGGTGCTTCTTTCCACATGACCTCACATCGGGATTGGTTTTTAAATATGAAGAATATGATGGTAGGAAGGTGTACCTTGGAGATGACTCTCATTAAAAGATTATTGGCCATGCAAGAGTTTTGATTTGATTCCCTTGTGGATATGTGAAGGGGATCAATGGTGTATTGCATATCCCTAGTTTGGAAAAAAACATACTTTCACATAGTAAGCTTAATGATGTGGGTATGTAGGTTTCTTTATCTAATAGAGAGTGTAGGGTGGTGTCAAGAGCTATGGTGCTCACTAAGGGTGTTTGTGTGGGCACTTTGTTTTAGTTAGATGTATGCACATTTTAGTGCAATAGTTCCTTTGTTCATATAGTGAAGAGATCTATAGATTCTACACTCTCACCATCAGGACCAATGACAAATAGGAGTATTGCATCTACTTTTGATGGCCATGCTTTCTAGGAACTGAAGGGAGCTCTTTTTTCAAAGACCAAGTTACCTAAAGAGAAGATAATTTGTTATAGCACCAAATAATGGGCCACATAAGGGAGAATAGTCTAAGGACCCTACAAAATAATTTAAATTTTGTAGAGGGTTTGAATGATTCTGTTCTTGAGTTTGATTTCTATGAACATTGTATATATGAAAACAAAATTGCTTTCAATTTTACTTGAGTTCTCAAAAATCTTCTAGGGTGTTGAATCTAATTCATTCTAATGTTTTTGGTCATGTTAATGTTCCTTCAATTTAAAAATATTTATATTATGTATCTCTCTAGATGACTACTTAGAAGGACATCGATGTATTTCCTTAGAATTAAATTAGAATTCTTTAGTCATTTGAAAGAGTTTAAGGCTCTATGTTGTTCACAATATGACATAAACATAGCATGGGTGAGTCAAACTCTAACACAACACACAAATCATATCCTTGCAGAGGTGGCCTCCCAGTTACTCCTACTCTTGTGGAAACTAGTCAAGTGGTGGTGGTAGTGAGGGGGTGTCTTGTTCTTGAGGGAGCAGAATGCCATAGATTGTGATTGGGTTGATCACGTTTGTGTGTTGAACATTTTGATTGTTGTTGTGATCATTTTCATTGAATTGTTGATGTTGAAGTCATTGAATTGGGGTGGTTGTTGTGATTCTAATGTAACCTGGAGGGTCATTTTCTCTAATCTTGTTTAACTCACTGTTTGTGAAGAGGTGAAAAGCATTAGGCCTCCTTTGTTTGAGATAAATCAATTCTTCAAGGAGTTTAAGTTCTTGGTTGAACAACTCCTCTCTTTGTCTTTGCTTAATTTCCTATTGAATCAACCTCAAGATTTTCTCTTGTTCTTGGGCTATATCTTCTATTTTATCTAGTTGTTTGGGGAGGTTTTCTCTAACTTCCTCCAAGATTGATTCTATCTAGTTTTCCCTCACACTAGGGCACATTGAATGCTTAGTGAATAAGATGGATGTTTTGATGTAATTAAATGATTATTTTGATGTTGATGTTATGTTAAATTTCCATGCCTTGTGACAAGATTGAGGGCTTCTTTGATGTTTGAATGTGTTGAATGTTTGTATTGTATGCCTCATGGTGAAATTGAGGGCTTGAATGCTTTGAGTTTTTGAATGTTTTTGGATGAGTTTATAAATGCACTTAATTCTAAATGAATACAAGCACTTTTGATTCTTTTTCCAATTTTTATGATGGTCTAATTACTATGAAAATAAATATGTATGCAATTCTTTATGGCTTTTTCCTAATGCAATGTAACTATGTTTTTGTGTTTTTGAGATTTTAGTTCTAATCTAGTCAAACAAATTTGCAATTAGAAAAACATGAAATTTAATATAAGAAAAGCAAGGAACTCTATTATATCAATATAAAGACAAACAATGTTTTATTTCTTGAAGAGCAAAATGTGAGATAATTACTAAGAAAAAAATAGAGAACCTATGATAATGGGCACTAGTGCTAGGCTATGTCCTCAGAGGTCTTGTAGCAACCCTTTCCTCCTCTGCAATAGTGGGGTTCTCGTCTTCGTGATAGGGATAGAAATAGGGATGTGGGAAATGAAATTTGGCTTAGAATAAATAACAAATTTGAAGGGAAAAAGGTTGTCTAGGTCCTGTATGAGCATAAAAATCGTAAGGGGAAGAAGCTATGCATAAGCTTGAAGAACATAAGAATGCATAAAAACTACCTCCTCCTAAGGCAATGCTAAAGATAAATTCTTGAAATAAAAAGACTTTCAAAGTCCTATGTAAGAAGCTTGTGATCTTCTATCCTATTCTAAACTAAGTTATGCTTGAGAAAATGCTAAGATATGAAGACTTGAAGATCTCAAG
The DNA here is from genome assembly GCA_027924645.1 of Cunninghamia lanceolata. Taxonomy (NCBI): domain Eukaryota; kingdom Viridiplantae; phylum Streptophyta; class Pinopsida; order Cupressales; family Cupressaceae; genus Cunninghamia; species Cunninghamia lanceolata. The sequence goes on from BSBN01000743.1 coordinate 103,239, forward strand.
ATGTGATGACCTCATAAACAATGGAGAATGAAGGGGTATTTATAGGTATAAATGAGAGGGAAAATGTGAAGAGGAAAGAATGAAAGAATGATTTAATTGAAGAAAAATGGGAAAGTTTACTAAGAATAGGAGAAAGGATAAGAGGAAAATAGGAAGAAAACTAAAGAAAACAAAACGAGAACAAGAGAGGATTTGGAAATAAATTTGAGGAGATAAGATTTAAACAATAGCTTGAAATGGAAAAAGGTGGGAAGATGATGATTTAGCATGCAAAAATGTGAGGCAAAATGGGCTAAAAATCAAGAAAAAAGCTAGAGTTTAAAGTCATTTCACACATCCATGACAGGGTCATCTCTTTTAGAAAGTGGGTTGCCCCTTTTGCTAGGGATGGTCACTTGGGTGACCCTACAAGTCAACTGGGTGACCCTCCTATAGAGGATCCAAAAGGCTTGATGGGGAGAAAGCAAGAAATGGAAACACAAAACGAAGGCTAGGAAAGGGGAAAAAAGAGGGGAAAAACACAAGGACACACCATCAAGAATGGAGTTGTTGAGAGGAGGTTAAGTCAAACCTACAAGGACATTATTAGGAACCTCTTTATCATCATCAGACTATCATGTAGGCCTGTATGCAATTTTGGCACTTATAGGCTCTTGTAGAAAATTAGACCGGTAAGAAGATCAAGGTTTTGAGAACTGACAATGGGGTTAAATTTTGTTTATTAGATTTTGATAGATTTTGTAAGGAACACATAATAGAGAGACATAAGACAACTCCATATACCCCTTAGTAGAATGGAGTTGCAGAGAGAATGAACAAGACACAAATGGAGAGGTCTAGGAATATGCTTAGTGGAGCTAGCTTGGAAAAAAAGTTTTGGGAAGAACTTGCTACAACTTGTTACCTAATTAACATGTCTCCTACATCATCTCTTGTGGATAAGATTCCTTTGGAGGCTTGGTGCGGAAAAATCCCTCATTATAACATCTTCATGTTTATGGTTACATATGCATATGTGTCTAAGGAGAGATAGCCAAAATTAGAGAACAAGGCACTTGAGTATATCTTCATCAGCTATGGTGTTGGAGTGAAAGGGTACAGGCTCTGGGATCCTAGGAGAGAGTTTTGTAAAACATAAGTGTTATTTTCAAAGAGATAAGTCTTATCCTATAGCTTTGCAACCAAAAGAAGACAGGAAGAAAGATGTAGTTCAACTAACCCCAAAGACTGAGAAAGTTGAACTAGAATCTCATGAAGGACTTGAAGAGGAGGATAGCTCAAAGAATTTAGATAGTTCCAAAGAGGAGGACAGGCTTGCAACTCAACTCTTGAGGAGATCCATTTGGGATAGACAACAACTAGACAAGTATACTCCTCGTAGTTAGATATGTATTTTTTCTTTGATTACTAAAATAAATGAGCCTAGAACTATGAAGGAGGCATTGGGTATGGATGATTATGAGTCTTGGAGAGCAGATATGGATGAGGAGATGGCTACATTGAAGAAAAATTACACATGGGACTTAGTGCCTTTACAAGTTCCCTTGCATAGAAGTCTTTCCTTAAGTACCTTTGTTTGTTATCTTATTAGATCTCCCTTAGGATCTCCACTTGTTCTTTGGCTTGTTGTTTGTGAAAGAAATGTAATTTACACATCTAATTTTTTATTTTTTTTCATGGATTCCATTTTTCTATGACATGATTTATTATCATTTTTGTATGACATGCATGCATGATACTAACACTATGGTTTCTCTTTACAAAATTTTTAACCTATGGGATTGTGGTTTGACTAGCATAGGGTGACTCACTAAGATTTTGAGATAGGAATTACTAGGGAATCAAGTAAGAATGAGGAATCGATGGAACAATTTAGATGAAGTTGTACAAAAGAATAAAGACTGACCCTTGTCTAGACTAACCACTTAGACTAGCTTTCAACGTAGACAAGTAATAAATTTTATTGGTAGCTTCTAGACTTAGACCAAAAGAGATGGCCAAAAAGTTAGACCTAGGGTGAAGGAAAGATTCCTCAGCAAGGATGGACCTAGGAGGTGAGCTGGACTCTTGGTTGCATCACTTAACTTGTGCGTGCATGCACTTATCTTATTTTTCTCATTTTTTGTTTTGATTGCCACCATCGTAGCTTTGATTTTGAGTCTTCACCTAAGAGTACAAACATTTACAATTTTTTATTTTTTTGAATTAATTATGGAACTTTGACCCCTCTAACCTAAAGATTTATCTTGGCGTGTAAGGGACCAGGCACAACCAAATGGATAAAAATAGCTCCTATGAGCTTCCCTCTTGCTAAGGAGAATTTGGGAGACCTGCATGTTAGCTTCTATTGGGTACTGTGGATTTTAAAACTTGCTTTATTTGAACTTGACTAGGTGACAACTAAGATTAGGATCAGTTCAAAGCTTTGAGTTGACTTTATTTGAAATTATTGGGAATGTAAAGGGGTAGTGGTAAAGGTGATTAGAGGAATATGTGGTTTAGTAGAGGCAACCTAACTAGCAACTTTTAGATTCCTTTCTAAGAAAAAAATCAAACAAGAGCAAACCACTTAACAAATACAATGGTAGAATGAACTGAATGAAATGCATGCCTTTTCTTTTTACCCAACCTTCTACTAGCTCCACCGCCCTACTATCTATAGGGGTCGAGAGAAGGGACATCAAAATAAAATATAAATTGAATCAATTCCCTACCTCTATATTGGCCATGCTAGGCCATTGAAGAGAGAAGTAATTTGTTGAGAGAACATGTTAGTTCATCCTAGTCACTAGATAATGAGATTGCTCTAATGCCTACCTCCCGGGCCGTGTAGAGCAGTCATTGAATCAACCCTATTCTTGAGGAGTTGCAATCTTGAGAGATAATAACTTAGGGAGAGGTGGGATATAGAGAGAATGACATGCCTTGTGCCTCTTCTAAAGAACTACAGCCCTATTCAAATATATACTTTTTATCATTTCTTTGCTCTTTAATTTTTTTGATGATTTTTGAGTTTTTTCTTTTTAGATGTAATATTTTTTAAGATGGAGGGAATTAATTGTTTTGTAAAATCTTCCCCCTCCATGGTGCACAAGAGGTAGGCATTTTTCTTACATCTTCCTTCACTAAGTATGGACCTATTCAATTTGGTCTAAACTTTTGGCCTTCACCAACTCTTTTGTTAATTAGGTTGTTGATTCTGAGCACAAGGTCTCTAACCTTAAATGATCTAGGGACACTTTCTTATTTTATTATTAGCTTACGTGAGCCTAACCAATTGGGACTAGGGTTAATCCACCATGGGTCAAAATCTTAAGGAATAACTTCTTGAATAGTGGATCTCATGTTACTAGAATCTTTTTCATGCTAGTCTAAGGTTAGGGTCATAGAAACAAGATGATTATCCATCTAAGAGGGATAGCTCCCAAATGTTAATCTCAACCATGGGAACACTTAGATTATCTTGTAGAGGAATAGAAATAAGGCTTGTAGGTGCATAGGTACCTACTGAATGAGGATTAAAAGGAACTTGATGATATACTAATCCTCCTTTGACAATTTAATGGTTGATCTCAGAGGAAACTGTAGAAACTATGTCATGACCTTTTTGAGGGGTATCATTATTTTTGGTTTTATCTTTAGGCTTAGATTTAAGAAAAGGTTCACCATTATTGACTCCAAGTTTTTTTATACTAGCTTTGTTTTGTCCCATAGAGGGCTTTTGTGTTCGATTTGACTTAGATTTCTTCTTAGCTTGTTTATCTCTATAAACACCAAAAGGATCAGGATCTTCCTTGATGATTGGAATTGACCAAGGTGGAGAAAGTGGATCTCTTGAAATAAGGTAGAGGGAATGGATTTCATCCAATGAATCCAAGACCATCCAAGAATCATGTTGTAGCTAGTTTCTTCGTTTATGATAAAAAAATTTGTAGGTAGGGTTTTAGGACTAGTGGTGATAGGGAGATTAAACTTTATAATTACAGGGGTCTTAAGGTTATCACAACCTCTAAGGGTATCATTAGTGTAAGTAATGTGGGATTTTCCATAGCCCATCCTTTGGAGGAGGGAAGGAGGGACTATATTGATTGCAGACTCATTGTTGATCATGGCACACTTAATATAATAATCATAAACTTATATTTGTAGGTAAGGAGTGGAGTAACCCTACCTAGTTATGCCATCATTTGAAGGAAGTTGTTTGATGTCAAATGTGAAAGTGGTGTCCTTAGTGGGAAGACTAGGTGGGTGGGGCTTATGTGTAACATTGTTGACATGAGGGGTTGAAGTAATTTGTGTCACATGGCCTAAACCTAGGATATCAAGGATAACATTTTTTTTAGTAGGAGAGTTATTAATAAGGTCTATGATGTGAGAGAAAGTTAAGTCATGAAGCTCATTAGGGGTGGATTTACATTGTCCAAGTTGTAGGTAGCACATACTTTATGATCTATATCAAGTTCTACAAGGCCTAACATGTTTTTGTCAAATACATACTAATGATATTATTGACAACTTTTGAGAATTTATCCTTTATAATGTGAGTGTATGAATGTGTCCATGAATGGTCGTTAATTTTTTGGGAGGAAATGGAAATTTGTTATATTGTTTGTAGATTGAACTATTGTTCCCCTAGACCAATGAAATGCAACAACCTCTAGGAGTGTAGCCATGTGGTGATTTACTATTTTTTTAATGGCTTTGTCTACTACTATAGTGTCTTGGTTAGAAATGGTTGACAATGTTTGTATCTATGGTGTAACCAAATTTGTCTTGAGGGTAGAGGAATGTATCTATAAATAAATGTTTTGTTCCTCTAGGAGATTTAATGTGAAGTATTAGTACTCTCGGCATGACTTGGTTTCATGCCCACTTCTTTTGTGAAATGAGCAGTACTTATCAAAATTGTACTCTCAAGGTCTTTGATAATGATCAGAGTGATTGTTGTATGGCTTCTCATTTTGTTTACCTCATTGCTTTTAATTATTACCTAGGGGAAATTCAATGACATTGATGTTTTGATTCCTATAATTGGCATAATTGTTACTGTTGTCACATGAAATTGCACCCTGCCTAGAAGGATTCCAAGCATTCCAATGGCACAATGGGAATGATCTCCAAGTGTGGGACTTTGCTAAATGAGATCAGACCTCCGGAAAAGGCCGGCTTCCTTGCCTGATTATTAACTAGAACTACTAGATTTGAGGGGGAAAGGGAGAAGGAATGCTTTAAAATTAAGATGAAACAACAAGACTTAAAAACATAAAAGGGTGATGCACCAGACAGATTTAAAGAGACTTTCATAGGACTGATAAATGCACAACACAACTAGATATAGCAAGGATGTATACACAGATTAGATGATCCTAGCAGATGCAAGAAGCAATATGATTGAGAGGAAGGAAGACATTCACAGACAACCATATGCAGATTTACACAGAACTAGCAAATTAGTAAAAGAGGTAAGATAACTTGCATATATTTAGTAGGGAGGCAAGGTTACAGTGTATGAAAAACTCTGTTTGGAAACAGAAGAACATGAATGCCAAAAAATTTCCAACCTTATTTACATCATAAGCTTCAGCTTATATAGCATCAAAAAATATCCTAAGTCGGTTACAAAAATCTGCTCCATGAGCTGTAGCAGGAAAATATCTCCCCTGAAAAAATGTCCACTTGCATCAGTTATGGCGACAAATATCTGGAACGCGGTAGGTGAGGAGATATTTTTCGTCATAAATGCAAGTTGCTCACTCATGGATTTGAAGCAAGGCGGTGGAGAGATATTTTCATCCTCAATATGAGCTGCTCACATCCTCTCTACGCAGCAATAAATGCAAGAAATATTTGTATCCGCCTCAAAATGTCACTGAAACATCCCTTCGGGCATCCAGATCATGTACCCCTACTTTTGGCGCGAGTTATTTACCTTTTAAATCGGTCATCATATGCTCCCTCTTATGAGAAATATGATGGTGACGTCACCATCATGGGCGAGCCCTATTGAATCGTAGCGAGATGGCGTCATCATCATATCGGCATGGAGTGATATTACGAAGATGGGGTGATATTGGGAAGGTAGGGTGATATTAGAAATATCGGGTGATATTTGGAAGGGGGGGTGATACTAGAAATATCGGGTGATATTTGGAAGAGGGGGGTGATATTAGAAATATCAAGTGATATTTGCAAGGTAGGGTGATATTAGAAATATCGGGTGATATTTGGAAGGGGGGTGATATTTGGAAGGTAGGGTAATATTAGAAATATCAGGTGATATTTAGAATATCACCCAATGTTCAGAATATCATGATGACGCCATCTTGTAAGATCAGGCTTTGAAAAGATCATGACCATACATAACTTCTTTATCTTAGTGAATTTCAGGGTGATGTAAAAAGCAAACCTACCTATTTTTTCAAGCTCTTTCACATGGTAAGCTTCTTCAGGCAAGATTCTGACCCTGAGATTTGGCTTCAGACTTCCAGATCACAAATATAGTTTACATTGGGGATATGCCTTCTGATTGATGCTGTTTGAATTATTTGACTCCTGTTAGAGGAAAATAGGTCAACAATTTGGTGACCTCTATGGGATGTTTGCCTTCTAAACAATTAGATTAGTGGCCTTGAGCATCCATTGGGCATGGAGTCAAGTCTAAAACCTGCTGGAAAACTGGAACCTGCCTCCAAAATATAAAAAGGGGAAGGGCCTGCATTCTCCTAATGACAATGCAGCCTGTACAGAAGCACTTAGGGAAAGGGAAAACTAAAACAGAAATGAAACCTACTCTAAATCTAAACTAACCAGTTAGAGGTGACTCTAAACAAATCCATTAACTTGTTCTTGGAAGTACCTACCCTTCCTTAACAATTTACCATGTTTCTCATGCATGTGGGCAGTTAAAAAGAGGTAAGGGGGAAATGGGCATATAACAGATTGATAAAACACCCCCCACAAAATGGAGATAAACTCACCTATCCACCTGGACCGATTGCCGATGTTGCTAACTTGTGGTGAATAAATGGGTTGATCCCACTCATTTTGATGCTCTACTTCATGCTTAGAGGTAAGCATGACAAGTGGTGACTCTTCTTGGTGTGTCTCCAGCTAGGCTAGATGCCTGATTGGGCATCCCCTTGAGGTGACATGCAAATCATGTCTGATCTCATGTCTCTGCTCTGATTTTTTCTCTTCTTGCTCTTCATTTGGTATGATGATGGCTTCCATTTGACTCTCATGTTGCTCTTGGGTGTGAAACAGCTGACTTGGGACCTCATGGCTTTGTCCTTCTTCCTTCAAAGAATCCAAGAAGGCTGATATAATGTCATCATAGCTGCATTCTTCAAACCCTTCTATTTTTTGTTCATGGATGTCCTAGTTTATGACTAAGGTTGGACAAGAGAGAAGACAATTTGAAAGCTCAGAAATGATATCATTATCTTCACCTTGCATGATAGCTTGCCATATTGATTCCTCCTCTATGGTCAAAGGAACATCCTCTTTCACTAGGACAGCCAGAAGCTCATCAAAGCTATCAGCTCTTAGAAGACCCTTGCAAACAGCTTCATTTGTTATATCATCCCTAAACTCCTCTGTACAAAAGAAAGGAAGCTCCTCCAACTAGCTGAGATCTTGCAAATCAGCTTCATCAGCCTCAACCTGCAGCAAATTGTCATTATTTTCAGTGTTCTCATGCTGCTGTATATCCACAACCAGCTGCCCACCTTCTTCATCTTCAACATAGTCAGGTAGCTCGTGAAGTAGGGCAGCATCATCCACTTTTACAGTGATCTTAAAAACTTCTTCCCCTATGCCTCCATCCTTTGACTGCAGCTCCACCGGATTGTGTTTAAGTTGCCTCTGCAGCTGAAGGCTTTCCCCACACACTCTTTGCATTTCAACCTTGCTTGCTTGCTTGGATGCATGAGAGAAGGCTTCAAAAGCACTACAGTCTAGAGGAGTCAATCCCTTATTTGAATCAACAGTACTCATAGGTGTAATGGGTTCAAACAATTCTATCTTTGTGAGTGTAGGAACGAACTGCTCCTGTAGAGGGATATAGGATTTAAAGCCTAAAAACTTGTGGAGTCTAGGCTTCTCTTGGCTATGAATTGGTTGTTGGGTTGAAGAAACACCCCTAAAACTTGGAATTATGTCAAGGTTGGATTCTACAACCTTTTCCTCTGCCTGATTTTGAATTGGTATGACAGGATTGGCCTTTACAATGTTTTATAATTTGTAACCGGGATGCTTGACCCAAGAAGGCTGCCATGGTAGAGAAGTTTGAGGCTCTCTCATGGGTTCACTTTGGTTTGAAGGATGAACCTATTTGAAGCTAGGAACAGGCTCCTATGAAGGCTGAGGGCCTCTAAAACTTGGGATTTTAAAACTGGAAAGCAGTTTTGGAGGCATAGATGGGTTATCCTGACTGAAGCTTAGAAACTTAAAATTTTGGGCTTCTTCAGTAGCAGGCTGATCAGGTGTCGTCCTTATAACAAGGTTTTCTTGAAAAACCATCTCCTGTGCCTCCCTCTGCTGGTCACGTTTTAGCATTTCCATAAATTCATCAGCCCCCCCTCTAGATTTTGGTACAACTTCTTGAGACCATATAAGATTATGATGCTGAGGTCATAAAACCACTGAGGTCGACTGTACCCTGCTCCTCTTTTTTCATTGTCCAAAAATCCATTAAACCTCAGGAAACTACTCATGAGCTCATTGAAAGCATCAATATTCTTAGGGGCAATAGAAACTATCAGATTAGGAGGGTAAGCATCATGAGGATGCTGATATTCTGCAGCAGCAGGGCTGTATGGCATAAAATCAGAGGCATTTGAGGCTTGGTATTGCTGATATGGGGGCCAATAGCCTATATATGGATTAGGGGTAGGGGAATAGCCATGATTCCCATAAAATTCTGACATTTTATAGCATCAATATTCTCAGGATAATCATAAAAAGTCAGAGTTAGAGCAAAATAGGTTTGCAACCAAAGAAAAACTGGATACATACCAGAGAAGGAGTCGCCAGGTTATTGAAACGCTTCTAGAAGCTGAAAAAACCAAGAAAATCACCAAAATCCTAACCTTTGATAAAATTTTAGGTACTTGGGCTACTGAAACCAGCTGATTTGTTTAGTAGAGTCACCATGGTGTTGAATCTTGCCTCTGAAGGCTGGTAATACTAGGAGAAACACCAAATCTCTTAGCATCTTGATGAGAAGTTCATCGAACTAGTCCCACTGGGCGTGCCAGGAACTATTGTCACATGAAATTGCACCCTACCTGGAAGGATTCCAAGCATTCCAATGACACAATGGGAATGATCTCCAAGTGTGGGACTTTGCTAAATGAGATTAGACCTCTAGAGAAGGCCGGCTTCCTTGCCTGATTATCACCTAGAACTACTAGATTTGAGGGGAAAATGGAGAAGGAATGCTTTAAAATTAAGATGAAACAACAAGACTTAAAAACATAAAAGGGTGATGTACCAGACAGATTTAAAGAGACTTTCACAGGACTGATAAATGCACAACACAACTGGATATAGCGAGGATGTATACATAGATTAGATGATCCTAGCAGAGGCAAGAAGCAATATGATTGAGAGGAAGGAAGACATTCACAGACAACCATATGAAGATTTACACAAAACTATCAAATTAGTAAAAGAGGTAAGATAACTTGCATATATTTATAGGGAGGCAAGGTTATAGTGTATGAAAAACTCTGTTTGGAAACAGAAGACAATGAATGCCAAAAAATTTCCAACCTTATTTACATCATAAGCTTCAGCTTATATAGCATCAAAAAACTATCCTAAGTCGGTTACAAAAATCTGCTCCATGAGCTGTAGCAGGAAAATATCTCCCCTGAAAAAATGTCCACCTACATTAGTTATGGCAACAAATAACTGGAACGCGGCAGGTGAGGAGATATTTTTCGTCATAAATGCAAGCTGCTCACTCATCGATTTGAAGCAAGGCGGTGGAGAGATATTTTCATCCTCAATGCGAATTGCTCACATCCTCTCTGTGCAGCAATAAATGCAAGAAATATCTACATCCGCCTCAAAATGTCGCTGAAACGTTCCTTCGGGCATCCGGATCATGCACCCCTGCTTTTGGCGTGAGTTATTTACCTTTTAAATTGGTCATCATATGCTCCCTCTTATGAGAAATATGATGGTGATGTCACCATCATGGGTGGGCCTTATTGAATCGTAGCGGGATGGCGTCATCATCATATCGGCATGGAGTGATATTACGAAGATGGGGTGATATTGGGAAGGTAGGGTGATATTAGAAATATCGGGTGATATTTGGAAGGGGGGGTGATATTAGAAATATCGGGTGATATTTGGAAGGTAGGGTGATATTAGAAATATCGGGTGATATTTGGAAGGGGGGTGATATTTGGAAGAGGGGGGTGATATTAGAAATATCGGGTGATATTTGGAAGTGGGGAGTGATATTAGAAATATCGGGTGATATTTGGAAGGTAGGGTGATATTAGAAATATTGGGTGATATTTGGAAGGTAGGGTGATATTAGAATTATCAGGTGATATTTGGAATATCACCCGATGTTCGGAATATCATGATGACGCCATCCTATAAGATCAGGCTTTGAAAAGATCATGACCATACATAACTTCTTTATTTTAGTGAATTTCAGGGTGATGTAAAAAGGAAACCTGCCTATTTTTTCAAGCTCTTTCACATGGTAAGCTTCTTCAGGCAAGATTTTGACCTTGAGATTTGGCTTCAGACTTCTAGATCACAAATATAGTTTACATTGGGGATATGCATATTGACTGATGCTGCTTGAATTATTTGACTCCTGCTAGAGGAAAATAGGTCAACAGTTACCACCACCATAATTGTTATAGTTGTGGTTATTATTGTTCTTTGGTGGTGGAATGTCTATAACCCCATTGATAGTAGCATTATGGTTATTTTTAGGATTTTTAGTATTTGATGGGTGATTGAACATGTTGATATCTTGTGTCACAAACCTTCCATGGTGTTGTACTCTTCCCTTTTTCTATTTATGGCAACTTGATCTATCCTTAGAGTGCTCTCGAGAGCCTCTTCATATGATTTGAAAGGATTTTTTGGACTTCCTCTCATGTGTTGCTATTGAGGGCATGCAAGAGAAGATTTCATAACTCTCTATGGTCCATGTTTGGTGCACTAGTAGAAGACTAGAGGACTCATCTCCACCATGTAATGAAATGTGATTGACTCATTCACATATTGTTTTACACTCAGGAATTCATGAATTTATGTTTTGACTAGTTTGTTCATGTCGAACACTATGAGAAAAATTATCAATGATTTGTTGGAAAGAGTGGATTGATGCCTCAGGAAGTCTATAATACCAATCTAGGATGATGCCCTCTAAGGTATTTAGAAAGATTATTGTAACTAACCCATCCTAGGGGAGAAGTTCCCCCACTGCTATTATGTAAGAATTGATGTGTGAGTTGGGATCTCATACCCTGTTGAACTTAGGAAGTTTAGGGAGCAGTCACAACAATGTGAAATTGCAAATAATTTGTTCTAATGACTCCTTGAGATAATAAAGGTATGTTCCTCGAAAAGGATCATGCATGGAGGGAGTGGTTCCTCTAAACATAACCCCTGTGGGTGGATCCTATTGCATTTTCTATGCTTGAAAGAGCATGCCTGGTTGTTGGTATCTAGAAAAGATTGGATAGTTGGGCAACATTATGTTTAAGTTTTGAAAACCAAATGGGATTGTTTGGGTTAGATTTTCTTTGTAGGTATCCCACTTTATTGGTTTAAGCATGCCATATTGAATGATGAGGGTAAAGGAGGCATAAAAGCCTCATTTCTCATGTTATACAAATAAAAAAAATTGTAGAGGGGAAGCTATGTTTCCCCTTAATTTTATCATTCATGCTAGTTGCAAAAATATTTATGCAAGGATGGTGCTTAGGAGTCCTTAGTTTTTCATTATCTTGGTTTAGATTATGCATCCACTCAGCACCTTTAGCCTTAAGAGTCCTAATTCATTGGACTAGGGTTGCTATAAGGGCCTCAAGGGTGGCTTCTCCTACATTTTGTGTTTCTCCACCATGAGGTGGCATTTGTTCAAAGTGTGGGGGTTGAGTGGCTCCATTTGTTGTTTCCTTTGTGTGATTTTTGAACCTCACCCTCTGGCTAGAAGCTTGGTCATTTTGAAACATTGTGTTGAGGGTTACCTAAGCTGCTTAAGATTCTATAATATATTTCTTGAGGTGATCAACCTCATTGTCAATGTGTGTGGCTACCTAAGAAAAACTAGGTTCTTGCCTACAAATTTTTGTCTATATTAGAAACATGTGGGCTCTTGTTGTGCCCAAGTTTGGTTTTATGACAGGACCTTGATAGTCTCCCCATTCAAGGTTGTCAAAGGTCATGAATTCATGGTCTATGTAGGCATTTCTATTGTTACGCTCTAGTCATTTACCATTAAAGTCATTGTCCTTAGAATTATACCTATTAGAAATAGGTGCCATTAGATTGATAGGGATGTATCGACCAAATGAGAGAGGACTAGCCTTGTTCAAGGGACTTTATCCCTATAGTGTTATTTGTCATGATATATTCATGGATACCTTAGGTACTACAGAATTCATGGAATGATGAGAAGAAATGTTAAGAAAGATAAGATGGATTGAAGATAGAAAGATAAAACACAAGAGCTTGTCCAAATAGTTTTGCTCTTCATTTTAGGTTCACCAAAATATGTGGTGTCTATAATGGACCCAAGAATGACACAAGTGAGTTAGACCCATGATAGCACATCTCTCTCTTATGATAAAATCTAGCGAAGTAGCAAAGAATCCAATTGATATCTCTCTTCATGTGGAAGAAGAGTGTTGTGGATGATAGCAAAATGATTATGTTGAGTGTGAGTCGCATTGGTAGGTTTTCTCACTTCTCTAAGGAGGAGCACCTAGTGGTGGACTATTATGTTCATTTGTCGAGGTGGGGTTTGATATTGTTTGGTGAATTATTGTAGGGGAGTTGTGGTTGTGATTTGAATGTGGCTAAGAGGGTCAAAGGTTCAAATCTTGTTAAGTTCATTTGCATTGAAAATATGAAGGGTTTTTAGCCTTTGTTCTTATAGATTATCAGTTCTTCTATGAGTGTGAGTTCCCTTACACATAATTCTTCCATTGAATTCCTTCATTCATTATCTTACTATATCTCCCTTAGGATCTTCTCTTGTTCTTTGACTTACTCTTCGTGTTGTTATATGGAGCCTAATCAGACTCGGAGGTTAAATTTACCCCACTTTATAGGCGCAGTTTCCCCCCAAATTCCTACGAGGTCAAGGGCCAGCGCCCCTTGCCGGGTCCTTGCTATATAGGGTGGGGTCGAGGGGTAGCGCCCCCGTGGGGGCTCAGTAGCAACGCCCCTGAAACCTCACATGATTTTTATTATTTTATAAAGGCAACGGGAGTTATTTTTCATTGGCTGACATAAGAAAACCCTATTTTTGTAACTAACAAAAAGGCTTGATAAAAGCGGCTAAGGGTTATGGTTTCTATTTGATGTATTGTAGCATTTTGTAGCAGTATTGAGTTGCAGGGATTGTTGGTTGTAATCGGTTTGATTTACTGGATAATAATATTGGACTCTTTGTTTGGTGGATGTAGCCCAAGTTTGGGTGAACCATGTTAAAACTTGTCTCTCGCTGTTATTATTTTCTGTGTATTTCCATTCCTTTATTTAATCTTTATTTGTATTTAATTGATATCTTCTGCTGGCTAACCCTAACACTTCGGTGGACATTTATTGAATCGACAAGTTTTCATAGATCTCACTTAACACTATCTTGATCAAATTTTCCTTTATTCTAGGATATATTGAGCCTAAAATGCCAAGTGAGTAAAAAGGGATATTGAAAGAAGTGTTCTAGTGCTTTGTTTTATCCTATCTTTGCTTGTTTTGTTTAATCGTTGCACAAATTAATTTATTAGATGCTTTGACTTTTTGAGTTTGTTTTGCATTTGAGTTGCTTAACTTTTGGTTGGGTGCCTCATGATGTTACCAAGGGCTTCTATCTTCTTTCTTTTATATTTTCATGGTTTTGATTAAGATGCTACTAAATGAACTAAACTAGATGCCAAAGCAAATCTAGTTTGTATTTTTGTGTTTTTGTAGAAATAAACTATTATGGGTGAAAGTCTAGAGCTATGTACCACTTTGGGCCAACAAAAAGTTTTAGGAAAAACTATTTCACTTGAAACTACATCGCGCCTATGTGGAACAAAGAGTTTTGGCTGAAAACATTAAATTGATATAAATTTGAAATCAAAATCGAGATGGCTATCAATTTGTATAGAAGGTTTCAACCAAAATATTTTTAGGTGAAAGAGTTTGGGCAAAAAGTATTTCAAGTGAAACTGTCAAGCTGACAACCCATGTGGCAACCTAGCCCCTCTTTTAGGAAAAAATCAACAAAAATATAAGTTCAACTCCACATTTTCTAACCAAGGATATTGTCATGAAAATTTGAAAATACCCTTTGGTAGGGGCTTGGAGCCTACAATCTAACAATATTTTTAGTTTACTACAAGTAGGTCATTATAATCAAACATAAGTTTGATTAGAAATTAAAAAAAGACCAAAATTTATTTTAAAAATTTAAGAAAAATATGGTGCACTAGAGGAGAGAATCCTCTCCAAAAGTGTATAATTTGTTTTTTTAATGATAAATAGTTTAGACATAAAGTTGTGTCCCATTGAAACTATTATATTTTGAGTAAAGTTGACTTAAAAAATTTATTAAAAAATAAATATTCATCAAAAGCATTTTTTCTCTCCATGTACTAGATATTCAAGTTAGTTAAGTGGGCAAAAAACAAAGAAAAAAATTAAATTTACTATATTTTTTGCTGTCCCGTGACCTCATTTTTTGAAATTTTTTTGAACAATTAAAATACTCTCTTAAATTTATCAAAAACTATATCCAACTAATTAAAAATAAATAAAACATAAACTACACTAAGAGTTCCACATTTCATTAGTTTATATCATTTTAAATTCAAAACATACATGTCACTTTAATGCACTTCAAGTTGAAAAACTGTATTTGTGTTGGCCATTTCCTTTATAAAAGTGGGACACAATTATGAACTTACACTTTGATATAATTAAAATATTTACAAAAGGAACTCTTTCTTATATTTTTAAATGAAATTGAATAAATTTTTCTAAATGTGATTGCTATGTTTTTGTTTTGTGACTTTTTTTGGTTTGCTAGGAGAGATGATTCTGAGTCAAAAGGAGAGAAGAACTAGTCAAGAGAAGAAGAGGCTCAATTAGGACTAGAATCAACTCACAATTGGAATAAAAAATGGTGGCAAAATGGCTAGAAATGAAGAAATCATGCATCCTCCAAATATTATAGGTCACCTCTTTTGGGGTCTAGGTAGCCCCTTTTGCGAAGATTTGTTGCCTGGGTGACCTTACAACTTAAACTAGGTTACCTAGGTGACCGCAAGGTCTTTTGGGAGACCCTATAATTAAAGGTCTTCAAAAGGGTTTTAGAATGTGAAGACTCAAAATCTAGGTTGGGGGTTGAATAAGATGGATAAGAGACTAGGAAGGACAAAGGGACTACCATTAAGTTATAAAATTCCAAGAAGAAATGTATTTCATGCCACGTGGGTTGTGATCTGGACTGCTAGGTCATCATGAGACTACCATGTTGGCTAGTGCTAATGTATTTAAGTCATTTTTTTTTACATTTCTTTTACTTATTGTAAGCAAATAATTCAGGACATTGAAATGAAATAAAAAACAAATCATGAACTTCAAATTCGAAACTAATGGAAACTTCAAGATTGAGCTTCAATGGAGAGAAAATTAAGTGTTATCAAATGCAACAACTCGATTATGTAATGCATGGATGAGCTCAAGAAAAGTATGCTAATGGATGCTCTGAAAAATATGTAGTTGCTCAAGTAGATTCATACAAAATCTCTGCAACATATATCTATGATTTTATGTATCTATGATATGGACTCTTTAAAGCTCCATTTATAGCTTTTTGGCCGGAAGGATGGATGACTAGGATTTTCTTGGAAGATCAACGATAGAGATTGGTTGAGATGATTTTCTTTGTGATGCAGAGGCATCCACACTATAACCTTCGCATATAGCATGAATGTCTGCAAACCAACCTCATCATCATCATCTTCGCCATCATCATCATATTCCCTAAAACTACCAACAGCATCATCATGTTCTGCGTTACACAGTCAGCATCATCATATTTCGGACGATCGCAAACATCCGCCTGCCGACTACTGTTCATCTCCGCTTTCCTTCTAACATCATCATCATGATGTTCAGCGGGCGCACACATCCTCCTGTTGCACTGTTCATCGGGCTCCGAACTCCATCGTCATCATCATATGCAACACTTCCTTCGTCAGCAGGATATTCAACATCCGGTTGTCCCAAATATCTTGATGACGTTCACCTTCAGCAGCTTACCTTCGATGCTCCGCTACCCGACGATACAAGCAACAGCATCATGATCTACTTTATCCGGTTCTCTTCGAAACCTCCTGATGACGCTAATACACTTTCTGCCGATGCCGATACTTAACGACAGCAGGATGAACTCGCATAGGGGGATATCTCAATATCCTGATGACGATGACGTCATATCCTGATGACGATGACGTCACCCAATATCCTGATGACCTCTTCAACACTTAGTCAAAAAACACAAACTTCCTCTCCCGCATCTACTCGCGATACGCGGATGATTGGCACTCCCGATATGATGATCCTGATGCCGATACACTCCTTGGCTCCTCCTGCTGATGATCACCCCGACGACCTTACACTTCATGCAATCGACAACATCATGCCGATCTCCTCCACTTATCCGGATGATGATGTCTAACCCGACTGCAGGATATTTGTAGAAATATCCTGATGATGCCATCTTCACGAACTTCTGCACTTAGCGAAACCTCTCTTCGCCGATCCACCAGGGATGACCCGATCCAACTCAGGGTGATCTTCCAACTCAGTCAGCTTATCAACTCGACCTAGCACATGAGGATGCTAGGGTCTTCAACATCTCTTGACCGCGATCCTGCACACCTGCATGCAAACATACAAACTACCTACTAACCTACTGTACATTGCCATTCCACCGATTAGATGAGTCAACCGGTGGAATGGATCAGTATATCCATGAAAACCTCTCAAACCAGCAATCGATTACAGGAAGGAGATCAAACAGAAAACGAAACAGGATCTTTATTGACTCAAAGATGCAATACAATATGATGTTCCTCACACAGAACACTCAACTCCTCTGCTTGATGCAACACTACACTGCCGATCGATGATCTCCAATCAACCGATCTCATGCTTATAAAGATTTGCCTACGAGTACTACTGACCCGACTCCAAGCGGCTGGGAACTCTCCAAGCGGCTGGGAGATCCCACCGAACATACATCATGACAGCTGTTATAACTAACTAGCTAAAAATAGCAAAAGCCTGGTCAGCATGATCTTATCCTGATCAGCATGACCTTATTACATGCAATTGGTCTAACAGACCTTCTTGGAAACACAAACAAGACCTATAACTACTAACTGCCTTATCCAGACCAGCTGTCAGGTAGGTGCTCCTGCACCATACTCCCCAACAGAAAAGAACTCATGTCCCATGAGTTTAGCATGTGGAAATCCTCCACCTTTACACTTTGCCTTGTCAATAGTCTGTCCTGCTCCAGCTTTGTCTGCTGCTGTCTCTTGGCTGCTCCAAGCCATCTGAACTATGACTTGCTTTCTGGCAAGTAAAACCTCATGCCTGTTGATGTAGGCCTTTCTCTCACATACCCTGTGTTTGTCAGGTTGCCTGATCAGAACCTCTGTCTGAACTACCTCTTGAACTGCTGAAATGTTCAACTGTATCTTCCTGTCAATCTCTATAGGACAAGCAATAGTCCCAATGATGACAACATCCTTGTCATTCATCTCAACTGATGGTTGCTGTTTGCACCCCTGTTTCTGAACCTGCTGCTGACCTCTGTCAGTCACAACTGAAACTTTCTTCAGCTTGTTGTCTGTAACAACTCCTTTCTCTGCAGTGTCCTGAACTGCCTTCATGCCTGCTCCTCTAGGCATCTGCACAAACTCCTTCTTTCCCATTAAAATGATTTGAGCTGCCTTCTGTACTGCAGCTTTTGCCTGCAATGGCATCAACTTAATAGTCTTCCCATCCTTCTGGATGGTGTAGGTATTAGCATACCCATCATACAGTACTCTTCTGTCAAATTGCCATGGTCTACCTAGTAGTAGGTGACAACATTCCATAGGCAATATATCACACAAGATTCTATCCTGATATGGCCCAATCTAGAAATCCACATATGCCTGTTCAGAGACAAAAAGTGATTGCCTATCACTCACCCAAGATGCCTTGTAAGGGTGTGGATGTGGAATCCTTTCCAGCTTCAGTTTATCCACCATCTCCTGGGATACCATGTTGTCTGTTGAACCAGTATCAATGACAACCTTACATACTTTACCTTTGCTCTTGCATGTGGTCTTGAAAAGAGCTCTTCTTTGCATCATATCCTTTGATGCCTGCAAACTTGTTCTCCTTAACATCAGGGATTCTCCACTCTCTGGATATCCATAATTCTCAGGACCTTTGTTTGAACTCTGTGCACTTTCCTCTTCTTTCTCTTCTTGTACCAGTTGTACTCTCTTGTCACTTGTTCTATCATTTCTAGATGATGAACCCTTGTTTTCTGGACATTTGAAGGATGGATGACCAAACTCTCCACAGGTGTAACATTTTCCTGAAAATGTAGTAGAACCTCTACCACCTCCAAATCTTCCTCTATTACCTTTCCATCCACCTCTGAAATCAGACTGTCCCTGTCCTTTCCCAGTGTCTTCTTGAACCTCATTGGTTTGCTTTTGTGCAGGGGCTGCTCCTCTTCCCCTATTGTTTCCTCTTCCTCTCATGGACTTCTCATGTCCTCTATTCAGCTTTTCTTCAATCCTGATTGCCATTTGGTAACAATCCTCCACATTCTTAGGGTTAGCTAACACTAACTCATCCTGTATGTTAAACCTCAAACCAGCCAAGTACCTAGCCACCTTTTCTACCTCATTCTCATGATGACCAGATCTCATACTCAACAGATAAAATTCCTCAGTATATGCTTTCACATCCCTGTCTTTCTGCTTTAAAAATTGCAGCTTCTTAAACATCTGGATTTCATAATCCCTTGGCAAGAATTTCCCTTTGATCCTTGCTACCATCTTATCCCATGAAGTGATCTTAGACTTCCCTTGTTTCCTTCTCTCAGATTGTACATAATCCCACCAAACCAAAGCATGACCTCCTAACTTGGTCTTTGCAATCTTTACCTTCTGATCCTCAGCAACATCTTCACATTCAAAGTGATTATCCAGGGCAGCAATCCAGTCCAACAACTCATCTTCATTCAAGCTTCCAGTATACTTGGAAACATCAACCTTTACCTTAGGTTTTTCACTCTGTACTGCCTTTAACAGTTTTGCCAATCTCTGGTCTTCAGCATCCAGATCTTCAGCTACCTCTTCATACTCTTCAACAGTATCTGCCTCTTCTTCAGACTCACTGTCTTCTACCTCCCTCTTTTTGTTCTTTTCCAGGGCTGTCAGCCTGGCTTGAAGTGCTTCAGCAAGCTCCTTCATCTTCCTCATCTCTCTAGCATGTTTCTCCTTCATTTCCTGCAATTCCCTTGCAGTACCACTACCTTTAGGAGGCATTTTGTCAACCTCACAATCAACACACAACACACACAATTCCACTCTACCTCTGCCCTTTCGGTGACAGAATCAACACACAACAGCCCAGACCTTTTGCTGAGCTCTGATACCACTATGATGCAGAGGCATCCACACTATAACCTTCGCATATAGCATGAATGTCTGCAAACCAACCTCATCATCATCATCTTCGCCATCATCATCATATTCCCTAAAACTACCAACAGCATCATCATGTTCTGCGTTACACAATCAGCATCATCATATTTCGGACGATCGCAAACATCCGCCTGCCGACTACTGTTCATCTCCGCTTTCCTTCTAACATCATCATCATGATGTTCAGCGGGCGCACACATCCTCCTGTTGCACTGTTCATCGGGCTCCGAACTCCATCGTCATCATCATATGCAACACTTCCTTCGTCAGCAGGATATTCAACATCCGGTTGTCCCAAATATCCTGATGACGTTCACCTTCAGCAGCTTACCTTCGATGCTCCGCTACCCGACGATACAAGCAACAGCATCATGATCTACTTTATCCGGTTCTCTTCGAAACCTCCTGATGACGCTAATACACTTTCTGCCGATGCCGATACTTAACGACAGCAGGATGAACTCGCATAGGGGGATATCTCAATATCCTGATGACGATGACGTCATATCCTGATGACGATGACGTCACCCAATATCCTGATCACCTCTTCAACACTTAGTCAAAAAACACAAACTTCCTCTCCCGCATCTACTCGCGATACGCGGATGATTGGCACTCCCGATATGATGATCCTGATGCCGATACACTCCTCGGCTCCTCCTGCTGATGATCACCCCGACGACCTTACACTTCATGCAATCGACAACATCATGCCGATCTCCTCCACTTATCCGGATGATGATGTCTAACCTGACTGCAGGATATTTGTAGAAATATCCTGATGATGCCGTCTTCACGAACTTCTGCACTTAGCAAAACCTCTCTTCGCCGATCCACCAGGGATGACCCGATCCAACTCAGGGTGATCTTCCAACTCAGTCAGCTTATCAACTCGACCTAGCACATGAGGATGCTAGGGTCTTCAACATCTCTTGACCGCGATCCTGCACACCTGCATGCAAACATACAAACTACCTACTAACCTACTGTACATTGCCATTCCACCGATCAGATGAGTCAACCGGTGGAATGGATCAGTATATCCATGAAAACCTCTCAAACCAGCAATCGATTACAGGAAGGAGATCAAACAGAAAACGAAACAAGATCTTTATTGACTCAAAGATGCAATACAATATGATGTTCCTCACACAGAACACTCAACTCCTCTGCTTGATGCAACACTACACTGCCGATCGATGATCTCCAATCAACCGATCTCATGCTTATAAAGATTTGCCTACGAGTACTACTGACCCGACTCCAAGCGGCTGGGAACTCTCCAAGCGGCTGGGAGATCCCACCGAACATACATCATGACAGCTGTTATAACTAACTAGCTAAAAATAGCAAAAGCCTGGTCAGCATGATCTTATCCTGATCAGCATGACCTTATTACATGCAATTGGTCTAACAGACCTTCTTGGAAACACAAACAAGACCTATAACTACTAACTGCCTTATCCAGACCAGCTGTCAGGTAGGTGCTCCTGCACCATACTCCCCAACAGAAAAGAACTCATGTCCCATGAGTTTAGCATGTGGAAATCCTCCACCTTTACACTTTGCCTTGTCAATAGTCTGTCCTGCTCCAGCTTTGTCTGCTGCTGTCTCTTGGCTGCTCCAAGCCATCTGAACTATGACTTGCTTTCTGGCAAGTAAAACCTCATGCCTGTTGATGTAGGCCTTTCTCTCACATACCCTGTGTTTGTCAGGTTGCCTGATCAGAACCTCTGTCTGAACTACCTCTTGAACTGCTGAAATGTTCAACTGTATCTTCCTGTCAATCTCTATAGGACAAGCAATAGTCCCAATGATGACAACATCCTTGTCATTCCTCTCAACTGATGGTTGCTGCTTGCACCCCTGTTTCTGAACCTCCTGCTGACCTCTGTCAGTCACAACTGAAACTTTCTTCAGCTTGTTGTCTGTAACAACTCCTTTCTCTGCAGTGTCCTGAACTGCCTTCATGCCTGCTCCTCTAGGCATCTGCACAAACTCCTTCTTTCCCATTAAAATGATTTGAGCTGCCTTCTGTACTGCAGCTTTTGCCTGCAATGGCATCAACTTAATAGTCTTCCCATCCTTCTGGATGGTGTAGGTATTAGCATACCCATCATACAGTACTCTTCTGTCAAATTGCCATGGTCTACCTAGTAGTAGGTGACAACATTCCATAGGCAATATATCACACAAGATTCTATCCTGATATGGCCCAATCTAGAAATCCACATATGCCTGTTCAGAGACAAAAAGTGATTGCCTATCACTCACCCAAGATGCCTTGTAAGGGTGTGGATGTGGAATCCTTTCCAGCTTCAGTTTATCCACCATCTCCTGGGATACCATGTTGTCTGTTGAACCAGTATCAATGACAACCTTACATACTTTACCTTTGCTCTTGCATGTGGTCTTGAAAAGAGCTCTTCTTTGCATCATATCCTTTGATGCCTGCAAACTTGTTCTCCTTAACATCAGGGATTCTCCACTCTCTGGATATCCATAATTCTCAGGACCTTTGTTTGAACTCTGTGCACTTTCCTCTTCTTTCTCTTCTTGTACCAGTTGTACTCTCTTGTCACTTGTTCTATCATTTCTAGATGATGAACCCTTGTTTTCTAGACATTTGAAGGATGGATGACCAAACTCTCCACAGGTGTAACATTTTCCTGAAAATGTAGTAGAACCTCTACCACCTCCAAATCTTCCTCTATTACCTTTCCATCCACCTCTGAAATCAGACTGTCCCTGTCCTTTCCCAGTGTCTTCTTGAACCTCATTGGTTTGCTTTTGTGCAGGGGCTGCTCCTCTTCCCCTATTGTTTCCTCTTCCTCTCATGGACTTCTCATGTCCTCTATTCAGCTTTTCTTCAATCCTGATTGCCATTTGGTAACAATCCTCCACATTCTTAGGGTTAGCTAACACTAACTCATCCTGTATGTTAAACCTCAAACCAGCCAAGTACCTAGCCACCTTTTCTACCTCATTCTCATGATGACCAGATCTCATACTCAACAGATAAAATTCCTTAGTATATGCTTTCACATCCCTGTCTTTCTGCTTTAAAAATTGCAGCTTCTTAAACATCTGGATTTCATAATCCCTTGGCAAGAATTTCCCTTTGATCCTTGCTACCATCTTATCCCATGAAGTGATCTTAGACTTCCCTTGTTTCCTTCTCTCAGATTGTACATAATCCCACCAAACCAAAGCATGACCTCCTAACTTGGTCTTTGCAATCTTTACCTTCTGATCCTCAGCAACATCTTCACATTCAAAGTGATTATCCAGGGCAGCAATCCAGTCCAACAACTCATCTTCATTCAAGCTTCCAGTATACTTGGAAACATCAACCTTTACCTTAGGTTTTTCACTCTGTACTGCCTTTAACAGTTTTGCCAATCTCTGGTCTTCAGCATCCAGATCTTCAGCTACCTCTTCATACTCTTCAACAGTATCTGCCTCTTCTTCAGACTCACTGTCTTCTACCTCCCTCTTTTTGTTCTTTTCCAGGGCTGTCAGCCTGGCTTGAAGTGCTTCAGCAAGCTCCTTCATCTTCCTCATCTCTCTAGCATGTTTCTCCTTCATTTCCTGCAATTCCCTTGCAGTACCACTACCTTTAGGAGGCATTTTGTCAACCTCACAATCAACACACAACACACACAATTCCACTCTACCTCTGCCCTTTCGGTGACAGAATCAACACACAACAGCCCAGACCTTTTGCTGAGCTCTGATACCACTATGATGCAGAGGCATCCACACTATAACCTTCGCATATAGCATGAATGTCTGCAAACCAACCTCATCATCATCATCTTCGCCATCATCATCATATTCCCTAAAACTACCAACAGCATCATCATGTTCTGCGTTACACAGTCAGCATCATCATATTTCGGACGATCGCAAACATCCGCCTGCCGACTACTGTTCATCTCCGCTTTCCTTCTAACATCATCATCATGATGTTCAGCGGGCGCACACATCCTCCTGTTGCACTGTTCATCGGGCTCCGAACTCCATCGTCATCATCATATGCAACACTTCCTTCGTCAGCAGGATATTCAACATCCGGTTGTCCCAAATATCCTGATGACGTTCACCTTCAGCAGCTTACCTTCGATGCTCCGCTACCCGACGATACAAGCAACAGCATCATGATCTACTTTATCCGGTTCTCTTCGAAACCTCCTGATGACGCTAATACACTTTCTGCCGATGCCGATACTTAACGACAGCAGGATGAACTCGCATAGGGGGATATCTCAATATCCTGATGACGATGACGTCATATCCTGATGACGATGACGTCACCCAATATCCTGATCACCTCTTCAACACTTAGTCAAAAAACACAAACTTCCTCTCCCGCATCTACTCACGATACGCGGATGATTGGCACTCCCGATATGATGATCCTGATGCCGATACACTCCTCGGCTCCTCCTGCTGATGATCACCCCGACGACCTTACACTTCATGCAATCGACAACATCATGCCGATCTCCTCCACTTATCCGGATGATGATGTCTAACCCGACTGCAGGATATTTGTAGAAATATCCTGATGATGCCGTCTTCACGAACTTCTGCACTTAGCGAAACCTCTCTTCGCTGATCCACCAGGGATGACCCGATCCAACTCAGGGTGATCTTCCAACTCAGTCAGCTTATCAACTCGACCTAGCACATGAGGATGCTAGGGTCTTCAACATCTCTTGACCGCGATCCTGCACACCTGCATGCAAACATACAAACTACCTACTAACCTACTGTACATTGCCATTCCACCGATCAGATGAGTCAACCGGTGGAATGGATCAGTATATCCATGAAAACCTCTCAAACCAGCAATCGATTACAGGAAGGAGATCAAACAGAAAACGAAACAAGATCTTTATTGACTCAAAGATGCAATACAATATGATGTTCCTCACACAGAACACTCAACTCCTCTGCTTGATGCAACACTACACTGCCGATCGATGATCTCCAATCAACCGATCTCATGCTTATAAAGATTTGCCTACGAGTACTACTGACCCGACTCCAAGCGGCTGGGAACTCTCCAAGCGGCTGGGAGATCCCACCGAACATACATCATGAGAGCTGTTATAACTAACTAGCTAAAAATAGCAAAAGCCTGGTCAGCATGATCTTATCCTGATCAGCATGACCTTATTACATGCAATTGGTCTAACAGACCTTCTTGGAAACACAAACAAGACCTATAACTACTAACTGCCTTGTCCAGACCAGCTGTCAGGTAGGTGCTCCTGCACCACTTTGGATTAAGGAGGAGATGAATGGTCACGATTTAGTTTATTCAAAATGAATGGATGAGATTGCATTAGCAAAAAATAGAAATGGCCATAAATAATTTGTTACAACCATAAGATGGGGTGGATTTATTTAAAAATAAGAGGGAAATTCATTTAGTTTGTGCATTTATTTTGGGATGATGGAGGAATTTTAGACTAATTAAATAATAAAATTCATTAATTAGTTGGCAATGTGAGGTGGAAATTAGACTAGTTAAATAATCAATGTGAGATGGAGAATAAACTAATTAAATAATAAAATTATTTAATTAGTTAGTGTCAAACAAAATGAACTAAATTAATTAAATAATTATAATTATTTAATTAATTAGTGGTGAACTAGATTAATTAAATAATATAGTAATTTAATTTAATTGTTGATGAGAACATTAGTATGGAATGGGTTTAACTAGGATGATGTTAGTATTGTGATGAATGTTGACATGGTGTTAAGAGTGATACAATGGCAGAATAAACTAAATGAAATGCATGCTTTTACTTTTTACCTAACCTTCTATTGGCTCTACTACCCTACTATCTATAGGGGTTGAGAGAATGAGAATAAAAATAAAATAGAAATAAAATCAATCCCCTACCTCTATATTGGTCATGCCAGGGCATTGAAGAGAGAAGTAATTCACTAAGAGAACATGTTAGCTCATGTTAGCCACTAGATAGTGAGATTGCTCTGATGCCTACCTCTTAGACCATGTAGAGCACTTGTTGAATTAAACCTTATTATTGGGGAGTTGCAAGCTTGAGATATGGTTACTTCGGGAGAGATGGTCCATAGAGAGTGAAAGATATGCCTTGTGCCTCTTCTAAAAAATTAAAGCCCTATTCAAATATATGTTTTTTATAATTTCTTTGCTTTTTATTTTTTTTATGATTTTTGAGTTTTCTTTCTTTTTAGATATAATATTTCTTAAGATGGAGGGTGTTAATTGTTTTTCTAAATTCTTCCCCCTCCATGGTGTACTAGAGGTAGGTGCCATTTCCAACATCTTCCTTCACTAAGTATGGACCTATCTAATTTGGTCTAAACTTCTAGTCTTCACTAGCTCTTTTGTTAACTAATTTGTCAATTCTGAGCACAAGGTCTCTAACCTCAAATGATCTAGGGACTCTTTTGTTGTATTATTAGATTATGCAAGCCTAACCAATTGGGACTAGGGTTTAGCTACCATGGGTCAAAAGATTGAGGAATGAATACCTAAATAGTGTATCTCATGTCATTAGAATCTTTTTCTTGCTAGTCTTTATCCTTTTGATGGGGGAGATCCCAAATTCTAGTCTCAACCATAGAAATACCTAGGTTATCTTAGATATGAATAGAAACAAGGCTTGTAGGTGCATAAGTACCTATTAAATGAGGACCAAAAGAATTTTGATTATAGACTAGTCCTCATTTAACAATTTAATGGTTTTAGAAGTGGTGATCTCAAAGAAAACTGTAGAAACTATGTCAAGACCTTTTTCAAGGGTATCATGTTGGAAATATGTAGCCATAGAGACAAATTCCTCATAACCTAATAAGAGATTCAATGTGCAATAAACCATAAATCCACATACAAAAGAAATAGACAATCATACCATCAATGGTGACACAAGATATACCTTGGGAAAACCCTCACAGAGGGAAAAACCCAGCTTCCAAAAGCATGCATCTCTCATGTATTATTCAACAATAATCAACAAATACATATGCAGAGATAACCTCTGAAACATCAAGATCTCTCTACCTATAATCCATGTGAACAAGCATGTAACCATACATCCCATGCCATGCTTCAAACCCTCACATGACCAACTTGCAAGAGAAGCTACAACCCAGCCAACAAGCAAAATGGCCAACACTCTTCCTTACAACAACTACCCATGTGTTTGCGTTTATAGACATAAGCTCACACAAATACAACATGTGGTATTGTAATACCATTGACCCCACATTTGATTATTGGTACTAAGTTTTCCCAATTAATCAAATAATTACAAATAAAGTAATTAACCCAATGTTACATACAACGATTACAAGTGGCATCCAAATAAATATACAATGTGGCTAAACACAT
This sequence comes from Cunninghamia lanceolata, assembly GCA_027924645.1. Lineage (NCBI taxonomy): Eukaryota > Viridiplantae > Streptophyta > Pinopsida > Cupressales > Cupressaceae > Cunninghamia > Cunninghamia lanceolata. The sequence goes on from BSBN01000743.1 coordinate 130,614, forward strand.
CACATGATGTACCACAATTAAATATTTATTTTACATAATAAAATAATATCAATGTTATGCAAGGTGTACAACACATCTACTCCAACATATCATTGTTTTCGATTTTATCTTTAGGCTCAAATTTAGGAAAAGGTTCACCATTATAGAATTCAAGCTATTTTATACTAGATCTATTTTGTCCCATAGAGGACTTTTGGGTTTGATTTGACTCAACTTTCTTCTTAGCTTGTTTAGCTCTATAAACACTAAAAGGAATAGGATCTCCCTTGATGATGTGGACTTGATCAAGATGGAGAAAGTTGATCTCTTGAAATAAGGTAGAGGGAATGGATTTCATCCTATGAATCCAAGGCCATCCAAGAATCAGGTTGTAGCTAGTTTCTTCATTTACGATAAAGAACTTTGTAGGCAGGGTTTTAGGACTAATGGTGATAGGGAGATTAACCTTTCCAATTATACGAGTCTTAAGGTTATCACAACCTCTAAGGGTATCATTAGTGCAAGTAATGTGGGATTTTCCATAACCCATCCTTTGGAGGAGGGAAAGAGGGACTACATTGATTTTAGACTCATTATTGTTCATGACACACTTAATACAATAATTATAAACCTAGATTTGTAGGTAAAGAGTGGAGTAACCATACCTCTACTATGTCATCATTTAAAGGAAGTTGTTTGAAGTCGAATGTGAAATTAGTGTCTTTAGTGGGAAGGCTAGGTGGGTGAGGGTTATGTGTAACATTTTTGACATGAGGGGTTGAAGTAGTTTGCATCACATTGCCTAAACCTAAGGCATCAAGGATAAATTTTTTGTTGAGTAGGAGAGTTATTAAAAAGGTCTAATATGTGAGATAAAGTTGAATCATGAAGCTCATTAAGGGTGGATTTAGGTTGACCAAGTCCATAGATGGTGCATACTTCCTAATCTATATCGAGTTCTACAAGGCCTAACATGTTTTGGTCAAGGGCGTATTGATGATTTTGTTGGCAACTTTTGAGCCTTTGTCCTTTATAATGTGAGTATACGAATGCGCATGAATGGTCATTGTTGACTTTTTGGGAGGCAATGGATGATTTTGTCATATTCTTTGTAGATTGAACTATTTTGCACCTAGTCTGGTGAAATGCGTAGTAACCTGTAAGAGTGTAACCATGTGGTGATTTAATATTTATGTTATAACTTTGTTTACTACTATATTGTCTTGGTTGGAAATGGTTGATAATGTTTATATTCATGGTGTGACCAAATTTTTCTTGAGGGTGGAGGAATGTATCTATAAATAAATGTTTTTCTCCTATGGGAAATTTAATATGAAGCATTGGTACTTCTGGCATGACTCAGTGTCATGCCCCCTTCTTTTTTGAAATGAACAATACTTATCAAGATCATACTCTCAAGATCTTTGATAAGGGTCATAGCAATTGTTGTATGGCTACTAATTTTGTTTGCCTCATTGCTTGCAATTTTTGCCTAGGGGAAATTCAATGACATTTATGTTTTGATTCCTAGAATTTAATGTTTTGATCTTCCTATATTTGGCATAACTATTACCACCACCAAAATTGTTATAGTTGCAGTTATTATTGTTCTTTGGTGGTGGAATGTCTGTAACCCCGTCAATAGTAGCATTAAGATTATTTTTTAAGATTTTTGGTGTTTGAGGGGTGGTTGAACATGTTTCTATCTTGTGTCACCAACCTTCTATTGGCGTTGTACTCTTTCCTTTTGTTGTTGATGTCAACTTGATCTACCCTTAGAGTTTTCAAAGAGCCTCTTTGTTTGATTTATAAGGAAATTTTTGGATTTCCTCTCACGTGTCCCTATTAAGGACATGCAAGAGAATATTGCATAACTCTCTATGGTCTATGTTTAGTACACTAGTAGAATAGTAGAGGACTTATCTCCACCAGGTAATGAAGTGTTCTCATCTTGTTCACATATTGTTTTACACTTAAGAATTCATGAATTCCTATTTTGACTAGTTTGTTCATGTTGATTTGTATGACAAATATTTTGATGAGTTATCAAAAAGAGTGGATCAATGCCTCAGGAAGTCTATAATAACAATCTAGAATGATTCCATCTATGGTATTTGAAAATATTCTTGCAACTAACCCATTTTAGGGGAGAAGTTCCTGCACTACTGTTGTGTATGCATTGATGTGTGAGTTGGGATCTCCTACCCCCTTGAACTTAGGAAGTTTGGGGGGTAGTCATGACAACATGAAATTAAAAATAATGTGGTCTAATGACTCCTTGAGATACTCAAGGCATGTTCCCCTAAAAGGATCATGTGTGGAGGGAGTGGTTCCTCCAAACATAAGCCCTGTGGGTGGAGCCTATTGCATTTGCTATGTTTGAAAGAGCATGCCTAGTTGTTGTTATCCAAAAAATATTAGATAGTTGGGAAACATTGTGTTTAAGGTTTGAAAAGAAAATGGGATTGTTTGGCTAGATTTTTCTTTATAGGTATCCCATCTGATTGGTTTAAGATTTCCATATTGAATGATGAGGGTAAAGGAGGCACAAAAACCTCATTTCTCATGTAACACAAATAAAAATTTATGTAGAGGGGAAGCTAAGTTCCCCCTTGAAGTTTCTCATTCATGCTAGTTGCAAAAATATTTATGCAAGGCTTGTGCCTAAGAGTCCTTGTTTTTTCATTAGCTTGGGCTAGATTATGCATCCAATCAACACCTCTAGCCTCAAGAGTCTTGGTTTCTATAAGGGCCTCAAGGGTGACCTCTCCTACATTTTTTGTTTCTCCATTGTGTGGTGGGTTTTGCTCAAAGTGTGGGGGTTGAGTGGCTTCATTTTTTATTTCCTCTATGCAATTTATGAACCTCACCCTCTAGCTAGAAGCTTGGTCATTTTGAAACATTGTGTTGAGGGATACCTAAGTTGTTTGAGCTTTTATAAGATCTTTCTTGAGCTGATCAAACTCATTGTTAATATGTGTGTCTACCTTAGCAAAATTAGGTTATTGCCTACAATATTAGAACTCTATGTGCTCTTGTTGTGCCTAAGTTTGGTTGTATGAGATGACATTGATAGTCTCCACATTCAAGGTTGTTAGAGGTCATGAATTCATGTCCCATGTAGGCATTTCTATTGTTATGATCTAGTCATTTTCTATCAAAGTCGGTGTCCCCAAAATCATACCTATTAGAAACAAGTTCCATTAGATTGACATGGATGTATCAACCAAATGAGGGAGGACTAGCCTTGTTCGAGGGACTCTATCCCTATGGCATTGTTTGTCCTGATATACTTAGGGGTACCTTGGTACTAAAAAATACCTAGGATGATGAGAAGAAATGTTAAGAAAGACAAGATGGAATGAAGAGAGTGTTGGAAACAATGCAGATAACTGAGAGGGGGGGTGAATCAGTTATCTTATAACTTTTCTATTTTTACTTTCTTTTCTTATCTTATCATTTAGTGTTGTATCAAAACAAGGCAATCATAAGAACTAAAAAAGTAATTAACACATAACACAAATATTTTTATGTGGAAACCCTATTAAGGGAAAAACCACAAGGTGACTACCCCAAGATTGTACTCTTTGTTAAAAGAATAAGAGTACAAATTTGGCACTTGCCAATTAGGGCTCACTGCTGGAGCACATTGCTCACAAGAGGCACACTGTCAACAAGAGACTTACATTCTACAAATGCTTATAGATGATACCAAGGTGTTTGAACTGGAGAACAACATTTATACATGCAGGAATTTAGTTCCGGTTAGGCATAGTATACTGATCTGGCACATTTCATTCTTCCTCCACTCAATATTGCTTTCCTGTCACATTCTGAGCTTAAATTACTGCCTTCACACTTGTCTCTATTTTTCTTTGCATTTAATCATTCCTACTATCACTTCCACACTCTCAAAAACTTGAATCCATCAGGTATATATATTTGCATCAAGGATTTCCCACAACTTTCTAGTTGACAACAAGAACACTTAGGATATTTGCAAGTTATTGTTCAGTTGGCTGAATCCATGCTTGATTAGTGATGCGCATCAAAAAATTAGGTAGAGAAGTCATTAATTATGTTGGCCAACAATGTATAATGCCACAAATTGCTTGATCAATACCTTTTGCACATCCAGATTGAAGTCTGATACTCTATCGATCAGTTCTTCCTCTGTCTACTTTGCCTGACTGGAACCCAACACTTAGATGCTCATATCTTTTTCATGCTTTGTCACTAGAGGCTAAATCTCTAGAATACAATAGTCATGATACCCCTCTTAACTTGTCCAAGTCCGCAACTTACTGAGTTACTCCATCTGAGAGATCTGGACCTGATTGTTGGACCTTGTTACATACTCTGTTCTTGTTCACCGGACCAAAACAATCTTCAATCTGACTTCCGATATAGGCATATTATGTATTGTAGATGTGTGGGATAGAATTTTTTTCCATCAATGAAAACACTTATGAAGCCACACAGTGTCTCTTGCCAACAATCTCCACCTTTGGCATTGATGGCAGCACTTAGTGAAAAATGGCTAAGTGTCGCAATAACTCCCCCTTTGCTTGTGCTCTATCTCTTGCACTATTTTACCAGAGCTCCCCCTTTGCTAGATTCCTCATTTTTCACTACTCTTCACTCCCCCTTTGACAACAATGGCAAAGGGTGGAATCCGCATACCAAAATTTTGCAAAAATTATTATATACATGGCCGCATAAGTATATACAAATCATATGTTATACTTACATATACTTAAGTATATCCGCAAAGGTTATCTTCAACTGTATGATTTATATGGCCCAACTCCTCTTCATTCTGTCCAAAATGGAGATGTGTCCACTTAAAAAAAATGCATATGCTTCTGCCCTCTTTAAGTCTGTTGGATCATTGGTCTGGGCTATATTTTGTGCCTCTGTCAAGGCATCATGCATTGCCTCTAACTTAGGGATGATTATCCCTCTGAGCTCACCCATTCTATCCATTATGTTCTTTTTCTCTTTAACCAATTCTTTAATTTCATTTATTATAGCAATAGGTTGACATTCATGATTCACCAAAGAGGTAGTAAGGGGATCAAAATTCTGAGATAAACTTGATAGTTTTCCTTCTTGTTCTTTCACTTTCTTCTTAATGTCCTCTGTCACTTTGGGCCAAGTTATACAAAATTTGTATATGTCCCCACCATCCTTAAGAGCATTTTTAAGGCTCTTTATGCCAATGCCTAAGGTTCTTCTATCATTAGCAATTAGCCCTTGTACTTCACTAAATGCCTTTCCCAAGAACTCTTTCCAGACCTTAGTTTCTACCGATTTCTCTAAGGATTCAAAATTAGTGCTAACAGAAATGACTAAGTTTTTCAGATTACTAGATGGAGAGGTAGAAGGATCCTTTTGATAGGTTGGCATAATCTTCTCCAGCATCCCAAATGCAATTTCCAACATGTCACAATCCTCCATGTGTGATTTTAGAAGTTTTGCTTTTGCTTTGGCCTGAGCAAAAGATGCAACTTTCATTATCTAAACTAGAGAGAGAGAGTCGAAGTTTAGCGGCCCTTGAATCAACTCAAGTTCATCTAGCTCCATCATTTCGTTGTCCAAGAAATTCTGTACTGTCTCTGTAGTGTCTCTTGCTGACTCTACTTCCTTCCTTTTGGGGGCATCCGAACTGACTAGCTTATTGACATCAATGATATTTGTTTCTTCTATTTGTCCTTCCTCTTCTAGAACAGAGGAGTCCAATGCCTCAGATGGCTCTTCATCATTTTTCTTTAATCCTTCGACATCCTTGTTAGAAAATGTTTCTTCTTTCTGTCCTTCATCTTCCAGAATAGAGGAATTTAATGCCTTAGATGATTCTTCATCATTTTTCTTTAATCCTTCAACATCCATGTTAGAAGGCTCTTCATCTGTTTCCTCTACAATGGGAAGATTAAATCTCTTCAAGGCATTCTGGAGAATTTATTTTATTTCATTTGCTATTTGGTCAGTTTCTCCAATCATGAGTTTATTCATCTGAGACTTGCTTCGGCAATCATCTTTATAATCCTTAAAAACCATGTCCATTTGTTTTGGAGTGATAGAGGGACATAGTTGTATCACTAGTTGCTCCTGGATCTCCAAGTCTTTTGTCTTTGCATTCTCTTTTCTTTGCTCCAATACATCTTGTAGGCTCTTTGGAATTAATGAAATTATTTTAATGAATGCTTTGTTATAGATATTCAGATACCTTACAATAGCTTCCTCTAGAATTCTCTTGTCAGCATCATTGTATTCATCATAGAACTCTGTCATTGGCTATAGGTTCCCATCCACAGTAACTGCCTTGATGATATTATCAATAGAAAGAGTAGGCTTCTCAACATACTCTACTGACGTCTGCTCCACATCAACCTTGGGGGATTTTACTTTTGCTTTCTTCAATTTTCTAATCTCTACATCTGACTCAGTCTCATCATCATCCTTGGGACTCACATAGGCTCTTTTGGCCTTGTATTTCTTTCTCTTTTCTTTTGCAGATGAATGGGCTTCTAGATTTGTAGCTTTAGAGCTCCCAGAGGTAGAACTCCTGGTAGTTCTAGTCCGGGTGGAGGCTTCTACAAGAACCTGTTCGTTCTTTGCTTCCTCCTTTTCTTTTTCAATTTTCTTTATTCTTTCTCTATTTGGAATAACATCTTCTCTAGTGATGCCAAAATTCTCAGCCAGTTCTTCAACTTCTTTTTTCACCTTTCTTTTTATCTCAGGGCTTCTTAGTTCAACATGCAGTTTTATGTTTAATTCTTCAAAAGTGACAAACCTCTCTGCTTTGGGGTCTTTGGGTTGACTCAGTAAATGTTGAATATGAGTCTCCAATATGTTTCCATCAATCTCATAGCCCATGGGCAATATCCATACTGTCCTTGGCTCAATGGCCTCTATTAGGCACTGATCAGTATCTACCATAAAGCAAACTGTGCCTTTGTACTTCTCCACTATTGTTTTAGGAATTTTCTCTCTTGCTTGCATCATGCTCTAGAAGTTTTTTAAGTAACCCCAAAGAGCTGTCTTCCGAGTTTGAGTGTCACCAAGTTCATACAAGTAATCCCTGATCTGTATAGCAACTGGTTTGTCATTTTCCCAGATTAGACCTTTTGAGCCTGGTAACTCATTCATGAAGTAGAAAAACAAGCGCAACACCAAATCACCATATTTGAAGGAGTTCTTTTTATCTTTCTTGATCTTTTGTAGATTCTCCATCAACTGATTCAATAGGAGTTCACACAGGTTATAATCTGAATTCTCTCTTAGCATCTAGTATGCAGTGTAGATGGCAATATCAGATGCAAAGTTTTCTCTACTTGAATGGTAAATCTTGTAACCAATCACAATTGATGCAAACTTGACATCCGGGTCAGTGATGTCATCAATTTCATTGCCCTCTTATCAAATTTTGAACCTGTGGCTTCAGATACTATTTGATTCTTCACAGACTTAAGAGCAGGCAAACCAGCAATGGAGTGCAAACCAGTTACAGCTTTGATGGCATCTTTGGTTATTTTGAAGGGCCTCATTAACCACATGAATTTATCATGGATCCTGCTTAAGATATACCGGACCCATTCATCCTCTCCAAAAGACAGAAAATGTATGCAATGTGCAAAATGCTTATCTTCTAGAACTCTGGTTTCAGATCAAAGTTCTCACTGCTTAACTGATTGTAGTATAGATTCATCAATTTCAGGTCTCCAAAGTCCTCAATGTTTCCATGTATATAAACCCTAATGTCTTCTACATGGAGAACGCCATACAAGGTATGGGAAAACGCACCCAAAGGATCAATCTCAATAGATTTGTGAGGATGTTTCTTGAAAACTAGCCTTGGTCTATCAAAAACATTTACAACCATAGGAGTAGCCATTCTAATCAACAAAGATTGGAGAGATTTACAAAAGAAATACCTCTTCACGCCTTAGGGTTTGGAGCAACTACCGGAGCAGATTGCACTTGGATTCGATCTTTAGTTGAGTTTGAGTAATTTGCTGGATTTCTTCTCAAAGCTCTTCTCCCTTCTTCGTGAGTGCAAAGTGTAGCAAATGATGGATGAGAAACCTTTTAACCTTGCCCAAAAACCTAATTTCCCTTTGTAATAAATGCACAACTTAGGTCATCTGGTTACCCTGTATTGAGAGAGATTTTCTTGAATCACTGCACGGATCTTAAAATCATTGTCTATGAGGGTTGATAGCATATCTTCACCTTTTTCAAACATGCCATAGGTCCACAGATTAAAACATTTCAATTCTGGATCATACCAGATCTATCTGTGAAATTCTGCTTTACCAGATAGCTGCCGGTGCGGGATCTCCTCATAGCTTCCTCAAATCTACATGCGGATTTGTCAAATTTTAACTGGATGAATTTTAAATGAATCTCCTCAAACCCTTTAAACTGCAACCTCTTATTCTGACTCAATGTGCTGAATTCAGGCACTCACTAGCTGGTTGGGGGAAAAGGATCTTCTCTGTAGGTCCCCTTGAGCCAAAGCTTACCTTTTAGTTTCTGGAAAGGAATATCAGCATTGGATTCCGGTGCGGATCCATCCCCAATATTCATTGTAATCTTTTTTACCCAAATCTTGCTCATCTACTTTTGAACTTTATCCACATTTAATTTACCTTTGCCTTTATCTTGTTTTTGATCATGATCCACCAAACCTTTTCTATTTTGATTCCTGCTTCTACATAATCTAGCTATGTGACCGGATCCATTGCAATTATAACACAACATTTCTTTTCTTATTTGAATGATATCCTCTTGATCTGCACTCATTAGCTTTATGTCCAATTCTATTGCATACAAAGCATCTACCATTGAAATAATTATTCATTTGCATATTTATGCATTCAAGAGATTTGTGACCATACCTTTTGCAACTGAAACATTGACTAGAGAAGGACAGATTGATTTGATTCATTCTATTTTTGCACTGGATTGCTTTATGACCAAACTTGTTGCAATTGAAGTAGTATCCATTGAAGGAAGGATATGTTTGAGCATTTGGTTGTCTTACCAAAGGTCTTCTAGGCCTATTTTTTTGATTTCCTGATGCAAAGTTCTTCTGACTGGATCCAGAGCTTTCACCTTTCTCATATCCCAAGCCACGCTTATCATCTACCCTCTTTTGACTTTCAAGAACTTCAAGTTGGGCTAAGCTTATCTTGAATTTTTCTTTGTATTCATTTGTAGATTGAAGATTTTGTTTAAGAGTGTCTATCTAGTTCTCAAGTTGTTCTTCATTATCTCTGGCTTCTTCAAGATTAGATTCAAGATGCCTGATTATTCTATCCATTTTGTGGCAATCCTCTATTTTCTCCCTGAGGGATTGTTTTAGATTATCTTCAATCTTTCTCTTTTCTTCAATTTCTTGGGTGAATTTCATAACCCTTGATTCCATTTCATGCCTTATCATAATGACTTCTTTTGACAGCTTCTCACATAGCTTATTTTTCTCATTTAGATCCTGATCAGCATTATTGACCTCATTATAATTTACTAATTTCTGGAGTAGTTCCTTTCTCTTTTTCACAGAATTACTAAGTTTTTCTTTTAGCTCATTTATGCAATCACCAGCTTGCTTAAGTCTTTCTCTTAAATTGTTGACTTCAGAGTGGGATTGTTCAAGATCATCTAGGGCAGATTGAAGTTGTTCTTTCATACCATATGCATCCATTGAGATTCCTAGATCTTCCTCAAGCTGTAAGGCTTATTTAGAGGAATTGAGCTTTGATACCAATTGTTGGAAACAATGCAGATAACTGAGAGGGGGGGTGAATCAGTTATCTTATCATTTAGTGTTGTATCAAAACAAGGCAATCATAAGAACTGAAAAAGAAATTAACACATAACACAAGGATTTTGACGTGGAAACCCTATTAAGGGAAAAACCACGGGGTGACTAACCCAAGATTGTATTCTCTGTTAAAAGAATAAGAGTACAAATTTGGCACTTGCCAATTAGGGCTCACTACCTGAGCACACTGCTCACAAGAGGCACACTACCTACAAGAGACTTATAGTCTACAAATGCTTATAGATGATACCAAGGTGTTTGAAATGGAGAACAACATCTATACATGTAGGAATTCAGTTTTAGTTAGGCACAGTAGACTGATCTGGCACATTTCATTCTTCCTCTGCTCAATATTGCTTTCCTGTCACATTTTGAGCTTAAATTACTGCCTTCGCACTTGTCTCTATTTTTCTTCGCATTTAATCATTCCTACTATCACTTCCACACTCTCACAAGCTTGAATCCATCAGGTATATATATCCGCATCAAGGATTTCCCACAACTTTCTAGTCGACAACAAGAACACTTAGGATATTTGCAAGTTATTGTTCAGTTGGCTGAATCCATGCTTGATTAGTGATGCGCATCAAAAACTTAGGTATAGAAGTCATTAATCATGTCGGCCAACAATGTATAATGCCACAAATTTCTTGATCAATACCTTTTGCACATCTGGATTGAAGTCTGATACTCTGCCGGTCAGTTTTTCCTCTGTCTACTCTGCCTGACTGGAACCCAACACTTAGATGATCGTATCTTTTCATGCTTTTTCACCGGAGGCTAAATCTCTAGAATACAATAGACATGATACCCCTCTTGACTTGTCCAAGTCTGCAACTTACTGAGTTACTCCATCTGAGAGATCCGGACCTGATTGTCAGACCTTGTTACATACTCTGTTCTTGTTCACTAGACCAAAACAATCTTCAATCTGACTTCCGGTATAGGCATATTATGTACTGCGGATGTGTGGGATAGACTTTGTTTCCATCAATGACAACACTTATGAAGCCACACAGTGTCTCTTGCCAACATAGAGAAAGATAAAACACAAGAGCTTGTCTAGGATTTTCTCTTTATGTCAAGTTCACCAAAATATGTGGACCAAAGCATGACGTGAGTGAGTTAGACCCATGATAGCACATGTACTACACCCTTGCTAAAGGTATCAATTGAATTACTCCTACTCTTCCAAGAAAATATAGCTAAGTGACAGAGGATCTAACTAATCACTCTATCCACATGGAAGAAGAGTGTTGTGAATGATAGTGAAATGATTGTGTTGAGTGGGAGTCACACGAGTAGGTTCACTCACTTCTCTAGGAAGGAGCACCTAGTGGTGGACTATTGTATGTAGAAACTGCCAAGATCATCGAATAACAAACAAGCACGAGATTGCAAATGAAATCAACCAAATGTATTCACAAATGAAGAAGTATAAATGGGCGAGTGTGAGTACCTAATTATCCACCAAACTAGGATAGGACTCCATGGTGGTGATTAACCACCCACAATGATAGCGTGAGGTGTCGATGCAAGTCGACACCTTTACAAAGCGACTAACAACTTTGACAAAATCAAAACATATGTGGATAATTCACCTAACTATGATTAAGTTAGTGTAAACACCTATGATTAGAGGTTTATACACCAACACCCCCCCTTAAGCATAGCTTGGGTGAGTTTTATGAAAAAAATGGGTCCCAACTATTTAACCTGGTGAGGTACCCATGCACAATGTAAATCTCTCAAAAATGGAGAAAGATAGAAAACCTAGTGGGAAAAAACTTTCCTCCAAAAGAGAGATGAAAGAAAGGCTTAGAAAGCCCCCCCCAAAAGATTTCCCCCATAGGAGAGAAAATGAGAGAAGGTCTATGAGACTCCCCCATAATACATGTCCTGCTGCAGTGATGCTAAATAGTCAACAAATGATGCAAATGTAGATCCAAGAACGCTGAACAATCTTCCTTCCCTTGGGAAGAAAAGAAACCACCTGAAGATGCAGGATATCTTCCCATGTGAGATGCATGTATGACCTTGAATCATGCTGAAGCTTATCGAAGGATGATGGTGCCCATGTTAATGTCTTTGAAGAGTGTTCAAGTGTCCCCATGTCGATGTCGAAGGATGCCATAATCAAATCAGGTGCATGTGCAATAGATGAGGATGATGACGATCCAAAACCATGTGTAGGACAATGTAGAGCGTGAATATCCGAAGTGGACAATGTTGATGTAGCTTCATCGAAACTATCATTGAAGAGAACATTGATGTCATCAATGTATGCTTCCATGTCAGCAATGTGAGACTCTATAAATAGACAAGTTATGTCAAGTAGAAATTTGTCTCAATCAACAATGCTAGGCAGACTGATATCCTGTTGCAAAGAAGCACTGGAAGCTTTCGACGAAGCGACTCTAGAATCTGATGAGCAATAGTAGGAGTGATGACTTCTTTTATGTCACTGGAACATTTTGTTCTTGTATCATGATTAGGGATGTGAGTTGTGATCAAAGAAGGATCATGTGGGAATGGAGAAACATTCGAGTCTCCATATATCTCCCAAATTTTGATCCATAATGCATGTGAACAGTCAATATCCATGATGGAATACAAAGTGGATTTTAGAATATGTAAACTAATTAATCCACAAATATGATCACGATGTTTAACCCACTTAGCTTTTTGAGATTGTTTACCAAGTTTAGGGAAAAGTCCATATAGATGGGATATGAGATTATGGATCCTAAGATGTTTTAGGATGCCTTCACACCAGGACTTATAATTTCCCTTGTTTAGGTTGATTACATAAGAGTGAATTTCATATCCCATGATTAGAACAATTTAGTTCGTCTAGACAATAGAAAGTTGACACAGTAGGTAACCCCTTGATTAGGTCACCCCCCAGTTTTGGCACTTTATAACTTAGTGCATTTTACAATGCAAGCAGGTTCACTGCATGGGAAATGTGAAAACATTAACTTTTGCAAAAAATGATGCTCAATTTCGAGCTACCTCTTGCAAAAGTTATTACAGAATTAATTTTTCGCAAAAATATCCTATTTAATGCATTCACACTATAAATTGAAAAAAATGCCTATGCCTTGAGTTGACCTAGCCTTCCAACCATTCGGTGGAGTTGGTAAGAGATAAAGATTACAATGGTCTGATTGTGAGGGGGTATTGGCCTCCTGCCAAACCGGACCTCACCCTTTGTCTTCAACAACCAAAAATACAAGGGCTTTTTAACAAACCATAGTCTCCTAAAAGTTATTTTCCCCTAATTTAAATACCCCCCTTTACAAATATTTGTTGAGTTAAACCTTTGATGTTTAAACCATAAAGTGAGCATCCCATAAAAACAATCATAAAGACTCCAAAATAATGACCTTAAACTGGTCAAAGCGCTGTTGAAGGCCAGGGACAGATCACAAACAAATTCTAAATGGGACTTTCAAAATGAAGAGATCCTGACGGAGGGTGAGTGTGCCAAAAGGGGCGCAAGAGAGTCCAAAGGCAGACTCGAAGTCATGTTCTAGGACGATAGGAACTGGCAAAGAGGCTTGCATGGCGTGGCCTAGAGTATGACCAGGTCCGAGCTAAGTCTTTAACAGAGAGTTAGAGTAAACCAAAACATCTATCGATGCACAAGAGATCCCTACGGCTTGGAAACCAAATGACAACAACAATGAAATGCTTCAAAGAAGAAAGCATGACTAATACAATAAAAGCCTGATGAATGCAAATTGTTGGAGTCGATGTAGGCCCTGAGAAGAGGCGGAACGAGCTTGGAAGAAGATTTCTTCTTGAAAGCAACTAACTTCTTAGTGGGTAGATCAGGCCTGTGGCGATTGTTGCTGCTAAGGATTGCCTTGGCCCGAGCTGGTGGTCTACGCCGTGAGGGAGCCAAGTGAGAGCTGTGAGTATGGCCGGTTGTCGGTCTGAGCCTCTCCACCTATTTGAAGCTTGTTGTGGGTCTGTGGCCGTGTATGGGCAATGCGAGGATGGCTTCAGGGAATCAAAGGAGGGTGTGGTGAGCACACTGCATTTGCAGCAAATGGATGCCATAGAGGCATCAAATAAACTGCCCTTCTAAGGGTTTTTCAATGTAGGCAGGCGTCGCTCTGTGTGTGTGTGTAGGGCAGAGGCCGAAGAGGCCACTTGATCTGCCAAGGATTTTATAAAATACTGATTTTACCCAAAATGGGTAGATGAGAAGAGGGTTGACTAAAAAAAATTCAATTTTTTTTACAACTTTTCTGTATAGAATTGATTTCAGTACATGCACTGAATTGCAAAGAAAATACCAAAAATTGAACTTTTAAAATGACTAGATGCTTGAATTTACTAAAAACGAGAAGTGTTTCACTTACATAGCTCTGATACCATGTTAGAATTAGCCAAGATCAGCAAATGAAAAACAAGATAAACTTCTACAAAGCATAAGCACAAAAGCCAAAATTGATATTCAAGAGATAATAAAAAAGTACAATGAGCCTTGCATAAATAGGCAAGGAGAAGGAGGTAGGAAGGTAGGACTGAACTACTGACTACCCCTACAAGCATGCAACACTTGTCTAACTCACACGACATGTGTGAGGGCAAGTGGCAATTCAAAAGGAAATAGGTGTCTCACATGTGTGAATACACATGTCAAAATGAAACAAACTCCTAAAAGACTAAGTAAACTTAAGCCTATGTGTGAATAGGTCAAACCTTCAAAGAGGAGATATCTAAACTAGTTAGATAATGACACTATTTGCACTAACACTGTTTTCATTTGTCAAGGTGGGTTTGATGTTGTCTGGTGAATTATTGTAGGGGAGTTGTGGTTGTGATTCTACTATGGCTAGGAGGGTCACTAGCTCAAATCTTGTTAAGTTCATTTACAATGAAAAGATGAAAGGTGTTTAGCCTTAATTCTTCTAGATCTATTAGTTCTTCTACTAGTGCGAGTTCCCTTGCACATAACTCTTCCCTTGCATTCCTTCATTCATTAGCTTACTGTATCTACCTTAGGATCTTCACTTGTTCTCTAACTTTCTCTTCGGTGGGTATTTGTTGAATTGGTAAGTTATCTTAGATCTCACTCATCACTACCTTAATTGAATCTTCCTTTATTCTAGGATAGATCAAGCATGAAATGCCAAGTGAGGAAAAAGGGAGATCAAAGAAGTGTTCCAGTGCTTTGTTTGATCCTATCTCTACTTGTTTGTTTAATCATTGCACGATTTGACTTATTAGATGCTTTGACTTGTTGAGTTTGTTTCGCATTTGAGTTTCTTAACTTTTGGTTAGATGTCTCATGATGTTACTGAGGTCCTCTACCTTCTTTGTTTTATGTTTTCATGGTCTTGATTATGATGCTGCTAAATGAACTAAACTAGATGCAAAAGTAAATCTATTTTGTATTTTTGTGTTTTTCTAGAAATAAAACATTATGGGTGAAATTCTAGAGCTATGTACCACTTTGGGCCAACAAACAGTTTTGGAAAAATTCCTTCACTTGAAACTACATGGCACCTATGTGGCACAAAGATATTTTGCCAAAACTCTTTTGCTCGAAAACATTCAATTGATATAAACTTGAAATCAAAATTAAAATGGGCATCAATTTGTATAGAAGGTTTCAATAAAAAACATTTTTAGGTGAAAGAGTTTGGGATGAAACTCTTTCACGTAAAAATACCAAGCTGGTAGCCCATGTGGCAACCTAACCCCTCTTTTGGGGAAAATTCAACAAAAATAGATCTTCAACTCTACATTTCTACAACCAAGCATATTTTCATGAAAATCTAAAACTACCCTTTGGTATGGCTTGAAGCCTATAATTTGACAATATTTTTTTAATATTTTAATTAGGTTTATTATATATATTTTGATTTACTACAAGTGCGTCATTATAATAAAACATAAGGTTGATTAAAAATCCAAAAAAAATACTAAATTTTATTTTAAAAAGTTAGAAACATATGGTGCACTAGAGGAGATAATCCTCTTCAAAAGTGTATATTTTTTTTTAATGATAAATAGTTTAGACATAAAGTTGTGTCCCATTGAAACTATTACATTTTGAGTAAACTTGACTTTAAAAAATTATTAAAAAATAAATGTTCATCAAAATTATTTTCTCTCTCCATGCACTAGATATTTGAGTTAGTTAATTGAGAAAAAAAAATCAAAGAAAAAAAATTACTATATTTTTTGCTATGTCCCATCAACCTCATTTTTAAATTCTTTTTGAACAATTAAAATACTCTCTTAAATTTATAAAAAATTATATCCAAATAATTTTAAAAAAATTAAAATATAAACTACACTAAAATTTCCACATTTCATTAGTTTATATCATTTTTCAATTCAAAACATACAAGTCATTTTAGTGCTCTCCAAGTTGAAAAACTATATTTGTGTTGGTCATTTCCTTTATAAAAGTGGGACACAGTTATGAACTTTCACCCTGATCTAATTAAACTACTTACAAAAGGAACTATTTCTTGTATTTTTAAATGCAATTAAATGAGATTTTCTAAATGTGATTGCTACATTTTTGTTTTGTGAGTTTTTCTAGTTTTCTTCAAGCATTTTGATTGGTTGGATTACCTCATGTTGGGATTGAGGGTTTTTCACTTAGAGTGCCTTGTGTTGGGATCAAGGGATTTTTAAGAATGTAAATTGAATTAAATCTAATTTAATCTACTTTAATCTAAAAGATAATCAAATTTTTCTAATCTTAAGAAAGCAGTAAAAAGTTCTAGTCTAACTAAGGAATAATAATGAAGCATTACTATCCTTAGACAAATTTAGATTTTCTAACTACTACTTAATCTAATTCCTTTTCAAAATAAATCTAACTTGAAACAAAAGAACTTGTGAAATGCAGAAGCTTCAACGAAGCTTTGAAGAAGTCTTGTTTTGTCGGCATATGTCCTTAGAAGATCTAGCCTTTATAACTTCTACAACAATATGGTGTTCCTTCTTGGTGGCAGTGGGATACATGGAAAACTAGATATATGGTAAATTGAATGATGACTTGGAAATATAGTGAGAAGATTTGAAGAAAAAAATAAAGATAGACATGGGAGTGCTATGTAGAGCATGAGAATGCTATGGGGATTGCAATTGCAAGCCTTCTAAGGGTGATTCATAGTCGTTGTCATGAGAGAGAGGGAAATGAATGAGAGCTTCTTGCAAAGAGATGGATATACATGCAAAATGAAAAACCTTCAAGTAGATCCTAGTGGCAAGGGAGGTATAAATAGGTAGAGGAATTTATCAATCAGGGGGAGGCAATTGAGAGAGAATTGGAGAGATGACTGTGAGTCAAAAGGAGAGAATAATCAGTCAAGGCAAGACGAGGTGTTATGAATTAAGGTGTCTCAACCTTTTCAAATTCATAGCATTATTTATTTATTTGTATATTAATTTATTGCCTAATGTTGTAATTACTTGCACATTCAGTTTGGTCACTTAGTTGAGGTGGCACGGTGACATGTCATCTTACTTGGAATGTGACTTGGATGGTCAAATCAAACCTACATGGATTTGGGCGTCCCATTTGAGGTGGCCAGTAGCTAGGACCAAGATTGGCCAAGCTCTGATACCAACTGAAACGAAGCTAGGTGTATGGAAATCGCTTCCTAAGGTAATCTAATGAGGGGAGAGGTATGCAAATTTGTTTTAACCCTTACAATTGCAGCAATATTAAACTTATATCAGAGATATTACAACAACAAACACAATACAAGAATGTAGACAGAGAGAAATAGACACAAGATGTATCGTGGGGAAAACCTTTTCAAGTGTAAAACCTCACACTCTAAAACCTACACTTCATTTTTATACTGATCTTAGATTAAGTGGGAGTCTATGTAGAGTATTCTGAAATCTTATTGTAGGAAGGAAATGGTAGGCACATCTGGAAGAATAGAGGTTGAAAAGTATAATGGCAGCAATTTCGAGTTGTGGAAACTCAAAATGGAAGACATGCTCGTTGATAGAGACCTATGGGAAGCAATTTCTAGTGTAAAACCAGTGGCATTGTCCCAAGATGATTGGGATCTCAAAGATCATAAATCCAAGGGTCTTGTGAGACTTTGTTTCACTGATTTCGTCCTGTTAAATGTTCATGAAGAGAAAACTGCGAAGGAGCTGTGGAAGAAACTTGGTGATGTTTATCAGGCTAAGTCCCTGGTAAACAAGTTATTCCTACAGAAGAAGCTATATTCTCTAAGGATGGAAGATGGAGGATTTGTTGCTGATCACATGAATGCATTTAACATGTTAGTTGCACAATTAACATCCATTGGTGTGAAGATGGAGGACGAGGATCGGTGTATGAGCGTGCTTTGTTCTTTGTCAGATTGTGGGATCATCTTGTTATGGCCATTAGGAGTACCACATCCACTTTCAAACTGGATGAAGTGGTGTCTTTGCTGTTATCTAAAGAGACAAGGAGAAAGTCATCTGAGTCAGCCAAAGAGGCTCTTGCAGTTCATGGAAGACCCAAGGAGAAAGGGAAAAAGAAAGACAAGAAAGCTGAGAAGAGTATATCCAAATCCTGTGGGAGATCCAAATCTCCTAGAAAGTCCTAGGTATTGTGTTGGAACTATGGGAAAACTAGGCATTTCTGAAAGGAATGCAAAAAGGAGAAAAAGAAGAAAAAGAAGAATGTCCTAGATTCAGATTCTGACAAGTCACAAGATGATGGTGATGCCTTCATTGCAGCCTTGGCCACCCATGCATCTGATGATGTGTGGCTGATTGATTCTGGTGCATGTTTCCACATGACCTCTCATCGAGACTGGTTTATAAAGTATGAAGAGTTTGATGGTGGAAGAGTATACCTGGGTGACGATTCTCATCTGAAGATAGTTGGCCATGGAAGAGTCACAATCCGATTCCTTGATGGATGAGTGAAGGGGATCTCTGGGGTTATGCACATCCCAGGCTTGGCACGAAACCTGCTTTTTGTAAGTAAATTGAATGATGCAGGTGTGCAAGTTGTCTTCTTGAAAGAAGGATGCAAGATGACTAGAGGAGCTATGGTGCTTGCAAAGGGTACTCGGAGAGGTACTCTATTTCAGCTAGAGGCATGCATTTCACAATGCAATAGTTCTTCTGACTCGAAGAAAAGAGCTGCAGTCACTTCATCACCACCATTGGAACCAGCAACTAAAAGATCTATTGTATCAAATTTTGATGGTAGTGCATTTTGGGTACCTAAGGGTGCTCATGCTTTAGAAGTTAAGCTTCATGCTGAGAAGACAATGTTATGGCATAAGAAACTTGGCCACATTGGTGAAAAGGGTCTTAGAACCCTAAAAAATAAAAACCTCGTTGAGGGGTTAGATGATTGTAATCTCGATTTCGACTTTTGTGAACATTGTATAAATGGAAAGAAAAACTGTGTTTAGTTTTACTCGAGTTCTCATAAGTCTTTTGGTGTATTGGATCTTATTCATTCTAATGTGTTTGGTCCAGTTAATGTTCCTTCAATCTCTAAATCTATATATTTTGTATCATTCATGGATGATTACAGTAGGACATGGATTTATTTTCTCAGAAGTAAATCTAAAGTCTTTAGTCAGTTCAAAGAGTTTAAAGCTTTTGTTGAGAATTAGACTAGTATAAAGATTAAGTGTTTGAGAACTGACAATGGTGGTGCGTTTTGTTCCACAGAATTTGATAAGTTATGTAAAGAACATGGGATTGAAAGACATAAGACAACTCCATACACCCCGCAACAAAATAGAGTTGCAGATAGGATGAATAGGACACTGATGGAGAAGGCTAGGAGTATGCTTAGTGAAGCTGGCCTCGAACAAAAGTTTTGGGCTGAAGTTGTTGCCACTTCTTGCTACCTGGTAAACAGGTCTCCTACATCAACTCTTGTTGGTAAGACACCCATGGAGGTGTGGTTTGGTAAGAATCCTTCAATAAGACATCTTCATGTTATTGGTTGTGAGGCATATACTCATGTGCCTAGGGAGAAGAGGTCAAAATTGGAGAACAAGGTTGTTAAGTGTATCTTCATTGGCTATGGTGTCGGTGTGAAAGGATACAAGCTTTGGGATCCTATGGCTGAAAAAGTGTTGTATAGTAGAAGTGTTATTTTCAGAGAGTTAACACTTTCTTCCACTATTCTATAGCCAGAAGAGAAAGAAAAGAAAGAGGATGTGGTTTAGTTTCCTTCTACCCCTGAGAAGACTGAACCGAAAGACCCTGTGAGACCTGATGATGAGGAGAGCTCTAGCAGCTTTGAAATTTTAGAAGAAGAAGTAGAACCTCCACCTCAGCCTTTGAGGAGGTCCACATGAAATAGGAAGCAACCTGAGAGGTTTGGTTATACCTTGCTTGATTCTAGTTGTTCTTTTGCTTTGCTTATTGATGCTGATGAGCCTAAAACTGTGACAGAGGCTATGGGCATGAAAGATGTAGGTTCCTGGAAGGAGGCCATGGAAGATGAGATGGCTTCTTTGGAAAAGAATAAAACTTGGGACTTGGTGCCTTTGCCTGATGGTCGGAAACCTGTTGGATGCAAATGGGTTTTCAAGAAGAAATTTGGTGCAAATGGCAGTGTTGAAAAGTATAAGGCCAGATTGGTCGCGAAGGGGTACTCACAAGTGGAAGGAATTTATTATGGTGAAATTTTCTCTCCCGTTGCAAAGATGATATCTATTCAGTTCTTGTTATCTCTTGCAGCTGCTTATGATTTAGAAATGGAACAAATGGATGTGAAGACAACTTTCCTTCATGGTGACTTGGAGGAAGAGATTTATATGTCACAACCATAGCATTACATAGAAAAAGGTAAAGAAAATTTGGTTCAAAAATTAAAGAAGTCTTTGTATGGTTTGAAGCAATCTCCTAGGATGTGGTACATGAAATTTGATGCCTTTGTGTTGTCAATTGGATATCTGAGATCAAAATTAGATCATTGTGTGTATTATAAGTTTTACAATTATCGTATTTTCATTATTGCACTATATTTTGATGATATGTTGTTGATTGGGAATGGTAAGAATATGATTTCTGATTTGAAGTCTCAATTGTCAGCACAGTTTGAGATGAAAAACATAGGGGTAGCCAGATACATTCTGGGAATGGAAATCAGAAGAGATAGAGCAAACAAAAAACTTTGGTTAAGCCAGAGTAAGTATGTGAAGACTGTGTTGGATAGATTTAGCATGGCAGATTGTAGACCATTGTCTATTCCTATTTCATTGGGAACAAAGTTATCTATTAATGATTGTCCAAAGTATCCTTCTAAGATGGAGGATATGCGTAGAGTATCTTATGCTAGTGTTGTTGGTAGCTTGATGTATGTTATGGTCTATACAAGACCAGACATTGCCCAAGCAGTGGGAGTCCTTAGTCAGTTTATGGTTAATCTTGGATGGGTACACTGGGATGTAGTAAAGTGAGTGTTCAAATAATTGTGGGGTACTTCTGAGTATTCCCTATGTTATCATGGTCATCCTACAAGACACTGCATTTTATATGTATTCGTGGATTCTGATTGGGCAGGTGACATTGATAGCAAGAGATCCACCAGTGCTTATGTGTTTACTATATTTGGTGGTGCAATTAGTTGGATGAGTAAGCGACAACCTGTGGTTGCTTTGTCCATGATAGAAGCTGAGTATATGGCAGAAACGCATGCTTGTAAGGAAGCCATTTGGCTTAAGAGGTTGTGTTCAGATATTGGTGTTGATGCAGGACATATTACTATCTGTTGTGATAGTTAGAGTGCAATTTGCTTAGCAAAGAATCTGACTTTCCATGCCAGAACAAAGCATATTGATGTACAGTTTCATTTTGTGCAAGACATGGTAGAGGATGGGAAGGTGATATTGGAGAAAGTAGATACTTTAAAGAATGTTATAGATGCATTGACAAAAACAGTGGGCACAGAGAAGTTCAGATGGTGTTCGGAGTCTATGGGCCTCTTGGCCCCTAGTAGTTAAATCTTGTCATCTCTTTTGGCTCTTGCAAGGTGTTTGACAAGTGGGAGAATGTTGGGAATTAAGGTGTGTCAACCTTTGCAAATTCCTATCATTATTTATTTATTTATATATTAATTTCTTGCCTAATGTTGTAATTGCTTGCACATTCAGTTTAATCACTTAATTGAGGTGGCACGGTGACATGTCATCTTACTTGGAATGTGACTTGGATGGTCAAGTCAAACCTACATGGATTTGGGTGTCCCATTTGAGGTGGCACTAATATGCCATGTGTCAGCATCTTGTGGTCTGTGGAAGAGGATATTCCATATGATAGAATCTATGACGCGTAAGAGCCAAGTTTGGAGATTCCTATGACAAGTGGTGACAAGTGTCAGTGAGGATCTTTGCATGAGGGAAAGGCATCTTTGGGCACCTAAGTTGGGATATGACATATAGTAAGAGGAATATGCTATACTTAGCATTGTATTATGGATTATCTTACAACATTTAAGGTTGTTATGTTGGGAAAATCTATGACAGTTGTAAGATCCGTAAGAGCATCTATCATAGTCTATTTTTAGCCTTGGAGCACTCCATGTTGGGAAAGTCAAATCTTCCATGTATGACAGATGTAAGGGATGTATTTTTGGAAAGGACAAGTGTCCTTTGATGTGGGATAATGGCCATGTGGCTAAGGTGGACGCCTATCCCAAGATGCTTCTAGAATATGCCTTGTAATTTCTATATATTGCATAGTGTTTTTATAGGTACTATTATGCTGCCATAATAACTCCAGATTTGACATTTGAAGACTCTTGGAAGAACTTGCATTGCAAGTGTATTGTAAACTGTAACTATTTCAGATAATACATTGTGCAAGTTTTAGTGTGTGGGGTTTTTCACCTGAAAAGGTTTTCCCCACGATACATCTTGTGTCTACTTCTCTCTGTCCACATTCTTGTATTGTGTTTTCTGCTATAATATCTCTGATATAAGTTTAATATTGCTGCAATTGTAAGGGTTAAAATGAATTTGCATACCTCTCCCCTCATTAGATTAGTTTAGGAAGTGATTTCCGCACACCTAGCTTCCTTTCAAGAGGCTCATTTAGGAATAGAATCAAATCATAATTGGAAGCAAAAATTGTGGCAAAATGTCTAGAACTAAAGAAATTATGAATCCTCCGAATACGATAGGCCACCTCTTTCGGGGGTTTGGGTCACCCCTTTTTCTAGGATTGGTTGCTCGGGTGACCTTACAACTTAAACCAGGTTACCTAGGTAACCCTAGGTCCTTTTGGGTGACCCTACAATTAAAGGTATTCAAAAGGGTTTTAGAGGAGTGTGAAGACTCGAAAGCCAAGATAGGGGTTGAATAAGGTGGATAGGGGACTAGGAAGGACAAAGGGACTACCATCAAGTTAGAAAATGCCATGAAGAAATGTATTTCATACCATGTGGGTTGTGAGTTGGATCACTAGGTCATCATTAGACTGCTATGTTGGCTAGTGCAATTTTGGGCACTTACAGTGCTAATGTATTTAAGTCATATTTTTTTTACATATTTCTCCGTACCTATTGTAAGAAAACAATTTAGGACATTGAAATGAGATAAACAAAAAAGCATGAACTTCAAATCCTAAACTAATGTAAACCTCAAGATTAAGCTTAAATGGACAACAATGTGCTATCAAATGCGACAACTCCATTGTGGGATGCATGGATAAGCTCAAGAAAAGTATGCTAATGGAATATGATATGAAAATATGCAGTTGCTCAAGTGGATTCATACAAAATCTTTGCAACATAGACCTATGATTTTCTGTATCTATGATTTGGAAGCTTTGAATCTTAATTTTTAGTTTTTTAGCTGGGAGGATGGATGGTTTGGATTTTATTATAAGATCAATGGTAGAGATTGGTTGAGAAGATTTTCCTTGGATTAAGGAGGAGATAAATGGTCATGATTTAATTTATTCAAAATGAATGGATGAGATTGCATTAGCTAAAAATAGAAATGGCCATAAATAATTTGTTACAACCATAAGATGAGGTGGATTTATTTAAAAATAAGAGCAAAATGCATTTAGTTTGGGAGGACGGAGGAATTTTAGACTTAAATAATAAAATTCATTAATTAGTTGGCAATGTGATGTGGAAATTAGACTAATTAAATAATCAATGTGAGATGGAGAATAAAATAATTAAATAAGAAAATTATTTCTTATTTAAATAGTTTGTGTCAAACAAAATGAACTAAATCAGCTAAATAATTATAATTATTAAATTAATTAGTGGTGAACTAGATTAATTAAATAATATAATTATTTAATTAATTGATAATGAGAATGTTAGTATGGAATGGGTTTAACTAGGATGATGTTAGTATGGAACGATGAATGTCAACATGGTGTTAAGAGTGATGGTAAATAGATAAATTTTAGTGTCTACATTTTTCCCCTCTTCAAAGTGTCATCACAACTAAAATGAATAATGGTGCTTCCAAGAAAAAATAAATGTGAACATCATGGTGGGATGGTGGTGGGTAGGATGCACTTGGGAATTCGACTAAGATTTGGTAGATTAATTGTTTGATTGATTGGATTGGATTTTGAATCTAAGATGCCCCAAGCATTTAAGGATGGATTATGGATGGTGTAGGGATGCCCCCTCAAGAGGGTAGGTAGGTTTAAAGAACTTGAGTGAGCTCTCTATAACATACCAATGTGGAATATTAGAAAACTTAAACATAATTAAGAAAATAATCACACCTCTTTTTTTAAAAATATATAAAGAGAAATATCCATAATCAATATATTACATTTGCAATATCCAAATACAATATACATTTTTCAAAAGAAGGTCACTTCATATGCGACTAGCAAATTGCACAAATATCTCAAACTTGTCGTATTTCTTAAGACTTACAATTTTTGTCAATATCATATACAAAATAAGCAATGTGTTCTTATTCACAAGTCTTTGGTAGTCAACTATAGGAGAGAGAGAGCATCACCCTAGTCCTTTCCCTCCAACCACAGACCGGCAGTCCCTCGCTCACCTTCCTTCCTGGAAGTGGCCCTTCCCTTCATGAGGGTAATAGATAATGGAATCAACTGATTCCATATGCCATCTGAAAACTAGTGATGTGTCCTAGCTAATGATAATCAGGTTTACAACTCTAGTCTAGCTTTAGCTATGTATGACCCATTTTGATTGTTCAGTTATCTGGTACATCATGAACTGACAATGCAAGCAGTGAATTTTGCATTACTTTGGCCAAAGTTATATATATATATATATATATATATATATATATATATATATATATATATATATATATATATATATATATATATATATATATATATAAGTCATATGTTCACTCACTCTTTTCTCGACTTGGAGACAACATTCTTATTATTCATTAATTTTCTTTATACAAAACAACTCACTCTTGGTCTTACTTATACCATATTAGTCATAAAGACATATACCCTTATCTACTAGTCATCCTTGACAAGTCTAGGGTGAGATCTTAGATGACTTGTGTAAACATATATTGAGTCCCTCTTTGCATCCTTGCAATCATGGGTCTATGACTTCTTGTTATATACTCAATGGCTTGTTTGCCTACTCCCATGCTCATCCATAGTCATCTACACATACAAGGTTTACATTTAAGCCATATAGATTATCAAATAAAGACTCTATTTGTCTTAATAAATATTCAACTCATAACATGTCAATAATAAGCTATAAATACATAGTCATATGAATTAAATACTTCTCTTTATGCATATAAAAGAGAGAATTCCAAATATCGTGATAGTCTAAATCTTGACTTATCGTTGGCATAAAGAATGTTTTCTCAAGACATTCTTGTGGCTATACTTGGCCTAGGATAGGTAATAGAATAGATCTAATGTCGAGTGTTTCTACACTATCACTTTGTCTTTTATCCTAGCTCTTCAATCTTTCAAAAACATACTCACAATCCACTTAAACCACTACTAGTAAGAGATGTATACTATACAATTGATCTTCTCTTGGCTTCTACAATAGTTTGCTTCTAACCCTTTTTGGATTACTAAACCCATACAAGGTTTTCAATGAACTGTCGGTCTCTTCTGAAACATATTTTATACTTTTTACCAACAGCCTCAATGTTGTATTACATTCAACCTATGTATAAAAAATATAGTCAATCTAAATCTATAGACTTAGTTGACCTCCAAATGATATTAGAGTCAGCCTTCAAATGATAACAGAGTTGACCTTCATATGATAACAAGTCGGCCTTCAAATGATAACAAAGTTAGCCTTCAAATGATAACAAAGTCGGCCTCCTTAATATATAACAATCGACCTCTTAATATGGCATTACAATCGGCCTTACTATGGCATAACAGTCGGCCTTACTATGGTATAATAGTCAGCTAATATATCTGTATTTGGCCAGTAGACTTCTTTAGTCGGCCATTAAACATTATACTTGGCCATATGACTAGTTCATCCTCACAGTCTTGCAACTGTTAATATCTTCTCTAATATATATGATAATCAATAAGAATAACTATGATATAACATATATATACATCTTTCACATATCTTGAGATATCGTTTATATAAACACCATTTTAAAATACATATATCAATACCAAGAATATCATAACTTCTGAGTTGTTCAATTCTATCTTGAACGAGATACAAAACTCATTCATACAGATATAATCCTCAGTCAAGGATGAAACAATAATAAAATTCTCTACACAAATCTAGTTGCAGTATAAATGTACTTAAAACAATATCAATCATACATATCATCCTTATTTTGATGGCATATTGATGAATTTACTTGTGATACGCTACAGGAAACTCGCTATGACGGTCTTTATCATTTCCTACATTTTCCTCCTACTCTCTTCCCTCGAGGCTTTACCAAATATTCTCCTCTCTTCTCTCAAAAATATTCCATTGGCTTTTCTAAGGCCAGGCTTTTCCATATTATGGCACATCACTTAAGGCACCACTACACAGTTCTTCCCATCCCCGTGGCTTCTCTCTTCATGCAACAAATAAGGGAGAGTGTGGAGAATATGGAGCTTCTACTCCTCCCACGCTCCTTCTCCCACTCCCAAGCATCTAGGGAGTTCTCTAGCAGAAAATGAGACTCTTTCCAAACTAACATAATGATAAACTATACCAATAATAATAATAATAATAATAATAATCACTTAATAGATATAGGCATAACTTACTTATCTTTATAGATGTCGAGATTGCATACTTTGGAACACTAAATGTGTTCTTCTGAAGTACGATTATCGACAGAGAATTGTCCCACATCGACTAAGATATTAACAACATAATTTAAACATATTTAGTCTATTTACTCTCGTCGGCTTGACATCCCAAAGACATACACCAAGTTTCTATCAAATGACGAAAAGGATTTAACCTTCATCTTAATGATGACATAACTTGGTGAGGGCAAACACAATCTCTCTACTAAGTATATGTGTGTGAGTTTTCAGATGGCATAAGGATCATTGCACTCACACAATCTAGCATCCTCTCCATGGTGATACTCTCTCTCCTCATATCAAAGGGAAAAAGAATATTGTTCTTGCATCCACCTCAATTTCATGATGGTAGTTAGTCCA
Organism: Cunninghamia lanceolata; assembly: GCA_027924645.1. Taxonomy (NCBI): domain Eukaryota; kingdom Viridiplantae; phylum Streptophyta; class Pinopsida; order Cupressales; family Cupressaceae; genus Cunninghamia; species Cunninghamia lanceolata. Next base: position 158,038 of record BSBN01000743.1, read on the forward strand.
TTACATCATTTTAACCACATGTTCAAATAATAACATCATACATAATTATTTCTTGCATATAAGTAAATATAAAACAAATGCATTTTCTATCATTACTATAATCATAATATTTTCTCTAACTAACTATCTATCTTCTTGAAAATAATGAAAATAAATACATTAGTTTAAAAATAGAGTGTGACATTTTCAATATGAGAACACAAACAAAATTAGGGTAGAATACGAGAAAAATGGAGGGAGACCTATTGGAATGATATGTGCATGTTAGTGATTTTGAAGAAATGTCCAAATGCATTGAGCAACTTAGATTTACTATAGCATAGGACATGATGCATCATGCTATGAGGAACCATGAAGACGTTGTGTCATATGCATGAAGAATTGACTCGTGCATGCAGGAAGAAATACAAATAGTAATAATACCCCAACAAACATATCATCAAGACACATCATGATATAATGGATCATGATAACCTTGGTAAAATATGTTGTGGGTTAAAAACATAAAAATAGAAAATTAAGTAAGATGCAAACAAACAAGAAAAGAGACATAAAGATTTGCCTCTTGTCAAGTAAAAAACCAGGTTATAGATTCTTGTGATAGTGAGTAGTGATGCTAGGATTTGGGAATGATATCTCCAATGGGATGATATGAGTAACACTGAATAAGGATTTTATCAAGAGGAAAGACAAGAACATATGTGGGTTGAGTGATTGTGTGTGCGATACATAATTATGTTCCTATGTGTGTCAAGGTTTCTAGGGTGTGTATGCTTGTGTGTTGTGGCTACTATGGATAAAGTGTTAATAGGGTACATGTCACAATGTCAAAAGTTCCTATTAGGGATAACCAATGTGCTTATCCAAAGCATGAGTCAAGAAAGGCCTGGCTAAAATCAAAAGGTGATGTAGGTTGATGAATGCAACAAAAACTAGGACAAGAGATGTGAATGGAAGTATATGTAATAGATAGGGTGGACCCCCAAGTGCAAAGAATGTGTTGGTGCCTGAATTGACTGTCAGTTCTTGAGCAATTTTTATGTAGGCACCATCCCAAAAAATCCAAAAAAATTTCCAGTTTTGGCACCCCTTCAGTGTTTTGTAACATCCACATCATCTTTCTTGAAGGAGGTGGTCTTCTTGTTTTCTCCATCGGCATGAGTTTGCATGTGTCTTGGCGATCTTTTTGGTACCAATGGCGTGTTATCTTCTATCGCTGAGACTTTACCTATCGGCGAAGGTGTTTTGTGGCTTGCCGACGGACTGGGTCTCGTCGACGAGGGTTTTGGGGTGCTATCGCCAAGACTTTGGCTATCGGGTGAACGGGCAGATTGTTGGCCGATGGCGCAGGTCTGGCCAATGGAGTTGCCATTGGCGAGTGTGGAGAGTTGGGTTGACAGGGGTACTCTGGCCGATGGAGCTGTATCGGTGTAACATGTGATGTCGGCGAGGGAGTTTTTGATTGAGCTGATGGCATGGGTCTGGCCGATAGGCGGTAATTAGCCTATGGGCGTCGGCGTGACTTTTGGAGTCGGCGTAGGTTTGAGGTGTTGCTCCGACGGTGTAAGTCACACCGACGGAGGTGGGAGGCCTGGGTGTTATCGGTAAGACTCTTGAGGTCGGCAAAGAAGTGTTCAGTTGCTCCGATAGTGTTGATCTCGCTGATGGGAGCGAGGAGTCTGGTCGACAGGGGATTACAATAGGCATCGGCGAGACCGCTATGATCGGCAGGAGATTTTTGAGGAAGGCCGATGGTATATGTCATGGCGATGGGCTGTGGGCGAAGGGTTGTGTGTCGAGCGCGGGAAAACGCTCGACACTTAGTATCCATGCGGCCATGTTTTTAAAATGATAAAATGGTCTCTACAGGACGAATGTGGGATATTGATTTATGCAGATGTGAAGGTCTTCCCAATGGTCTTGGTCACGCCGATGGCATGATATGCAAGGCAAAACATGCATTTTCAGGGTGCCTACGTGGCACATTTTTGTAGGATAGTGACTTTTCAACGTGGATTTGGTGCCATCGATTTTCAAGCGATGGAAGGGTCGACGACCATGTTTTAAAGATGGAGTATGAGTTTCCTTTGTGGCTTCAGGCACGTTTTGAGCGGGAAATTTCCATTTAAGTTGTGCGACTGTTTCCAGGAGAAGATATGGGTGGTTGAGCCATCAATGGTGATTTGCAAAGGCATGGGCGAATGGTTGAACGGCCATGTATCTAATTTATGGCAAGAAAATTCTCCGACAGTGGCACAAGGCTCGAGCTCATCTGCCCCTTGTCCTTTTCCTACTTCTCCATGTTTTGTCCCCTGCTGTGCTTATTCTTTGCAGGCCATTTTCCTCAGAGTGAATGTATCTGGTGAATTTTTGACTTCTGGCCATGTAATTAATTGCTGAATGTACACGATTCTGTATAAATGGTCTGGCTGTGTTACATTTTGGGAAGGGATGTTTTTGGGCTTTCTGCTCTGACTCTGAACATAAGGTGTTCACATTTTGAAAGGCATTTTTTGCTACAGACTCGATCCTTAGTCTGGTGTACTAATCTATCTTGGATTGTAAATGATGATTTTCTCTGTGATGACTTCTATGCAGATTGATTCTAAATGAAAAACACCTGTGTGTGTATTGTTTCTGATTGTCTCCTGTATGTCATTTGTTTTCCTTTCAAACAAGGTTGTCAAAGGCTTCCAAGTTTTTCAGTATATGTATACTGTGTGTTTGATTTATTGCGTCTGCTCAAGGAGTGGTTAAATAGGCTTTTGATCAGATACAAAGGAAAATAGATTGCATCATAGGATCTGTTAAGTATGATCATTAATGATACTCTTTCTTGGACATGTTGCTGTTAGGCAGTAGCATTATTCTTAGGTCCTCTGGATATGAATTTATGTTGTCATGGGGAGACATTTACAGTCTTAGATATGACTCTGCTGCCCAGATAAGGCACTGGTTTGGGAATCTGTCTGTTCAATGGGTCTAGGAAAGTCCCATCCCTCCAAGCACCATTTCAAACCATTTCATCCTTCCACCTGTTAGTTGTAGGAGTAGGATTAGGATCCCTGCATGCTCTCATACCCAACCAGACATTATGTCCAAGAATGTTGCCAACCTTGTGATTTGTTATACAAATCTTGGTCCTTACATGAGGGTATTCTGCCTGTTGCTATCAAGTTAAATCTTTCTGTCATTGAGCTAGTCAAGGTTATACTTTTATCAAGTAGGGAAACCCCCCTTGGTGCGGTAGAACCAGAAGTGAAGGGGAGGAGCTCACGCAACCTCCTGTATTCAGTTGGCTGAATCTGCCTGTGCATTAGAACTGGCAAACCCTAATGCTGATTCAGAAGAAAAACCAACAGAATGCCTATGGATAATTGGAACTAGGTGTTACACATGATGCCTACAAGTGGGTTTTCATCATGGTACTTTCCCAAGGTGCCATAGACATGGTTTTCACCAGAGGGAAATTTTTCTCTTTACTATTTAATTTTCATTGTTGTTTTTATTGATTTTTTTTTTTAAATTTTGTAGCTTCAAGCATGGAAACACTTGAGATGGATGATATTTAGTGGGCCCTCTAGATCTTGACCATCTAATGTAGCCAACTTATAAGCTCTTTATCCATATTTACAACTATATTATAAGGACCCAACTAATTTGGCTCAAACTTGCCTTTTCTTAGTCTTGATTAGTGTTTCTTTGATTCTCTTTCAAGGAAAGGTCACCGATGCCAAAATATTTGGATTTGATGCATTTGTTATAGCTATGGCATAGGAAATTTTGGTATGCCTTCAAATGATTTAATGCATTTATTCTTAGTTCATCTTGGAGTTCTAGTTTATGAAGGTGCACAATGTAAGACTCCTCAAGGTCATCAATGAGATTTTGCAAAAAAATATACAAAGAAGGTAACTTGATCTCGATTGGAAAAATGACTTCAACTTTGAAAACAAGGGAGTAGGGAGTGGCTCTTGTGGGTGTATGAATGTTAGTGTAGTAGGCCTATAGGGTGAGATAGATTTGAAGGTGCCAATTGTTGCTAGAATCATTGACAATATTTTTGAGGATTTTAATGAGGGTTTTGTTAGATTCCTTAGCTTGACAATTACCTTGTGGATTAAAAGGTGTAGACCATTTGTGTTTGATGTAAAAATTTTCATAAAGGGCTTGGAATTCATGAATTTTAAAGGATTTACCATTATTTATGATAATGGTAGCATGGATATCATAATTACATATGATGTGGTTGAGGATGAATTTGAAAATTTTCTAGCTAGTCACATAAGTAAGAAGAATTGATTTATGGCTATTGGAGGAAGAGGGGTTTATTTTGCCAATGAGATCAATCCCAATGTGGAAAAAGGCCATTTATTTGTGATGGGTTGAAGTGCTTCAGAGGGCACATGAATTAGATCTCCATGTTTTTGACATGCTGACACACTGACGTGCATCATGTTCCATGTTGGGACAATAATATCCCATTCTTAACAATTTTTTGGCTAGGACTATACCATTGTGGTGTCTACTCTATAAATGCCATCATGAACTTTAATAGCTAGGCTTTCTTCTTCCGAATCTAAACATTGTAACAAGGTGCCATCATGACCCCTACAATATAGCATGTTGTCGAAGTGGGTGAAATGAGATGTACATTTGATTAAGAATTTGTTCTAGTTATATGAAAGGTTGGATGGAAGGGTTAGAGTTTGGAGGTAGGTGTAAATGTCGTGATACCATAGGGAGTTGGGACCAACAATTTCAAATATCATTTTTTTTTCAAGGAAGTCATATACTAGGATCATGAATTACTCAACCAAGAACTAACATTTTCAATTGTTTTCATGCATGCTAAGGAGATAACCAATGGTTTCCATTGCATTAGCTACCCATTTATTCAAATGAGCTACTTGTTCAAATTGAATGTAGACATAATATTGCTTAAATATTTCAACCATTCTCTTGTAACAAATGAGTTTATCATCTTTAGTTTGATATTCATCATTGACCTATTTTATGGAAAGCTAGGAATCATCAAAATTTAACAAGTGTTGGATATTCCATTGGATTGTGAGCTTGAGACCTAAAATTAAAGCTTTGTATTTAATAATATTATTGGTGTAGGGAAACCCAATTTTGAATTCCTTTGGTGTAAGGTCACCCTGTAGTGTGAGGAACAAGATACCCACCCTAGAGCCATGGGTGGTGAAATGACCATCAAAGTAGAGCTTCCACTTAGGTGACTCTTCAAGAGATAGAATGGATTTTTCTAGGAAGTCAAGATTCAATGGTTGGGTATCTGCCAATGGTGCTTCTGCCAACTGATCCACTACTACTTATCCCTTAATTACCTTTTGATCATCATACTCAATATCAAAGTCACTAAGCAACATAACCCACTTAGCCATTCTTCTTGTTAGAGAGAGAGTGTGTGTGTGAGAGAGAGAGCATAATTGATGCAGAGGTATAGGTAGTAGCTATTGAAGTTCACTAGGTCTCAATGCTTCCTTCAAGAGGTTTACAAAGGTGTTTATTATTATAAGCCTACACAAGGCTTCTCAAGGAACTGACATAGCCCAGGACCACACCCTGGTGTCCACCCACACAGGCTATTCAACTTCCCAATGGCGAGTCACTACTCTAACCAACCCATATACACAATCCACCTTCTAGGACAACAATCTATCTTCAATAACTCTCAAACTACTACCAATCTACTCTACCAACATCGATCATCACACCTAACACAGCATGCACCTACCAAGGACAGGACCAACATGAAATCACTGACCCAACACCTCACCTCTGTACTTGTTCTGACAGAAAACAGTAATTGTGTTATGACACAACACTAAATACTCCAAATGACCATCACCTCCAATTGTATAATCCAACTACCTATATGGAGCATGTACTCCTCCTCCAGCATGCAGCCGTACTGTACCACTGACGTACAGAAAATAGTAGACTATCTTTCTCCAAGGAAAAGGCCTAATTCAGAGATTGTATGTAAGGAATATAGTAAATCTACCTTCTCAGGCTCTACCAAACATCTATAGAGGTCTGTCCTTCTCCAAGACACAAAATCCAACCTCCATTTGACTGAGCACATGGCTGTTTTCAGAATATACACTGTGCTTGCACCATTTCTGCTAACTAGTCACTGTTTTTGACTAGATAAAAGCATACCATACACCTTGGAGGGAGGAGAGTAACCATACAAACAAAAAAACATGAAACCTAATCTAATTTCCTCCATATCACCGAAAATGGATGATCACCTTCAAAGGACAGAGGAAATATGCTCCATTTTATCCCAAAACCCTAGGTATGGAGGGTTTAAACCAGTTTTTACAAAATAGATTGAAACAAATAGCACCAGATGTTTCAAGAGCTTAGACTATATGAAAATGGAAGTTACTTCAAAGATCTAAAATGTTTTTCAAACCTTATTCCTTGAGCAGTCCGTACCAGGCCGTACAGAATGGCTGTCTACAGCAAAAAGCAGAAAATCATTATTTTTACCTTCTAAAACTCCTCTCCTTCATTCATTGTCGGCATGTTTATACAATATTATGTTTATAGCAAGTTTCTCTAACCTTTCCACTTCCCTACTACCCGTACAACTGCCCATGAAAGGCAGTGAAACGATGGAAGTAGTTTTTTCTTTAAAAACAACAAGTTTCTAAAAGGAGAAAACCTATAAAATAGGCCTAAACTAACTCTAAAATGGACTAGTCACTTAAAATGACTAAGTCCTTATTACATAGCATGAAAATGGATTTCAAAGCCTTAGAGGAAATCAAAAATAATAAGATCACAAAGCATGACATAGTAAAAAATGACTAAAATTGGAAGCTCCTGTACCATACTCCCCCTGTGGGAAAAACTCAAGTCCCTTGAGTTGCCAATTGTTGAAGTGTCATGCCATGCTTCAAGATATCTGCTTCAGTCATCCAGGTGGCCTCTGAATTAGGAAAATCCTTCCATTTCACCAAGTAGTCTTTATAGACACCTCTCCGAGTCTTCTTGACAACTTTGGAATCCAGAATGCACTCCAACTGTAAAGGTTTGCTTGGAGGCAAATCCTTGATCCAATCAGCATCTTTAGCCACCACATCTGATCCACTTTCACCAGGCAATGGAGGTCTGAAAGGAAAAAGATCACAAACATTGAAAATCGGAGAGATACCAAGGCCAGATGGTAACTCAATCTCATATGCATTTGGACCGAATTTGTGCACTATTTTGCATGGCCCAATCTTCTTCATCAGGAGTTTAGTTGGCTAACCCTTTGGCAACCTTTCTTTCCTCAAATATGCCATAACTAAGTCACCAACTTTGAACTGTACTTCTCTTTTCTTCAAATCTGCCTTTTCTTTGTACTTTGTGAGTGATTTTTCTAGTTGTAGCTTGACTTGATCATGGACTGTTTTCATAGAGGCAACAAACTCTTCACCAAGTGCACTCCTTCTATCCCATCCTTGGAGATCCTTCAGCTCAAGTGGCCCTCTTGGATGAAAGCCATAAACTATCTCAAAAGGACTTTTACCAGTGCTCCTATTCCTTGAATCATTGTAGGCATATTCAGCCTGACTGATAACCAAGTCCCATGCCAAACCATGCTGCTTTGTAAGGCACCTTAGAAGGTTTCCAAGTGATCTATTAACCACCTCAGTCTGACCATCAGTTTGTGGATGGTAGGCTGATAAAAATGACAACTGTGTGCCCAACTTCTTCCACAAGGTCCTCCAGAAATGACCTACAAACTTAGAATCTCTGTCAGTTACAATGGACAATGGTAAACCATGAATCCTTACTACCTCTCTAAAAAATAGACCTGCAACATGAGATGCATCATTTGTGCATTTACATGGCACAAAATGAGTCATCTTGCTAAACCTATCAACAATGACAAACACACTATCCACCCCTTTTGCTGTCCTGGGTAACCCAAGCACAAAATCCATGCTGATACTTTCCCAAGGTCTGTAGGGAATGGGAAGGGGCTGGTATAGACCTGCATTTGAAGACACACCTTTGGCTCTTTGACAGATTGCACAACTAGCTACATACTTCCTCACATCTGATTGCACCTTTGGCCAAAAATAGAACCTTGTGACTTGTTCTAGTGTCTTGTCTAAGCCAAAATGTCCTCCTAAAGAACCATTATGCTTCTCCTTGATGATGTTGTCCCGCATGGAGCACTTAGGGATACACAACAAATTGCCTTTAAACAAGAGGCCTTCCTGCAAAACAAAATCTGCATACTCTCCATGGAATGTGTTAGCCAAGTTCATACAAACATCATAAGCCTCTTTGAAATCAGAATCTTCTTTATACAGCTCCTTTAAACAATCAATACCCATGCTTTCTAACTAAATTTCATGAATAAGAAGCAACCTCCTACTCAATGCATCAGCCACCTTATTAGAGACACCTCTTTTGTGCTTAATTGTGAAGGTATAAACTTGTAGCTGTTCCATCCATTTAACATGTCTATGGTTCAATTTTTCTCGACTGTTAAGAAAGCTTAAAGCATGATTGTCAGTAAACACAATAAATTCTTTGGGAAGCAAATAATGTCTCCATTTCTTAATAGCTTGCACCATTGCATAGAGTTCTAAGTCATAGGTAGAATACCTTTGCTTGGCTTCATTCAACTTTTCTGAAAAGAATGCCACCGGATGTCCTTCTTGGCTGAGAACAGCACCAATAGCTTGCTGACTTGCATCACACTCAACAACAAACACCTTATCAAAATCAGGGAGTACTAAGGTAGGTAACTTAGCCACCTTTGTTTTCAACAACTCAAAACTATCATCAGCTTCCTTTGTCCATTGGAATCTACATTTGACTCCACCCTTGATGGTGTTGAGGATGGGAACACTAATGTGGCTGAAACCTCTGATAAACTTCCTATAGAAAGTCACCAATCCATGGAAACTTCTCACATCTCCCACTGTTTTTGGGGTAGGCCAACTGAGAATAGCCTCAACCTTAGAGGGATCCATCTTCAATCAGCCATTAGAAATGACAAATCCTAGATATACAAGTTCAGTTTTCATGAACTCACATTTGTCTAAGTTGATCATCAACTTGTGCTCATGCAGCTTCTCCAACACCTGACCAACATGCTTCACATGCTCTTCCCTTGTCCTGCTGAAGATTAGTATGTCATCAAGATAAACAATAACAAATTTACCAATGAATTCAACTAATACCTCATTCATCAGGCACATAAATGTACTTGGCGCATTGCTAAGACCAAATGGCATAAAAAGCCATTCATAAAGACCTTCATTGGTCTTGAAAGCAGTCTTCCATTCATCTCCCTGTCTGATCCGGATTTGATGATATCTAGATTTCAAATCAATCTTTGAGTAATAGCATGATAATCCCAGATAATCCAAGAGATCTTCAATCCTTGGCATTGGGAATCTATACCTTATGGTGATCTTGTTTATGGCCCTTGAATCTGTGCATAGCCTCCACTTTCCATCCTTCTTAGGAGCAAGTACACTTGGAATTGCACAAGGACTTAGACTCTTCCTAATCAGCCCTTTCTCCAGGAGATCTTGAATTTGCCTTGCCACCTCTTCATTTTGCTGTGGAGTCAGCTTGTATGCAGCCTTGTTAGGCAATGTAGCACCAGGTATTAAGTCAATTTGATGACTAATATCCCTCATGGGTGGTAAGGAGTTGGGAACTTCCTCTACCACAAGGTCTTGATACTTATCTAGAAGTTGCTGTACTTCCAATGGAATCTCCTTCTGTTGTTGTTCTTGCTGATCTGTTCCACTCTTGGGCTTCATGACCAAGGCATACCCCTGGTTTTCATTCTCCTTCAAAAGGTTTAGGAACTCTTTACCATTCACCAACATGACACTGCTGTTTTTTGCCTTCCCCCTGGGCTGCTCCAACAAAGGATCCATTTTGAATGCTCTTCCATTCTTGGTGATGACATAAGTGTTCTTCTCACCATCATGCTGAGCTTTAACATCATACTATCATGGGCGACCAAGAAGCAAGTGACATGCATCCATAGGGATGATTTCACATAGCACTTTGTCCTTGTAGTCACCAATTGCAAATTCAACCCAAGTTTGTTCCTCCACCATGAAACTTTGGTTCTTGTTTAACTAGGAGATCTTGTGAGGACTGATATGAGGAAGACTCTTCAACTTGCACTTCTCAACCATCTTAGTGGATACCACATTCTTAGTAGACCCTGAATCCACTATGATTTTGCAAAGTTTCCCATAGGCTAGGCCTTGGGTTCTAAACAGATTCTTTCTCTGAGGGGGCTCTTGTTTCAATGGCATCTTCAACATAGACCTTTTGATCATCATACTCTCTCCATCTAGAACAGGTGCATCACTTCCCATTGGTGAATTCACACTTTCACAGTCATCATCTTTCACTAACTGATTTCTCTTTCCACTGTCATGAGAGCTACTGGCTTTCTCTGGGCACTTGTTCATTGTATGGCCAACTTGGTTGCAGCCATAACATCTTCTAGTGAAGACTCCTGGTCCTCTACCTCCTCCACCATTTCTGCCCCTACCATTAGGCCTTCTCCAACCTCTGGAACCTCCTCTATGCTCTGTCTCAGGTGATGTTTCTTGTTGACTGTTATTTTCAGTTTTGTTGAACTGTCCACGGCCAAAATTGCCTCTTCCTCTTTGGTTTCTGCCACCTCTACCTCTGGCACTTTGTTCACCCTTCCTTCTTAGCTTTTCCTCTGCTCTGGAGGCCAATAAGAAACATTCATCCACTGTCTTTGGTAAGACTAAACTGATCTCATCTTGCAGATTGTATTTCAGTCCATTTAGGTACCTAACCACCATCCCTTTTTCATCTTCATTATGATTGGCCCTCATACTGAGTCTATGAAATTCTTCTGTGTAGGCGGCCACATCCATGTCTTTTTGTCTCAAATTCTAAAATCTCCTTATGATTTGAATCTCATAGTCAGGTGGCATGAACGTGCTTCTGAGCATAGCCACCATTCTGCTCCATTTAGTGATGGGACTCTTCCTAATCTTCTCCCTCTCACTCTACATATAGTTCCACCATACAAGTGCATAACCTCTTAGCCTTGTCTTGGCAAACTTGACCTTTTTGCTGTCATTGAACTCCTTGTAATCAAAGAAGTTGCACATAGCTTCTATCCAATCGGTGAGAGCATCTCCATCCAACTTGCCATGAAAGGTAGGCACATCCATCTTGGGATCACCATTGTCTCCATGAGCACCCTTAAGTGCATTCAGGAAAGCTTTCTGATCTGCAGACATGTCCTGCTCCTGAGGACTCTCTTCTGCCTCTACTTCTTCATTTGTGTCAGAAGAACTTCCCTCTTCTTTGCTCTTGCCCTTAGACTTCTTCTCTTCTTGCAATTTTGCTTCTTGCAATCTTGCTTCAACCATCTCTTCCACCAACTTCTTGATGGCATCTTGACTCATTGTCTTGGGAGGAATTGTACTAGCCTCTGTTTCAATTTCCTCTTCTAACATACATTGCTTCCAATCAGAATATTGGCTCTGATACCAATATGATGCAGAGGTATAGGTAGTAGTTGTTGAAGTTCACTAGGTCTCAATGCTTCCTTCAAGAGGTTTACAAAGGTGTTTATTATTATAAGCCTACACAAGGCTTCTCAAGGAACTGACATAGCCTAGGACCACACCCTGGTGTCCACCCACATAGGATATTCAACTTCCCAATGGGAAGTCACTGCTCTAACCAACCCATATACACAATCCACCTTCTAGGACAACAATCTATCTTCAAGAACTCTCAAACTACTACCAATCTACTCTACCAACATGGATCTTCACACCTAACACAACATGCACCTACCAAGGACATGACCAACATGAAATCACTGACCCAACACCTCACCTCTATACTTGTTCTGACAGAAAACAGTAACTGTGTTATGACTGTCCTCAAAAAATAGTGTTTAAGGGAGTTTTAACCTTGTAACCAAGGGGATGCTTAACACAACACTAAATACTCCAAATGACCATCACCTCCAAATGTATAATCCAACTACCAATATGGAGCATGTACTCCTCCAACATGTAGCCGTACTGTACCACTGACGTACAGAAAATAGTAGACTGTCTTTCTCCAAGGAAAAGGCCTAATTCAGAGATTGTATGTAAGGAATACAGTAAATCTGCCTTCTGAGGCTCTACCAAACATCTGCAGAGGTCTTTCCTTCTCCAAGACACAAAATCCAACCTCCATTTGACTGAGCACGTCGTTGTTTTCAGAATATACACTGTTCTTGCACCATTTCTGCTAACTAGTCACTGTTTTTGACTAGATAGAAGCATACCATACACCTTGGAGGGAGGAGAGTAACCATACAAACAACAAAAACATGAAACCTAATCTAATTTCCTCCATCTCACTGAAAATGGATGATCACCTTCAGAGGACAGAGGAAATATGCTCCATTTTATCCCAAAACCCTAGGTATGGAGGGTTTAAACCAGTTTTTACAAAATAGATTGAAACAAACAGCACCAGATGTTTCAAGAGCTCAGACTATATGCAAATGGAAGCTACTTCAAAGATCTAAAACATTTTTCAAACCTTATTCCTTGAGCAGTCCATACCAGGCCGTACAGAATGGTTGTCTACAGCAAAAAGCAGAAAATCATTGTTTTTACCTTCTAAAACTCCTCTCCTTCATTCATTGTCGGCATGTTTATACAATATTATGTTTATAGCAAGTTTCTCTAACCTTTCCACTTCCCTACTACCCGTACAATTGCCCATGAAAGGCAGTGAAACGATGGAAGTAGTTTTTTCTTTAAAAATACCAAGTTTCTAAAAGGAGAAAACCTATAAAATAGGCCTAAACTAACTCTAAAATGGACTAGTCAATTAAAATGACTAAGTCCTTATTACATAGCATGAAAATGGCTTTCAAAGCCTTAGAGGAAATCAAAAATAACAAGATCACAAAGCATGACATAGTAAAAAATGACTAAAACTGGAAGCTCCTGCACCAATAATGCCAGCGCGTTATAACATGCTTGTGTTATGATTTGCCTTGGCAATTTCCAAGCCTTTGGCTTCCAACCCAAAGGCTTGGATTGTGTTTAGGTTGTCTAAGGATGTGTTTTTCTAGATTCTAACAAAATTCACATAATTTGGAGCATGCTCCCCATCAGGATTGTACTTTTTTCAATGAAAAGTATAAAAAAATACCACCATAATCTTAAGCTATCTGTTAGCTATCTAACCATATAATTTTTTTCACATTTTGAGTATTTTAAGGATTTCATCTTCAATTTCTTTTGTTAGTGTATTCATTTTTTGTCAAAAACTGGTGTCTAATATTTTTGACTTTTTTTAACCGTTCATCAAAATTTCAAATAAATTACATTTTTTAGAAACTAGACTTCATTCTACACATTAAAAAAAAATGATTTTTGATTAGTTTTAAAATTTTTTAGGGGGGAGCATGCTCAAAATTCTATTTTTCAAGATGTGTCCACTTTGAAAATTAGTAAAAAATCAATTATTCATGACAAAATTATTAGAAAAATTAGGGATAAACTACATGGTGTTAGCTAATTTCTCACCAAAGTAATTTTTGAAATACTAAAAAAAATTAACATTTTAGGGGGAGCACACCAGACACTATGTTATGTTTTTTTGAGAAAAAATAGGACCAATTTGTGTGCTCTCCCTTTTTGAACCCTTTAATCTCAACCATATTTGAAAAAAAATTAGTAGTTTAGAAACTAGATTCAGAGCACTACGACTCTTGTTTTTGTTGTATCTTTAAATTTTGAGTGTAATTATCTTCAATTTCTCATCCAACATCAGTCTTTCCTAATTTTAGAAAAAAAGTGGCATCTTAAGACCCCCTTTTGGTCCCTCATCTTTGTGCACTTACCCATCATGTCAATATTTGGTAAGGGAAAATCATCCTTTGGACATGCTTTATTAAGGTCTCTAAAATATGTGCATACGTGGATTCCTTTGGGCTTTTTGCTTATAGGGATAATGTTTGAGATCTAGTCAAAATAGACAATGGGACGAATGAAGCCAACTTCTAGAAGATTTTGTAATTCCTCTTTGATCAAGAGAGTGATTTTGGGATGCATCTTTCTTAACTTTTGCTTCACAGGTTTAGCATCTAGATGTACAACAAGATGGTGTACCACTAGGGATGGATCTAGTCCAGGCATGTTAACATATAACTAGGGAAATATAGTACTGATGGTTTCCTTTAATATAGGATCTAAAGTTGCAGGGATTTGGGTGATCTTTTTATCTTTTCCTATGCTAAGATCAATTTCCATAGCTTATTCAACCAATGATTTAGGTTTATATTGTAAGTGCATAGGTGCAAAGGAAAGGTTGAGCTCCTCATCCATTAGTGCCCTAAAGGGGTTTTCACTAATGGAAATGTCTTCATTTTCCTAAATTTCACTTTTTTCTTCATTTTATTCTTGTGGTTCCTTTTTCTTTTTTGTTTCTTCTTTCTTCTTTTTTTTTTGATATTTTTGGACTAAGGAAATCCTCCTATTCCCCAAAGCATGCAAATGTGTCTAAATTAATCTCAAAGACTTTATTGTGATCTCCTAATCGAATGTTATCCTAAAGTCCCATGAATTCTATAAATGCTTCATCATTTTCAAATGTATCCAATGATATGGGTTCTTGTTGGTCCCAATAGATAAGGTTAGGGTATTTAAGGTCCAAGTCAATTGTAAGAATGGTGGTGTCATCAAAAATATTAGTTGTGGCAAGATCTTTGTAGGGGTCATGGGTCCACATTGTTTCAATGCATTTGATATCGCAAGAATAATTCCTAACAACCTTAGAAGTATCATTTGCCTCATTGGACTACTCATCATAAGGTACATATCCTAGCCCCCCAGTTGTTGTATTCTCATGCATATGCATAGGTTCAAGAATGCCTTTCTTGTGAAGTCTAAGAAATTTCCCTTTGTATTGCATGTTTTTGAATATCCTATTGGCTATAGGATATTCATTAATTTTAAAATAGGCTACAAATTGATCTTCTTCACGAAGCTAGGAGCATTTTGAATCTTCTATCTTTTCATCTACTAGAAACCTATGTTGTATGAAGGTAGTTGAACCATATTGAATTGAGATATAAATGCTTGTTTTAGATTAATGTTAGGCCTTCCAAAAGATTGAGGAGGGAGAGGGAGTTTGCCTATATGTAAGGCCTCATATTCTCCACAACCTTTCATGTGGGATTTAGGATGTGATTTTAAAATGTGGATGCAAAGTTGGTAGGATCTATATGTATGAAGAGGATTGTTTGAGTTTGCAATTCTGAGTGACCTTAGTAATGGGACAATGGTTACCTTTTTCACAGCAACCTTCCAACATCTTACAATATTGAAAAGGTTGGGGATTGGAAAGGACCATTGCTTCTATTCCTAAGTGTAGGAATTTGATACATTGATAGAAGGTGGAGGGAACAACTTGCATGGCATGGATCTATGGACAACCCAAGGGGATATTGTAAGGAAGATCAAGATCAATGATGTGTAAAAAGGTTTATTGTATGATAGACCCAACTCCAACTGGTAAATGTATCATTCCAGCTAACTCTCGTTCTGCATTGTGATAATATTTGATAGTGGTTGTTAATGGTTCTAAGGTTGTCTCTGAATATCTAGAAGTTTTCAAATTAACTTTAAAGTGAAAATATTTAAATTAGACCCATTATCCACAAGCACTCTTTTGAATTTATGTTTTGTGATGATTACTTTGATGTATAACAAAAGGTTATGGGATGGACCTACGAGATGCATACCATTTTAGCTGAATGATAGATATCCCACAAGAGCTTAAAATTGTGATGGGTTAATATTGTTTAGGACTTTTTACTCTGGGAGGACTTTTTAGAATACATCCTTATGAACACTGGATGTTTTCAAAAGATCCATGATTGATATTTGTGCTAGAGTTTTTTCCAATTACTCGATAAGGTCATATTAGCTCTTGGGAGTAGGTAGAGGAGGCCCTTGGATAATGACTTTGTTGCATCTCATGGTAATAATGCAAGTGGGAGATTTTATTTCGATTGTGGCTACTTGATTATTAGAATGATGGATATGACCTACCATAACATCATATATATGGGAGGTTTTATTATAATAGATATTATTAGTATGATTATTTAGACTTTGGTTGTGTAATTGCCATGTTTGATCATGCTTCGAAAAGGGGTCTTGATATATCCCTAATTGTTTATTTGGTGATGACGGTCACTCTTTATCTTAATAGCTGTATTATCAATGAGGTCTTAGACATATTTTTCAATTTCATACATATATTGGTAGAATGTCCTCTAATCTTGTGATATTCACAATATTTAGTTGAACATTGTATCACATTGGCTTGGTTTTCTTTCATCAAATGGTTTGGTAGGTGGAAAGACAATAATGTTCGTTTTGACTAATTTAAGGAAAACTACCTCTAACAACTCACCTAGAAGTGTGTATTGTCTACATTTCATGTTTTATTTTGGATGTCCAAAGGGAATTGCTATATTAGAAGTGTTTTGGACAACTTGGACATGTTTTGAGTCAGTAACACCATCACCAACTATATTCTTTTTTTCTAAAGAACTTGGGTTTATTAGTTTGAGAAAATATTTTCACAAGTCCTTTAGCTATGAGGGCCTTTTCAATTTTTACACCTTTCTCGATGATTTCATCAAAAGTAGCAACACAATATAGTTGTAGGTGAAATTCCATTTCTTGGTTTAGGTTTGCAATGAAGATATTAACCAATTCCTTTTTGGGTATAATTGGATAAGGGAATCAACTTGCTAGGCTTCTCCATTATTGTAAGAAGGAAGAGAAGCTTTCCCATTGTGTTGTTTGGCATTACAAAGGTCCATCATGGTGATTTCGTGTTCTACATTATATGAGAAATGGGTAACAAATCTCTTAGCTAAATATTTGAATGTGGTGATGGTGTTTTTTGGTAAGTGTGAAAACCACTCAAGTGCTTGTCCATCTAAGCTTCATGAAATTTAACCTAATCAAATACATGTCATCAAAAGCAACTTCTTGCCTAGCCATGTAAAATTCTTCAACATGCTCTAGAGGATCTCCTTTTCCCTTATATTTATTAAATTTTAGAATTTCAAAATATGGAAGAAAAGGGATTTGTGTCATAGGTCTATATAGTGGATAAGGACATAATTCGTCAAATGTATATCCTTTGCATTGAGGTTGGTTTCTTGATTGTAAACCTTTTATTGCGTCTTTCATGTCTTGCTATTTGCAATCAAAAGGGTTGCTAGGAGGTGGTGTTTGATTTTTTTCTTGTTTTGCTTGTGTATATATTGTAGGTATTTTTGTTTATTGGCATTGGATTGATTTGGTTGATGATTTTGCAAGTTACTTTGATTGGTTGGATTGTATTGGTTATTTTGATTGGTTTGGTTTTGTTGGTTGTTCTAACTAGATTGATTTTGTCGAGGGTTTTGATGATTAAGACTGGATTGGTATAATGGATTAGGTTGCCATTGAAGCTTCAGTGATGAGGTCTTGGTTTTGTCTTGATGTTGGGGATCATATTGTGATTTTTCTTTACAATGATGTTAGGTACTTTTGGATTAAAACTATCTTGGTCAACATGAGTTTGACTAGAATTGACATTGGTGGGATTTTGGTTGGATGATTCTTGGTTTATGATGTTATTGAGGCTATCCAAGTTATATTCGAGGGGTAATTTATCTCTTGATTCCACAAGAATTCTATGTATATAATCTCTATTTTGATGTATGAATTGGTCTATTAAGACACGTCCTTGTTCAAAGCTAAGAAAATCATGGTAGTCATGAGAATATTCACTTTAATTAGGGAGACTACCACTATCACTATCACTATCTTCTTGGTTTTCATATGGAATTTGGTGAGACATTTCTCCAACAATGTAAAGATTTTGGATACATGGATGCTCTAGGAGAAGAGAGTTTTCGTTGTTGAACTCCATGTTACACTTGTCTTGATGTCTAGTGATAGTTGACATGAAATGTGTTTTGGGATTTTGGGTTTGGATTCTTAATTTTTTACTTGATTTTGGACACTTTGGTTCAACATGGGTTTAACACAATGAGGGAAACAAAGAAAACATAACAAAAACCTAGACTAATCAAGTAGGTGTGTTTGTCTTGTGAGCCCACCGATGCTACCTAGACTTAGTCATAAATAGTGTTGGCCCAATATCTTAGAGAACTAACTATGTAGGATTGAGACCATACTCATAGCCCACTATTCTATTTCCAAAGGAATGTGGTGAGTAACTTCCTGGGGCTAATCACTTATAGATGCATCATAAGTTACAAATGGCCAAAAGGCTTCCTATGCTAGGGTTACACAAGGATCAACTAAGGTACTCCTTATTATACCCAAAGGTATGTGAGCCCCAAGTCTATGAAATTAGAGAGTTTGTTTAATGCGTGTGATTGGGGTCAAATCCCTCCTCACTTCACCAAAAAAGACAATTCCTACCTTAAGGGATATTTTTTAAAACAATAAATATTTTTACTTATCCAAAATGACAATTTATCCCTCGAATTTATATACCCCACCGACACATGGAGTTTGGGCTAGAGCTTGGTAATGAAATCCAAGTCACTAAACCCCCTAAAATAATGAAAAAAAGTGAGAAACAATTGCCTTTCTTTCTAAGCTCACCAAAAAGTGACAAGAAATAACATAGACAATGTTATGCCCCATGTAACACAAGTGGTTAGAGTGTTTTTGATCTCCAAGATCAGACAAAGGTGCAAGGGGAGAGCATATACAACTTTATTTACATAAACATACACACAAGTGAATGAGTTGTTTTTGATCCTCAAGATCGTATGAAGCACATGAGGAGGGCATACACAACACCACTCATGCAAACATACATACAACAAATAGAAGGTACATATTGATTTTGCTTTAAAAAATTAAGTGAAGTTTAAAATTCAATCTTCAACAAATGAAACTTGCAAATAAAATATTAGTAGTTTGAAGAATTTCATCTTTGTTGAACGATATGACTACACTCGAAGAAAGATTAGTTAAAAACAATGTCGCTACAAAGTTAGTAGATAAATTAATAATCTTTAAAAAAAAAAAAAAATTTCAAAAGATATATGCAACTTACATTAAATGTTAGTTAAGACAAATAAAACCATGATCAGATAAAAATAAGAATAAAATTGAATCAACACCCTCAAATACCAAAATACCAATTCCAATCCTAAACCAATTGCATGATAAAGTTATTTTATGGCTGGGTTATTCACATATCAAAATACAAATAAAATACCATTCCATGCAATTCACATTTCACAAAGTTAGCGGGAAAACACAAAAAGGACATGCCCCTCTTGGGTTGAAAGCAAAGAACTTCAAGCACAAATCCGCTCCAGAAAAATGGAGGAAGAAAAAGCTTTAGGTATTCATGAAAATCCCCCAACAAAAACGAGAGAAAACAACGAGTTTAGTGTTTCGTCCTCCATGGTGTAAAAGACTTTAAATATTTGGAGCTTCTAACCACAATAATCCTCAACAAAAATAACCACATGCAAAGCAATCCCATTAATATAGAGTTTTCACAATATACATACCATATGACTCAACAATGATATATAATCGCTGAAACAAGCCAAAACTAAGTCGCGCAAGAGGATTCTAAATGACAATCTCATTTATGGTAGTCCTTAACATTATACTTCTTAAGAACTAGTTTCAATGCTTCAGTTAACCCAAATAACACTCATTTTGGTTTATTTAAGATAAGAGGCAATTTTAGAGTCTCATAATGACTTATCTGAAATGTGGAATTCCATTTTCATCAATAAGAGATAACATGTATGAACGGGCTTTCAAATCTTTGGTGACTCCATTGAATTCCTTTTAATGTCATTCCCTGTTGGGAAAAAAATGATTTCCCTTTTAAGACAAGAGGGTCACAAGAAAGGGCTGAACATATCAATTCTATAAATAGGAACAACTTAGATAACAAGAAGATCTTGAATTTTATGCCTCATGGGGTCTTCTGTAGGGACAAATTGCTAAATTTAGTTTACATACTCACAATAGAATATCAAAAGATACTATAAACAACTCATCAAATTCACATCCTTTGAAGAAACCAAATTGCTATAGAGAGGCTTATGAAGACAACATGTTAAAAGATTGCCAACGAACCCAAAACCTTAAAAAAAACTTTGTACAACAGCTATTTAGATTGATTTAAAAATAAAAAAGCATAGTGAAGGGGGTAGGTGTCCCACCATGGTCACCAAAATGTAAGCAAACAATTCGAAACATTAAAATGAAATAAACAACAAAGCATGAATTTTAAATCCTAAACTAATGTAAACCTCAAGATTGAGCTTCAATGGAGAAAAAAACTAAGTTGTCAAATTCAACAACTCCATTGTTTGGTGCATGGATGAGCTCAAGAAAAGTATGCTAAAGGATGCTATGAAAAATATGTAGTTTCTCAAGTGGATTCATACAAAATCTCTGCAACATATATCTATGATTTTATGCAGTTTCGATTTGGAAGCTTTGAAGCTCTATTTATAATTTTTTGGTTGGGACTATGGACGGTTGGGATTTGCTCAAGGAAGATCAATGATAAAGATTGGTTGAGACAATTTTCCAAGTTTGATCAAGAAGGAGATGAATGGTCATGATTTAGTTTATCCAAAATGAATGGATCAGATTGCATTAGCTAAAAATAGAAATGACCATAAATAATTTGTTACAACCATAAGATGAGGTGGATTTATTTAAAACTAAGAGGGAAATGCATTTAGTTTGTGCATTTATTTTGGAATGATGGAGGAATTTTAGACTAATTAGCTAGCAATGTGAGGTGGAAATTAGACTAATTAAATAATAAAATTATTTAATTAGTTAGCAATGTGAAATGGAGAATAAACTAATTAAATATGAAAATTATTTAATTAGTTAGTGCTAAACAAAATGAACTAAATCGATTAAATAATTATAATTATTTAATTAATTAGTGGTGAACTAGATTAATAAAATAATAAATGATGATAATGTTAGTATGGAATGAGTTTAACTAGGATGATGTTAGTATAGTGATGAATGTTGACATGGTGTTAATGGTGATGGTAAATTGATAAATTTTAGGTGTCTACACCTATCAACACCTTTTCTCATGTTCCAATACTTGTGAAAGTCTAATAATCGTAAAATTTGGTGCCTAGGGTACATTTAGGGGGCTTGCCTTAGTCATATCCCTTGGTTGACTCAACAAAAATAATAGAGTAAGTTTTAGGATTGTGGCCCGAGGTGTTGTTATAGGTCACTATTGTAATGGAGGTAAGTGGTGAGTGCAACAATGGAGGAAGCCAAAGGTAATTAGAAGAGGGCTCTAGATGCATAACAATGGTACATGTGTGTTAGAGGTGATAGGTGAGATAAGTTGCTTTTCGTTTTAGTTTAACCACTTAAACAAATAGACCTAATTTGATAGTTGGAGGTGAAATAGAGTTTATGGTTCATGAAAAGGTAGGTGTTTGGGTGGAAAAAGGCGAGTTTAAAATCATGAGATGCAAATGTGTACAATCCTTATCTAGAGGAGAAAAGTGCAACACACTAATATTTGTGTGATAGAAAAGTTGAAATAGGGATGGAACAAGTGTTTTGATGTGCTAGAAGTTGTATTCATGTGGGAAGGAATATTTTAGGGATGATTCACACCCCAAGGGAGTCAAAATGGTCCAGATAATGTTTATTAAAAGTTAATGCTAAAATAAATACAAAACTAAAAAAAGAAAAGTATCAAATACATGCACTTTTCTTGCACTTTTCATCTTTATAGTTAGAATCATGTTAAAGATGATGTGACTTTGTTGCACACAAATAATAGTTAAATTTATTAATTAGTATATAAAGTAACAATCTTGTGTAACATCAACAATTCTATTTATATTAATATATTGTGGAATGAATACAATTAACCTAGATAAGAAAAAAGAAACATTATAATATAAAGGTTGTCATAGGTAAATTGAGAAATCATGTGGATTAACAAATATGATTTATTAAAAAAAAGGAGTGGTGGGGAATTGATTTATTGATTTAAAATAATATAAAAAAATTGATTGAGTGATGGTATAATTTGACATATATAAAGTTTTCTACGGTATGTGTATGGGTGTAGATGGGACACTCCTATACATCTGGATGCAACAAGTGGTGGTTTTATTGCACAATTTTTATATCCAGATTTACAATGGAACTTTTGCTTACCTTTGGTAAGAAGCATAAATATGAGTGGCCACAAATATGGGCTTGTATATGCTCAGGTAGGATGGGTCATTTGGTGAAGAAAATAAGACCTGCCCAATGAACTTATTTTCCACATCAACTTTTTGGGAGTTGATCAACCTACCCTTACTCTAAACTTCTCCATAGGTAACTCACATATTTTTATTTATTTTTATGCATTAGGGAATTTGTAACTATACTTATAATTAGATAGAAGAGTTTAAAGAGTGGGCATGTTGTGTTCAAGATGCCAACTATTTATAGTGAGGGTCACCTCTACTATAAAAATTGACACATTAACTACAACATATAGGCTTTTTATGCTAGGCATAACATAACATGTTGGTTGTTTACAATGAGGGCCACCTTTACTATAAACAACTGGTACATTAACTTATGCTCAGCGTAACTGGATGGTTTAAATATTAAAATTTAAAAGGACTATTTCTATAAATTCTAATAACCCACCTTATTTAATCAATAGTATTAAAGTTCAAAAAATAAAATTATGATTAAATTATTGGCAAACACTCAACACCCTCCAATCAATTTGTTGCCCATCCCAATTTATTTACCTTGCTACTCACATGTTTGACTCGTATTGCTAACCAAACTTCTTTTCACAAAATGGTGCAGGTGCAAGCCAAATCATTGCATAGTACTACCAACTCATTCACATGGGATTCAAGGTTTACTCTCTAAAAAACCTCACTCCAAATTTATGTTTAAGGATGAACTTAAATTACCTGCATGTATTAGCACGGATACATGAACTTAAACCTTGATGAACTTAAATTACACTGATAGAGAATGAAGAATTGAATAGACAGATACATGAATTGTTGAGGAAAGGTTTGATCAGAGAAATTTTGAGTCCTTGTGCACTACCTATAGTGTTAGCACCAAAGAAGGACGGAGAATGGAGAATGTGTACAGAATCTAGAGCAATAAACAAGATCACAGTTAAGTATATATTTCCCTTGCCTAGGATGGATGATATCATAGATTGTTTGAGTGGAGCAAAATATTTTACAAAGATAGATTTGAAAAGTGGATACCATCAAATCAGAATTAGAGAAGGAGATGAATGGAAGACTACTTTTAAGACAAATGAAGGATTGTATGAGTGGTTAGTGATGCCTTTTGGATTGAAAAATGTACCGAGCACTTTCATGAGATTGATGAATGAAGTTTTGAAGAAATTCTTGGGTAAGTTTGTTATTGTGTATTTGGATGACATTCTGATTTTTAGTAAGACAAAAGAAGAACATTTGTAGCACCTTAGACAAGTATTGCAGAGACTGAGAGAAGAGAAATTGTTGATAAACATCAAGAAGTGTAGTTTCATGAAGGAAGAATTGATATATTTGGGATTTGTGATTTCTACGGAAGGATTGAAGATGGATCCTGAGAGAGTGAGAGCAATTATTGAATGGCCTACACCAGAGAGCATTGGAGAAGTCAGATCATTTCATGGATTAGCTAGTTTCTACTAGAAGTTCATCAGAAATTTCAGTTCAATTTGTAACCCTATGACAAAGACAATGAGAGGTGACAGAAATGATTTCAAATGGACATCAAGAGTAGATAAAACTTTTGAATTATTGAAACAGAAAGTGACAGAGCAACCTATTTGGCATTACCAGATTTCAATAAGGTATTTCAAGTAGATTGTGATGCAAGTGGGAATGCAATAGGAGCAGTGTTAAGTCAAGAAGGTAGACCTGCAACATATTTCAGTGAGAAGTTGAATGATGCAAGGAGAATATATTCAGTCTATGATCAAGAGTTCTATGCCATAATTCAAGCCTTGAAGATGTGGAGACATTACTTGTTGCCGAAGGAGTTTGTGTTGTATACAAATCATCAAGATTTGCAATATTTAAATAGTCAAAGTAAGTTGAATCAGAGACATATGAGATGGGTGGAGTTCATGCAAATTTATACTTTTATGTTAAAGCATAGGAGTGGAAAATCAAACAAAGTTGCGGATGCATTGAGTAGGAGAAGGAACTTGCTGACAAATATGAGAGTTGGAGTGTTGGGATTTGATGAGTTGAAGAACCTATATGAGGAAGATCTTGATTTTACAGAACCTTGGAAAGCATGTAAGGAACTTGCTGTAATAGACAAAAGTAAGTGGTTGGACTATCTCATGCAAGAAGATATGTTGTTCAGAGGAAATCGGTTGTGCATACCTAGGAGTTCCATGAGAGACAATTTGATCAAAGAGAAACATAGTGGTGGATTGGTAGGACATTTTGGCATTGATAAGACAGTGGCTTTGGTGAGTGAAAACTATTTTTGGCCTTAGATACATAAGGATGTTAGGAAATTTGTGAAAAGTTGTAGAGTTTTCCAAGTTGCAAAAGGGAGTAGTCAGAATACTAGATTGTATAAACCTTTGACAGTATCGGAGAGACCTTGGGAAGACATAAGTATGGATTTTATAATGGGATTGCCTAAGACACATAGAGGACATGATTCTATATTTGTAGTAGTTGACAGAGTTTCAAAGATGGCACATTTCATACCTTGTAAGAAGACAACTGATGCAGTGCATGTAGCTGACCTATTTTTCAAGGAGATTATGAGATTGCATGGATTACCTAAGAGCGTAATTTCAGACAGAGACACCAGATTTCTTGGCTATTTTTGGAAGACACTTTGGAAGAAGATGAAGATAGATTTGAAGTTCAGTTCAGCATTTCATCTACAGACTGATGGACAGACAGAGGTAGTGAATAGGAATTTGGGAAACTTGTTGAGATGTTTGGTTGGAGAGAAGGCAGGAAGTTGGGACTTGATTCTTTCACAAGAAGAGTTTGCATACAATAATTTAGTGAATAGGAGTATTGGAAGGACACCTTTTGAGATTGTTACTGGAGGAAACCCTAGAGGAGTAATAGAATTGAGAGATATTAGTATGAAAGATAACAGAAGTGCAGAAGTAGAATAGTTTGCAGGACATAACGAGACAGTACATAATCAAGTTAAGACTTGCATTTGGAGGATATGAACAGTAAGTATAAGGAGAAGGTAGATGAGAAGAGAAGACACAAAGAATTTGTAGTTGGAGATGAAGTGATGGTGTACTTGAGAAAAGAAAGATTTCTAGTTGGGACATATAACAAGTTGAAGATGAAGAAGTTTGGACCTTGTAGGATACTCAGGAAATTTGATTCAAGAAATTCATATTAAGTGGAGTTATCAGAGACATTGGGCATATCACCTATTTTCAACATTACAAACTTATATCAATATGATGAAGTAGAGTTCAATGACAGCATTGAAGAAGACTTGAAGAAGCAGTTACCACAACAAGCACCGGAGTAGATTGAAGACATTTTCAATAATAGAGTTGGATGCGGCACCAAAGGAAGACAATACAAAGAATACCTTGTGAAGTGGAAAGACAGACCAGAAGAAGATTCATCATGGATTTCTCAGGCTGAGGTGGACCGTCTTGGTTTTCCTCTAGCTCCAGCAAAGTGAGGGACTCACTTTTTCAATAACCCTGGATGTCTGATGCAAGAGCATCCTTAGTTCAAGAGAAATCTTGCATCAACCAAAAATATTTGCATTTTAGTTTGTTTGCATTTTAGTTTGTTTCTTTTCCAGTTCAATTCAAGCAGTTCAGTCAGTAGTAGTTTCTGTATTTTGGTCTGCATTCTACCGCAATTATATTTTAGATCTTGTGGAGCTAGACTTAGCATCTAAATTCATTCATGCACATCATATCCAATTTTTAGAGCATTTGGATCAAGTACCGGAAAGTTATCGCTATCAGAAGATAAATTATTTTCTCAGAGCAAAGCATCCTAACAATCTCTGATAATCAGCTAAAGGAAAAGACTTGCAGAGCATTTCCTGATTTGTGGAGCCTAATGACACATCATTCAATGATCTATGGTTCGTGGCCGACCTTCCCTGAGATCCACACTTCATTCCATTCATTTGCAGAGGAGTTCTATTCATTTAGGTCTGACCTATCCGTGTACACACGTTACACTTCTTCATTGGAGTTTGTAACCTTCTTTGGCTGATACGGAGGAATCTTTTGTACCGGAGATGATATATATTGATGTAATAGACCCTTAGCAAAGCAAATTTTGATAGTTAGATCATTAGCATAAGTTTATAGTTTGAATTTGTGCGAAGAAGCTTCAAAGCTATATCTTGTGCCTATTCTAATATTCTGTAATTAGGCCTGTGAGCCCTAATTGTAATCCGCATGCTGCTGGTCGATCTATATTTGAATTCTATGATATACTGAATGACTAAATCTATATTTGCTTCATATCTCTGAGTTGTTTCCGTTGTGTTTACTCTATCTGCACGGCCTAGATAGTTCTCTTTGAGGACCCTCCTAATTGTGACTGCACCAACTAGTCTCATGTATGTTAGTCCCTATTTAGGTCAAGATAAATCTAATACAAAGTTTTAATTGTAGGGATATAAGATGATAATGCAGAATTGTCGATCAAACACCAGGGCTTAGACAAAATCTCTAGAAAGAACAAGGAAATTCAATATAAAATCATCTCATCACCATAACTTGATCTTTCCTCTATAATTAATTGAATAAATCCCATTTATTTGATTAATTACTCCAAATTCCCTTCCAATAATAATTAATAATATTTTATTATTTATTAATAAAATCATTATTCATCACTATTCGTCCAACCCTCTTCCTAGGATTAATTAAATAAATTCAATCATTTATTTAATTAATCAATCATTTATCATCTTTCATCTACAATCCAACCTTAGATAAACAAATTCAAATATTTATTTATCTAAGTTCATCTCATACTATCCCAAAAATTAAATAAATTCAAATATTTATTTAATTCCCTATTTTATCCACTTTTCATTAAGTTGGCTAAAACTAATTAGTCAACTAATCATCCACTTGCACAATCGTTAACATGATCAACTCATTCAAACCTTGTAAAAGGTCCAATCTTATACAGGGGTCCTTTGATTTGTATATAGGCATGGGTTTTTGTACATGGGCATGGGTCAAAGATTTACCCACACCTCTAAAGTACCCCTAAGGTACCCTTTTGATGCTCACCCTCCACTTTCTCCAAGAGGATCCTCAACTATTGATTTCCCTTGAATCTTGGACCCTTCCATGTGCACCTATCACATGGTGCCACTTGGACTCTCCTCATCCTCTCAACTAATCTCAGCCCTTGGTCCTTCAAATCAATCATATCCCTCCATCCCCTCATAAAAAAAATTATAAATTGGCCTTCATCCAAGCCAAAATCATAAGTGTCCTTGGTATACAAAGTCATATTGATGGTAGGAGCACCCACATCTCTCATCAACAATCCTTGAGCACATACCATAGCTTGATGCAATAAGGATTGGTGTTGGTGAGAACTCTTTATTGTTTTCATTAATGCTTATCAATCCTTAGCTTAATCACAAGGATGCATGTAGATGTAAATGAATAGGCTACACTTAGTTTAGTTTTTTTATACATGTTTGCATTTACTTGTACACATCCTTGGCATGCCTGATGGGACCTTCTTCCCTTTTCTAATCTTTTTTGAGTGTTTTTGTAGCTCTTTCAATTTGTAGGTTATGGTTTGATGTGTGTAGGCCTATTTTAGCATGTGCATTTACAAACGAGCACATGTGTTTACAAATGAGTGCGTGTAGTTATGAATGAGCACATGTACTTACAAATCAGCACATGCATTTCTGTGTGTGGCAATCCATTGACCCCCAACCCTAACTTGATTTTTTATGTTTTTGGTGGCTTTTTGGGTTTAATCTTTGGGTGTTTTGTAGGGTTTTGTGATTCTATTAATGTTCATGCATCCTAAGCCTCAATTTTGGTTAGATTTAATTCCTGTTGTGCATATTTTTCTTAATTTATTATCTCTAAGCATGCTTTAGTGCATGCATATACTAAATCAACACATCTATTTTTGACACTCAAAACATGTTTTTTGGCATTTTTGAGACATCTAACTCTCTATTTTCTAATTAATATTAGTTTTGTAAGGGGTCATGTCCAAATTGTCATTTAATCTATGGGGTAAAAGCAAGAAGTTGGGTCCATGAAGAGGGGAAGTTTTGGCCAAAAACAAATCTCACAAGAAACATGTATGCATTATTGAAAAATGTGTATGCACTTAGCTATAGGTACTCGAGCCTAAATCCAAACGCGTATGCGTTATACTTTGAGTATGCACTAAGGAATGCATATGCGCTATATCATTATAACACGTACCCATTTTATAATGTGTATGCATTTCTTAAATGTATTTAATTTTTTAAATAAATGACTGTCATTTTCATTTCTTCCTATGAAATTGGTTGAGAGGAACAATGACAAAGGTTTACACATACGTGTTTTTGAGGACTGATACCAGCCCATTTTTAGTTGCCACCTCCAGTCAACACAAGTGACCTTAGCGACCTCCAGGTTGGTTAAATTCTTTGTTTTTAGATGGCTTTATTGAAGTCAAGGGAAAAAGTTAACAGCATGCAGAAATTAAACCACAGCTAACCCTAGCTCCCAATGGAGTGCAAACTAGCCTAGAAAACAGTCAAATAAATATGAAATAAACTAAGAATCTAAGCTAACTATTGACTAATCTCAATTATTCTCCTAACCTTGCATAGTGTTCTCATATTTGCAAATTTTGCACAATCTTGAGAAGCTCAAGTGTATGAATAGCAAGATATCAGAGAGTTTACAACAGATTTGAGAGTTCTGTGAGCTTAGAGAGCATAAGGGATTCAGAGAGAAGACCTTAAGAAACGAAAATGATTCAAAAGTGTAAGAGAGAAGACTTGAAAAATGAACTGGAAAAATGATTTTATAGAAGAGTAGATTTGAGTGAATGGCAAGGATTTGATGTTGACTTTGGATCAAAATGGAGGGATATGATCAGTTAGGGTTTTCTCACCACTAAAAGATAAAATTGAATTTAAAATTGGGAGAAATGGTGAGGTGTAAGAATGTTTTTTTTTAA
The DNA here is from genome assembly GCA_027924645.1 of Cunninghamia lanceolata. Taxonomy (NCBI): domain Eukaryota; kingdom Viridiplantae; phylum Streptophyta; class Pinopsida; order Cupressales; family Cupressaceae; genus Cunninghamia; species Cunninghamia lanceolata. Next base: position 187,376 of record BSBN01000743.1, read on the forward strand.
ATTAAATAAATTGGGTTCATTTATTTAATTTATTTGAGGAAAGGAGGAATAATGTGAGATGATTAAATTAAATAGGTGAGACCTATTCAATTCAGACAAGGCTTATAATTTAAATAAATGTTTATTTATTTAAATTAAAGGGGGAAAGGGGATAGTGAATAATTAAATAATTAATCAATTAAAATGAATTATTTAACCATAGAGGAGAATTAGGGAAAAATAGAAGAGATTGGTGTTTTGCAATCTGAGGACACTTTTAGGTGTCTACATTTTGCCCCTCTTTGAAATGATGTTCGAGATGATGAGATTTATGTCGAGTAACATCATTTCAAAGAAGCTAAGGAAATGGATAGAGGAAAAGGATGATGATGCCCCCTCAAGAGGATAGGCGGGTTGGACAAACATGGGTAGGCTCTCGAAATGAAAGGGATTGGTCAAGGAAGAAAGATAGGGGAATGGATAGAAGAAATGAATGATACATTAAGTTGCAATGAAGGTGGAGGAATGAAGATGTGAGAGAGAGATGGTGGAGGAATGTAAGATTGGCTAGAAGAATAGAAATGAGATCTTGCTTTGATATATTTTTGAGCTTCTCACTTGGAATTTTTCTACTTATCATCATAGAACTTATTATGTCAAGGGACGAAAATCACAATGGTGTGATAGAGGCCAAAGTGTAGAAATGTGATCCCTTACGAAACAAGCACATGATAGATAAGGAATGCCTGACTCAGACTAGTAACTGTGGTACCTTGTCGGAACATGCGATGAGATAATTGTGAGGCGTGCAAGTCCTTATGCAACGAAGTAGTTATTCTTTCCTATGCATAAGATGTCTTTGTTTCACATCCAATGGAATCCCGATCACATGCAAGGCACCAAGTTGCCCTAGTCATTTTGCCAAGACAAACCACAAACATAAATCAAAGAAAAAGGTCTCGCTCTATCCTCGCTTCTCTTCATCACTTAGGGACTGCCTTGAGAAGCATAAGAACGAGACAACAAAATAATCTAGTAAAATAAGACAGACTAGACCAACAACCATTTGGACCTTTTGCCAAGTGATATATGTGTTTTGTTTTGTTTGATTATGATTAGATGAATAGGGTCTAGTTTTAGGATAGGAAGCATGTCGTCTAAGACGCCTGGTTTGATTTCAACAATGCGACCACCTGTATAAGGTAAATGAGATGATTAAGTCTGGTTTCAGATATGAGACACCTTGTATAAGACACCTGGTCTAGTTTTGAGAGTACAACAATCTGTCTAAGACTGATGATTGATAGATGATAGTGTTTGGTTTCAGGAAATGAGGCATGTTGTATAAGATACCTAGTCTTGTTTCAACAATGTCGCATCTTGTATAAGACAACTGGTAGTTGATAGGAGGTTATTTGATAGTGAATGGTCATGATTAGGCAATTGATCATGTTTGACCAAAGGTTGATTGGGTAATTTGTCTGGTTGTTGTTTGGGATTGTTTTTCATATGAGAAATTGATTTTTTTTGGTCTGATTAAAGTGTCCATTTCACCAAGGGATGACTTATTATGATGGTTGACTCGATGGGCCCTAAGGGACTAACCTAATGTCTCAAGGGCTCATCAGAGATGGTCTTGCCCATGTGAAAGCATAGATGCGATGTAGTTCGACCATGTGGATGTGGTTTGATTTGAGAATTGATTTGACTCATATGACAATGTGATTGATTAGGATGTTTGAATGGATCAATCAAGGGATTTGATTGAGTGATTTAGTTGAGGAATTGAATGATTTGAAGAATTGATTAAACAATTGATTTAGTTGGAATGATGTGATGAATTGAATTGGTTTGAATGAAGTAGATTAGTTTGATTTGATTGGATTGAAGAATGTGATTTGAGTGATGATTGGAAGAATTAATTTGATTTATGATTGGAAGAATTGATTTGATGGATTGATTGGATAGATTTTATTGCTTTGGATTTTTGTTCGATATTTTGATTTTTTTTGTATTTTGGTAATATTTGATTTTTTTGGATTTTGACATGTTTTGATTTTTGGGATTTTTGACATGTTTTGATTTTTTTGGATTTTTGAAATGTTGTGATTTTTTTTTGTGTTTGTTGGTTTCCGAATCGGTAGAGGGTTTGCCAGCTCCAATGCATAGGCAGATTTGACCAACAGATACGGGAGGTTGCGTGAGTTGCCTCCCCTTCACTTTTGGTTTTGCCGCACCAAGGGGGTATCCCTATAGCTAAAGATTTCACCTTGACTTACCCAATGATAGAAAGATTTAGCTTTGTGATAACAGGTAGAATACTCTCATGTATGGACCAAGATTTGAATGATAAATCACAAGTTTGGCAACACTATTGGACATGTTTGTCTGGTCAAGGATAAGAGTATGCAAGGGGTTCCTAATCCTAATCCTACAACTAGTAGGTTGGAAATATGAATGGATTTGAATTTAGTGGATTGGATGCAAGATAGGGGTTTTGGATCATGACTACTTCACAAGGGCAAACTGGTGCCTATCCTAGGGCAAGGAGTCAACTAGACGTATACAAGAGAATGGCTTGCAACTAGCATTCGAGTTTCAAGGGGTTAGGACTGGTGTTTGCCTTACAAATACCACCTAAGGATAAGTATTCAACTGTCTCTACTTACAAATATCCTAGTTGATGTACAATCTTCTCCATACTTAACCTAAAATGATTTAATCCACTCCTTGAATGGAAGTTAGAGATTAGGCATGTGATACAGAAATCTATACCTAAGAATCTGAGAAACCCTTAGCAACCAGATTCAAAAGAAGAAATAGCATGCAACAAATGGAGACAAACAAATAAATACATGCAACAATGCATTTTTAATATACAATGACAAGAAACTGAACATATGTGTAAGATACACTCAGATGCAACTCATAAACTCCACAGAGATACAACAAACAAGAAATGCTCTGTATTTTGTTATTTTTCCCCCAAAATTCCCCAAGTCTTCAACAACCACAAAGAGTAACACAGTTTAGCTTTTATACCAAAACTGTAAACTCAGAAGAATTAATTACAAGACAAATTAAAAATCTGCTAGATACAATGCATGAGAAATGGCGCTCAAAATAGTTAATGCCACAGAGAGACAAAGAGGAGGGAGCAGGTATGTTTGGGATCTGTACCGCCGCTCAAGGATTTTCTTCATCAATCGGGTGGTTGACCTGTCAACTCCATCAATCATCCTCTGCAAACTGCCATCAATGCCTCAGCTACCTGCAGCCTCTCTAAAATGTAGCAACGACGTACCTCTGAAAGTTTCCCACTCAAAAATGGCCGCACACGCTCAGGAAAAATCTTTCACTGTAGGTTCAAAACAAGACTGTCGATCATCCTCCTGTCGCTGCGATCAACGGTACCCAAAAACATTGAAAAGTTGTCAGCCAGTGAAATCGTACCACATAGGCACCTCATGTTTCTATCGCTAGCTTTTCTCCCTTCGATTTTGCCTTCTTCTCCCTTGTATATGCATGCTCAAATGCATATACAATCGCTTACCTTTGCCTTTCAAAAAACCTTTGTATATGCAAGAGCAAATGCATATACAACTGTTCATCATACAAGGTGGACCCCAAACTGTTATAGAGCAAATTAGAATTCTAATTGGGTTTGGCTTGCATGTCCATTTTGCACTTATCGCTTTGTACATGCAAAAGCATATACAAGCACTTGGTATACAAGTCGGACCTCAAATTTTATAGAACAATTTAAGAATCGGTTCAAATCTGGCTTGTATCCCTTTCATTGCACATCGGCTTGTATATTGGCATATACAAGTGCCTTTTACAACCTACAGACCTCAAATACTTATTCACTGTATTTCACTCCTCCATCGCGTCTGGGTTGTATGTCACCTCTTTGTATATCAGGTTGTATGTTGCATATACAAACCCAACATACATGCAAACTGCGGATCTCGCCACATCATAAGGCAATTTTGAAACATCCTGGAATCTGGCTTGCATCTCGCAAATGTATATTTTGTTTGTATGTCAAAAATACAAAGGCAAACATACAAACCTCCCTAACATACAAACAGGGAATCTTATTGGAATATTCAATATGCATACTCCCCTTGTATGTTGAACATCTACAACTCCACTTGCATATACCCGCGGGCCCCACCGAATGCACCTCCGCTGCACTGTTCACTTTGCATGTCGCGGGCCTTACCAATTGTATCTTTTTGCTTTGAATGTTGCGGAACATACAAGATCACTTTGTACATAGCACTGTTCACTTTGCATATGAGGCAGACCCTTGTATATTTTGCTTGTATCTTGGAGATACAAAGACCTTTGCATGCCTATGGACCCCACTGCATATATCTCCCCAGCCGCACTATAGCAAAAGCATCTGCGCCCTTGTATTTTTTTCAATGCATATCTATATGCAACCCGATATACAAAGCGGGAATATTCCTGAGAATCTGTGAAAGATTCCCCCTTGTTCATGCACCTTTTCAAGCCCGATATGCATTCAAAAATGCATATAACTCATTTTTTCAAAGGCCAATAGAGACTTGGCGAGCTCGTCAATGTATATTGGACCTGTATGTATATACAAGCACCCTTGTACATACAAAGTGACACGCACCTAAAACTGATTTTTGCATTTTACTACTACAGAGGCTGAAAGTGTTGGAAATTTTTGGACTTTTGGGAAGGGGCCTGCATATACATATTCAGGCACCAACAGTGTTTTTGGAATGTTTTGAGATGCCAATGGATGACAATTAGATAGCCTTTGTGCTAGATACCAATGACAATGGGAAACGAAGTCGAGGTGCAAGGGAATGAATGGGATTAGGTGAATGGGTAAAAAGGGGTGGAGGATAGTGCATGGAAGGAACGTATGCATAAGAGGGCAAGGATGTGATCTCTGAGGACTATGTCGCATAGGAATAACATGCCCCATTGTAGGTGGAATACTTAGGATTTTTCATGACAACGCTTATGAAAATAGGATGGATTGTTTGGAAGGGATATGGTATGCCAAGAGATATCTAAAGCATGTTTCAACATTTTGCCCTCATTTCTTTATTAAGATCAAAAGAGGAAGGGAGAATGAATGGATTTGATAGGATAGGTGTACGTAGGTGCAATGGAAAGGGCATGATAAGATAGGATATGATAGGATGGATGAAACAACGTGCCCCCAAGTGTAAGTGACATAGAAGATCATCCTACACATGACACCTATTTACTAGGTTTTCATCATGGTACTTATCCAAGGCACCACCAAGGGTGGTTTTCACCATTGGACGAAGGGATTTCTCTTAATTTTTTTTTTCTTTTTTTTGACTTTTTTGACTTTTTAATGGGAGAAAGGAGAATATGGAAATTGTTAGAAATGAAAGCAACACTACTTCAATGGAAATCTGATTCAAGATAAATTTCAGCAATCTTTAACTATGTGCTATTAACAATGGAGATTGTAAGAAAACTTAAACCCACAATATAGAAATATACCAGAAGCAGAATGAAGCACATAACACAAGTGTTTAACATGGAGAAAACCCTTTCAGGTAAAAAACTCCACCAAGAAAAGAGGTCGAGTTGTATTATCTTCACAAAAGGAGATTACAAATGCATTCACTTCCTCTGTCCTCCAACCTTCACTCTGGTAGAACCTGGTTATCTGTAAACTGTTATATGCCTCTCATCTACTATGCTATCATTTATATATAATTTATACAACCTCAAGACATTAAATGACTTCTTACAAGCCCATAACACTTGTCAAGAGTCACCAATACAACCTTGGGCGTCCATGGCCAAGAATAGGCTCTTACCAGGTCATAAATGATGTCATACATGCATCCTACACTTGGGAAAATGTGCCCATGCAAGCTTGAACACATTGGGGCTAAAAATAGCCACTTACAACATCTTATGATGTGTCATATGCTATTATAAGTGTCATAGATTCTTATGACAACTTACAATTGTCATAGAATCTCTTACACCCTCTTACAGCATCTATGACGTGCATCATAACACTAAAAATAGATTATTCCTCCACATATGCACCCCACTTTGACCAATTACCATTTACCATAGTAAATGACATCCTATAACTACTGCCAGTAACTCTGGGACTTGCCGTGCAGTAACTCCGTAATTATCATGGATAGTAAATAATTTTTACCATTGCCAGTGAAACTCGTACATCCCTTATGGGTAATTACAAATAATAAATGGAATAATACAATAATGGGATTTACAAGGTTAATGGCACCTTATCCCAACATTCTCCCACTTGACATTATACATTGTAAATCAACCCATATGAAATCAAATGAAAAATAATCAGGCACTAGAAACAAGGCCCATGGCCTCTCTGCACCACACAAACTTCTCTTTGCTCATAGGCTTGGTCAATGAATCTGTAACATTTTCCTAAGTGTCTATCTTCTTTAGCTCAATCTCTCCATTTGCAATCAACTCTTGAACAAAGTGATACTGAATATCAACATGCTTAGTTCGAGCATGATACATGAGATTCTTAGCTAAACAGATAGCACTCTGGCTATCACAACCAATTTGAATGTTCCTGCAATTAAAACCAATACATGTACACAGTCTCCTCAACCAAACTACCTCCTTAGAGACATGAATTGTAGCTATATACTCTGCTCCTGTGGTGGACAAAGCAATTGTGGGCTGCCTCTTACTCATCCAAGTCACTACACCTCCAAACAGAGTAAACACATAGCCACTAGTGGACCTTCAACTATCCAAGTCACCTGCCCAATCTGCATCAACAAAACCCTGTATGTCTAAATATTTATTAGCACTATTAGTACAAGAATAAACAAAACAATGATCAGGAGTACCTTTGAGATATTTAAACACCATTTTCTCATAGTTCCAATGTTATCTACGAGGGTTAGACATAAATCTTCTCAAAACTCCCACTGCTTGGGCAATATCTAGTCTAGTGCAAACCATTGCATACATCAAACTCCCTACAGCACTAGCATATGGCACATTAGACATATCCTCAAGATCATCCTCAGTATTTGGACACATATCTAATGAAATCTTAGTTCCAATGTGTAAAGGAACTCTAACTGGGTTACAGTCTTGCAAACTAAACCTCTGCAAAATAGTATTCACATACTTACTTTGTGACAACCACATCTTTCTGTTAACTCTTGTGAATCTCCTCAAAGGTGGAGTAAGAGACTCTACTCATTCTTCTGTATGATCATCTGCACCAACTTCTTCTGTAAAAACAAATTCATCTTCATTAGAACTACTTGAATCTTCTTCTTCTTCTTCACCCCCCAATCCATCATTTTGTTCTTCTTGAGGTGCATCTTGTTGCTCTAAATCAAAGTACACCTTCTTTACCTTTTCATCTTTTTCTTTTGGCTGCTCAAGTTTAGAAATAGCTCTAAGTTCCCTAAAAATAACTTCTCTAGAAAAGATAATCTTGCAGGTTAGTGGATTCCAAAGCTTATAACCTTTCACATTATCACCATATCCAATGAATGTACACTTTTTAGCTTTTGGATCCAACTTAGATTGCTTTTCCTTAGGCACATGAACAAAAGCCTCACAACTAGAAACCTTTAAATGTGAAACAGAAGGTTTCTTACTTGTCCACACTTTATAAGGTGTCGAATCAAGAGCTTACAAGGATATCTATCTATCAAGTAGCAAGCAGTACACACAGCTTCTGTCCAAAAGCATTTATCCAACTGTGCATCACTAAGCATACTTCTGGCCCTTTCCATAATGTTTGGTTCATCCTTTCTACAACACCATTCTGTTGTGGTGTATACGGAGTTGTCTTTTGTCTAATTATACCTGCATGCTTGCAAAACTCATCAAATTCCTTAGAGCAATATTCACCTCCATTGTCAGATCTTAATATTTTTATCTTTAAACCTGATTGGTTCTCTACTAAGACTTTGAACTCTTTAAACTTAGTGAAAACTTGAGATTTATGCTTCATAAAATAAATCCATGTAAATCTGGATACATCATCAATGAAGGTTACAAAATAATGAGATTTTATGATAGATTCATTATCCACAGGTCCAAACACATCCGTATGAATAATTTCTAACTTCTCTTTTGCTCTATTTCTTCCTGAAGGAAATGATTTTCTATTTTGTTTACCAAACACACAATGCTAATAGAAATCAAAGTGCTCATCAGAATAAGAGAAACTGTCCAACAATTTTTTATTCTTAATAGTTTTCAGTACATTATTACTTGTGTGGCCCAATATGTGGTATCACAACATACAAGTGTTTTTAGAAGCCTCAGAAACATAAGAGGCATTACAAACTGTAGTGGCTTCAAGCTTGAATAGGCTTCTGAATCTCTTCCCCTTCACTACCACCAAGTTCCCTCTTACTAATCTGTAGCCATGCTTGTCAAATGTCACATGCATTCCCAAATCATTCAACTTTGAAACTAAAATCAGATTTCTAGCTAATCTAGGAACATGCAAAACACCAGGGAGGGTTTTAATCCTCTCATCATTGAAACACAATAATACCTTTCATTTCCTGACAATCAGGTATGAAGAATTGTCACCAAGGTAGATATTACCTCTTTCATATTCTTCATATGTGGAGAACCATTCCTGATGCGGGGTCATATGAAATGAGCATCCTGAGTCAACCAACCAGTTTTCATCAGAAACAAGATTACATGCACAAAGTAGAACTTCTTCATCTGCATTCAAGGACTTATCCGAAGCACTCTCCCACTCAGTTTCTTGGGGTTTCTGCACTCCTTCACATGTCCCTTTTTACTGTAGTTCCAACATTTAACTCTGTTCTTTTTACCAGGAGTCTTAGACCGGCCCTTGGACCTGTCCTTAGCCTCTTTCTGATCTCCCTTTGGCCCCCTTTCCTTAGACCTTCCCCTAACACTGAGAGCATCCCCTGAACTATTTGAACTCTTCTTCCTCAATTTCTGTGACAATAGCACTGAAACAAGAGCATCCAACTTTGGATCCGCAAGGTTAGCAGTGATAGCAAGGATGACATTCTCCCAAGACTTAGGTAAAGAAAAAAGAATTAAGATACATTTATCTTCCTCACTAACCTCAACTTCTACTGAATCAAGCTGACTCACTAACAAATTAAAAGAATTTAAATGCTCTGCAACTGATTCACCTTTCACATTTTCATGGAAAATAATTTTCTTTTTAAATAAAGTTTATTTACCATACTCTTGGCTTGATAGATCTCACCCAACCATTTCCACAACTTGTATGCAGTCTCTTCCTTTGTGACATTCAATAGGACAGAGTCTGAAAGACACAACTGGATGGTTCCCCATGCCTTCTTATCCAGTCTATCCCACTCATCTTGAAAGATATCATTGGGTTTCTTCTCTTTTTAAACAACCAACCATTGGTTTCTTTCTTCCAACAAATCTTCCATTTTTAGCTTCCACAACTCATACCTTGTTTCGTTGAACTTCTCAATGTCCATTCGAGAGGTTGATGCAACAGTGGATGCAGCCATAATAACAACACAAGATCTGCAAAATAAGCACAACCAAATCTCCCACTGTAGCTACAGCTTCCACACTACCACCCAAGAGTCAAAGTTGGCTAGACTCTGATACCAAATGTTAGAAATGAAAGCAACACTACTTCAATGGAAATCTAATTTGAGATAAATTTCAGCAATCTTTAACTATGTGCTATTAACAATGGAGATTGTAACAAAACATAAACCCACAATACAGAAATATACCAAAAATAGAATGAAGCACATAACACAAGTGTTCAACATGGAGAAAACCCTTTTGGGTAAAAAACTCCACCAAGAAAAGAGGTCAAGTTGTATTATCTTCACAAAAGGAGATTACAAATACATTCACTTCCTCTGTCTTCCAACCTTCACTTCGGCAGAACCTGGGTACCTATAAACTGTTATATGCCTCTCATCTACTATGCTATGGTTTATATATAATTTACACAACCTCCTGACATTAAATGACTTCTTACAAGCCCATAACACTTGTCAAGAGTCAACAATACAACCTTGGGCGTCCATGGCCAAGAATAGGCTCTTATGGGGTCATAAATGCTGTCATAGATGCATCCTACACTTGGGAAAATGTGCCCATGCAAGCTTGAATGCCTTGGGACTAAAAATAGCCACTTATAGCATCTTATGACACGTCATATACTATTATAAGTGTCATAGATTCTTATGACAACTTACAATTGTCATAGAATCTCTTACACCCTCTTACAACATCTATGACATGCGCCATAACACTAAAAATAGATTATTCCTCCACATATGCACCCCACTTTGACCAATTACCATTTACCATAGTAAATGACATCCTGTAACTACAGCCGATAACTCTGGGACTTACCATGTAGTAACTCTGTAATTACCATGGACAGTAAATAATTTTTACCACTGCCAGTGAAACTTGTACATCCCTTATGGGTAATTACAAATAATAAATGGAATAATACAATAATGGGATTTACAAGGTTAATGGCACCTTATCCCAACAGAAATGAGGGACTCAAGTGTCTAGTGGCATGAAGGTGATAGTCCCATTAGAGATGGATGTCATTGCATGGACCATGTCAAATGTCATAATGCTCGTCGATGTTGGTAGGAGATTGTATGAGAGGTAGATGGAGTAGGCAGATAGTGGATTATGAAAGGTTTATGCATGGATGGATGGGTGACTTATCCAAAAACATGGACCATAGGAAGGTGAGGGGTGAAATATGTAGGATAATGGATGAAAGATGGGGAGATGGAGGTATGGAAAGGAATCATGACCAGCAGTTGCACACACCATGATAAACATTGAAGCTTTTGATGTGGAGGGGGTGTAGGAAGCAATGGTGATGTTTTCTTAGTGGATGGTCGATGTAAGTATTTAGGTACCCACATAGACTTAGTGTTTTTATGATTTTTGCTTTGCTTGTGGGATGAAGGAATTTGAAACTTTTGAATGGAATGGCATTTTTGGAATATTTGGATGGAAGAGGAATGTTGGGATTTTGAGAGGTGGATGCCTCATTTGACTTGTTTTAGTTTTTCTTAGGGACCCGTACCATTTTAGTTTTTAACTTTTGTTTTGGAGGTACGGGCTTGGATAGCTTCTTAGATGGATTTTGATTTGATTGTTTGCATTTGTACCCTAAGACCCTTAGGATTTTTGGCTTTATGGGTAGAGGCATCCAAGTGTTTACTTTTGAATCCCATGGGATGGGTGGAATGAGTGGAAGCTCCTTGTTTAGATGATGTGTACATTTTTTTTATCATGATTAAAAAGGTGAGGGGATTTATGAATGATAGGGATCTTAGGTGTTGGAAGCAATAGTGGTAAAGTGGATGGAGGGATAGTAGGAGTTGGAAGTAGTGGAGGTAGATTGGAGGGAGAGAGGTGTATGGTCACATGCTTTTGACATTTGTAGGATGATGGAGGTGGAATGGCAACATATGTGTTGGGAATATGATAGGGTTTGTAGTGGAAAGTGGTGGACTTAGGCGGAATGGAGGAAGTACCAACATATTTATATTGTTGACCTTGGGGTGTGTATCTAAGGCCATATGAGGGTGGAGGGACATTGACATGGATGGGATCCAAAATACCTTGTTCATGAAGGCCTAAGCCTTTACCATGATAGTTCATGTTTTGGAGTATGCGGTTGACTATGGGACTATGTGTAGTTTGGACACTAGACTTGAGTTCTTTATTAGATGAAGAAGGTGAAGTGGTAGACAATGGTTGTTGTTTTCCTAAGGAAGAACATTCATTAATGAAGGCAGATAGGCCAAGGGGATATGATGGTAGACTTGAAATGGGGTCGATAGTGGATGATAATGAAGGATCATTAGAAGCTTAATCATTATTATGTTCATTTAGATCCAAGGTATTTATTTGATCTTCTATGTTGACTTGGGAGGCATGTGACTCATCATGGGAAGTGGATAATGTGCGATCATGAATAGGACTAGAAGGAGGATGGATGGATGGGGTGATAAGCTCTTGACCATGGAATGCATAAAGTGGGCTAAGTGGATCATCATGGACTTCTTGATCATAGGTAGGATCTTGATCATATATGGGAGCTTGGTCATGGATAGGATTAGGTGTGCTATGGATGGGATCAATGGAAGGGGTTTGATCTTGATTTGAATTAAGGACTAATGTCTCCTCATGCTTAGAGTTATGCTCCTGACATAGCTTTTGACTTTGAATGGAAGTGGAAGGCTCTAGAAGAGGCTTGGTATGTTCTAGATGTTTGATGATATAAGGGTGTGATGGGTCTTGACTCTGACACATAGGAGAAGACTCTTCAATAGGCTTGATGGTTGGTAGGCCACATGATGGGTTTGAAGGATTAGAGGTGGCATTTGAAGGCTTTTTGCTTGATAGGTGCCAAGATAGGTGTTTGACATGAGGATAGGTTGTTCCTAGCTAGTAGCCCTTGGATCACATCCTTGGTATGTAGATGGGTGATGGAAGTTGAGGGCTTAGGATTAGGTGGAGTGGAAAGGTCCCATGGTGGAGGGATGAAAGAGGTGGAAGGTGTTGGCTCATGATTAGGATTTTGACTTTGATTAGGTGGAGGATCAAATGGATTGAATGGATTGGTGGATTTGGGCAACTCCACATGTTTACTTTTGTAATGTTTAAACTTAGGGCATGGAGTTAATGGGGGATTGGATAGCAGAAGAGATAATGAAGGGCTTGCATGGAATAGGTTGGCAATTAAAATTTATAGGGAAAAAAAGCTACGAGCATGCAAAAAACAAACTATAGCTAACCCTAGCTCCCAATGGAGTGCAAACTAGCCTAGAAAACCAATCAAACAAATAGAAATAAACTAAGAATCTAAGCTAATATCGACCTATCTCCATTGTCCTCCTTAACCTTGCATTATTGTTCTCAGATTTGCAAGTTTATGCAACAATATAGAGAAGCTCATGTGTGTGATTAGCAAGATATTGGAGATTGTTTAGATATGTCTATGAGAAATCAAGCCAAGAGATCATGAGATAAGAGAGAAGACCTGAAAAATGAACTAGAAAAGTGATTTTATAGAAGAGAAGATTTGAGTGGATGGCCAGGATTTGATGTTGACTTTTGGATGAAATGAAGGGTTGGGATTAGTTAGGGTTTTCTCACCACTAAAGGACAAAATTGAATTTTATATTGGGAGAAATGGTGAGGTGGAGGATGTTTTTAAATTAAATAAATTGGGTTCATTTATTTAATTTATTTGAGAAGGGGACATGTGAACCTTAATTAAACAAATGAGATTTATTTAATTGAGTGAAAGGAGATATTTAGAATGTGAATGATTAAATAATTAATTAATTCAAATTAATTAATTATCCATAGAGGAAAATTAGGGAAAATAGATAAATGTGGCAGAGATTGGTGTTTTGCAATTTGAGGACACTTTTAGGTGTCTACATTTTGCCCCTCTTTGAGATGATGTTCAAGATGATGAGATTTATGTCAAGAAACATGATCTCAAAGAAGCTAAGGAAATTGATAGAGGAAAAGGATGATGATGGAAAGATAGGATGATGATGCCCCCTCGAGAGGATAGGCAGGTTGGACAAACACGGGTAGACTCTCAAAATAAAAGGGATTGGTCAAGGAAGAAAGATAGGGGAATGGATAGAAGAAATGAATGATATGTTACACTAGTAGAAATATGGCAAATAAATGACTAGGTGACTAAAACTTTTAGTCACGTGACCAAAATTCTACTAATTTTTTGCAACACAGCCATAAATGACTAATTTGGTCATCGGTTGAAATGACTAAATAAATGACCAAATAAATGACTAAATAAATGACTAATTTGGTCATTGGGCAAAAAATACAACTAAATAATTGGTCAGACAAATAAAAATGACTATTACTCCTCTATTCCTTTTTCTTTCCAATTTGATCATAATCCATGAATTCAAAGGCAATACAAGACAAGGCAATAAATGTCTGCTTAGACCAAAGGAATAAAGGGAGAGAAAGGATTGAACAAAGGGTTAAGAAGAAAAAAGACAAATCATACAATAGGAAATATACAAAAAAATTTAAAAATAAGACAAGAAAATAGACAAACTGGATAGATACAAATAAAATAAAGACAAAATTATTAATTATAAAACTTTTAAATATACTATAATATTGATAAATTATTTAATTTTGCAAGTCCAGTATGTACAAGTATAATTTAAGTTAAATTAATTTAAATTATATAATTTAATAACTTAAGTTGTATAATTTATAACTTATACACAAATAAAAATGACTAAATAATTAGTCACACAAATAAAAATTAGACAATACGATATTAAAGTGGATAATTAAAAAAAATATTTTGAATTGAAGGAGTGGGTTGTATTATAATATAATATAATAATAATATATTATATTACAATACAATATAATATAATATATTATAATATAATATGATATTATATAATATAATATATATAATATTATATTATTATTATATATATTATATAATATTATATTTTTTTTTATCATTAAGAATGCATAGCATCATAATATTATATTAATATAGAAAGAGTATTTATATATTACAAAAAAGCCCTCTAATCCAAGATATGATCAAGGAGATCCATAAATGGTCGATAGAAGAAAAAGCCCAAATGGCTAGATATTCCATATGAGAAGCATAGAACCAAAAAAGACCCTTTATCAGTAAACCCTATACATTTCCCATATTAAGATTAGTAACCCGGAAGCCATGAAGAGTAGCAAGATTTTCCTCAGCCATGACAGGTTCCACTGGTGGTTGAAAGTGAAACAGAAAATTCCAAGCATTAAACACCTCTTCAATTCTCTCACGCTTTGAATGACCAAAAGTAGATTTGTGTGAATGAAGAGAATTCTCAAATAACTCTCTGTTATCAGATTGAAGACTAGTGATCATAGATTGAAAAACATAGTTAAAGCTTGGTTTCTTAATGAGGTCATCCTGAGGGAACAAACCACCAATTGGAGCCGACCCATCATGTAGATTGTAAATAGTAAAAGCCTCAAATAATTTAGCCTCAGGTACTAGACATTCATGCACAAATAGGGTAGCTAGACGTTTAACCATGTCGACATTTTGGAAGACGTCCATAGCATTTGATAAGAAATGAGAAACCAAATGAGAGGCAAAGCATACCCTAGATTGGCAGAAGAACTCTTTGTCACAAACCTCCACCAATGCATCTTCAACTTCTTCATCAAATGACTTAAAAGCCCTTGCCAAAAGTTCAGAGCTGATATTGCCATGCAGGGGTTGTTCCCATTGCTGAACTGGAAGGAAGATGCGACCATTGTGGGGAATGAGAGACATTTTCCAGAAGCTACACAAATTGGAACATGGGAAGAATGGCAGAGAAGCCACCATGATCATCATAATAAAGAGAGGTGCACACGAACCAGAATAATGATGATGAGACCTTCGGACGGGTGGAGCCATAAAGGAGATGCAGGTGAGATCTAATTGAGAGTGAAAAAATCCTCTCGCATCAAATAACATACTCAAAAATGAATGAGCCCACGTGATCAATACATGTGCAATGTTGAGAGAGCAGTGCCACAAGGAGGCAGTAGAATGAGCCAAAAAGAAGGGGGCTCAAAAAATAAGAGCATACCTGTCAACAAAACAAACCGTTAGAAAAAATAGACCGTTATAGACCCGAGATCATCTCCTCTTTGATAATTTTCTCAAAATCTAGGATTTGGCCAATCATGTTATATATATAATATAATATTTATATTATAATGTATTTAATATTATATAATAATATATTTAATATTATATTATTATATATATTATATAATATTATAATATAATATAATATTATAATATTATAATATTTAAATTATAATATATTATAATATTATATAATAATATAATATTATAATATGGGCACCAAAATTTTCATTTCATTTTGGTGCCCATTCGTTGAAACCCTAACTCGGAAAGGGACAAAACTAACCTATTTTGTTTCATCTCCTTTTTATTTTCTTACTCAGTCCACTAACCGAGCCTTTCCCATTGGTTCATCCGGAGATAGGGATTCACATCGCTTGATTCCATTCACTTTCTAAGCTATCAGATGAGGAGTCCAAATGGCAGGCTTCGAGGTACTCTTGATTTGTTGCTCAAATTTCTTGACAAATATAATTCGTTCCTTCACAGTTCAATACCTCAAGCTGAGATGAAGTTTCATCTTTTCCTTCCAAGTCAGCAAGTCGCGTGCTCTCCTGTGTTGTTAATCTGATTTGGGCTAGTAAAATCATAGGTCGTAATGTTCACCCAGTCCATATTAGCAGTTATAGAAGCCACGGGATATTCTCTCACTACACCCCACTGAAAGAATTGGTTTGAGAAATAGATGGCAACGGTGAGCAGTAGGGGATCCTTGGCAGAGGTTATGGCCTCTTCATCCATCGCAGTTTTCCATTCTGTGAATAGCTGCCCCTAGTTTTCCATGTCTGCCAGGGTTTGAGGATACTCCCAGTCGAGATCAAGACCATCAAAGGAATATTGCCTGGCCAGAGACATGGCTGAGTCAATGAATTTTTTGTATAGTGAAGAATCGGCAGCCATCGTGGTGAAGTCATCCATCTTGGTATTTCCTCCGCCGACAGAAAGCAAGGTTTTCAATGAGGGATTGCTCTTCTGCACTGTGGAGGTGAAGAGTGCGATGCTTTCCTGGTTGCCTATAGAGACGGTGACCTCATACATTTGTAGATTGAGATCTACGAAAGCGTAGAGGAGATGGGTGTAGAGAGAGGCATCCACAGAGGAGGGAGGGAAATAAGAATAGTTGTAAGTAGGCCAGTACCCCACTTTCACGCTAATTGCTATGGGACAAAGTAAAATGAGGCTGATGATCAAGACTCGCAATTCATGTTCTCAAGCGTGTGTAGAATAATATAAATGTAGCTAGATTTTATGCACTCAAGTGGTGACTGTAATTGGCCGCTACAGTAGCGAGCCACTAATAACGGAGTGGTGAATGGCTATGCAATCGGCATTCTCGTCTCGCAATTTTGGTATGGCACTGCCAATCGGTACTACCCTTTTTAATTTTTCCCACAAAATTCAATTTATTCTCCTCTTTTCCATTACATGATGTTGGTAGGAATAAAGGCATTTCGGTCATTCCTCTCCCGCCCTTCATATGCAGACCTCCTCCCCGGTGCAGCAAGTGGGTGATTGTTTGAACCCTAAAGGTAAACCCTAACTCAGAAAGGTTCAAAACCCTAACCTATTTTGTTTCATCTCCTTTTTATTTTCTTACTCTTATCAGTCCCGACTTCTCTTTTTTGCTATGAATGATTGGAGCAGAGTGGGTGCAGCAGGTGGGTGAGCTTAAGCTCTCAATTTGTTGATAAGCAATGGCGACCCAGATGAGACGTTGAATCATGCTTGGGCTCCATATGCTATTGGACATCATAACTGCATGTAAGTTCTAGGGTTTTGGATTAACCTTCCTTTCTTATGATCTTTATGAATCTGGGTTCAAATCTATTGCCATTCATTTGCTAGAATTATTTATGAGTATTAATCTGACAAGTGAGATGCTTATTTTGTAGGTGGATTGAATCGAAAATGTTTTCTAGGCTTGGATTGAATTGGGTTCTCTTGTGTAACATTCAGTTTATTTCTAACAAATCTATCACAAAAGATAATTAAACCATTTTTTTATTTTACAGATATGCCATCTACAAAAATCTATGTGTAATCATGTATTTAGTTTTGTGTTAATGTCTTCTTTGTTCTCTGTTTTGTTATACTAAAAAATAGTTAGACCCTAAGGCATTTATCTTTTTGCAGTCTTTTCTCTCTATACATTAAATTATGTGTCTTGTGGTCAAGGGTTCGAAACTTGACCCAACAAAAAGTTTCAAAACTTTTATGCATGTTTAATGAAATTAAAATACTTAATGGTGTTATTGTTTTTTCACCTTTTTTTGATTTGCAAGATTTTGATGGTACACAGAATGTATCAAATGTTGCAAGGTGTGACCCTTGGTCTTCTTGTTCAGCGCTGCCTTGCTGTGGTTTGTGACAAGGGCTTAACCGCCTCCCGTGCTTGTTAAGTCAAGTGGTTGTATCGGGCATTAATAGGTCGATCTTTTGGTGCAACGGCAACTAACAGTTGGTATCAGAGCTGAGGTCATGGGTTCAAACCCCGCGTTTGCGCTGGGGGGGTTGTTGCAAGGTGTGACCCTTGGTCTTCTTGTTCAGCGCTGTGCTGCGGTGGTTTGTGACAAGGGCTTAACCACCTCCCGTGCTTGTTAAGTCAAGTGGTTGTATCGGGCATTAATAGGTCGATCTTTTGGTGCAATGGCAACTAACATCAAATTCACAAAAGGATGAAGCTTGGAAGGTGAAAGGTGAATACGAGCAAGGAAGAGTTTGAATGTGAAATGCTCTGATACAAATTCACTATTTAACAGTGCATGAGCTGAGATAATATTTTTTGAATAAGGAGAAACAAATTTTATAAATGTTTAATAAATTGTGTAAATGATGTAAATGAGCTACGATGAATGTTTAATAAATGATGTAAGACAGTCAGCGAGACAAGTTGCTAGTGATGCCAGTGAGGCTAAAATCAGTGAGATTTCTGTTTAGCTAGTGAGGCTGTAACCAATGAGGTTTTGCTTTGCCAGTGAGACATTGAATGTAACCGGTGAGACTTAATGAAATAAATTTTTAGAATATTTGTTCAAGCATTTTAGTCTTCATTTCATGGTGCTTCTCTCAACATTTGAATATCTATGATACCTGAAGTTTATATGCATAAATTTGTGAGGATTAATTAAGTTAGATTTGATTTGTAACTTGAATCACTGATTCATCCAAATAAATGACTAAACCATGACTAAATAAATGACTACCATGACTAAAATAAATGACTATAATGACTAAATAAATGACTACCATGACTAAAATAAATGACTACAATGACTAAATAAATGACTACCATGACTAAATAAATGACTGCAATTTTTAGTAGTTTTTTTATTCATTTATTATTATTTTAATCAATGACCAGTTAACAACAATCAATGACTAAATTAATGACTAAATATACTACCAAATTAACTTAGAATAGTGGTGATAAAAATGCGACAAAATGCGACAAAAATTTGAGGTCTTCACAAGGAGACCCCTACCTTCACAACGGCGTTTATTTTTCGAAGCCACTAGGGCATGGAGACGCTCATTTTTTCTGGCAAATGAACGACCAGGGTTTCGAAAGGTTTTTCACAATTTTTGCCAAAACTCTTTTCAGGCCCGCCATTATCCATTTCGATTCAACAATTCTGGTTCCTTCAGTAGTAATTATGGATACAATCTTTCTAATTTACCTAGAAAGGTAGATTCAGGAAATGGAGTTCATCAGGTATGGAAGGAAAAGGTAAAATCTCCTCAGGTTAATATAGCTCATGGTGAGGAAAGTCATATTTGCAGGGATAGGGTTTCTTCAGAAGTTGTTAATATTCAAATTCCGGAGGATATGGTCAACACATCTATTCAAGATCTTACTACAAGGGCCTAATTGGTAAGGTCTGGAACCCTAATTTTAATTTCAATAGTTTTCTTCACTGGGTTGGGGTTACATGGAAAGGGGTTTCAGATGTTTTCTTTTTACACAAAGAATTATGTGTGTTTACGGTGGTTTTTGAGAATGGATGCTTTTGAAATAAAACCCTAGATCAAAAGTTGTGGTTTTATCACGGCAAAGGGATTTGTTTGCAGAAGTGGGAATCAAATTTTGACCCAGTTAAAGCTAATATGAACTTTGTCCCATTCTGGATTTCTTTACCCAACCTTCCGTTGGAATATAGGGATCTTGCTATTATTGAATTCTGTGCACAAAAAATGGGTTTCTTTATTAAACATGATTTATCAAATTTTCAGCATCCAGACCTACCTGTGAGATTTTCTTTAATTTTAAATACTTCGTTTCCCTTTCCCAAATTCATGGAGTTTCACTCCAAATTTGGGAAGTGGAAACAAGTAGTTGTTTTTGAAAATCCAATGCTTATGAACAATACAGACGTGATGGGTAAAAATGAAATTGAGGAGGCCTTGGATGAAGTAAATTTTGCTAAAGAAAATTTAGATTCTGTTAACTTAGGGGAAGCATCATTGAATCATTTTGTCAATTCCCCTATTTCTGATGAAGGATACCAGTCTGCTACGGGAATTGAAAATGAATGTCCCTTTGAGTTTGCTTTTGGCACTTTTGAGGAGTGTGATACTCCTGTCTTTTCGAGTGATAAAATTAAGAAAAATTTGCTTAACTCTTTAAATATTGAGGAAAATAGTAAAAAGGACATTACTAATATTTTGGATGAGTCAGGTCTGGTTGGGTCTACGTTTTCTAAGCAAGAAGCTAATGAATTTGTTGAAAGAACCTTTTGTAAGGTGGCCTCTGACCTGATAGAAGAACTGGTAGATGAGGTAGTCGCTGAGAAGCCAAATTCTCCTGCTGATAATCCCAATCTTTTAAATAACTCTATCCTCAGTGCTGATCCTGAGAATTACCTAAACCAGGGGATAGTACACCAATCTGCACCTTTAGGAGAAAATAGTGAGGTTTTTGACTTTTCTACTAAATTGTCCATTTCTCAATCATTGAGTCAAGACTCACCTACCAAACAGGGTTCTATCTCTCCCTCTAAGAGAGGACGCAAACCAAAATCCTTTAAAACGCAAGAAGAAATTAAAGCGGGTTTACAGGCCACCTTGGATACTTGTCTGAGATCGGGGAGAGTGAGAAACTCTCCCCGCGAGCAATGAAGCTCCTTTCTTGGAATGTTAGGGGCATCAATGCCCCTAACAAAAGACACTTGATAAAGTGTCAGTTAGATTCCTCTGGAATGGATATTGTTTTACTCCAAGAGTCTAAGTTATCAACTTCTCAAGCTGATCTTATTTTTTCAAGTTGGTTGAAATGGAAGTATCTTCATTCTCCCTCTCAAGGGGCCTCAGGGGGATTGGTTATTCTTTGGGACAGTACAGTGTGTGTAGTAGAATTAATTTACTCTATTTCTAATTTTATTCTGGTTAGGGTCACTTCTCCTTCTTTTAATTTTTGGTTATTTAATTTCTATGGCCCTACTGCAACTAGGGAAAAAAAACATTGTTGGGACACTCTAACAGCACTTCTAGCACGCTTATCTGGAGAGAAAGTTATTTTAGGAGGGGATTTTAATTCTATTACCTGTCTAATAGAAAAATCGGGTGGTATCTCCCCTCCTCAGAGGGTAATAGAGGATTTTAAAGGGTTCATATCAGATAATGCTTTGATTGATAGCCCACTACTTAATGGGACCTTCACCTGGTCAAACCGGCGGAAAGACTTTTTAAACATAGCAGAAAGATTGGATAGATTTCTTTTTTCGTCTGAATGGTGTCTTGAGGTAAATATTGTTGGTACTTCTATTATCCCTTTTACAGCTTCCGATCATTTTCCTATTTCTATTCAACTTGGTGCCTCTTTGGGGAAAAAAACCACTAGGACCTCATTTAAATTCCAAGCTATGTGGTTCAGAGATAAAAATTTCTTATCCCTATTGGAATCCTGGTGGAAGAATGCTCCTTTTGTAAAAGGTTCTCATATGTATTGGGTTAATGAAAGATTAAAATATATCAAGAAACAACTTATGGATTGGAATAAATCCTCTTTTGGTAACATTTTTTCACAAAAAGCTACCCTTCAGTTACAATTACAACAGTTAAATGAAGCCATAATTTCTAATGGCATGGATAATGTATCCTTTGAACTTGTAAAATCACTTCAATCTCAATTAGAGGAAATTTTGGCTAGGGAAGAGATTTTCTGGAAACAGAAATCACGGGAATTATGGTTAAAGGAAGGGGATCGTAATACAAAGTTTTTTCATGTCTCATCCATGTTAAGAAGACACAAAAATTCTATTTTCTCCATAAAAGATTCTATGGGAAATATTCTACAAGATGACTCTCTCATCCAGAAAGAAGGTATTATTTTTTTTTAGAAATTACTCTCCAAAGATTCAACTCAGATTCCTAGCACAGCTATTTTTGAAATTCTGAATCATATTCCTAATCTGATTTCCCACGAAGATAACCTAGAATTGATGAAAAAGTTTACCTTAGAAGAAATTAAGGCAATAGTCTTCTCTTTAGAGCTAGATAAATCTCCTGGTCCAGATGGTTTTACTCCACTTTTCTTTCAAAAATGCTGGGAGTTTGTGGGTAAGGATATTTGGTTGGTTGTAGAAGAAGCTTGGAGAAGTAGAACTGTTTTGAAAGAGATTAATTCAACATTTATTGCTCTAATTCCTAAAGTCACTTCTCCTTCATCTTTTGCTGATTTCAGACCTATCTCTTTATGCAATACTTTTTACAAGATCATATCCAAAGCAATAACGTTAAGATTAGCTACATTAATCCCCAAAATTGTCACTGACGAACAAGGAGGTTTTGTCCCAGGTAAGGAAACTTCAGAAGGTGCTTTGATTGCTCATGAGGTAATTCACTCAATCCATCAACACAAACTCCCTGCAATGTTGATTAAATTGGATATGCTAAAAGCATATGATAGAGTGTCCTGGGATTTTCTGTTTCATGTTCTTCTTAAGTTTGGTTTCTCTCCAAAATGGTGTAAATGGATCCAGTCTTGTATTACTGGTGTAAGGTTTTTAGTACTGATTAATGGTACTCAATCTGAATTTTTTAAGTCCTCTCAAGGCATAAGACAGGGAGACCATCTCTCTCCTTTTTTGTTTATTTTAATAGCTGAAGGCCTGAGTAGGCTAATTTTGAGTCAGAATTCTTTGGGTTATTGGAAAGGGATTAATATTCCTAGAATTCCTTTTTCTATTACACATGCTTTGTTTGCAGATGATACTTTGTTGTTTGGGCAACCTGTGATAAAGGAAGCTAGAGTTTTGAAGGAAGTCATTTCTAAATATTGTTTAGTATCTGGTCAAAAAGTGAATCATAGCAAGTCTACAATTTTCTTCTTCTTTTCTTCTGTATTGGTGCAAAATAGGATAGCCAAGTATCTTGGTTTTCAAATCGCCACCCTGCCATCAAGGTATTTGGGAATCCCTCTTTTCTCGGGTTCAATTAAAAACATGTTCTGGGAAAAGCTTATTACAAGCATCAAATCTAAAATATCATCCTGGAAAGGAAAATGGCTTACTTTGGCAGGTAAACTTTTGATGATTAAAATAGTCTTATCAGCGATTCCAGTTTATTTGCTATCAGTTTTAAAGGTCCCGAAAACTATTCTTACATATATTGTGAACATGTTACGAAAATTTCTTTGGAATGGCTCTAATTTGAATGGGCGAAAGATTTCCCTCCTCTCTTGGGACAATATCTGTATCCCTAAACAATTTAGCGGAGCTAGAATTCATAATATTGCAGCTCAAAATAAAGCTCTAGGAGCTAAACTCGTTTGGAACTTATATGAAAAAGCAAATTCTAAATGGGGAAAGATAATGTATGCCAAATATCTAGATTCTTTTAATCCTGAAAGATTATTTACTACCCTAAATCCAAAGGAAGGTTCTCACATGTGGAATTTTTTGATCCATTGTCGAGAAGTTATTTCTTCTTATTTAACTTGGGTTATCCAGGATGGAAATTCTGCCTTTTCTGGGATGACTCTTGGAACAATCATCCCCCTCTAGCTGAAACTGAAGGTCTCCATGAGATAAAGTCTTTGCTATGTCAGGTTTGGGGATTAAAAGTTAAAGATTATTATGAAATTGATCCAAATTCAGAAATTAATTCAGTCAAATGGAAAAATTTTGATGAGTTTTTGGTCCCTCAAGAGCAAAAGACCCTTCTTAAGAATATTTTGAAGGATCATAGACTATTTATCTCCGGAGAAAAAGATAAATCAGTTTGGGCTTCTTCAAAATCAAGTCGTTACACAGTTAAACAAGGTTACCTAAGTATCACTAGTAAGGTTTCCAATTCAAATCTTTCTTGGCCTTATAAGTTATGTTGGAGTGATCCATCCTTGCCCAAAGCAGGAGCATTTACTTGGTTAGCTCTACATTCCCGAATCCTTACTAGCGATAGATTAGTTAAACTTGGGGTTGCAAATTCCTTTTTATGCCCCTTCTGTCAGCAAGTGGAGGAGACAGTGGATCATCTTTTGTTGAATTGTGATTTCTCTTCCCAAGGCTGGTTGTGGCTTCTTTCTAGACTGAACTGGTCGGGTCCTCTTTCTTGTTCCTTGTTTGAGGTCTTTCAAAGCTGGCCTTTACTAGTCTCCAAGTCTACTTTTTCTGCTTTGTGGATTGTTTCGCCAAGCATTGTCATCTGGTCTCTATGGCTAGAGAGAAATAGTAGAATTTTTAAGAAAGTAAGTAATCCTATTCATATTGTGTTGGGCAAAATTGAAACTACTATTTCAGAAGTGGTTTTAGCATCTTTGTTATCTAAGAAGGTGGGTTCTCTAATTTTTACAAGTTGGGATGACATGATCTTAAAGACTTGGAAGCAATTAAGGGTGCCTGATAATAGTTGCTTCAAGTCTGATATTGTAATTGATCGATCCTGCATCAAATGGATCCCTCCGCCTGAATCTTTTGTCAAGCTTAATTTTGATGGTGCGAGTAGAGGCAATCCAGGAATCTCCAGTGCAGGTTGTGTTATTCGAAATCATCAGGGAATTATTCTGAGAGCTTTGTCAATTAATCTCGGTATAATAACAAATAATGAGGCTGAGGCATTGGCTTTAATAGTAGGTTTGAAACTAGCATTAAAATATGGTTTTACTAATCTCATTATGGAAGGGGATTCACTGAATATTGTTAGAGCCTTCTCTAATAACTCCTCTCCGAGCTGGAAAATTGAGTACATCTTAAAATCTGGCAGGGATCTTTTAAAACATTTTCATTCATTTCAAATAAGGCATACCTATCATGAAGGTAACCTCTTAGCCGATTTTCTGGCAAATTTTGCTTTTAGTTCTAATGCTTTGGCAATTGAATGGGACTCTGATTCTTTCCTTCAAATTCCTGGCATTAATTATATTTTGGCTAAGGATTCTATTGTGTAAACTATGATAACTTGGCACTACTATTTAGATTTTAATCTATCTTTTCGTATTATTCTTTGATGTTAAGCTGACGTTGTCCAAAGTATGGGTACTTTGTCTTCGGCGGGCAGATTGTACCTTGTTGCTTGCTTCTTACGACGGCTGGCAGATCATTTCATTTTATCATTTATGAGTTTTAAGAAGCACTCATTCCATTCATTTCACTTGGTATTTTGCTTATTTTCTACTATAGCAACTGTTATTGTATCTCGCTCCTTCTTTTTATGTCGTAATTTGCTTTGAGCCCTCTTTCAGCAGCTGGTAGTATTTTCTGTTATTTGTTTCACAACAGAGCTTAACAGTTAATATGGGTTCTATCCGCCAGAATACTCAAATTTCTTGGCCAATTCAGAATTGGGAACGTCCCCTTCTTGGCCGTTTAAATCCTAATTCTTTGTAGGAATTTTTTAAAGTCTATGAGGCATCTGTGGGCATAGCTATTATCCAGGTATGTAACTTACCAGCTCTTCATTCTCCAGTTGCTATCTATCCTTCTCAGGTTACTTCACATTTTCTTTCAAATGCAATGGATCTCTTGTAATCTGGTGATAGGGTAAGGGTTTTGGGGTTAACGTTTATTCAGAATGATCATTTTTCTGTTGACTTGTATAATTCTGCCTTAAATGATTATGATCTGCACGAAGGTATTGCTCCTGTGGGAGGGTTGTTTGATTGCAGGTGCTTATTTCGTATGCCTGGTCTGCATTGCCTCTTTAGTGCGTTCTCTCGTGGCCTCCACAACAACTATGTCATCTCTTTTCAAAATTCACTTCATTGTCACAGGCTTGAATTGGGTAATCAGTTGGCAGATAAGGCTTTGGAAGTGTTTCATGCTTTGTTGTTCCTGCTGAATTATGTGCCTTCTCCTCCGCCCCTTCCTCCTCAGCTTGCAGCTCCTCAGCCTGCAGAAGATGATGACCGTGTTGAGGATCATGCCCCGCAGGTTATAGAGTTAGCAAATTAATGGGGAACTTCTTCATGTTTTTGCCTCCAGCGGTTACTTTTTTGGTTTTTGTATATGCCAGTTGCTCTGTAATTTCATTTTAAAAATATTGTAAACTCTGGCAAGTTGTTAGTTATATTTTTCGATTGGACCGACTCATGTTTTTGAGTTGATTATGTATATTCTCGTTTAATTTAGGCTATAACCAGAGGTTTTCTTTGTTGATTCTTTCCTGTCGGTATGCCTCTCTTGAATCTGGCATTTTGTAACTTTTTTATTAATCAATTTTAGTGGTTCTGCCACTTTTTGTCAAAAAAAAAATATACTACCAAATTACCAAATATACTACCAAATAGATGACTAAATATACTACCAAATTGATGACTAAATATACTACCAAATTGATGACTAAATATACTACCAAATTAATGACTAAAATTTGTTTAGTCATAAATTTGGTCGTGAGATAAATGATGAGCAATAAACTACCAATGGTCGCATGACCAAACTAATGGTCACATGACCAATTTTTGGTAGTTTTTTTAGTCATTTATTTTTGTTTTTCTACTAGTGTTAAGTTGCAATGAAGGTGGAGGAATGAAGATGCGAGAGAGAGATAGTGGAGGAATGAAAGATTGGCTAGAGGAAGGGAATGAGATCTTGCTTTGATAGATTTTTGAGCTTCTCACTTACAATTTTTCTGCTTATCATCATAGAACTTATTATGTCAAGGGACAATAATTACAATGGCGTGATAGAGGCCAAAGTGAAGAAATGTGATCCCTTGCGAAACAGGCACATGACAGACAAGGAATGCCTGACTCAGACTAGTAACTGTGGTACCTTGTCGGAACATGCAATGAGATAACTGTGAGGTGTGCAATTCCTTATGCAAGGAAGCAGTTTTTCTTTCCAATGCATAGGATGTCTTTGATTCACACCCAATGGAATCCTAATCACATGCAAGGCACCAAGTTGCCCTAATCATTTTACCAAGACAAACTGCAAACAACAATCAAAGAAAAAGATCTCGCTCTATCCTTACTTCTCTTCATCACTTAGGGACTGCCTTGAGAAGCATAAGAATGAGACCAAACAATAATCCAATAAAATAAGACAGACTAGACCAACAACCATTTGGACCTTTTGCCAAATGATATGTGTTTGATTGATTATGATTAGATGAAGGAGGCCTAGTTTCAGGATAGGAAGCATGTCGTATAAGACGCCTGGTCTAGTTTCGATAATGCAACATCTTGTATAAGGCAAGTGATAAGATTGGGACATCCCGTATAAGACATGTGGTCTAGTTTCAAGAATGTTGCAAGTTGTAAAATGATTGGCATGTGATGATTTGATTTTAGAAATGATGCATGTCATATAAGGCATAGAGTCCTGGTTTCGATGATGCCCCATTCTGTGTAGGAAATGTGATAGTTGATAAGAATGGTTGATAATGACATATGATTATCATGAGGTGATTGATTGGTTTGACTGATTGGATAGTTTGTCGTGTTGATGTTTGGGATTGTTTTTCATGTGAAAGATTGATTGCTTTATCTGATCAAAGTGTCCATCTCATCAAAGGACCACTTATTATGATAGTTTGACTCAACAGGCCCTAAGGGACTGACCTAATGCCTCAAGGGCTCATCAAAGATGGCCTTTCCTACGTGAAAGCTCAGAGGCGTCATAGTTCGACCTTGTGGTTGACACTGTTTATTGCTTGGGTTTTTGGTTGATTATGTGATTTTTTTTGTGATTTTTGATAATATGCGATGTTTTTGGGATTTTGAGAATTTTTTATTGTTTTTGGATTTTTGAGAATATTTGGATGTTTTTGGATTTTTGAGATATTTGGATGTTTTTGGATTTTTGAAAATATTTGATGTTTTTAGATTTTTGAGAATATTTGGATGTTATTTGTGTTTTCTGAAAAGTTTTGATGGGTTTGATTCAAATGTAAGATAAATGATAACACATGCAAGAAAGCAAGCAAGCATGCACAAATGATTCAAAAACAAACAAGGTATTGCCCCTGTCAAGCTGTAAACCAATGATTATTGATTGATTGATGATAATGATGATGTCTGGTTTCAAGAAATAAAACATGTCGTCTAAGATGCCTAGTCTGGTTTCGACAATGCAACATCATGTATAAGACAATTGATTGGTTGATTGATACTAGTGTTGTTGGCCATGCGAGCAACACTGGGGTTTAACTGATGATTGACTGATTGGGTTTACATCAAGATTAGGATTAAGACCATTGATGCAATTAGATAATTTAGCAAGAGTGGTTAGCTCGATTGGTATGGTTTGAGGATGACTTGCATTTGGTTTGATTGCTTGGAATGATTTGAGTTGGTTTTGATTTGATAGAATGATTTGATTGATTTGATGAGGATGATTGATTGGATGAATTGATTTGAACGAGTGACTTGATTGAATTTGATGAAGAATTGGTGATTTGAATTGAAGAATGGAATTGATCTGATTGAATTGATTGAAATGATTTGAAGAATGGAATTGATTTGATTGAATATTTGGGTGATGTGATTGATTTTGAAGAATTGATTTTATTTTGATGATGTGATTGATTAGACCATTTGAATGAATGGATTGAATGATTTTGGAGGATTGATATGTTGAGTTGATTGATTTTATTGCTTGGATTTTTGTAGGATATTTGATTTTTTTTTTGTATTTTTTGAAATATTTGATATTTTTGGATTTTTGAGAATATTTGGATGTTTTTGTGTTTTTTTGAGAGTATTTGATATTTTTGGATTTTTGAAATGTTGTGATTTTTATGTATTTTTGAAATGTTTTGGGATGTCACTGGATGAAAATTTGGGTAGCCTTTGTGCTAGATACCAATGACAAGGGAGAACCAAGTCTAGGTGCAAGGAGGAAGGATGGATAAAATGATAGGTGATAATGGATGGAATAGATGTATGTGTAAGAAAGCAAGGATGTGATCTCCAAGGACTATGTCGCATAGGAATAACATGCCCCATTCGAGGTGGAATGCTTAGGATTTTTTATGACAAGGCTCATGCCACTAGGATGATGATAGGATTGTGAACAGGATTGGTTTGAAAGAGATGAGGTATATCAAGAGATAACCAAAGCATGTTTCAACATTTTACCCCCATTCTTAATCAAGATCAAAAGAGGAAGGGAGGATGAATAGACTCAATGTGATAGGAATATGTATGTAATAGATAAGGATGGTAGGATAGGAAATGGTATGGTAAGATATGATATAATAGGATGGATGATACCTTGTGTCCCCAAGTGTAAGTGACATAGAAGATCAACCTACACATGATGCCTGTTTGCCAGGTTTTCATCATGGTACTTATCCAAGGCACCACCAAGGGTGGTTTTCACTATTGGACGAAGGGATTTCTCTTTACTTTTTTTTTAAAACTTTTTTGACCTTGTGAATGGGATAGGTGGAATATGGAAAGGAGGGACTCAAATGTCTAGTGCCATGCAAGGTGATAGTCCCATTGAGGAAAGATGTCGTCACATGGACCATGTCAAGTGTCATTATGCTCATCAATGTTGGTAAGGGATTGTATGAAAGTGAAATGGATTAGGTAGATAGTGGATTATGGAAGGAAAATAGTGGATTATGATGTGGATTATGTCAGACTTATGAAAAAGGATGAATGGAAGGATTATGCAAAAGCATGGACCATAGGGAAGTGATGAGGAAGATATGTAGGATAATGGATGAATGATGGGGAGATGGAGGTATGAAAAGGAATCATGACCAACGGTTACACACACCATGATAAACGTTGAAGCTTTTGATGTAGAGGGATAGGAAGCAATGGAGATGTTTTCTTAGGAGATGGGTGATGTAAGCATATAGGTACCCACATAGACTTAATATTTTTATAATTTTTACTTTTCATGTGGGATGAAGGAATTTGGGATTTTTGAATGGAATGGTATTTATGGATGGTTGGGATTTTTGAGAGGTGGATGTCTCTTTTGATGTGATTTCATTTTGCTTAGGGACCCATACCATTTTGTTTTTGACTTTTCTTTTGGAGGTATGGGCTTGGATATCTTTTTGGATGTACTTGACTTCAATTCTTTGTATTTGTACCCTAAGGCATTAGGATCCTTAGGATTTTTGGCTTTATGTGTAGAGGCATCCAAATATTTATTTTTAAATCCCATAGACATAGTGGAAGCTTTATGTTTAGACAATGTGTGCATTGGTTGTTCATGATTAGGATATTTAGGGTATTTATGAATGATAGGAATGTTAGGTGTTGGAAGCAATAGTGGCAAAGTGGATGGAGGAATATGCAGAGTTGGAAGAAGTGGAGGTAAAGTAGATGGTGGAAGGTGTATGGTCACATGCTTTTGACACTTGTAGGATGATGGAGGTGGAATTGCAACATATGTTTTAGGAATGTGATGGGAAGTGGTGGACTTAGAAGGAATGGAGGAAGTACCAACATCTTTAGATTGTTTACCTTGGGGTGTATATCCAAGGCCATATGAACATGGGGGACATTGACATGGATAGGTTCCAAAATACCTTGTTCATGCGATGGACAATAGGACTAGGTGTGTTTTGGACACTAGACATGAGTTCCTTATTTGATGGAGAAGGTGAAGTGGAAGAAAATGGTTGTTGTTGTCCTAAGGAAGAACACTCATGGATGAAGGTGGTAAGACCAAGTGGATATGATGGTGGATTTGAAATAGGATCAATGGTGGATGAAGAAGGATCATTAGGATCTTGATTGTGTTCATTAGGATCCAAGTTATTAGTTTGATCTTCTATGTGTACTTGGGAGGCATGTGTCTCATTATGAGAAGTGGATAATGTTTGTGTGTTAGGGCTAGATGGAGGATGGGTGGATGGAGTGATAAGCTCTTGATCATGGAATTCATAAAGTGGACTAAGGGGATCATCATGGTCTTCTTGATCATAAGAAGAATCTTGATCATATATGGGAGCTTGATCATGGAAAGGATAAAGTGTGTTATGGATGGGTAGAATGGAAGGGGTTTGATCTTGATTAGAATTAGGGACTAATGCTTCTTCATGCTTAGGATTGTGCCCTTGACATATCTCTTGACTTTGAGTGGAAATGGAAGGCTCCTCAATAGGGTCAGTATGTTGTGGCCCACATGATGGGGTTGAAGGGATGGACAAGGTATTTGAAGGCTCTTTGATAGGTGCTAAGATAGGTGTTTGACATGGGGATAAGTTGTTCCCTGCTAGCAGCCATTGGATCACATCCTTTGCAAGTGCATGTGGGGAAGGACAATATAGGGGATGGACAATGAGGGTAGATGATGTTGACTTATGATTAGGATTAGGTGGAGTGGAAAGGTCCCAAGGTGGAGGGACAAGAGAGATGGATGGTGTTGTAGAATTAAGGTTTGGACTTTGATTAGGTGGAGTGTCAAAGGGATTGAATGGATTGGTGGATATGGACAACCCCTTAGGCTTGTTTTTGTAATGTTTGAACTTAGGGTGTGGAGTTGATGGAGGATTAGAGGATGGTAATGATAGTGAATGGCTTGCATGGACTAGGTTGATGTCTCCCTTGTCAAAGGTGGCATTAGGATTTAAATGCATTTGATTTTGTTGCCAAGGTGGACTTGGGCTCACATGTGCTTGTTGCGAAGTGAATGAATATGTTTATGTGGCATTGTCTTGATGTGGGGATGGACTAGGTTTTGGACTTGTCTCATCCTCATAACTAAAGAGATAGCCTCCTTGAAGTATGAACTTGGGCTTAGGAGGAGGGGCTCCTTGGAGTACAAGCTTTGGTCCTAGTTTAGACATAGGATTACAAAGGATTGGGACCATGTTGACAAGTGCTTGACTAGGATTAGGGTAATGATAAGGTGGAATGACTAGAAATACAATAGAGTACAAGATTGATTGGATGATTAGATGTGTGATTAAGGATGATTAGGGTAATGTGTTTAGGATGAATTTGATTAGAAAGGGTGATTAGGATGTGAAGGTTGAATGATGAAGATATGAGTAGGAGGTGATTATGATATGATGTAGAATGACAAGAATAATGATTAGGATGGATTAGGATGAAGTTGATTTGGATATGATTAAGATAATGTTTGGAATGATGTTGATTTGGATTAGAAAGAGGATGGCTATGTAGAATGATTAGGAATAATTAGGATGAAAATGGACTAGGATATGTGGAATGACAAGGACGATGGCTAGGTGTTGGTTTGACTTGGAATGAATGCGTTGGTGAGAATGTTTAGAATGTTTAGAATGAGGGATTATGAGTAGGATCTACTCCCTTTCTCTTCTTTTGCAACTGTGTCTCTACCATGTAAGACTCGTAAATTTTGGGATGGTATGGGGATGTTAATGCAAGGTGATGAGGCCCGGACTATGATAGAGGCTAATGGATATTAGTCTTCAAAAAGTCTAGCTCCAAGAGGGTACTCTTATCTACTAATGACCTTGTCAAAGTATAAATTGGATTTATCAAGACCTTGAGGTGTGGAAGAAATGATTGATTAAAGTGAACCCATGAGTTTCAGAATTCACTTGGAAGGATGGACTTAAACTAGCCTTGTGGTATTAAGCCCAAGTTGTGATTGATTTGAAAAAGATGTCAAGGTCTCTTGGTCCAGATTTGTACTTGTGATATAGTCAAGCTTCGACAGTTTCTCCCTATATTTCAACCTTAGGAAGACTATTTTTGGGAACCTCTATAGATGGCAAAGGCTGAATGAAATTAAATATGTAGTGGGTGAACAAAACTAGCTAGTTTATAATTGTTTGACACAGTTGCAATCGGATTTGATAGGGAGGGTAGATGCTCAAAGGTTTCCCTATGGATGTGGTGTATTGTGATTGGGAATTATTAGGATGAAATTGATTGGATTGGAATGAATGGTTAGGATATGATTAAGATGTGATTGATTGGATTATAATGAAGATGATGATGTGTAGTGATGAGATTAGAAGACTTTGGATTGATTGGGATGAAGTTGATTAGATTATGAATGAAGATGATTATGTGTAGAGATAAGATCAGATGACTTTGAATTTATTGGGATGAAGTTGATTGAATTATGAATGAAGATGATTATGGTTTTGACTAGGATTATTATGATGATGGTGATTAGATGAAAGAGGTGATTAGGGTTTGATAAGGATGACTTGGATATGATTAGGAGAATGATTAGGATGATGTTGATTGGACGAGGATGACGATGTGTAATGATTAGGAATGATGGTTAGGATATGATTAGGATGAGTTGTAATGATTAGGAATGATGAATAGGATATGATTAGGATGTGGTTAAGTGATAAAGATATGAAGAATGTGATTAGGATAGGACAAGTAGGATGATTAAGATGTGGATGGTTGGATGATGTCATTAGGAAAGGTGATTAGGATATGATAACTTGGAATGAATGGATGAATTTGAATGTTTAGGGTGATGATTAAGAAAGCACACACATTAATCATAGAAGACACTTGCCAATCAAATTGGTTATTTTTAGTGACTTTTGACAAGTTTGAAAACACTTGTAAACATGCATAATCCTAGGCTATTCAAGGATACTACCTACTGAGTCCCCACTCAGATTTCTCCAGATACTAATACAAAGTGGACAGCTAGAGAATTTGGTGACACTGGGTCCCCCTTACATGGCACGGGCACACCAAACCTCTTACCCTTTGATCCTAGGGACCAAGGGAATTTTTGTCTCTATAATGAATAGTACATGTGAATATACATGTGGTAGTTTGCTCAATTAAAAGGCCTCCCAGCCCTTAGAAAGGGTTTTCACACATCACATGGATACTGAGGGAGACTTTTGTTGGTATAGAATGACACCAGGTGATTGATGACTTTTGTCACAACCACAATTATTTGTATAGCGGACTGAAATGAAAGTACTGCTTAGGTCATTCCCTCTCACAAATCAGGAGGCAGGCCCTCTAAGGTTTGCACAAAAGAGATACAAACACATGTTTTTGATCTTCAAGGTCATACAAAGATGTGAGGAGAGAGCATACACGTGTTTGACCACACTAGACAATGTTCATTTACCCTTAGAAATTAAATGTGTGATGTGATAATGAAAGTGTTGAGAAGTGTTTTTGATTCCCAAGATCACATAATGTGTGAGGGAAGATCATACACACCTCAAAACATGGACAAGATCACCAAACAAAGAAGACACTGATTCTTTTTAAGCCCCAAGAAAGTGTGTGAAAACTACAAGATAATATTCGTTTTATTGCACCAAATTGAAATGTGCCTATGATAAGAAAACACATGCATATGAAAGAATGAAATCCTGCACCAAATGTGTTAGTAGTTTTAGTTTGATTTCTTTTCCCAGCAGATGCCACAAGCTAAAAATCATATATTAGTAGCATAAAATCATCTATCGTAATGTGTAAACCATGAAACATCAACTAAACACTTTGTTTTACAAGCCTGCAAGGTGAAAAAGTCAAAAAAGGGAATCTGATAAAAATCTGAAAAATCTGACTAGCTATAGAAAAACTAACAGCAGAATTAGAAAATTCAAGACATTTTGAGCAATTTAAAAAAAAAATCATCGAAATTAGATCAAATTTGCCAAAGTTATGAGCATTTGAAGTTTAGAATGATTGTTGACTTTGACCAAAAAAAAAGTAGTGAAAATGACACCTTCAGCTGATATCGACTTCGCCACAATGAACCTCGGTGAGTTAGCTTCGTAACACCACTCGTTTCACGAAAATCTGACCTGTTATGCAAAAGCTATGACCGTTTGAAAAAAAAATGCCTATATTGGCATGCAAGAGGCAAAGGGGGATCTGGCTAACAATAAATTTTAACTACTAACTAGATGAAATCATGGGAAAAAGCTAGAAACATTCAGAAATTAAACCACAACTAACCCTAGCTCCCAATGGAGTGCAAACTAGCCTAGAAAATAGTCAAATAAACATGAAATAAACTAAGAATATAAGCTAACTATTGACTAATCTCCATTGTCCTCCTAACCTTGCATAGTGTTCTTAGATTTGCAAATTTTGCACAATCTTGAGAAGTCATGTGTATGAATAACAAGATATCAAAGAGTTTACAATAGATTTGAGAATTTTGTGAGCTTAGAGAGCATAAGGGATTCAGAGAGAAGACCTTAAGAATTGAAAATGATTCAGAAGTGTAAGAGAGAAGACCTAAAAAATGAACTGGAAAAGTGATTTATAGAAGAGCAGATTTGAGTGAATGGCCAGGATTTGATGTCGACTTTGGATCAAAATGGAGGGCTATGATCAGTTAGGGTTTTCTCACCACTAAAAGACAAAATTGAATTTAAAATTGGGAGAAATGGTGAGGTGTAAGAATTTTTTTTTAAAAATTAAATAAATTGGGTTCATTTATTTAATTTATTTGAGGAAAGGGGGAATAATGTGAAATGATTAAATTAAATAGGTGAGACCCATTCAATTAGGACAAGGCTTATAATTTAAATAAATGTTTATTTCTTTAAATTAAAGGGGGCAAGGGGATAGTGAATAATTCAATAATTAATCAATTAAAATTAATTATTTAACCATAGAAGAAAATTAGGGAAAAATGGAAGAGATTGGTATTTTGCAATCTGAGGACACTTTTAGGTGTCTACATTTATATCTTGCATTTTTTGTTTGTAATTGTAGTTTAGTGTTTGTTTATTTTGTTTGTATTTAGCTTGTTTAATTTATAGTTTTTAAATTGTATTTGGAACCAAAATCATCAACGCAAACGAGAAACCTTAAATTCTAAATTGAAAACCACAAAATTTATACCTAATTTAACTAATTTAACCCTAAACCCTAGGTTCCAAAAAACTTAGACCTAAAAACTAAAACTCTTAACCCTAGGACCTAAACCCTAAAACCTAAACCTAAAACCCTTAACCCTATGACCTAAACCCTAAAACCTAAACCTTAAACCACAAAACCTAAACATAAAACCCTAAACCCTAAACCACAAAACCCCTCTTAGGACCTATAATTAAGTGGGTATATAATTAATAATTATCACAATTCTTAAATACATGTCACATAATTCTTGAACAAGCTATCAAACTATGTCTAGTAAAATTTCATTGGAGTACATGATTTTATTTACCTAACTATTTGGTTAAATTAAATTATATTTCTTGGACCTCTATCTTTCCCCTTCTTAACTACTATGGTTTTAGGCATTTGCATAATGGTATATCCCTTCTTTCTTTTCCCCTCATTTCCATTTTTCCCACTTCTTATCAACTTTATGTTACTTGGACCAAACCTTTGAACATTCATCGAACCTTATATACTACAAGTAGTAATCCCAATCCATAATTTCTCTTCTCCTTCCCTAACATAATTGGTATCAAATCTCTCTAAGCTCTCCAATCTCATTTATTTTCCCATCAATATTAGGTATTCATGTTCCTTACTACTTAGCTCGTGTATTCCTCCCATAGACCTTTAAGATTTTTAATAACTTCATATCCCTTGTATTTGTAGATCTTGAAGTTTGATTTCATAGTCCCCTCTACATCTCTTGCACCTCCAACATCCTCATATAAGAATTCTTGAGATCCCAACCATTAAGCCGAGCTAAGATGTATTTTTACCATTTGATCATTATTTAGGCATGAGTTTTTATGGATCCTCACTATTTAAATGCAATACTCCACCTACCTCCCCCACCTTTTCAAATATGAAATTAATGATTAGATTGACACTAATGGGTGTGTAGAATCATCTATATCCTATCAAAATGATATTGAGCTCAACAAAGGCATATACATACATGCAATACCTAAGGAAATTGAAAATGGGTATAAGAATACAAATTCTAGAAATGAAGTTGTAGATACATCAATTATATAAATAGGTATAAATATATTCTCTAAATGTGGGAAGGATGTTATAGCTACCCCAGGTTTCCTTGAACTATATATCTAAGCATAATTTCACACTAGGAGGTTATGCTAGTGCATTAAATTCCTTGATTGGAAGAAAGAATAATTATACGACCCTAATGGCTTTCTAGAATAGAATACATAAATGTAACAAGGATTGGTTATTGAGACAAATGCTTAGCTATAAGTATCTTACTTTGGTTCTAAGGCGTCAAATGATATAATTTTAGTCTCTAAAGGGAAATTATTTATTTTTTAATCATAGGAATAATATTTAATAACCACAATACATTTAAATAAATTTCTCCTCGAAAAATTGTAATGATTCAATGGATGATCAAAATTATTTGTAGATTCTCTATATCCACATTTGTTGGTGTGAATGTAACAATATTTTGATGACAATTTTAAAATTTCTAATGTGTTGCAAATCCTTTGTGATGTATCTCCATTATTTTATGTTGGTATTTGTAGTACTAACATGGATTAATTATTAAGTATTTCTAGTTTTATGAAGTGTTATTTAAATGATAGATCTATGTATTTAAACATCTAGCTCCATTTATGCTCTATTGATGTATCCTCCTTTTCAAGTTGTAGATCGTAACTTTGTTGCCTAATAGAGAAGGTACTAGTCTATCTAGTGCTAGGCCAAAATTATTTTATTTAGTCATGTCTCAATTATTTTTAGATTAGGATTCGACAAATTATGATGATTCAATATCATAACTCAAGGAATATTCTAAGCGAACATAAATATATAATATTTTTTAGAGAATTGTGTATGTACATTCCTACAACTTGCACTTGGGTATGAAATGTTAAGTGAAGTCCTTATGGGGATGTTGTACTAATTTAGACACCTTTAAATTCATTTATAAGGATTTTTTATAAACTTGATAAAATGTTTACTTGACATTCAATATCTAGGTTCCGGTTCTAACTCTTTGGATTAATATAAATGCTCGATAGAAAAATGTGTGTTTTAATTTTCGTCCATGACCTTTTGAAAGTGATTAGCAAAAATATGGGATGAAGGGGGGATATTAATTTAGTATTATCTCGGGAAGGGAAGTTTTTTTTTTAAAAGATAATGCGCCTGGTAAACTTTTTAACGTGACCAGCGACGCTGGTGTGACATGACCTCCGGCTCCACGCAAAGGCTTTTGCCCAAAGCAATGAACCGGTGAGGCCACAACATGGGGGACCTCATCCCCTAGCAAGAACACTTTAAACCCACGAGCTCGTTGGCCTAGTGAAGGCATAAAGACTGTGAACTCATTGGCCCAGTGGGGGTTTGAACTCTAGGGCCGCTACTACAACCGAATGACTTAACCACTGAACGATGCCCTTATCGGTAGCTCGGGAAGGGAAGTTAGGATGAGCATATTTTTTTAAATTATTTCATTGAGTGTTGAATGTATCAAGGGTACATGACTTCAATTACATATAATTTAATGTCATGTTGTAGGGGAGGCTCGAATTGTTTGTATTTTCTATGACATAAATTAGTCTAAATTTTCATGATGTGCATTTTTTAATATTTTAAATTGAATGTGTCTTCAAATGACATGTATTTTGAATTTGTGCATATTCAGTATGATTTTTAGTTCAAATTGTGTACATTATTTAATTAGTTTATTGATATATATTTTTTAATTGTTTAACATGCAGTTGCCCTTTCATCACATGGAGCAAAATTTACTAGTAGTTGATGAGTTTTCTATAGAGGATTTCATGTAGTGCCCCTCATTTTGGCTTTCTAATAGATTGTTAGTTGTTCCTTTATATCTAGACATTATGACATATTATTGATGATGGATTTACTGTTTTGATGTAGTTGATGACACTCATTGATGTTTACTATGATGACACTATTAATGCCTTATGATTAGTATACTATGCTTATGTTGTGATTAGTTATGGGTTTAATTGATGATGTGGATTAACTTTACTATGTGATTTATGTGACTATCTGATGACGTGTTAACTGGTTGTTTAGTTATTAATGAACTTGCTTGATGTGGATATTTGTGATGTGTATGTGAAGGGACAGTGTAGCATTACTCATGTTGAGTACCTTGCTACGCTATGATTCCCTATCACAGTGTGCCTATTTGGATGATCATATATATATTTGTATTCGACCCTTTTGTGTGTTGCAGGATTGCAGGTACTAGGCATCGACTCCACCTGAATTGACAAGTCTGAGCATGCCTTCGTACCAATGGAAATTGTGGAATGGAGATAACATGAGGTTTCCCCAGTTGTTATCATTCCTGATGAGGATGAGTTTTCAGTTCCGTCAGTTTGGTCGGTTTGGAGCATGGTTGTGAGTCTTTGTTGTTTGTAATGAGTTGTCATCTAGTAATTTTGGTTGTAGTTTATCGAGGTGAGTTTTGTTTTGGTCTATTGTTTCATTCAATAGAAATTATTAATCTAGCATGTAAATAAATAATGTTAATTTTGAAGAATATTAAATATTTGTTTTCAAAAAGGAATTAAATTAATAATTTTAATAGATAATAATAGTAATAATAAATAAATTATAAATATTTAATAGCATATTAAATGAATAAATATTCTTTTGTATAGTTAGATAAGATAGTATTTTATATTGTATTTATAAGTTTAAAATTAATAATAGTGAGTTGTTGTATGAGTGGTTAATAAGTTATAAGATTGGAGAATCTGCCTGTAGGTGGATATTGAATGGAAATTTATTGTAATTGGTTATTTTTGTGAGGGGGTTGGATATTTGAAGGGGTCCTTTGTGTTTCTACGGGGAAATTTTTGTAGAAGAGTTTTGGGAGGAGAAAACAAATCAACTGGAGGAGGATTCGGAGGCTCGAGGATAAAAATTTTGGGTATGTCTATTTGAATAATGGAATAAATGTTGTTTGAGATAGTTTGAGTCTCTGTGTATGAATCTCTCTCTCTATCTCTCTATCTCTTCTGTTGTTTTGCTTGTCTGAAACCCATATGTGGATGCATGTTAGCCTAAGCATTTCTTCAATATGCCATTATCATGACCTGTTAAGTGTACTTATCCTCATGTCACCAATTGTATTTGTGAGTTCCATGTAATCTTTAATCTGTGTCAATCTTCTGGCCATTGTAAATCTCACCATATCTGTCTAAATCTACATAAACGTTGTAACAGAGAACTCATCTATGACCTCGGGGCTCCAAGAAAACTTATTTTACGCCAGCATCATGGGTTAAATGGGTATCCTAAAGACAAAATTTAGAGTGACCTCAAATAACTTGCATGCAAGAACTTTGTTTCTAGAGAAATTGTTGTGAGTGATATGAGTTGCTTCCTCTTTTTAATAGTCGGCCTTGCCTGTAGAGAACATTGATTAAGCTAAGCGAAGAAATTTGGAAATGATCAGCTTGCACTATAATACTAAACCTCACAATAGATAAGAAGAGTGTGTTTCCCTCAATCAACTTGTGGAGTTAATATCAACACCTTCCTCTATGGAGATTGCCAACAAACTGCTGGATTTTCAAAACCCTTCAACTCTACCACTTCAAATTTGTATTCACCTTTCTATGTAGATCCGTTTGGATCTCTCTGTAATAATTGGTTGCATCGACGACCTTCCTCTGAATCATGAATAGCTCACAAAGTTCCTAAAGCCTTTTTAATCATAATCCCTTTTCAATCTGCAAACAGATCGCCCATCTTTCATCTATTCAATCGATCCACATTGAAATCATTCATCAGCTTAAGCATTTGAGAAGCATATACTTAATAGCATTCTTGTTGCCATTTGAGGTACTTGGTTGAGCAATCACCTTTAAGAAAATTCTACAACCGAATGAGGAGGATTTGTGTGCCAGATCGACCCGTCTTCTATGAAACTCCTTTACTTATTTATTATGTTATTTGCTTAAGTTGTGAGAAGTCTTTTCTTCAAATATAGTTTCAATCTTTAATCGTCCAGCTGGTGAGCAAATTGGCCCCAAATTGAGGCGTGCTGGTAACAATTGCAAACCCTTTTAATTGCTCTATTTTGCTTTCACTGTTGATTACAAGAACTGCATTTAAATGTTTTATTTCAGCATATACCAGTATCAAGAGGTGCATTCATCTAATCTCGCTTGACCGTTCCTCATTTTACCTTGTCTCGGTTGAATCTACCTTGTACCATTATATTGTTGTATACACTTTTATGTATTCGTGAAGCAACATAGTAGACATTGTAATGTTGTATTCATTTGTAAAGAAGATTTTAAACATATTGTAATTTCTTATGCAAGATCTTGATGTTATTACCTGATGTTATATTATAATGAAATAAATGTGTTGTCTTTTTGATGCACTTGGTTTTAGATCAATCATAGATGATTATCGAATTATGATAAGTAATTAGTAATGTAGTCATGTTATCCCTATAGAATAAGGTTTAACTTGCATGTTATGTGAATATTTGGTTACACCTTGTTACCATTTCTTTAAAAAAAAAAATTGCCTTTTTGTGTTGCAATGTTAAACTTATCTCTAGGGTTTCGTGGCGAGGCATTACATTTCATACCTACTGACCATCCCTCAAACCCCTTACATCCCTCATCTCCACATAATATCCCACCACCACAAAACCCTATGCCTCCACCCTCTCCACCTCCTAACCCCCCACATCCTCCAATTGATCAAAATCAGTTACAAGAGAACATAAATGCAAACCTAAATGTCATTCAAGAAAATATAAATTTGATAAAAAAATGATCCTAACCTTCCCCCCATGTAGCATGATTTGCATCTTCGATGCAAATTGTTGTCAACTCTATTCGATCCATCGATGCGGACTTAGATAGTTTTCGTCGATGGAGAGAAGAGAGAAGACAATTTTATGCAGATGGGTTGTCTTATAAAGAAATCCATGACCTTCATATTAGCAAACAAGCCATTTGCCAACATTTCATTAACCCCAATACAAATGAACCAATTCCACCCAATAAAAAATGAATTTCAATTAAATGGTGTAGGCACCCATAGATAGTTGCACATTTTTGGGAAAGATGGTGTATGGTCTTTGATACTCCACCACATGGCAATTGTGAGGTGCCCCTTTATTTTTTGAGAAAGTTATGGGTTGAGTTTGAGTTGGGTGAAAAAACCCAACTATTTTGATATGAGGTCATTTTAGGGAGTTGGGCGTGGCATGCCCCAAAATAGATTAGGAGCACATGTCGATCCTCAGTGACATTCTCTGATTCCACTAATTTTTGATCCTCTATCTCCTAGTATTCTCGTTGCATATCAGCAACAGACGATATTGTCAACATTAGGAGCATTGAGTTCTCTCTCAAGAGATCTCATTCATCAGACTACCCACGTGGTAGCTGAAGTGGGAAATAGAGAGCATGGAGGCTCAAGCTATGGGCATACTCATGCATCCACTTCAGGTCCACCTATATCTACGATGGAATCATTTATGGATTTACTATATTCTAACGATCATCCTACACAAGTATGTACATCTTTTGAAAGGCACATTTTAATTTGTTTGAAATGTGCAAAATTCATGTAAATAATAACATTAAATTATATATAATATAATATTAATTCAAGAAGTGCTCGGTGTAGATGCATGATCAGAGGAGGCCAGTTTCTCGATATGATTTTGTTTGTTTTTTGAGAGTTGTAGAAATGGGCACACCTTATGGTCAGGTAAACCAATATATATTTTAATTTATGTCCATATCTAATTTAATTTGAATTTCTACACATGTGTGAAATGATATATTGTATCTATGTAGGGAGGTCATGTGATACCCATGACCAACCAACCACAAGGTGTGGCGAGTGCTCCTAAGTCATCATTAGCTTTTATGCATGGGCCATCTCAGGTGCGTGCTTTCAAAAGTTATTTAAGTTTGAAATTTACATGTGCTTTAAAAACTCACTACATGTACTATGATTATTTTATGCAGGATGATAGCAGTATCCTTATAGGTGGTAGGCAGGCTCCTAATCATGGTCATGACCATGAGGCCATGTCATTCGAGGTCCTAAACTTTACTAAATCTCCTATACAATTTTTAGGTCTTTTAAATATATATATTCAATTAAAATCATTTTTTATTAGTAATATTTTCTAACCTATTATTTTCTTTATTTGAATATCTAGGAATTAGCAGCTCAATCATTTGGTCCTTAATCGACAGTTATACCACTCATTGAACAAAATGTGTTGGTATATTCACATGATCAGATGGTAATTTATGCATACTTAAAATCATTTTTACTACATTTACTATATTTAATTAAAATCATTTTTATCAAGTTAATATTTTCTAACCTAGATTGTTTGCTTTATTTGAATATCAGTTATGTTAAATTAAATTAAAATTTCTTTAACTTTATCTAATTTCAAGTTTCTTGTACTCTTCTACAACATGATACAGGTCCATCTAGTCCATGTGGAACAAAGAGGAGACTTGATTTGACCGATCGTCCTGATAGTTAGATAGTTTTATTTATATATGTACCACTTGACATATACATTTTTGAATATGTTATTTCATGGACCATTTCACATACATTATATACATTATGATCATGTTTGTGTTTATGAATGTATTCACGTACATGTTATGTTCATTATGATGATTATATGCACACACACACACACACACACACACACACACACACACACACACACACACACACACACACACACACACACACACACACACACACATATATTGTATCTAATTTTCAAGTAATATGCACTATAAATTCTTATCTACAATCAAATTGCATATATATTTACATGCCATTGTTCAATGAAGTCTAGATGTCTTAAAATGATTAACTTTAAAATTTCAATAGAATCACATGGTTAGGTGACAAATTAATACATTCCTTATAGTTTAGATCATATTCATAATAAAGTAAGGGCATGTAATTTTAATTATTTTCCAATTCTAGCAAATATTCATCACTAAACAAAAATCTATACTTGACATGTATAAAATGTATAAGATACAATTGAACAATTATATAAAATGTGGTTTATAAGACACAATTTGTATAAGATAAAATTGGAACAAGATATAAAAAGTGATTTATAAGTTCATTGAAGTTCATATATCAAACAAACATATATAATGTATATTGATGTTTAATACAACAATATAACATGATGAAACATATGTGCATATAAATACAATTAAATCTTATCCACTTTTAGCTCAAGACCACAAATTGATATTTACATAATTTATATGATGAAATTTTTTTACAGTGACAATCATGGTAGATTGACTTGATGAGAACCTACAAAAATAATTAATGTAAGTAAAGTAACTATATTTTTTATGAGTCATTTAACTAGATAATTCATGTGAGAAAAGAATAATGCATACTAAAAGTTATAAAATTGGATCTTATAAATTGGTTACAAATTCAAGTGATATTTTCCATAGGATGGATTAAGGGGACCTAAGAGGATATGGCTTAAAGGGTCCTAAGAGAATGACTTAAGGGGGTTTAAGAGAGTGACTTAAGTGGATGCAAGAGGGTAGATTAAGGGGATGTAAGAGGATATGACTTAAGGGGTCCTAAGAGGATGGCTTAAGGGGAGCTAAGAGATGAACCCTAAACCCTTAACCCATAATAGATTTTCTATTCTAAACATCTTGTGAACCCTATAAACCCTTAACCCTTAATCCTAGGACCTAAAGCCTAGGATATGAACCCTTAACCCTTAACCCATAATAGATTTGTCATTCTAAGCATCTCATGAACCCTAGAAATCCTAAACCCTTAACCA
Organism: Cunninghamia lanceolata; assembly: GCA_027924645.1. NCBI lineage: Eukaryota > Viridiplantae > Streptophyta > Pinopsida > Cupressales > Cupressaceae > Cunninghamia > Cunninghamia lanceolata. The sequence continues at coordinate 232,211 of BSBN01000743.1, forward strand.
TAGGACCTAAAGCCTGGGATATGAATCCTAAACCCTTAACCCATTTAGATTTGTTATTCTAAGCATCTCATGAACCCTACAAATCCTATAAATCCTATATAGATTTGTTATTCTAAGAGGATGGCTTAAGGGGATTTAATATATGAACCCTAAACCCTTAACCCATATAGATTTATTATTTTTTGCATCTCATGAACCCTAGGATGTGAATCCTAAACCCTTAACCCTAGGACCTAAAGCTTAGGAGATGAACCCTAAACCCTTAACCCATATAGATTTGTTATTCTAACCATCTCATGAACCCTAGAAATCCTAAACCCTTAATCCTAGGACCTAAAGCCTAGGAGATGAACCCTAAACCCTCAACCCATATAAATTTGTTATTCTCACCATCTCATGAACCCTAGAAATCCTAAACCATTAACCCTAGGACCTAAAGCCTAGGAGATGAACCCTAAACCCTTAAACCATATAGATTTGTTATTCTAAGAATCTCATGAACCCTAGAAATCCTAAACCCTAAATGCTAAACCCTAAACCCTTAACCCATATAGATTTGTTATTCTAAGCATCTCACGAACCCTAAACCCTTAACCCATATAGATTTGTTATTATAAGCATCTCATGAACCCTAAACCCTTAACCCATATAGATTTGTTATTCTAAGCATCACATGAACCCTACAAATCCTAAACCATTAATCCTAGGACCTAAAGCCTAGGAGATGAACCCTAAATCATTAACCCATGTAGATTTGTTATTCTAAGCATCTCATTAACCCTAGATATCCTAAACCCTTAACCCTAGGACCTAAACCCTAGGGGATGCAAGACAATTGATTAAGGGTAGATAAGAGGATATGGCTTAAGGGGTCCTAAGAGTATGGCTTAAGGGGAGTTAAGAGAGTGACTTAAGGGGATGCAAGAGGATGGATTAAGGGTAGATAAGAGTATATTGCTTAAGGGGTCCTAAGAGGATGGCTTAAGGGTAGTTAAGAGAGTGACTTAAGGGGATGCAAGAGGATGGATTAAGGGTAGATACGAGGATATGGCTTAAGGGGTTCTAAGAGGATGGCTTAAGAGGAGTTAAGAGAGTGACTTAAGGGGATGTAAGAGGATGGATTAAGGGTAGATAGGAGGATATGGCTTAAGGGGTCCTAGGAGGATGGCTTAAGGGGAATTAAGAGAGTGACTTAAGGGGATGCAAGAGGATGGATTAAGGGTAGATAAGAGGATGTGGCTTAAGGGGTCCTAAGAGGATGGCTTAAGGGGAATTAAGAGAGTGACTTAAGGGGATGCAATAGGATGGATTATGGGTAGATAATAGGATGGCTTAAGGGGTCCTAAGAGAATGGATTAACGGGATATGAAATCAATTATAAACTTTTTATAAAATGACATTGAATTATTTAGTTTTATATTTTGACTATCAATTAAATGTATCTAGAACTATATATAGTTACCTGTATCTAGATTCTAATTCCATTGTAATATATATGCATGTCCTTTCTTTTTTGTAATGCATCTAGTTTTGGGAGACCTGAAACAAAAAATGATTTAAAATTGTAATTAGGAAATGACTAAAGACTAACATTTATATAGACAAGTACATGTGATAATTTTTAACTATATATAGACTGTCAATTAAATATATATACAACTATATACTTACCTGTATTTATTTACTCCGTTGTACCATCTGCATCATCTCTCTTTTGTAATGCATCTATGATTGTCTCATGATCATCCACTGAAAGTGTCCATAACACTTTATTAGTAGACCTCCCTTTATATCTAACTAGTTTTATATTGGTTGCCAAAATCAAATGTGAGTATTGTATAATCTTCTTGTGTTTTTCATAGTCTTCAAATGCAGACAAGCCATTCTTTCTTATTAGATATTTTTGAAGCCAGGTGCCAACAACAACCACAAAACTAGTTGGATACTCAGTTGTCATCATCCACTCTAGGATGTACCAACTTATGTTTTCTCTCAACACATCTAGCTAGCCAATACTCTGTCTCCTCTTCATTCCCCTCAGGTGCAACAACATACACATGTCCTGCAAAAAAAAATTAATTCAATAAAGAGTGACATATATTTAATTCACATATAAACATGTATACATATAAAATTGAATTCAATTTAATGTACCTTCTTGTACAAGGTTCGAAACATGATCATAATCATCTGATGCAAACACTTGATTATCTTCAATTATCATTCCATGTTGATCATGTGTCAATGTAGGTGTTAAGGCTCTTTGTTGTCATTCTTCAACTCATTCTGTATTTTCACATGCCTCCTAATCACTTGTAATACAAAATTGACAAAAACATGCAAGCTCCCTTGTCCATATTGTCCATGTGTTTGCATTAGAACTCTTAAACGAATGCCATTTTACAGATCCATTAATTGTTTCACAATCTTGTCGAGTAAGAATATCATTTTCTTCAACTAACCAAAAGAAGCATCGAATTATTGAGCTCTCACTTGTTCTTGTAGATAATTTTGTATTGCACTAATCTACAATTGCATGTGCATCTTTGAATTTCGTTGCATCCTCAAATTTTAGTTGCTCTCTAGAAAGAGCTCTTTTCACACATGTACCTGCTCCATCATGTTCTCCTTTACCATGTCTAGCTTCAAAAAACTCCACATGTGCTGGATATTATTTTCCTTATGAACTCTACATAACCAATAAAACATTCTAGCATTCTTGAATTGACCTGTGCAATTATATGACCATATGAGATGTTCTCTCATTTGAATTCCTCTCTCTTTTAAATTTTTATAAAATATATCAAAACAGTATTGAACAAATTTAGATGGATGTAATCGATTATCACTCACATAAAAATCGCACTCTCTCAAAACTTTTATATTATCTTCTCTACTATCATCTGCATGTCTATATACAATATGAACAAATATGGCTACTTGCACTGAATTATAATATTATGATTGAATTTCTTCTTATGGAGTAAGAGTATAGTTTTCAGTAAAATCATCAACTAACAATATAGTTCCAATTGAGAATGTGTTTTTACATGTACGAAATTGACCATCAAGCCAATGAGCATATTGAGAGTGTTTGGTATCTTTAAATTCTTTAATAAATGCATGCACACTAAAATTTTCCACAATTAGCTCACAACGTTTTCTAATTTTTCCATCTTTTAAAGAATATTCAACATTTTTAAATTTTTTAACATCCACTAATTGTTGTCCAAATTCATGTAAACTACTTTCATGCATACATTCTCCTAACAATGAAAAGTTACCACATCTATCACATTGTCCAAAAATACATGTATTTAAATAAAATAAGTTTCCATTAGAGGGTTCACAAAACAAATCTGCTATAAAATCTTTTGATTGTTTCACGTGGCATATCAATACCACAAATGTCCTGCATAATTTCATTAGCATGCAAAGTACAATGCATATATCAAAAAATATCATAATAATAAGGAAATTGTACATGAGTTTTGCAACAACAAGAGATCCGTTGTTTATTAATTCTAACATACCAAGGTTTACATTTTTTGAATGATCTTTGACTTATGCTAATATTTGGTAAGATTGAATCATCTAAAAAAAAATTATATAATTCTGTTTGAGTCATATCTAATAGATGCTTTGGATGAGGGTCACGGATTTTTGATCCCACCCTTAATTTTAAAACATCTCTAAAATTAGGTGATACTCTTGTATTCTCATGTCAATATTTTTTGATTAAAGATTTGATTTCATTAGTTAATTTCATGTCTGACCTTGGGAGTCTACCACTAAAACTCCAACATTGATTAATTGGATCTTTTTCAATACTTTCTCTTCTTTTAGCTGCTCTTATCAAAGTTTTAGGATTTACTTTTATATATTTACTAATCTTACTTAACATTCTTTTATTTAAAGTTGATTTACTAGCTAGAGTAGTTGTTATTGCATGACGAGATGCATTCTTATCTTTATATCAACTTTTCTTTCCTATAGAATCAATAGCATTGGCAACACTAGATATGACTTGTTCTACTGAATCATATTTCTTTTTTAGTTTTACAAAAATGCCTACTTTTTTTTATCACTTTTCACATTTTCCACATCTTCATCAATTGCATTATGAGTTGACATTGAAATCCTAATTTCTTTCTATAAAAAAATATTTTATATAATCTATTTCCATGAGTTCTCATTTGTCTCCAAGAAACTTTACCAGGAAGGTTATCTAACACATCTCTTTCAATTGTAAAAAAACATTTTCATTTTCATTCATACAAGTGGTTTCATTTTCATTCATGCAAGGGGTTTCATTTTCATTTTCAAACATACAAGGGATTTCATTCTCATTTTCATCAATATGAGGGGTTTCATCATTATTTTGTTTTTGCATTGTTTCAAAACTAGAAATATTGATACCATCAATGGTGTATCCAGCTTCATCTAAATAACTAAGATCAATATTATCAAGACTTAGGTTTGAAGACATACTGATGAAAAGGGATGCTCTCCCTTTCGAATCTGCAACAAATTCTAACACAAAATACAACACAAGATGGCTGCAAATGAAGTAACACAGCTGAAATTTGAAGAGAAATCTGCAACAATATATTTCATTCAAATCTGAAAATGAATTACATCTACAAGAAACTTATGAGCTTTCTAAAAATTACACATCCAACACCTACAAAAAAATTATCTTCTCCACATTCTGGACTCATTCCCCAACATCTGGGTCTGTCACAATTTTCTTCCCTTCCCCGCTTGAAGAAAAATTGTCACTTATTCCTATCACTGCTCCCTCCTTTTTTAGAATTTTCTAGAACAGTTTTTGGGTTTTGTGCACCTCCTTCCCATCTTTCTAGAACATTTTAAATTTCTTTATTTAAATATTAAATGAGAAAGTTATGCCCATTATACCAAGAATGGGTTTCATAATTACGACCCAGACATGCAAGAACATGTGAAGCTTGTGGCCCACATGGTTTCATTAAAATTTCCCCTGGTTTCACTAAAACCATTGATGCAGAGTACCAGCAGAAACAAACGAATTTTGTCTATATCTTCCCTATCGGCAAGAGGTCTTCTAAGGTTTCACCAAAACCAAGAATGTCTTCTCTATCAGAAAGACATGAGCTATCAGCCTTTCTTCATTCTTTTTCCCCGATGACCAAGTTCTCACTGATACCGTCAGGCACATCGGCCAGACATATGTTATCGCTGTGTTCCTTGATGCTCACACCGATCATAGTTCTCTTCCCGATAACTGCAGCTCCCAAATACTTAACCACCATGGTTAGTTGCCTTCGTCGCTGAGACTTCCCGAACTCCCTCTGATGAGCTTTCTATTGGCGAGACTCAAATGATCATTGTGACTTCTCCGTCTTCCCCCGACAAGGTTCCTCACACTGATACGCTTTATCGGTGATACTCCGAGGATGTCCCACCGATCAACGAAACTTTCTACCGTCGGCTGAGTAAATTTTCCTCAGCCCAATGTCTTTACTCTCACTGATGTGAACAAACGATGGTATGTGTCTCTGACACTATACCAATCTTCGGCAAGATGGAAAGTATTTCACGCCGATGCCGGATTCATCGGTTAGAAATAGTCTATCAGGAGGTCTTCAAAGGGTCACTCTGATGCTCTGTCTTACGCTGATGGAAGTCGAACTACTTAGCGATGCCAATACAGAGTTCCCTTAGACAGAACAAGAATTAGGTCGATTCCTATGTCAAACCCTCGACAGTTCATATCAATCTAATCCCACATCAATACTATCCAATTTCACCTTGATTTCCTGACTAGCCACATGAAGATGTCTAGTCGAACCCAACTGAGTTCTTTGACTTCCTGGGCAAGAATTTAGAAACAACAAACATGAAGAGCCTTTCCCCCATCACACTGATACTACACAGGGCTTCAGTGGACAGAGGAAAGGGTTGCCATCTATGAATCAAACCCTAACTCCTAGGTTACAAATCAGCCTCTGTGGAATTTGTTAGTTCTACACCACCTGCACACTACAAGAACACTAGGGATTAATAGATAGCATCTAGTTAGGGCTTCAATATACAAGATCAGAATAAAGATATCAAACCATCAAGAACACCCAAGAAAAATCAACACATACCACACCCAGAACTCTCTTTATTCATTCATCCAAAATATTTGTTGTAATACACACACTTCTGCCCCATGTGACACACAACCTACCTCTAAAGAAGATGTAGAGACAGCAGTTATTTCTCACCAACCGTGCAAACTGATTTTCAAATCAGTTAGCCGTTGGGGTACCCTTCATACAAGCAAAACCACATGTTTGCCTTGCACATGTACATCCATGGGACCAAATTGACCCTTATTACAAAATGAAATGGCTTAAGAGCCTTATGAGAGAACAAAAGAAAAGATGACCCTGCACTACAGAGAATGTGCTCCTGCACCAACCATCAACTGGAACCACCTCTTGGAAATCCACACCCTTCTTGGAGGTTACAATTTTGAAAATAAAAATAGGAGTTGTTGACCCACTTATGACGGAATCTTCCACCAAATCAGCCCCACCAAAATACAAATTAATGCATATCTCCAAGTGGATGCCTAGGAAAGATTCTCCCCACTAATGGAGGAATTTACAAATTACTGGCATATTTTTCTTCAAAATTACATTTATTAATATACCCCAAGAAAGTACATTTGTTGCAAATTTAAATATCATTTTCCAAAGCCCACAAACCTTATTGAAAACAAACAAACAAAAATTAAAATATTTTTGGTGATGCAAGATAGCCATTGACCGTGGATGCTCCTGCATCACATACCTGGATAAATTGTTTGAATAGGTGCATTTTCCATATCATTGGGAGCTGGATTTGAAGACATACCTAAAGTTGTTTGCATAGGTGCTATTTCCATATCATTCAAAGTTGAAGTTGAAGGCATAGTTGGGTTTGTCTCCATAATTACATTTTCTTCCATATTCACCATCTCCACATTTGCATCATCTATATTCATATCACCCCTCATGGTTTCCTCTTCAACATTCATGGAACTATATGCTTCCAAATTTTTCATTTGGTGAATCCTTTCTCTTCTGTCCCTTTGTCTTTTTGCCTCCATTTCTCTATTTGCTTCAATTTCTTCAGGTGTCATTAACTTTCTACATTTTTTTCTTTGTCTTTGCTTTGATCCCATGATTACCAAACCATATTGATAAAAAAATAAATTATTCTTAACCTATTTTCCAATTGCTACCTCCTTCAAATATTCAAATAAAACTATATAATATGGAGATCCTTTCTTCTATAAACTTTGAAGTACAAAAACATCATGAATACATCCAAATTTTCTCTTTTTCTAAATCTTCTTGTAAAAAGTCCTTGTACTTGATTCCACTTCAGAAAATTCAACTTGCAGTTGTCTCTTCCAAAAAAATTGAATAGAATATGACCTGTTAAGAGATTGTACAAGACAAGATTGAAATAAAAAATGTAGAAAATGGCACTTTCGGTCCATACTACAGAAAAGGAATGTTGCAAAAAAAATGTGCTTAATTGGTTTTTTCCAAATTGGGGAAAAATGAATATATAAGAAATGCATACACGTTCTATTTTAGGAACGCATATGCATTATTTAATGTGTACGCATTTATTTTTTCAAACGGGCAAATAGATAACACATACACGTTATATAACGCATACGCGTTTAGTTTTAAGAACGCATATGTGTTTTATAATCCGTACACATTTTTGAAATTTAAAATTTTCAACCCACATGTTGCCTCATTTTTAGGCTCGGGAAAGGCTTGGCAACTCGACCCTTAGCCTTTGACCTACAACTAAAAAACTAAAGTAGGTTCAATAGAAATGTCCAACTTTGGCAATATAGATGATGGATTTTTTTTCTGAATTAATCTATGAAATTATAACCCATTATAGAACACGATGTCTAATTTCCAAATATATAATTTTTGTTAAGATTGGATTATGTTTTTTATTTTTTAATTAATATCTAAGCAAACTGATCCATAAACTTGAAATATCAAGCTTTTTTATTTTTTAATAACTTTTTTTGGTTAATTTTTTTGTAAAAAAAATTATATGAAATCAATCTTCAGACAATTCTCTACACAATGAAAAAAAATTCAAAAAATGTTTAGTTTAGGTCCAATTATGTTGTTCGTACACGTTGATTTTTAAAAACAACAATTAGGGCCAATAAAAATTCAAGAAAAAAAATATTCAAAAAAAAATTACAAAAAAAATTCTCATCAATGTTCATGTTGTTAGATATCTTTTCCCAAAAGGAATTAGAATATTACTTTTATTTAGGTCAAAAAGTTGTGTCTGTACACGTGCATGGTATGGTAAAAAAAAATGACTTATAAAAAGTGGTTTTTATACATGCCTATCAAAATTTAATTTCTATCATCTGGGTATTTGAATAAATTACATATTTAGAAACTAGATTCAAAATACTAAATTTCATATTACTAACTTTTTTTAAGATTCATGGTGTAACTGCTTCAAATTTTCAATCCAAGTGTGACAAATTCTGAAAAACAACAAAAACACTTCCACTTTTTGAGCTTTTTGTGGACCCAACTTCTTGCATTAGCCCTATGTTTGCTATGCAGGGAAGATTTTTGAATTAATTTTTCATCTAACCCCAGTTGTTTTATGTGCAAGTCTCACAATTGAGTGTTTGTGTTATGAATAAGCATATGAGTGGCCTAAATAAGCATGTACATGCTTGAGTGTATGTGTTCTAAATGAGCATGTTCTAAATGCTCCAAAACATGAACTATCAAGGTGAAGGATTAGGCCTTCAAGTGCAAGGCATCTTAAAGCCCATCCATGTCAAAGCAAATATACACTCATAGGGCCTTGGCTATGAATATTAAGGAAAAAATATAAAAACATTGGTACCCCTTTTCTGCCTTCTAAGGAAGCTTCTTCCAACCTCAAAATAGGTTCCTCCTATTGCTCCTCTAACTAGTTTTCCACCATCCCCCCTCCTCCATCATATCAATCCAAAATGTTCACTACCATCCCCCTCCATCATACCAATCCAAAATATTTGTTGCCATCCCCCTCCTCCATCATATCAATCCAAAACATTCACCACCATACCCCCTCCTCCATCATATCAATCCAAAACATCCACCACCATCCCCCTCCTCCATCAATCCAAAATGGCTTCTACCATTCCCCCTCCTCCATCATATCAATCCAAAATGTCTGTCATCATCCTCTCTCCATCTTATCACACTAATTCTTCCATTGACATATCCACATCCACCGATCATAATCATCCTTTACCTCAAATCCCTAATCAAGACCAATAAACACACACATAATTTGATCTATTCCAAAATGATAAAGCCATCACTAAACTCATGGGATTCCAAGACGATATCTCCCCATGGGACCACACCATCAGCTTTGGAAGCAATTTGGATACATTTGCATATAAAGAAAAGAATCCACCAAAATATAAGGATCACCATGTCACAAAGAATTAACATGCTTAAACAAATTCAAATTCAATCCAACATCCAAATCAATCCAAAATACCACAAAGGACCAATCCAAAAGGAATAATAAAAATAATGTGGTTACCTAAGAAAAAATAAACAATAAATCAAAATGAAGCATCCAAATCTGCATCTCTAAAATTACAATCAACTCCCATCCCTAAATCTTGCACTCAATCAAAAAATCCCAAATCCCATGATCCTCATCCTAAAAATCCTAAGTCCATTTGGGTCCTCACATCCCCAAAATGGCAATCACAAAACCCCCCATCCCAACCCCAAAATAAAAAATCAAGCATCTCCATGCATCCCAAATCCCCATCCTCCAAAATCCCACATCAAAATCCCAAGCTTCCACATGTCCTTCATGGTGTGTACAACTATTGGTCCTGGTTCCCCTCAATCCTATGATATTCCCTCATGCCTCCACTACCCTATCATATTATACTCAAACTCCTTATCCAAAATATCTCCACCATCATGTCTCTTTAGTCCATGCTTTCATATAATCAATCCATCCTCCATCCAACCTACCTTCCATTCCATTTACCTCAGCAACATCCTCCACTATTAGAGCTATGGTGGCACCCTATTTACATATTTAAGAAGCCTGCTTAGCAATCAACAAGATCCCTACCCATATCTATGAGCACGAAGATAATCAACATGGTCCTTATGCAACTATTATTCAATGGGCTTTGATTACCTCATCATGGAAATAGACATTTGAGTCCACATTTCCAAATCTCATACTTTCCACTCCATCCTAATCCTAATTTGTTAGGATTAAGGTGCCATCAACCTTTTAAATCCTATGTAATTAATTACTCCTAATGTTGTTTGTTAATTTTCATAAGGGAAGATGTATTCACCAAGCAACGGTCTTGTTTTAGCTACATTTTGGATCCTAGTACTTGACAGGGAGGGGGGGCTTTCCCCTCCACTATTGTCACTAGGTGGTCTAGGGGGTGGTGACAACTTCTTAGCCCCCTTGGCATGAGAGATTTTTAAAAAAAATTGCATTGTAAAATATTGTAATTTCATAGTCAATATGGACCGTTCATTATTAGGTCACAAATCTGAAGGTAGAAGTTATGTTAGGGTTTTTTTCCCTAGAAGGAAATACTTTTTAAGGGGGCTTTATATTATGATTGTGTAGTTGTAGAGAGCTAAGATTGAAAAGCAGGCGCTGCTAGATTGAAGACTGAAGAGTAGGTTGTTAGTGATGTATTATAAACTCTATTGAAGCTAATACGGACTGGTGCATCTCTTCTTGTGTGGAGTTTTTTTTCTCAAAAGGGTTTCTCCATGTAGACACTGTGTTATGTGTTTAGTTCTTTTGTTCCTATATTTCTTTGTAATGTTGATTTGATTTCTTATAATCTTCTTTTGGTTCTACACTGGATTAATAGTTATAATAGACCTTAAATCAATTTTCCATTATATAGTTATTCACCTCCATTTCTAACATAATCGACATCCAAACCCAACCATCCCATGCAAAAAGAGAAAAATAAAATAAAAATAAAAATAAAATAAAAAATCAAATCAAGAAAAAAGTAAAGAGAAAAAATCATCCAATGGTGAAAATCATTCTTATGGTTCTTTGGACAAGTACCATGTTGAAAACCCATTCATGGGTATCATGCATAAAGATACTATCTAAGAGCACCCTACACTTGGGGGAAGCCTCATCTATCTTATCACTCCCATCCATCCCATCCACTATATCTACATATCTATCCCATCATCTCCTTATCCATTCACCCTTTCTGCCTTTGATCTTGATAAGGGCATGGGCACAATACTATTACAACATGCTTTGGGCACCTCTCAATATACCCAAGCCATTGCAAACTATCCTACCCATCTATTGTATCCACATTGCAGTGTATTATTACATGTGGAATAGCTAGAGTAGGGCATGTTATTCCTATGCAACCTAGTCCTTAGATATCACATCTGAACCCCTCCATACATCCATCATGAATCCCTCATCCATCCCATCCACTCATTACAATCTTTTAATGATCCTCTTCACCATCCCTTGTCCCTAGACTTAGTCATCCCTTGTCATTAGTATCAAGATAAAGGCTACCCAAATGTAATCCAATGATCCTAGCAATCTAAACATTGCAATAAAAAATCAATACACACATAGCTTGCTAATAAATATTTGCAAACCATCCAAACACATCCATCAATCTTAATCCTAGCCTTGTTGCAAGCCTTGATCAACTCCAATCCAACCATCTTTGGGATATATTGTTCCCAATCCTTGTGTTGTTCTCAAGATATATTGATCCCACATCAACAACGCTCTCCATCATCACCAATCAATCAATCTTTGGATTTTTAGCTTGGAAAAATTATGTTTGTGTTTGTATTGTTTTGTGCATGCTTGCTTGCTTGTTTATGTGCATTATTGTTTTCTTTGCATCATCCCTTGCAGCCTACCTACCACAACGATTTTATTGTCTTCCATATCATGGTATTATACAACATAGGGTTGCTTGTGAGCTTATTTGTGAGTCATTCCTATGCATGGGATACATTGTCACTTTGGTTCTTTATACCTTGGTGCATAACATCTCATGCTATATTAAATGAGGTTACTCAATCCACCACAACATGATGAATAATTCCACCCCATTTAATCCAATCCCTCACCTCCTCCATCTTTTCATCCTTATCTCTGCCTGATTTCCTCACCTATCATCTATGCCTCCACCTCTTCTATTTGAACATATTACATCCTCTCTCCTCATCTATCTTGCATCTTTTCATCCATTTCAAGAACACATTCATGTTCTTCAAACCTACCTATCCTCTTGAGGAGGCATCATCCCTATCATCATTTCTCCTCATCACTCCCCCTTTGAGTGGCTGGGGTATCATCCCTAAATCTAATCATTTTCTTCCAAAATCAAAATCCTCTCATCCAACTAAGTGTTATGTTTTATCTTTCTTTGAAATGGTGTTATTATCACAACACCATCTTAAGGAGGGGGAAAATGTAGATACCTAAAACTATCCTTTTGATGGCTATTTTAGCACATACAACTCAATTAGAATGAAGATCACTCTATTTCTCCTAAAAGGGTGACTAACATCCATGTGCATAATGAAACTTGACGTGGTCCATGTGAGAAAATATCCAACATGGGACACTATCACCTTTAAAGGAACTAGACGCTTGAGTCCCCATTCTCCAAGTATCTCTTTCCCCCCATCCACCTATCCCATCCAAAAAAATCAAAATAGTAAAGGGAAATCCTTCATCCAATGGTGAAAACCACCTTGGTGGTGCCTTGGATAAGTACTATGATGAAAACTTGGCAAACAAGCGTCATGTGTAGATCGATTATCTATGTGTCTTACACTTGGGGGCATGTTGTCTCATCTATCCCATCCTACCATTGCACCTATCCATTATATCCTTCTACCTATCCCATGGAATCATCCTCTCCTCCCTTCCTCCTTTTGATCTTGATAACGATAGGGGCAAAGTGTTGAAAATTATTTTGGACATCTCGTGATATACCCAATCTTTTCCAACCAATTCTATCACATATCCTTATAATCATAGTCATTCAAAATCCTAAGTCTAATATCTTGAATGGGGCATGATTCTTCCTATGCAACATAGTCCTTGGAGATCACATCCTAAACCCCTCCATACATCCCTTATGTATCCTCCATCCTTCTCATCTTCCATCCATAATCCTTTTGTCCCTCTATCCAATCCTTCTATCTATTGGCAACATAGTCAAGAGACACTGCTTTGATGGTTAAGGTAGAATGTTGTATTTTGTCATTGATGGCAACAAGGCATGGTAACAGATAGGGATAACATGGAAGCAGTTAAGTTTGCTCTTGAGTCAAGTTTGGTAAAGGGATTTTAGTTCGGAAGACTCACTTAGTCAGAATGACTAAGTATGGACAGTATACAGAGTGAGTGACAGAGATTGGGATGGTATGCCTCTGTAGATGAAGATCTTGTTATGCAGTTCTGGTATGTTATACGTAGATGTTATGCAATATTATATCCTAAGCTTCATATCCTGAACATCTTCAGAAGTTATATTGTGAATTGTCTAAGTCTAGGTGAATAGGGTTGAGTCAAAAATAGTGCAAAGCACCTGAGTAATTTAGTCCGCATTCCTCCGTTGTTGAATATTTTGTTTTACAGTTCTAAGGAATTGAAGATACATGTCATAAGCATCTAAAACTAGATTTATAGAGCTTGAAGTTCATTAGATCTATCACATTCTACAAGTTATGCAGTATCAACTTTCAGTTTGTTAGTATTTCACTATGACATAGCGATAGTCTAAGATCTACATTTCAATGTGGAAGATTATTAAGTTTTCTGGTTTTGAACGTATGCTAAGAGGTCTATAATGAATTATTGATATGAATCTTAAAGTCTCATATGGTTCACATTTGAAGTTATGGATTGACAGTTGATTTAGTTAAATGCATACTTAATGATGAAGCTGACATGCAAGTTGAATCAATGTGCGGTAAAGGTATATTGTTTGGATCATCAATCTAAGTGGTTCTATAATAGGCCCAGACCTATGTAAAGGTTCTTAAATAATTGTGTGAGTTCGTATTAATGATTATGCAAAGGATCAAGCTGACAAGGTATAATCTTTGTGTACACATTTCATACCTAGCATGCCGACCTAGTTGTCTGCTAAATCATGTTGCAGATATATACACTTGATGGAATTCAATGTTGAAGATATGGAACAAGTTGCGAAGCAGATGTGTGTGTGATCTAACACCCTTTTTGTGATCCAACTAGTGCAGTAAGAGTGAAGAGAGTAGAAGAACAGAGTATATGTAGACAAAGCAGAAAAACATAGTAGTCATGATGAAGAGCTTTGAATCTGTATATTGATCTATCAATGGAACTGTAATCCAACATTTTGTAGATGCATTAATAATAGTTCTCTTTTGGCAGTGTGCCACCTTATTTCTATTTTTCTTTCTCAGTGGATAGTGAGTCCACTTGGATAGTGAGTCCACTTACAGTGAGCATTTCTTTAGGCAGTGAGCCCCATGGTAGTGAGCCTTATGTAATCCGGTATTGCTATCATAATATATTGTGAGCTAACACTCACCGTGGTTTTTCCCTTTTTGGGGTTTTCCACGTAAAAGTCCCGGTGTCTATGTGTTATGTCTTTATGGTTGTTGTTTCTATGTTTATTTTGCTTTCATGTTATTGAATGTGGTAATTGGATTAAAAAACATGTTAAGAAATGGTTTTGTAGAATACGGATTCACCCTCCCTCTCAGTATTCCTTGTGTTCAACAATTGGTATCAGAGAAAGGTTCCTTGGAAGAAGCCTAATAGCTTAAGGAAGATGTGGGAAAGTATACTCATGGCAGCCAGAAGGTATCCTGCTCCAGGCAGTGTCACAATTGATAATTGCACATATGTCAGTAATCAAGAACTAAAAATTTCTCTTGAAGATCTTGATAAGTATGAAGCAGATATCCGAGATTTGAAGGAAAATGTCAAAGAAGTTGATGAATGCATCCTGAAGCTAAGAGAGCAAGTTAAGAGATCAAAGGATAAGAGCATAGAGCTAAGTGAACAATTGAAAGCAGCAAATGAAAACCTAAATGACTTATCAATGTTGATTGAAGAGAAAGAAAAGACTGAGGAGCATTTAAATCAAGTCTTGAAAGACAAGTCTGAAGAATGTGAAAAGTTGGCAAAAGATGTTGTACTTTTGAAATTTGATCTGGAAGTAGCTAATAGCTATAAAGAAAAGTGCAAAATAAGTTTGCCAAGCTTGATGAGCTGATTGCAAGTCAGAAAAGTCCAAACTCGACAAGCAAGGTTTCAGATTTGAAAGAGGAGAAAGCTTGATGCGGGAGCATCCAGTGGTGTAAGGGCAATCTTGCATCACCCAAAAAATGATGTGTTTCAAAATTGTTGATGTTCTTTCCATTTCTTTTAAAAATTTATGGTTCTGGTTCCATAATCTCTTGAATAATGATGTAGAACTTTTAGTTTTTTCCAAACTGCTAAAAATAGCAACCTGCTATTTTTAGAAAGTTTGCATTTGGGCACGGATTGAAGTGAAAATTTACAGGAAGATTCATAACAGAAAAATAAGACCTTTGGTGAAGGAATCATGCAAAGATAATTTGCGAGTTGAAAGATATTAATGTTTCTGTTTCCCAAAAAAACCTAAAAATTATTCAAACTCATATTTGAGGCACTAAACGGCCCCGTACGGGCCCAAAAATGGCCGGAACCAACAGAGTAGGTTTTTAGTGCGTAGAGCACTCCATGAGATTTTTGATGCATAAAACAGTTCGTCAATCAGACACCTAGATCAAAAGTTATGGCTCTTGGAAGTTGACCTATTTTTGGAGGGAGATGCAAATTTTGAAATTAGGTTGTTGGCTGCCAAAAAGGCTATTAATAACCATTTTTTGGGAACCCTGGGCATTAGTAGAGTTAAGGTGGAAAGTGTAGAGTCAAGAATAGGTGGGTAAATAGAAACCCTAACAGATTTGGGGTTGCAGATGGCAGATGATCCCAGAGTCTTGTGAGAGGAAGTTGTAATGTGTTGCAACCTATTGAGGGTTAATTCCTCTGATTGTATTTGAGCTTCTGTAATATAATAAGTTGTCCAAATCAATAAAGAAAGTTCTATTTTTAGTGTGCAATTTTTGTTGTTGTGTGTTTATTGATTTACCCCCTTCAAAGCTCTAAATCAGGACAAGTTAACACTAAGATGAAGAGAGTCAAAGGCAACAAGGTCTGGAATCAGAGAAATAGACCTAGAAGACCACCAGTCAGGCAACCAAATGCTCAAAGGTACCCATATTTCAATAGCTATTGTTACAAATGCAATAAGTTTGGTCATAGGGCTCCTCAGTGTAGGAACATAATAAATCAAAATGTCCCATCATTCTCTAGTTAGTGTTTTAATTGCAAACAAATTGGTCATAAAGCAAGTTAATGTAGGAGTGTGATAAGGAATGGTCTTAACAATGTAAGGAATACTCAGTCCTTCAATGGAGAATGCTTTGCATGCAATAGATTTGGGCATATGGCTAACCAATGCAGATCAAGAATAAATCCAATCAATGGAAGGAATCAAGGGAAGAGGAATATTGTTTGCTACAATTGCAATAGACCTAGACATGTTGCAAAATTCTATAGAAGCAAGAATGTGAAAAGAAACTATTATGCAGAAGAGAAGAAAATAGAGCAGAGGGAAGATAAGGGAAAGAACAAAGATGATTCGACAGAAACCAAGAAGGAAATGAGAAAGATCTGGATTAAGAAGGATTTTAAAGAGGTCAAGGATGGATCCGCACCAACTTTTGGTGCAGATACTTCCTCTTGGAAGTAAATTGGGAGCTCTGGCTCAGGGAGAGTTTTATTAAATATTTTGATCCCCTAGCCAGATAGTGGGTACTGAGATCCAGCACTAAGGTATGTGTTAAAGTAGTATTGGATAATCATTTGGAGAAGAAACCAGAAAAAAAGATCTAATGTGGCACATTATGAAGCAATCTTAACCGATTGTGCCTAACAGTGAAGTGTTTGACATCTTTTTGAGAACAACATTTATGATGACTAGGTTTTTGCATAACAAAGGCTAAAAAGGGGTGCATTCATAAGACTAATCACTTTGCATTCAAGCTATCAAGTGTCCAAGGAGAACTAAAGTAGAATTCTAAGCGGCTTCAACAATTTCCAGTGATTCAATGCAACTCAGAGCGATTTCAAGTGAAGAAAACCCTAATTCGGCAAAAGAGGTATTTACAGTTTGAAACCCTACCATGAACTTGTTTGAATTCTTGCAGAAATGGTGACACCACAAGTTATTGATATCACTAAGAGACCACGATCGAAATAAGAAACATCCATACAAATCTATGGAAGTCGATCCTGACAGTGCATTTTTGGAAGTGCCCTATGGTGTGATAAATGAGGAAGACATTATGGCTTACATCCTCATTGCCCTAGATGAACACAATAATAGAAAACTTGGGGAATTGTATATGAATCATCTGTGTGGAGAGGGATATGAATTGAAGGAGGAATACAAAGTCTTAGAGAAGAAGAAATTCGTGCAATACATAGACTTTCTGTCATTTGCAGAGGACTCATGGGTCCGGTATGTATTGATTAGAATTCACGATGAGTTTATGTGGATTAACACACCATTCTTGATCACAAAAGATGCTATAAGGGTTGTTACAGGGTTGAACTCTATCAGTGCAGTGCCTGTGTTAAAGGCTGTGAAGAATAGTACTGTGACGGAAGCTACCGGTGCCCAATTCGATAAAAGAGAATTAACAATTAACAACATTGAAGACCACACAGTTAGGTTTGCATCCATGGTGATTGGTTATGTACAAGATCTACTTCACAAACTGGGAGAACTCTATCTTCGATACTGCCATATACACCGCCTATGAGATGGTTAAGAAGAATACAGATTATGATTTTTGTGAGTTGCTCTAGTAACAATTAATGGAAAATCTGAAGAAGACAAAAGAGCATAACTATCCCTTCAAGTTTGGTACGTTGATCATTTGCTTATTTTTCTATTTCATGGAAGAATTACTAGGAATGAAGTTGATCTAGTCTAGTAGCCAACCATTTGCCATACAAATCAAAAATCATTTAAATAGCATAAGAAGCCTGATGCAAAGAATGAAGCCCTATGGGGCTATTTCAAGAATTTTCAAAAGACAATGCAATCTAGGCAAAGAATATCGAAGAAAATAGTTGAGAAATACAAGAACGATATATGTTTTATTGTAAACAAAGATCAATGCATGATGGAGGCTATTGAGCCTAAGACAGTCTGGGTCCTTCCAATGGGTTATGAAGTAGCTGAAAATATACTGGATGGTTATGCTGAGCTCATGTTGAGCAAACCTAGGGACACCAATGAGGCAAGGTTTGGTATATGTGAGGAGTTATCTGTAAAAGTTCATGTTGAACTAAGAAAGCCAGAAACTTAGAAAAAGATGAAGAAAATGGTAGAGAAATATGCCTAGAGCATAGGAATTACTAAAGAACAGATTACTAAAATAAGAGCAAGGGTTGAAGAAGCCAGGGCAGCTAAAGAAATGAAGCAAGGTGAGCCTAAAAAGGCTCTGGAAGAGTCTAAGAAGAAAGTGAAGGAGCCTGTGGTAACAAGGAAAAGAATAAGAAGTACAACTTCTACTTAAACTACTGCTGCATTCTTTGGTCCCACACCTTCTGTG
This sequence comes from Cunninghamia lanceolata, assembly GCA_027924645.1. NCBI lineage: Eukaryota > Viridiplantae > Streptophyta > Pinopsida > Cupressales > Cupressaceae > Cunninghamia > Cunninghamia lanceolata. Next base: position 251,011 of record BSBN01000743.1, read on the forward strand.
AGTGTGGAAGCACCTACATAGGAAACCACTACAAAAGAGCACAAAAAATGAAAACCAAGGGGAAAAGAATGTATGTGAGTATTGGAGCTGATGATGAGGAAATTGAGTTAGATAAGGAAGTGAAGAAAATGAAAGTTAAGGCTACTAAAGCCTCTGGGAGCAAAAAGGAGAGGCCCTCCAGTAAGGGCAGAATCAAAAAGCCAAGACAAGATGAGACTGAGAAAGGGGAAGCTACAATAAATTTGGAAGATGTCTTGAAGGCTATAACAGTTGATGGAAATCTAAAGCCTATAGCTCAACTGTATGATGATCATGATGATGTAGACAAAGGAATCATTGAGACTGTTGTAATCAAATATTTGGAGATATATAATAGAGCCCTCATTGAGGTAGTCACTAATCTCCCAGATAGCTTGGAAAGCATAATGTCTACCAAGAAGGAAGCAATAATGGCTAAAAATGTGGAGGTAAGAGAAAATACATTGCCAAAATTTTGTCCAGATGTGACTCCTAAGGAGAGAACCAAAGTCTTCAAGATCCTTGGAGATAAAACTGAAATAAAGAGGAGGATCAACACTCTGATGTCAGGGAACACAAAGAAATTTTTGAAGGACACAAAGTAAATAATACTTGATATCCTAAAAGATCTTAACATCCCAACTATATATGATAAAGAAGATACAAGTGTTGGAGATGGCACATCTATTCCAGAAGTCAACTTGGATCAAGAGTTGGACAAAACTAATGAAGAGATGAAGGAGAAAGAAGATGATCAAACCCTTGCATCTGATCAAGCCCCTATTACTGACAGTCAAGACAAAGCTGACAAGGAACAAACAAGGACAAGTCATCCTCTGGATCAGCAAACTGATGATCAAGCAAACAAGGAGAAGACTGTAGATGATAAAGTGTCTGATGAAATGACAAGAGACACTACTGCTGATACCATAGCCAAGGACCCTGTTGAGATGGTAAGGGAATTTCTTGAGAAACAATAAGAAAGTCAAATTTTGGAGTCAAATGAGTTTCTACAAGGTCCTATCAATCTGGCCATCATGTCCCCACTACAAAAGTTGAAACTTGGGACAATTTTCCAAGCATAGGCTCAGGAAGAGATGCTAAAATCACATATACAAGATAGTGAACTCATTGGTGAAGCATCTGGTATTCTGGAGAAGTTGATGCCTACATAGTAGAAGGATACATCATTATCATCAATTGATTAGCTCAAAGGTTTGATAAACTCAGTAAGTACTCATTTTGAATCTTTTGAGACGTTTGCTGAAATAAATGTTAAGGAGTTTGATGATAAAATATTAGCAGAGTTGAAGGCCAAGCTAGACAGTGATAAAATTTTGTTGGATAATAGCATCAAGAATATAGAAAGTGCTATTAAGGAAGCTTGTGACATATACAAATTTGCTTATCATGGCCTGAGACCACTAAGGAAATGGAAGAAAAGATCAAAGCTATGGAACTTCAATTAGTGAATATTTCTAAATCTTATGATCTGACAGTTGATTCCATAAGCAATAAGGAAATACAAGTTGTAAATATTCATAACAACATAAGTAGTCTGTTGAGAAAAAAGGAAGAAATGAAAAGCAGAATGTGCCAATTGAGAGGGTCAATAAGCCCTGATATACCTACTAATGTGCAGAAGGCATAAGACTTAAATTTTTAGATTAATGGTAACATTCAAATTTTGAACAGTGCCAATAGTAGGTGGGATGGACAATTAGCACAATTAAAGATTATTTACAATGATATCCTTTCACCCACAACTAACTAAATTGGAAGATTGTATTTGTACATATGCGGTACAGTATGACAATTTTGAAGCTTTGACACAATTTTGGTACTTGTACATACACCTTTGCCATTGATGTCAAAGGGGGAGAAGAAAAACCAGTGAAAAATAGACAAACATCTAAAGGGGAGAAGAAAATCAGAGTGTACACAGTAAGGGGGGAAACTTAATAATTTTTCACTAAGTGTTGCCATCAATGCCAAAAGGGGAGATTGTTGGCAACATAGTCAAGAGACACTATGTTGTAGTCACGGTAAGAGGGTTCATAGAATGAACTGTCCAGGCCGTGCAACAAGAGTAAACACAATGGAAAAAAACCAAAGATATGAAACAAATGCAGATTCAATCATTCAATATATCATAGAATTCAAATACAAATCAACTGGTAACATGCAGGCTTACAACTAGGGCTCACAGGCCTGATTACAGAATATCAGAATATGCATAGGATATAGCTTTGAAGCTCCTTCACAAAGAATCCAAATTGTCGACTATCACTATGTGAATCACTATGCTAACTACTTTCCTAGGTATCTATTACATCAATTTATATCATCTTCAGATCATAAGATTCCTCCGCGTCGGCCAAAGATCATTACAAACTTCAATGAAGAGCGGTAACGTGTGTACACGGATAGGTCAGACCTATTTGAATAGAACACCTCCACAAATGAATGGAATGATGTGCAAATCTCAGGGAAGGTTGGCCATGAACCAAAGAATATTGAAAGATGTGTCGTTTAGCTCCATAAGTTGAGAGATGCTCCGCAAGTCTTCTCCTTTAGCTTATTGTCCAAGACTATTAGGATGCTCTATTTTAAGAAAACAGTTGGTCTTCTGATAGTGATATCTTTCTGGTACCTGATCCAAATACTCTTAAAATTGGATATGATGTAGATGAATGAATCTAGATGCTAAGTCCATCTCCATAAGGTTTGAAATGCAACTATGGCAGAATGCAAACCCAAATACAAAAACTACTACTGACTGAACTGATTGTATTGAACTAGAAACTGAAAAGAAACAAACTGAAATGCAAATATTTTTTGGTTGATGTAAGATTGCTCTTGAACCAGGGATGCTCCTGCATCAGACATCCAGGGTTATTGAAAAAGTAAGCCCCTCACTTTGTTGGGGCTAGAGGGAAACCAAAATGGTCTACCTCAACCTGAGAAATCCAAGATGAATCTTCTTTTGGTCTGCCTTTCCACTTCACAAGTTATTCTTTGTATTGTCTTCATCTGGTGTTGCGTCCAACTCTGCTATCCAAAGTGTCTTCAATCTACTCTGATGCTTGTTGTGGTAACTACTTCTTCAATTCTTCTTCAATATTGTCACTAAACTCTACTTCATGATACTGATATAAGTTTGCAATGTTGAAAATAGGTGATATACCCAATGTCTCTAGTAATTCCACTTCATATGCATTTCCTAAATCAAATTTTCTAAGTATCCTACAAGGTCCAAACTTCTTCATCTTCAACTTGTTATATGTCCCAACTAGAAATCTTTCTTTTCTCAAATACACCATCACTTCATCTCCTACTACAAATTCCTTATGTCTTCTCTTCCCATCTGCTTGTTCTTTATATTTGCTATTCATATCCCCCAAATGCTTCTTTACCTGATTATGCATTGTCTCCATATGTTCTACAAATTCTTCTGCTTCTGCACTTCTCTTCTTTGCCATACTGATATCTCTCAACTTTGTAACTCCTCTAGGGCTTACTCCAGTAACAATCTCAAAAGGTGTTCTTCTGGTACTTCTATTCACTAAATTATTGTATGCAAACTCTACTTGTGAAAGAATCAAATCCCAACTTCCTGCCTTTTCTCCAACCAAACATCTCAACAAGTTTCCCAAACTCCTATTCACTACTTCTGTCTGTCCATCAGTCTGTGGATGAAATGCTGAACTGAACTTCAAATCTATCTTCATCTTCTTCCAAAGTGTCTTCCATAAGTATCCAAAAAATTTGTATCTCTGTCTGAAACTATACTCTTAGGTAATCCATGCAATCTCACAATCTTCATGAAAAATAGGTCAGCTACATGCACTGCATCAGTTGTCTTCTTACAAGGTATGAAATGTGCCATCTTTGAAAATCTATCCACCACTAAAAATATTGAATCATGTCCTCTCGGTGTCTTAGGCAATCCCATTACAAAATCCATACTTATATCTTCCTAAGGTCTCTCCGGTACTGTAAAAGGTTTATACAATCCAGTATTTTGACTACTTCCTTTTGCAACTTGACAAATTCTGCAACTCTGCACAAATCTTCTAACATCCTTATGTATCTGAGGCCAAAAGTAATTTTCACTCACCAAAGCCACTAGCTTATCAATGCCAAAATGTCTTGCCAATCCACCACTATGTTTCTCCTTGATCAAATTATCTCTCATTGAACTTCTAGGTATGCATAGTTGATTTCCCTTGAACAACACATCTTCCTGAATAAAATAGTCTAACCACTTACTCCTATCTGTCACAATAGGTTCCTTACATGCTTTCCAAGGTTCTGCAAAATTAGTGTCTCCCTCATACATGTTCTTCAATTCATCAAAACCCAACACTTCAACTATCATCTCTGTCAACAAGTTCCTTCTCCTACTCAATGCATCAACAACTATATTTGACTTACCATTCCTATGCTTCAATACAAAAGTGTAACTCTGCATGAACTTTACCCACCTCATGTCTCTGATTCAACTTACCTTGACTATTCAAATATTGCAAAGCTTGATGGTTTGTATACAACACAAATTCCTTAGGCAACAAGTAATGTCTTCACTTCTTCAAGGCTTTAATTATGGCATAGAACTCCTGATCATAAACTAAATAGCTTCTCCTTGCATCATTCAACTTCTCATTGAAATATGCTACTGGTCTACCTTCTTGACTTAATACTACTCCAATTGCATTCCTACTTGCATCACAATCTACTTGAAATACCTTATTGAAATCCGGTAATGCCAAAATAGGTTCCTCTGTCACTTTCTGCTTCAACAATTCAAAAAATTTATCTGCTCCTGATGTCAACTTGAAATCTTTTCTGTCACCTCTCATTATCTTTGTCATAGGGTTACATACTGAACTAAAATTTCTGATGAACTTCTGCTAGAAACTAGCCAATCCATGAAATGATCTAACTTCTCCAATACTCTCTGGTGTAGGCCATTCAACAATTGCTCCTACCTTCTCAGGATCCATCTTCAATCCTTCTGTAAAAATCACAAATCCCAAGTATACCAATTCTTTCTTCATGAAACTACATTTCTTAAGGTTATCAACAATTTCTCTTCTCCTAGTCTCTGCAATACTTGTCTCAGGTGCTACAAATGTTCCTCCTTTACCTTACTAAAAATCAGAATGTCATCCAGATATACAATAACAAACTTACCCAAGAATCTCTTTAGAACATCATTCATCAATCTCATGAAAGTACTAGGTGCATTTGTCAATCCAAAAGGCATCACTAACCACTCATACAATCCTTTATTTGTCTTAAAAGTAGTCTTCCATTCATCTCCTTCTCTGATTCTGATCTAATGGTATCCAGTCTTCAAGTCTATCTTTGTGAAATATCTTGCTTCACTTAAACAATCCATAATATCATCTATCCTAGGTAAAGGAAATCTATACTTAACTGTAATCTTGTTTATTGCTCTAGAGTCTGTACACATTCTCTATTCTCCATCTTTATTTGGTGCTAATACTATAGGTACTGTACAAGGACTCAAACTTTATCTGATCAATCCTTTCCTCAACAATTCTTTTATCTGTCTATTCAATTCTTCATTTTCTACCAGTGTCATTCTACGTGCTGCTTTGTTAGGCAAACTAGCTCCAGGTATTAGATCCATGTGATGACTGATACTCTTGACTGGTGGCAATCCTTCATGTACATTGTATGATATGATGTCTCTGTATTCTGTCAGCAACTCTTTTATCTCCTTCAATTATGGTTCTTCATTCTCCCTCTTTAGTGTTTCAGGCTTCTTAGGAATCAAAGCATAACACATACTCTCATGTCTCAAACCATCCAGAAATTTTCTTCCATCTACCAAACATATTCTAGCATTTCCACACACTTCACTCAGAGGATCATCTTCTAAAGGAACCAAAGTAATTCTCTTTCCATTAGATGTTATAGTGTATGTATTCTTTCTCCCATCATATATAGCTTTCCTATCATACTACCAAGGTCTACCCAACAAAATATGACAAACATCCATAGGCATAATATCACACAAGACTTCATCATGATAAGATTTGATATGAAATTTCACCAAACATTGTTCAGTCACCAGTACCTTATGATCATCCTAAATCCATTCTATCTAATAGGGCTTAGGGTGTTTCAATCTTTCCAACTTCAGCTTAGTCACCATCTCCTCTAAAACTAGGTTATCTAAACTACCACTATCAATAACAACTTTGTAACATTTACCTCCTGATTTGCATCTTGTTATGAACAAACTTTTCCTATGTGGTGGTTCCTCATTTGTCTCTGCTTGAAATAATGCTCTTCTCATCACAAGTGATTCTCCTTTTTCAAGTTTACCCATAGAATTAGGTGATCCAACAAGTTCTTCTTCTACATAGGCTGCTCTTTCATAGTTCTCTGTTCTCTTGCTTGTAATCCTCTATGTCCTTCACCTTCACACTTGAAACAAGTGCCTCTGAATGTTCTCTTATCAAATCCTCTTCCTTCTCTTCTATATCTCGGACAAGGGTTTCCTCTCCGATAGAAATTTCTGTCATCTCTCTGATATGCACTATTATCTCTGTCATCCTTCTTAAATGGGTTGTCAAGCTTGTTCTGCTCCAGATGTGATCTGTCTCCTCCAGAAAATGTTCCGCCTCTCTGATATTTACCTCCTCTTCCTTTCTTCCTCTGATCATGCCTCTTGTTCAACTTCTCTTCAACTTTCAGGGCAAACTGATATGCTTCCTCCCAAGATGTCATCCTTACCAAACTTAGTTCTTCTTGAAAGTTCAATCTTAGTCCATTGATGTATCTAGCCAATTTCTCCTTTCTTGTTTCACTATGTCATGTCCTTATGATCATCTTATGAAATTCTTCAGTATACTCCACATATTTCTCCTTTTGTCTCAGGTTCTGCAATCTCTTCAATAGCTCCAATTCATAATCAGCAGGTATAAATTGATTCTTTAATTTTGTCACCATCCTATCCCACTTTGTAATCTTTTCTTTTCCTCTTCTATTTCTATCCAACTAAACTTCTTTCCACCATACATCAGCATGTCCTTTCAACTTTGTCTTTGCAAATTTCATCTTCTTCAGATCTTCAACTTCTTCATATTCAAAATATTCTTCCATGTCATTTATCCAGTCGATCAACTCTTTAGGGTTCAAATTACCAGTGTAGTTCGATACATCAACTCTAGGTCTCTTCCCAATCTTTGAAATATCTTGCAACATCTTTACTTGATCTAATTCTTCTTTTTCATCAGCTCCTAGGGTTTCACCAATTTGTTCAACAGATTGAAATTCTTCTTCATCATCACTTTCAACATTAGGTCTCAGTGTCAATCCTCTTCGCCTATCCTCCTCAATAGCATCCAACTGAATTCTCATTATTTTCATTATTTCCATCATCTCATCCATTCTACCAGCCATCATTCCAACTTTAGGGACTCTCCTTTGCGGCATTCTTCCTCAGATCAAGTGCAAACTGCCTCAATTCGGCGATCGGGCTACAAGATGACAACTGCCTCACAATCGACGATCGGTTGCGACACAAGTATCCTACCTCAGATTTGGTGATCTGTCCATAGCAAGATCTTATAGAATTCCTTTTCCAACTTTTCTCAATTCGCTCCTTAAGATTTGAACTTTCGCTCTGATACCACTTGGTGTAGTCACGGTAAGAGGGTTCACAGAATGAACTGTCTAGCCCATGCAACAAGAGTAAACACAACGGAAACAACTCAAAGATATGAAACAAATGCAAATTCATTCATTTAGTATATCATAGAATTCAAATAGAAATCAACCGACAACATGCAGGCTTACAACTAGGGCTCATAGGCCTAATTACAGAATATTAGAATATGCACAGGATATAGCTTTGAAGCTCCTTCACAAAGAATCCAAACTATCTACTATCACTATGTGAATCACTATGCTAATTGCTTTCCTAGGTATCTATTACATCAATTTATAGCATCTTCGGATCATAAGATTCCTCCACGTCAGCCAAAGATCATTACAAACTCCAATGAAGAGTTGTAACGTGTGTACACATATAGGTCAGACCTATATGAATAGAACACCTCCACAAATGAATGGAATGATGTGCGGATCTCAGGGAAGGTCGGCCATGAACCAAATAATATTGAAAGATGTGTCATTTAGCTTCATAAGTTGAGATATGCTCTACAAGTCTTCTCCTTTAGCTGATTGTCCAAGACTGTCAGGATGCTCTGCTCTGAGAAAATAGTTGGTCTTCTGATAGCGATATCTTTCCGGTACCTGATCCAAATGCTCTAAAAATTGGATATGATGTAGATGAATGAATCTAGATGCTAAGTCTAGCTCCGCAAGGTTTGAAATGCAACTGTGGTAGAATGCGGACAAAAATATAGAAATTGCTACTGACTATACTGAACTAGAAACTAAAAAGAAACAAACTGAAATGCAAATATTTTTTGGTTGATGCAAGATTGCTCTTGAACTAGGGAAGCTCTTGCATCACACTACTTTGATGGTTAAGGTAGAAAGTTGTATGTTGTCATTGATGGCAACAAGGCATGGTAACAAACAGGGATGACATGGAAGCAGTTAAGTTTGCTCTTGAATCAAGTTTGGTAAAGGGATTTTGGTTCGGAAGACTAACTTAGTCAGAATGACTAAGTATGGACAGTATACAGAGTGAGTGATAGAGATTCAGATGGTATGCCTCTGCAGATGATTTTACTATGTGGTTCTAGTATGTTGTACGTAGATGTTATGCAATGTTATATCCTAAGCTTCATATCCTGAACATCTCCAGAAGTTATGCTATGAATTGTCTAAGTTCAGGTGAACAGGGTTGAGTCAGAAACAGTGCAGAGCACCTAAGTAATTTGGTCTGCATTCCTCTGCTGTTGAATTTTTTTTGGTGGTTCTGAGGAATTGAAGATACATATATGCATCTAAATCCAAATTTATAGAGCTTGAAGTTCATCATATCACATTCTACAACTTCTCCAGTATTGGATTTAGGTTTGTTAGTATTTCACTTTGATAGAGCGATAGTCTGAGATCCGCATTTCATTGTGGAAGATTATTAAGTTCTACAGTTTTGAAGGTATTCTAAGAGATCTATAATGACCCATTGATATGAATCTTAAAGTCTCATATGGTTCGCATTTGAAGTTATGGATTGACAGTTGATTTAGTTAAATGCATACTTAATGATGAAGCCGACATGCAAGTTGAATCAATGTGTGGTAAAGGTATATTGTTTGGATCATCAATCTAAGTGGTTCTATAATAGGCCCAGACCTATTTGAAGGTTCTTAAATAATTGTATAAGTTCACATTAATGATTATGCAAAGGATCAGGCTGACAAGGTATAATCTTTGTGTACACATTTCATACTTGGCATGCCAACCTAGTTGTGTGCTAAATCATGTTGCGGATATATATACTCGATGGATCTCAATATTGAAGATATGGAACAAGTTGCGAAGGAGATGTGTGTGTGCGATCTAACACCCTTTTTATGATCTGACTAGTGTAGTAGGAGTGAAGAGAGCAGAAGAATAGATTATATGTAGACATAGTAGAAAAATAGAGCAGTCATGATGAAGAGCTTTGAATCTGTATATTGAGCTATCAATGGAACTGTAATCCAACATTCTGTAGATGCATTAATAACAGTTCTCTTTTGGCAGTGAGCCACTTTATTTCTATTTTTCTTTCTCAGTGGACAGTGAGTCCACCTACAATGAGCATTTCTTTGGGTAGTGAGCCCCATGGCAGTGAGCCTTATGTAATCTGGTATTGCTATCATATTATATTGTGAACTAACACTCACCATGGTTTTTCCCTTTTTTGGGTTTTCCACGTAAAAATCCTGGTGTCTATGTGTTATGTATTTATGGCTGTTGTTTCTATGTTTATTCTTCTTTCATGTTATTGAATGTGGTAATTGGATTAAAGAACATGTTAAGAAATGGTTTCGTAGAATACGGATTCACCCCCCCTCTCAGTATTCCTTGTGTTCAACACTATCATCCTTGTCCTTCAACTTGGTTTTCCCTTATCATTGGTATCTAGCATCCAAGCTATCCAAACTGCAATCCAATGCCATCCCATAACATTTTAAAAATTTTAAAAAACATAAAAAAAAATCTAAATGTAAGCCAGATCCTTAATCCATACCAATCTAGTCTAGCAATCTAGCCAAATTATCTAATCACATCCTTGGTTTTGTTCCAACCTTATTGTCAACCCAATCAATCAATCAATTAATCATCATCATCATCAGGATATATCATTCCCCACAATGACAACACTATCTTGATCATTAATCTATTGATCATTGGTGTACAACTTGAAAGGGGAAACACCTTGTTTGTTTTTGAATTATTTGTGAATGCTTGCTTGTGTGTGTTACCATTTTATCTTACATTTGTATCAAGTCCTTGTAACATATTGCTACAATAACATCATGGTCTTCCATATCATGGTGCCCAACAATGTATGTTTGCTTGTGACCTTTATCTTTTGAGTCATTCCTTTCATGCACACAACACATCGTCACCTAGGTCTTTATACTTTGGTGCATAATGTCTAGTGCTATATCAAACCATATGGTTGTTCACTTAATGTAGCTAATGTATCGTTCATCTATTTTATATCCTTTCTCTTGCATCCACCTTCGTTAGCCAATCCATTTCATCCATTTCAAGAGCATACCCATGTTCTTCCAACCCACCTATCCTCTTGATGGGGCATCTCATCCTTACATTGTTCCTCCTTGTAACGCCTTCAAGTGGTTGGGGCATCCTTTTCCATCTTTCTCCCATCATCCATACCTTATCTTCTTTGAAATGACGTTACTTCTCTTAGTCACAACATCATCTCAAAGAGGGGCAAAATGTAGACACCTAAAATTGACCATGTCCTCATAACCCTTCAACATCCTCTAGACATTCATCTTGCAACACATTGTCCCTTAATCCCTTTCCCAAATTAATTAAATAAATTATATTTATTTAATTAATCCATTTATTCCTTTTAGCCAAAATCAATTGAATACATCTTATCTATTTAATTATTTTTTCCTCCCATCATCCCCTCTCCAATAATTAATTAAATAATTTTATTATTTAATTTAATTATTGAGAGTCACATGACTAGCTTGTCCTCATCCTCATCCACTTGCCACAATCAATAAATGAGTGTACCAAAATTCAAACTAAGTTTTCATCTCCACCGCTCATCTCATACTACATCTCCAAATATTAGCCCTTCACATAAGGATGCCCTAAAAGCTTTGTCCTTATCTTATAATCCTCTCATCAAATCTTAGCCATCCATTTCATATTGTACATTTTAATCTTAGTCATTTATATCTACCTCTTAATCTTAGCCATCCATTTAAAAACCTCTTAATCCTAGCCATCTATCCTATTATCCAAGCATCTATAAATCAAACATCAACCAAGCCATTATCATCCACAATCTTTATGCAAATTTATGTTGTCAAAGTGAGCAACCAACATATTGCAATCACTATCAAATATTAAGGACAACAAGGACTCATTTGGTAATATTGTTTCATTTCCATTTATAGTTTCTTGTTCTTGATGTGTCTTAAGTATGGAATAAGTTCTTTGCATGCATTTGTTTTCTTATTTGATTTCCATAGTTCTGCATACACACCACTAACCTACATTAGTAGAAATAAATGAAAGGAAAAATGTACTGAAGACATAAACATAAGAATTTGACTATATACTTACACATTGTTAAATATATCTACTATTGTACCAATTCAATCTAATGAACCATGTGGGTTAGATCTAGTCTTTATAGTGGACCAAGTATTTCTTCATGGTTAGACTCACAAACTTTCCACAACTTCTTATTGTGTGGTCTACCCCACTATTTGATCAATTAAATGTTTGATGCAACAACAAGGTTATAATAATGAAGAGTCTTCCTATGTATGTTGAAGTCCTCAACAACCACACATCAAACTTCTTTGTTGGGTACCTTCTAAGATATGTTTCAGTAACAACAATAGACCCTATAGGATACTCAATATCTGTTCTATATGTGATTAGATAAGTCAATTTACTTTTTCCTTAGACACAACAACATAGTTAATAATATGTTCCTTCTTCTTCTCCTCAACAATAACTACATAAACATAACTTGCATTAGATTGTATGAAAAGTTAATTTCACTAAATGATCTAAATACAATATAATGAACTGAAATATTAATTTTAACTAAAGATTATATCTATAATACTTGGTTGCACTAGATCTAATACATGGTCAAAGTCAATTGATGCTTCCATCTCATTGAGTTGTAGTGCTAGTGGAATTTTATATATCTCAATTAGAACTAAAGGTCTATAAGGCCATTCATCAAACCACTCTTTGGACTCATTCTCTTCTTAAACAAAATTCATACACAAAGAACAAAAGCATTCCATCTCTCTTATACAAATAATCTATGAACCTCTACTTCAGATTCTAAATGAGTGGAACTCGCTTGATTCTATTCCTATACAACAATCTTCATATTTCGTAATGTTAGATTGTTCTACCAACCAAAACAACATATGAACTATAGACTTACCTTCATTACTTGGATCCAATGTTGAGTTACACCATTCCATGATGGATATTGTTTTTGTCAACTTAGTACCATCTTGGTACTTCAACTCTTCTTGTGCTAATGCTCTTTTAACACATGCTCCTACACCATCACGCTCTCCATTTCAATGCTTAACCTCAGTGAAATTTAGCTCTAGTATAATATATTAAAGTTTTATAATATATATGATGAATGGCTTATCTTCCCCCCTCTATTTCTCTCCCCTCCTCTCTCCCCCCTCTCCCTCTCTCTATCTCTACTTCCTTCTGCTTCTATCCATCCATCCATCCCTCTCCCTCCCTCTCTCTCTACCCCCTCTCTCCTATCTCTATCTCCCTCTCTCATTTAATCATGTGAGACCTTATAAGTTTTATGTTTTAGTATTTGTACATGTCTATGTAAAGCTCCAAAAGTGGTGAGAAATATGTAGAAGGGGCTGAAATGTTTTTAAACAATAAGTTTCTATCTTATAGAAAATAAAAACCTTAATATTTAGCAAGTTTACAACTTGAGTAATGCTTGTATGAACATGGACAATAATAAGAGAGCTATGTGAGGCTATAAATGCTTTATGACATTGAGTTATAAGCCTTATAAGGCTACACATGTATAACACAATGATGTGTATTTTTGAAATGATAGTAATAGTGAATCATGTGTCTTCTGACCTTAACTAGGTGCTTATTGTTTTATGTAGTGTGCATGTTGGCATGTAAAATAAATTGTTGTATTGAAGGAGCTACTTGTTTGGTTAGGATGGGAGTCCTCGATTGTGTTTCTTCTTATGTATGATGCCGAAGGGCATGTCCCCATGCTGCTGCTTAGCTTATTTTGGCTAGCAGCCACTGCTTAATTTTTTTAGCAGATATTTGTGAAGCCAGTGACCCCATGAAACTTTATGTTTCTGCTTATTTTAAGCAATTATCTTAATTTGGAGTTTTTTATTTTATAAAAAGAAAAAAATAATAGAAGAAAATTTAAAAAATGGAGGGAAGGAATTATATGCAGCCACATGGCATATTTTTCATTATGCAGTGGCTGCTTATTTCCAGCCCCCCCTTTTTTTCAAGCTTATTTGAAATTCTTAAGCAGTAGCTGCTCCACAAAAATAGGAAAGATTCTACATTATCCTTTTCCCACAATTTTAAATTTGCATGGGGCCACTTCGACTGCTTAAATTTAAGCAGAAAATTAACTTAAGTAGTCGCATGGGGACATGGGGTAAGTGATTGTGCTTATTGTGTTGAGAATTTAATCTTCCATGATGTGAATTTTGCATTTTGTACTTTTTGAGAAGGCGTGTATTACTTTGCAACATGGTTGAAAGTATAGTTGATAATAACTAGTTAAAGCACTAGAGCAAATTTAAAGTGATGTGGTTGTTCAGGATGAAGTTGATGAGGGAAATATAGTCATGTCACTCATATAAGTGATGTGAGTGTCATAAAAAATAGTCACAAAGGAACTAGAAAAAAATAAATTGTGAAAGTACATGTATTTAATGGCTTAATACTAGTACATAAAACAAAACTTTCATGAACAAAAGTAGACAATAAATTTTAAAATTTTTGATGCAGGAACTTCCAGAGATCATAACTTTTGACTCGGATGTGGGTTTTCTATGAGATTTTATGGGTGGATGCATTATGAGGTGGAAAGTGGTTTCACAACCGACCCTAGTTGGTTGGACCCTGTCTTAGCACTTTTTCGAGGCTTGAAACTTTCATCTTGGCCCTCAAAATAGCAATATAGTGTTTTTTTCTAGATTTTTAAAAAGTTGCTTTGTAATAAATCGAAACTCATGTTTCAAATTTAGAATATTAGTTGGCATTTCATCCTACCTTAGTTTTAGGAAGATTTTGGGAAAAAACAGGATTTTCAAGATATGATTGTAAGATTACCTAAAATGGCAAAATTACAATCATATCTTGAAAATCCTGTTTTTTCCCAAAATCTTCCTAAAACTAAGGTAGGATGAAATGCCAACTAATATTCTAAATTTGAAAGATGAGTTTCAATTTATTACAAAAGCAACTTTTTAAAAATCTAGAAAAAAACACTAAATTGCTATTTTGAGGGCCAAGATGAAAGTTTCAAGCCCCGAAAAAGTGCCAAGACGGGGTCCAACCCACTAGGGTCGGTTGTAAAACCACTTTCCACCTCATAACACATCCACCCGTAAAATCTCATAGAAAACCCACATCTGAGTCAAAAGTTATGATCTCTGGAAGTTCCTGTATCAATTTCTAATGACGATATTGTATATTGAGTATAACACATTGTAATTAATGTTATAACTAACAAATTTCTATTGTTAAATTGAACCTCAATTGTTTTGATTGTATTTATTGATTGATAATACAAACCATAGGGCATTTTATTGTTTATTGCATCATTTCACTAAGTGAGGGGAGAGCAAGGTCTCTACTTAGTGGAATATCTAGGTCGATATATGAAGTGTTCACCAATGGTAGCCATTTATGAAACTTGACCAATATCAAGAAGCATTGGCAAATGCCAAGAAATACTATAAATTCAACCCTTTGGAATGCTATGGATGTGAATTTAAACTTCAATGAGTTTTATCTATAGGATTTGAGTTGAACATGACATTGACAAAGCTATCTTAAAACATAATTCACACAATCTAAATGTGTTAACATTAGATGGCAATTTTATTAGGCCGATGAAGATCAAAAATATTTGGTATAGTATCAATTTAAAACTTTTAAATAATTTAATAATTAAAAAATTATAAATATTATACTGATTTTATAAAACTAAAAACATATGATTATTAATACTATAAAAATTTTAAATCCTAATTGAAGATTAATATATATTATATATTTTAAAATATAAAAAAAATAAAATAAAATTAAAAACAAATCTAACAAACAAAATAACTCAAGTAAATAAAAAAACTTGTAAGTAAATAAGAGTAGCTCTTTAAATAAAAATAAAATAATTCTTAAATAGTTTTAAAGTAAAATAAAAGGACATATATAGAATTTGTTCTTTATTATAATTATTGTACTCATTTGAAAAGATCAACTCACAAAAATAAGAAGAAAATAAAAGATATAAAATATAATAATAAATTCATATATATAGGGGGTAGGGTGGGGGCAAGCATGTGCATGTCAAATCAACAATTCTTTTACAAAATGATATTGTCTTTTATACTTTGGTAGCATTTACATTAAGTGCATTAACTAGAATTTATATAAATACAATAACATTGGTAATTATTAAAAAAAAATATAATTACGTAGTACTTGCCATTATAATATAATATATAATTTACTATAAAATAATTAATAAAATTATAATAATTTATTTATCCTTAGGTAGGGTGTTCATGCACTTGAAAAGTTGGAAGAAATTGTCTAGGTTATATTGTTGTCAAATTTAGTGAGTGTTTATCCATTGAGTTAGGGCCTAAATTTGACAATTGACTCTGTTGTCAAGCAATTTTTTATGATGGTTATCCATTTAAAGGTGCACTTAAAATACTATGACATATCTTAGTATAAGTAAAATTATATGTAGCAAAATATATGTCATCACAATTCTATATAAATTTTGACAGTCTTTCCAAAATCTCTCCTTTCATAAGATACAATCTTTTTAAAATTTTGATAGTCTTTTAGAGCAAAAATGCCTAAATATGGCCATAAGACTATCAAATTTAGTGTAAAGTGATTTGGCAAGAATACAAGGGACTATTTGTTTTACACACTAGTAGCACTTGCTAATTTTTATTTGAACCTTCACTATTTCACCTCCATTATTACTACTTGCCTATAATGACTATATAATAATTACATTTTCTCCTTAATTTATGTATCATAACAACAAAAAATATTAGCCAATCAAAATAAGAGTTTAAAATATTAGCCAATTACATTGTTGCTAAATTATTTTTTAAACACTATTTGTTAAAAATTTGCATATAAACTATATAAAAGATAAATATTTATTTACATGAAAAAATACTAATTATAACCCACTCAAATACAATTCTTAAGGGCATGTCCCCATGTGGCTGCTTAGCTTATTTTGGCTATGCTCAATTTTTTTGGGGATATTTGTGTAGCTAGTGACCCCATGAATATTTTATTTTTCTGCTTATTTTAAGGAGTTATCTTGATATATAGTTTTTACTATATAAAAAAATAAAAATAAATTATCTTAATTATCTTAATTTAGAAAAAAAAAAAAAGGAAGGAAATATATGCAACCACATGGCATATTTTTTTATATTGAAAAAAACATAATTACAAGAAGTAGTGTGGAGAGCAACTAAAGAAGCAACTAACCTACAGAATCAAAAAAATAGATCTCGGTAGCTAAAATGGAGTCCCTTCTTACCACATGTCCCTTTTGTGCCAAAATGGAATATACCAAACATGCTTTTTGGTTTTGCATTCATGCTCAGTCATTTATGGCACTCCCTTTTCACATGGCATATTTTTCATTATGCAGTGGTTGCGTATTTCCAGTGTCCCCTTTTCTTCCACAACTTATTTACATTAAAGTTTTCTTCAAGTTCGAGAGATTGCACACTATAGCAGGTTCATGGGTTTTCTTGGTTTCTAGCAAAGACAGAAAGTGATAATAGAGGTAATCTTCAGTGGGTAGAGGCAGCGCAGGTTTTTAGTCTTTGGTCGCTCTAGGTTCCGAGCGCAAACTGACCTGGCGAGCCCTCTTCTCAGGTCTGTTCCCTGGACCCACGTTACTTTTGTTCTTTCCTTTTATCTGGGCACTCTTTCTTCTTTATTTTTATTCTACCAATGCAAGCAATCTATTGTTGATAAGCAAACGACAAAAGGGTATTTTTAAATGACTAAACGTTCTGGGGACCGGGTCCCCTCGTTTAAAAAAAGCGCAAGGTCCCAAAATAGTTATGGCAGGGAAATTTAGGGGTTTGTAACAGATAAAATGCGGGTCCCATTAAAACATAAATACTTGGTTACCCTAGGACAAGGGGATATTGGCTCTGGTGGGTCAGATAAAACTCAAGTTCCTAGTTAGTGGGTTAGGTCATTTTTCCAGAAGGGAGACTTCCCTTGGATTCAACCTCAACCTCTCCAAATCTCTATAGCGTCTACTGGGCCCTGCGGTAACCCACAGGTTGAGAGTATTGCAGAAACTCAGAATTTGCCCTTGACAAAATTCAAACAGAGGGGCCCAGTTGTAACAGAGGAAAGACTGGTTTTTGTAAACCCTAAACAATATAGTAGGATCTTAAGGCACGGGCAGTCTCAGAAGTTGAGTTACTCGGTGAAAAAAAAACTCACCATGATCTTGCCGAAAATGCAATGATCGGTAGATGACCAGGTAGGGTTAGGTGAAGGTAAGGGTTCTAAGGTTGAGGTTCCCTCAGGTCAAAGGGACTATGGGGCAAAACAAACTAAACCCGAAGCTCTTGCAGCAAACTTCGGTGAATGAGGGAAAAAGGCCGAAATGTGCCAACGCAGTATAGGACAGTACAGTCCTACTACCAAGCCTCTTTTGTGGTCATCGGAGCTTTATGTATCTGAGCTCATGAGCCTGAAGAAGAGATTTGAAACTCTTGAAGCTAGCGAGCAGTGTGAAGGGGTCTAGGTGAAGGAAATTCTAGAAGTCAACTGGAAATTAGAGAAAGAAAATGGTTGGCTCAAAGAGCAAATCTTAAACCTTCAAAGCAGCGTGGAAAGAGGACAACAAGAGCAATTTACTCTAAAACGGGGATTAAATCAAATGAAAACAATAGGCAAAAAGAACTCAGAGGCTACAGTAATAGGTGAATCAACTCAGTTGGTAGAAATTCAAACAATCTTGGTAGACTTGGAGGCTCGAGAAAATCAGTTGAAAAACCAATTAGATAAAGCCAAATCTTGGGCAAATCTTGTAAACGGTCCATCAAATGAAGAAATAATAGAGAAATAAGTAAAGAGACAAATGAGAGAAGAAAATGACAAACTTGGAAGAGCTGTAAACCTCATCATTAAAGGGCTAAAAGACTTTGAGGAGAAGGAGAGGATTGACATTCTCGTAAGAGACTTCCTCAAGGACTAATTGAAATGGTAGGCTTTATCCAACAAGCAAATAGGATTGGAAAGAAAATAGAAGAAGGAAAGGATAGGCATGTTAGAGTAGTCATGATGACCTTGGAAGACAAGAACGCGATCCTCAGAAATAGAGGGCTATGTAGAGGCTCTCGTATCTTCTTGGACGAAGATTTGACATTTTCTCGATAGGAAGAGTGAAGGAAGGAGTGGGAAAAGGTGAAAGCAGCAAGAGAGGCAGGGAAGAGGGCATGGTTGAAAAGCGGAAAATCTCAAATTAGCAAGCGGTTCCCACACAAGAAATAGGAATTCAGGGCCCCACTCGAGTATCTTTAGTTAGTGAGCTAGAATTGTAGGGGTTATCCGTGGAGAAGAGGACCGAGGTTGGGGCCCATTGCAGAGGGGAAGGACATTATTCTTATTTCAGAAACACATGAGCATGATGGTTGTAGGGTTCCAGATTTTGAAGGGTTCATAAAAACTTTAGTTTGGAACAAGGGAACGGAAATAGGCAAAGGGCATGGAGGGGTTACAGTGCTAGTTCGAGAAACTTGGAGTGGAATAGTAAAAGTGGACAAAGAGGACCCAAATAAGCAATTCATTTGGCTAAAAATAACATATAAGGAAGTCACAATCAGGATGGCTGTGTGCTACTTGCGCCTAAAAGTTTGAAATTCTACAAGAATAGATACCTAGATTGTGAAGACCCTTATGCGGATCTAAAGAAAGACATTGTTGTTTTTAGCACTTTAGGAGACATAATTCTAATTGGGGATTTTAATGCTGGGACAACAAACAACCAACGCCTACAGTTGGGCAGCGAAGATGGGGGGGACTTTAATCCCTTATGGTTGGAAGAATATGGGGGCCAACTCTGGGATAGATCATCAAATGATGGGAGTGAAAATGTTTCTCATTTTGGGGTAGAGCTTCTTGGCCTCTGCAACCTTTATAACATGGTTATATGTAACGGTATGAGAGCTTGGCCGAGGTCTGGAGGTATAACATGTAAAATGTATAATGGGTAAAGTGTGATAGAATATGTTATTTGCTCTCAAGGCTCTTTGGGCTCAAGTTGTTGGAGTTCACTATTGGGAGCTGCCCTGTTGGGCTAAACTATGATCATATGCCTCTTTTTGTTAAATTTGGCTTTTCCACAAGCAACCAGCATAAGGGGTAGGACCAAACACCCAAAAGAAGATCCACGGGCAAGGGAAAATCATCGTGAGTCAGGGAAATCAGGGGCTCTTTGCTGCTCCCCTTGAGTAGCATTTGCAGAGGGCAAAGAACAACATAAGGGGTAAAGAAAACAATGAATCTAGTATGTGTATTGACAACAATATGCTGATCCCCTTAATTCACAAAGCTTTGCAGGTGTGCAAGAGATCCCAACCTAAGAAAGGGGTTTCAAATTCATTCCCAACTAACCCTTGGTTCAACGAAGAATGCAAGGCTGCAAAAAAATCCCTCAAAAAGTATAAGGACAACAAAGATAGCAGGAAAAAGTATGAGTAGTTGGTTAAATCCAAGAAAGAGAGCTATGTGAGCTCCAGAAGGAAAGAGTTAATCTCTTTGAGTAAGCACAATCCTAAAGGCTTTTGGAGGGACCTACAACAAAAGATAAATCAAGCTGAAAATAATATCACTGGTACCCAATGGTTAGATTATGCGAAGCTCCTTTACGAGAGGGCACAAGTGATAGATAACCCTCCCATTGTTTTCACGTTGGCCGAGCTCTTCTCAGAAGAAGATATCAAATAGGGTATAAAAAGATTAACTTGCAGCAAAGTGTGAGACATTGATGGGCTGCAAGCTTAATTTCTAAAGTGGGGTGTTGATTTCCTTGCCCCTCACATCAAGCAAATCTTTAACAGCGTCACACAGGTTGGCTTCCCAACGAATTATTCCTCTTTTTTAAAGTGGGGATATCAATAATCCCTCCAATTACTGCATTATCATGATAGAGTGTAGAATCAGTAGCTGGGCTGAAAAAGAGGGGAAAAGAGCCAAAGGGCAGGCTGGATTTAGGCCAAAGCACTCCACCATTGATCATTGCATGGCTCTTAGGCACTTCATTGAGAAAGTTTGGGACACTCAAGGGGGAGAATCTTTCTGTTGCTTTGTTGATTTTAAGAAAGCCTTTGATACGGTCCCTAGGGACAAGCTGTGGCGCAGAATGGAGGAGATAGGGGTTCTGGATGATTATCGGGCTGCAGTGCATAAGCTTTATGAGCAAGTCAAGGCTAAAATCATAACTAGAGAGGGTTTGTCTAAGTGCTTTGGGAGTGACATTGGGGTCAAACAGGGGTGCCCCCTTTCCCCCACCCTATTTGGTTTGTATATTGACAAGCTTGAAGAGTGGTTAAACAAAACCAGTGGAGAAGGCTTGCAATTGTCCTATTATGTGTTGAAGTTACTTTTGTATGCGGATGATATCATTTTAATGGCAAAAACTGCCAAGGGTTTGAATGCACATTTAAAGGGTTTAGAGCTTTTCTGCAAGGAGGTCGAGATGCAAGTAAATACTAGCAAAACCAAGGTCATGATTTTCTCATTAAAAAGGAAGATCCAGCAGGTGAACTTCTTTTTTGAAGGTAACAAGTTAGAGGTTGTGGAAGAATACAAGTCCCTGGGAATTGATTTTCACAATAGGCTCAATTGGGAGACTTGCAGAGCTAAGCGGATTCTTGGCGGGTGGAGAGCTTCTTTCCTACTGCAGAATAGATGTAGGACAACAGAACTTTGGGACTGGAAAACCAAGAAAACCCTCTTTGGTTTGCTGGTCACGCCTGTGGTTCTTTATGGGTGCAAAGTTTGGAGGTGCAGCATGTCAAATTACAAGTGGAAACAATTAGAAAGAATCCAATGACACCTTATCACCAGCAGTTTCAAAGTCAAATCAATGGATCTGTATGAGATCCTTTTAGCTGAAGCGGGCATTTTTCCATTGAAGGCATCGACTTTAATTATACTGATAAGCTACTTAAAAAAGGTGGAGAATATGGATAGGTATCGTTGGCCCAAAATGGTGGTGGAGGATAAATTAAATCGTAGGAAGAAGACGTGGATGAAACAGAACAACAAATGGATGTGCAAGTGGGGCATCAGTTTGCAAGATTGTCCTAATAATAAAGAGGAAATAAAAAAATTTGTTTTAGAGAAAGTCAGGACTGCCATGTGGACAAAGCCAATTGGTCGTAAAAAAGGGCATTATGTTAAAGAGTTCAATGCCACGTGGGAGCACAATGAAAAAGTGTATATGCAGGCTGCTCTCAAAGGGAAGGCTAGGATTCTTGTTGCTCATATTAGGACCGGGTCCCATCGTCTTAGGTGCGAGACCGGTAGGTGGACGACCCCTAGGGAAGAGTGGGCGGAAAGAACTTGCATTTTCTGTAGCCAAGGAGTGGTTGAAACTGAAAGGCATTTCATCACTGAATGCGAGGCATATGCTGATATTCGGGATCAATATGGTGACAACTGGGGCGGGGTCAGCCTTAGTGAGTTATTTGAGGAGACTAAGCTACACAATACGGCAAATTTATTGATAAAGATTCACAACAGAAGGTCTGACTTGGAAAAAAAGTTAAAATTGGCATGAGGAGTCGTTTTCTGGTCCCATAGGCTGCTGGCCTCGTGGACGTTGTAAAATCTTTCATTCATTCATTCAAAAAGTAGCTGCTCCATAAAAATAGGAAAGATTCTGTATTATCTTTTTTGATAATTGTATATTTCTATGGGACCACTCCAAAATGAAGACATGGCTAATAACCAAAATAAAAAATTAATAAAGAATCCTCATTACAATAATATTGGCAAGTACTAACATGAGAGCCACGTGAAATTTTGTTTTGTGATCCGACTAAATAATTGTGAATGTTGTATTTTGGTTAAAATAACGTACCATAAACGGCAATCTTTCATTCCAGGTAATAGCCTAGTCAAGTTTTGTATTTTGTTTAAAATGGCGTGTCGTAAACGGCAATTTTGTTTAAATCAAATGGGATCCAGAGTCCCGGCTGCCGCAAATAATGGATAGATATTTTCTATAGTAGCTTACAAATTTTTGACTCTCTCTCTCCAAAATATCAACTTTCGTTTCGTCCCACGCAATCTTGAAAGAAACTTTGAGTGTATTAGGACTAATATGCAAATACGGTCGGTCATATGGCCAATGATAAAAACTGTCGGTGCAAGAGTCATTTGGTACCTTTCGTAAAACACACGGGGGCTCATTTACGTAGGTTCAGCTGTCCGGAATCACAGGAAGTTTTTGGGGCCTAGGAATTTTTTTGAGAGGACAAATTATTTTTTACTGTTTTTGTAATTTTTAGTGTCGGCAAAGTTGTATGAAAAAGAATCTATTCTGCCAAATTCGTTTGAGGCATTAAAACATCATGGACCTTACCCTTTAATAAAACTTGATCCTTGGTGGATTTTTTTTTGTAAATTATCTTAAAAAATTGATTTATTTAAGTAATTTTTTTTAGATTTTTCATGTATAATTGTAGGGAAATAAATGCACTTTACAATTATTTTAGAAAGTTTAAAAGAGAATGAATAAAAATTAGTTTATAAATTAATTAATAAGTTGAAGTTGATTAGTTGAAATTGATGAATGGAAATGAAAGGGATCACAGTTTGGCTTATTGGAAAAGTGGATCGATGTGGATGTTGGTTTTGATTGTTGTCGTCATGACCAAATTTTGTAATATGAAATTTAGAACTAAATTAATGATCAGATGTTGATGACAAATGGATTCTAAGCTTTTGAAGGCCTTTGATTTGATTGTGTCAATAATCTAGTCCACCTATTGTAATTTTGTTCTAGGTGGTGCAATTTCGTTTGTTATAGAAATTGATATTTGGTACTTGCAGAAGATGTTCACTTGGATGATATTTGTGTTAAGAAAAAAATGTAGTGCTAGAGAGCACTCTTAGGAGCTTGTCATACGAGTTGTAGTATAAAACTTCCTTAATTCCAAGTCAGGCTCCTTGGGTGATTTAACAATAAAGGGAAACATATAAGTGATGACAATGAATGTTGATTGTTGATCATTGATTTATGTTGAGTTTTGACACAAGTTAATGTGTGATGCATGTTGGGTTTCAATGCAAAATAAGTTCAATGCAAATTGTGATCAAGTTAGATCTTTGTGAAGATGATAATGAAATTCAATTTGTTGGTTGTTGATGAACATTTGATGCCAACTAATGATTGAACTCTGACTAATGTATGTGATTCTTGTGAGGAAAGATGCTTTTGTATGATGTTTCAATAATCCAATCATAAAAAGTATCATACAACAATCTTTTTAAATTCACAACTTTAGATGCACAATTTGAACTTTTTGGTGCCCATGTTAACAAGTAACAATTATATTCTAAAATTGTTAACTTTTGAAAGTAAGTTTAAAATTTTGAAACTAAAGAATTGTTCATGCTCACAAATCAAACTAGAAGACAAGATTATACTTATAATCTAAATTAAAATATTTTAATTTAATATCACAATAAAAAAAATTTAAACATTTTAATTTAAGATCATGATAAAAAAATTAAAATATATACTTAAATTATACATAAAAGACATCCACACAAAACTCCCTCTATCACTTTCAACTCTTACGTCCTTCTAATCAATAACACCTCATCTCTACCCTTTCATTGTCAAACACCTTGGATGACTAATACTTCCAATGTATACTAGTTTTGCCAGCATGTGTTTTTATACTTTTTAGGTATTCAGTGCCATGTGCCAGTGGAAAGTCATTTTAATTTGAGAAATATTTTTCCATTGAAGACTAAATGAGTAATGTGCAGACTTCTAGAAGCTTTGATATGGATGTAACTAAGAATAAAACATTTAATAATTGTTTTTACCTCTAATTATTAAATATATCTGTTTATATTATAATATGATTTATAATAGCAAATAAGATATTTAATATATTTTAGATTTTGTTTTATTAATAAATATAAGTTGAGATTGCAATGGTATAAGAAATGGAATTTGAAGATAAAAAAGAAAGGCAATGAGAAGTATGTTTGATTTTCTTGCTGGAAGTTTTGTTAGAAGATGAAAGAAAGTTATATTGTTATATTGAAGTTAGGATTCTACGTGACATGTTGATATTACATATTAATGTAGTTATATCCTATGTATTTTTTGATAATTCTTTATGCTTATCAACAACTTCTATTCATGTTCCAATACTTACCAAGGTTTAAAAATGAAAAAAATTGGTACTCGAGGTGCATTTAGGGTCCTGTCTTAGTCAGATCCTTAGGCTAGCTCAATAAAAATAATATAAAATAGGTTTTAGGTGTGTAGCCCTAGGTGTTGGTATATAGGCCACTATTGTAATGGATGTAGGTGGTGAGTGCAACAATGAAGGAAGCCTAAGATAACTAAAAGAAGGTTCTAGATGTTGGTACATATTTATTTTCTTGCATTTAGTTTATTTACTTTATTGGATTAGTATGCACCTATAATAAGCTTATTTAGGTGGGTATCTACTTTGGTAGGTTGTACTTACATCATGTGACTTGTACTTTCCTTGTTTAGTGATGTACTTCACACACGGGACTACATCTCCTTTATCTACATTAGTTGTGCATTCATATCTCTTGGTGGTGTATCCTATGTATACCCAGTTCTAGCTCACTCTTGAGCATCCATGTAAATGCATTTGCATCACTATTAGAATATCAGTCATATTGCATTTCTCTAATCTTCAGTTGTGCTTTTGCTATTGTGGCTTATTCATATCATCATATTCTAGGAGGTTTGCCCATCAACAAATCTCACACTAGATGCCTAACAATGGTAAGTGTGTGCTAGAGGTGCTAGGTGAAATGAGTCGTTTTCTATTTTAGCCTAAACACTTGAACAAATAGACCCAATTTGATGGCGGGAGGTGAATTAAATCCTAGGGTTTATGAAAAGGTATGTGTTTGGGTGAAAAAAGGTGAGTTTGAATTTACAAGACACAAGTGCACATAACCCTATCTAAAGGACAGGAGTGCAACATGCTAATGTTGTATAGTAGACACATTGATAATATGGGAAGAACATGTGATTTGATGTGCAAGAAATTGTATATGTGAGAAAATGATGTTTTAAGGATGATTCATGTTCTAAGAGAATCAAAATAGTCCAAATCATGCTTATTAGAAATGAGGGCTAAGATAAATAGAAAAAAAAAGTGCCATGTACATGCACTTTTCATTCTTAAGTGAAAATCATGTTAAAGATGATATAACTTTGTTACACACAAATAAAATTTGAAGTTATTAACCAAAGTGTAAACGTAACAATCTTGTGCAACATTAAAATTATATTTATATTTATTGTATTGAATGAGTACAATAATTTAATTGTAAAAGCTAATAATTTGATAGAGAATAAGAAGTTAAAACATTATAATATAAAAAATGTAATAGGTAAAGTGAGAAATCATGTGGATTAACAAATATGATTTATTAAAAAAGGAGGGATGGGAAATTGGTTGATTGATAAAATAATATAGAATATTTATTAAGTGATGATAATTAAAGTTTGACATATAAATTTTTTTTTGTGGTATGTGTGTGGGTGTAGATAGAACATTTCTCTACATGTGGATGAAATGCCACCATCAATTACTATTTGGTTCCATTTATAAAACACACGGGGCTCATTTACTTAGGATCGACTGTCTACAATCATAGGAAGTTTGTGGGGCTTGTGGATATTTTTTAGAGGATAAATAATTTTTTATTATTTTTATAATTTCTAGTGTTGATAAAGCTACATGAATAATCAATCTCTTTTGGTTAAGAGTTAAGGATTGAGGAGTATCTATTCCACCAAAGTTGGTCGAGGGACAATCCCTACCTCATCCCTTTAAAATGTCATGGGCCTTACCCTTAATAAAACTTGATCCTTAGTGGACTCTTTGTAAAATATCTCAAAAATTAATTTATTTAAGTAAATTCTTTTAAAGATTTTTTTATGTTTAATTGTAGGGAAATAAATGTGCCCTAGAATTAATTTAGAAAGTTTTAAAAGGAATGATAAATCAATTGAAATAGATTTTGAATTAATTAATAAACATTATCTTATAAATTAATTAATAAGTTAAAGTTGATTAGTTGAAATTGATAAATGGAAATGAAAGGGCTTGTCGTTTGGTTTATCTAAAAAGTGGATTGATGTGGATGTTGTCTTTGATTGTTGTGATGATGTGACAAAGTTTATGTAATATGTAATATGAAGCTAAATTAATGATTAGACATTAATAACAAACGAATTCTAAGTTTTTGAAGGCTTGGGATTTTATTGCGTTGACAATCTAGTGCACCTATTATAATTTTGTTCTAGGTGGTGCAATTTCATTTGTTATAAAAATCAATATTTGGTACTGATAGAAGATGTTCACCTAGATGATATTTGTGTTAAGAAAATAGTGTAGTGCTAAAGAGCACTATTAGGAGCCTACCATAAGAGTTGAAGTATAAAACTTAATTCCAAGTCAGACTCCTTGGATGATTTAATAGTAAAGGGAAAGAGATAAGTGATGACAATGAATGTCAAGTGTTGATCATTGATTTATGTTGAGGTTCGATGCAAGTTGATGTGTGATTCAAGTTGTGTCTGATGCAAATTGTGATTGATTTAAAACTTTGCAAAGATGCCAATGGATGTCAATTTGTTGGTTGTTGATGTTTGATGCCAACTAATGATTGAATTGTGACTGGTGTATGTGATTCCTGTGAGGAAAGAAGTTTTGTACAATCTTTCATTGATCCAATTATGAAAAGTGTCATAGGATGATCTCTTTAAATATACAAATTTAGATGCACAATTTGAACTTTTTGGCATCCACATTAACGAGTAACAATTATATCTTGATATTGTTAACTTTAGAAGGGGTTTGAAATTTGGAAACTAGAGACTAGATCATGCTAAAAATCTAAACTAGAGGACACAATTATACTCACAATTTAATCCAAGAAAAAAAATGTTGAGAACTAAATTAATAATAATAATGTAAATTAAACTATTTTATATATCAAAATATTAAGTTAAAATTTAAGATCAAATACGACAAAAAACTAAAAAATATGCTTAAATCATGCATAAAAGGCATCCGCACAAAATATTATTACACCTCTTACATCCTTCCCATCAATAACACCTCATCTCTAAAGTGGAACCAAAGTACATAACCCTCTTCCCTTCCATTGTCAAACACGTTGGATGACTAATACACCCAATGTGTAGTAGTTTTGCCAGGCTGTGTTTTTATACATTTTAAGTATTGAGTGCCACGTGCAGGTGGAAAGTCATTTTAATTCGAGAAGTATCTTTCCATAGAATACTAAATAAGTAGTTGGGGGACTTCTATGAAACTTTGGTGTGGACATAACTCAAAATAAAACATTTGATATGTTGTTTTTGCTTCTAATTATTAAATATATATGTTTATTCAATTATATGATTTCTAGTAGTAAATGAGACATTTAATATATTT
Organism: Cunninghamia lanceolata; assembly: GCA_027924645.1. Classification (NCBI taxonomy): domain Eukaryota; kingdom Viridiplantae; phylum Streptophyta; class Pinopsida; order Cupressales; family Cupressaceae; genus Cunninghamia; species Cunninghamia lanceolata. The sequence continues at coordinate 279,240 of BSBN01000743.1, forward strand.
TAGATTTTTGTTTTATTAATTAGCTGATAGGCTTTTAGTTGTGAGCATTATAGTGCTCAGAATTGTCTCACGCTGTAAAAATCGTGCTGAAATTTTTTGAAAACTTTTAATTGTGAGCATCATATTGCTTGGAATTGTCTCACGCCATAAAATCTACTCCACTCCCTTTGCAATAAATGCATATCAATTGTCTTTATGAATGCATTTAAAGATATAATCTACTCCACCCCCTTTGCAGTAAATGCATATCAATATGGGTTGATCTAAATCTTGCTATCGGGCACAGTTCATCAAAGCAAACCATCATTGCAGGGTGAGCAACTATAAACAGTTGCCCTGGGTAGCTCGGATCATTGTCTTTACAGTAAATGCCTCATCAATATTAGTAAATCTAATTCACTGTTGGCCGCCATTTACTATACAGATGGTATAATACCTAAAATTTTGTTTGTTGGCAATCATTTGCATTCATGCCATTGATCACTGCCCAGGTTGTGTATAAATAGACTTCAATAGAATGACTATTTTATAGAATTTTATTAATAGTCCAAAGCAATGAGGAAGTTTTGATAATAATTCTTTTCCTTTATGATTTTTTTGTATATATGGGAGCTGCCGTTGCTCCAGTAATGGTTGCCCCTTCTGTAGTTAATAGCCACCACCTTCACTTCAACATTTGGCTTCAAGGAAAAAACAAAAAATGAGTAATGTTTTAGGGTTTACCTATTTTGAAATGAAATGATATGAGGGTTTTGTTTGTTACACAAAATATGTGCTTTCTCTTCAAATCCTATAAACACTAATATACATATACATACAGTGGATGTTGATTTGTAAGTCATTGGTTTATTTTTTATTTTGTACCATTTTCCCCTGTTTTCTATCTGGATTTTTCTTAGTGTGCTTTATAATTGAGTATTGGTTAAATTGTAATGGAGGAAATCAGGTGTTCTAAACATGTCAGTATTGGTTAATTAGGTTTTTTCCCTATTTTTTAACCAACTTCTCTTAGAGCGCTCTGTAATTCCATGGTATTGTGATTTACTTCAAAGGGAAAAGGTGATTTGATTGGAACCAAGTAGCAATATTGTTAATGCAACCATAGCTGAGAACACACATTATAGTATAAGATGTTTCATTTGTGACTTTGAAAATCTTACCCATACCATTGCAACCAACCCCTGTCAAAGAACCTACTCTCGAATAAATTCTCGCCAATATCCAATTTTTGCAAACAAATATGATTTTCAAGGAATTCCAATGCTTGGCAGCAAAGTCAAAAATTCAATTAAATTATTTTTAATTGTTTGATTTAATTTTAATGATTAAATTATAATTTTTCCCTCCTTTATAGTTTCTGTATCGTCATTGCGATCTCTTTAACTTTTTTAAGTATACTGTATATACAATTTCATTATCTTTTGTAATGTGATAAAACATTTTTCCCCACAATTTTTATAAATTTATAGTCACGAGAATGTTTTAAAACATTCATTTTTAACTCCGTTCAACAGGATAGGATAAATCTATACGTTAAATAAAACTCTGGATGGCAGCCACAATCATAAAATAAGGGCAAAATGAAGCTAAAAAAAGGCATTATCTCCACTACTTTCTACTTTCCAGGGCGGTTTGTCATCTTATCAATTTACAGTGAAGATTGGAGACTTGCTTTTGCAAATAGACAATTTTTTGTGCTACAGAGAGGACAAGGAAAAAGTCCCCACGTCACATAGCAGTAAAAGAGGGAAAGTATGATCGTGTGAAAATTATATTAAACAGAAATTTTCTAAACTCGTCAGTTGTTCCTATCGGCGTATTCCTTGAACCTCTCCTATGGGTGCAAGTGCTAGTAAATATAAAGTTTTGAGATTGCATTGGCATAAGAAATGGAGTTCAAAAATAAAAAGAAAGGGGATGAGAGGTATGTTTGATTTTGTTGTTGGATGTTTTTTTAAAATATGGAAGAAAATTATATTATTATATTGAAATTAGGATTGTGTGTTTTATTAGAGACTAAAGTGTATGTGTTTGTGTCCTTTTCTATGCACTAATGTCCTTTTTGGCATGTTGGTGTCCAATGCAATGTGTCGATATTATGTATTAGCATAGTTGTGTCCTATGTACTTTTTTTACATTCTTTTGTGCCTATTAATAGCTTCTATTCATGTTCCAATACCTACAAAAGTCTAAAAATGTAAAAAGTTGGCAGCAAAGGTACCTTTAGGGCCCTGCCTTAGTTCGATCCATAGATTGATTCAATTAAAATAATATAAAACAAGTTTTAGGTTTGTAGCCCTAGGTGTTGGTATATGTCACTTTGTAATGGAGTTAGGTGGTGAATGCAACAATGAAGGAAGCCCAAGATAACTAGAAGAGGGTTCTATACGTTGGTGCATATTTATTTTCTGTATTTAGTTTATTTGCTTTAATGCATCAATGTGTACCTAGAATAAACTTATTAGCCGATAGGCTTTTATATGTGAGCATTATAGTGCTCAGAATTGTCTCACGCCATAAAAAAATAATTCACACCGGAAAATTTTCTAAAGTCGTCAGTTGTTCCTATCGGCGAATTCCTTGAACCTCCTTTGGGTGCAAGTGTTAGTTTAGGTGGGTATTTACTTGGGTAGGTTGCACTTACATCATGTGACTTGTACTTTCTTTGTTTGGTGGAGATATGCTTCACACACATGACTTCATCTCCTTTATCTCACATTGGTTGTGCATTCATATCTCTTGTTGGGGTATCCTATATACACCCAATTGTAGCTCACTTTTGTGCATCCTTGTAAATGCATTTGCATCCATATTAGAATAGCAGTCATGTTGTATTTCTCCAATCTTCAATTGTGTTTTTGTTATTGTGATTTATTCATATCACCAAATTCTAGGAGGGTTGCCCATTGACAAATCTCACACTAGATGCCTAACAATGGAAAGTGTTTGTTAGATGTGCTAGGTGAGAGGAGTTATTTTCCATTTTAGTCTAATCACTTGAACAAGCAAACTCAATTTGACAGTGGGAGGTGAATTGAAGTTTAGGGTTTATGAAACAGTAAGTACTTTGGTGGAAAAAAGTAAGTTTGAATTTACAAGACACAAGCATGCATGGTCTTATCTGGAAGATAGGAGTGTGACATGATAATGTTTATACAATAGAAATATTAAGAATATGGGAGGAACAAATATTTTGATGTAAAAGAAATTGTATATGTGAGAAGAGATTTTTTAAGGATGATTGATGCACTAAGAGAGTCAAAATAGTCCAAATCATGCTTATTAGAAATGAGTGTTAAAATTTGGGTGGATTGTTCTGGCCTATACACTGGCTCTAGATGCTCAACACGTTGTGCTTTTGCATGTTGTGGTTTGAGAGGACTTCAACCAAATGATAGCAAAGTCCCTGGCTACAGATGTTGACAGAGTGTTGAGTGAATTAGAAGACCTTCCTCCTAAGATAGTTTAGGCGGTTCAAGACTTGGCCATTAGTGAAGAAGATAATAAGTCTGATGGGAAGGGGCGGGCAAAACAAGAGGTGACACAGTGGCATGATGATCATAGCCATTGTTACAAGCGAAGAAATTTCATGTGGAGAAAGATTGGATAAATTGGATTGCATTTGTTTGGATTTTTTGATTTTTTTAAAAAAATTTATAATTGGTTTGAGTTTTAGAATCATTTAAAAAAAGGTTTTGTAAGATTGCTTTTTATTTAAAGTTTTTTTAATGTATCTTTAAATGTGTTTGATTATAGTGTGATTTTGTGGGTGTAAATTAGGGTTTAAATCGATGTTGTATGATTATATTTATAGATTTTTATGTCATAGTTGTTTCTTTAGTGAAGAGTAAATTTGAGAAAATATATAAATGGATGATTGAGATTAAAAAGATCTTAACCATATAATTTGTAATAAATTAAAGATCATGATATGTAGAAATTTTTTAGAGCTTTATCTATTGATTTATGTGTTGGATGTTATGATAATAGTTATGGCTTAAATTTTTTATCAAGCATATTGTGCTTGATGGTGTATATACATTCCTAACTTTGTGGTATGCACTCTAAGAATTACAGGTTGAATCTACACCTCATATGGTTTTTTAATCCTTTGTTAACTACTGATTTTTCTAGCATATGACAAGTATATAAGTGATAAGTTTCAGTGTAGTGATAAAAAGTTTCTGATAGCATTTTTATTTATTTTTACTTTGGTCTTATTCTCAACATCTATAATATGGTAAAACCCTCACCCATGCCATGGGAAGGTTCCAATTTTAAAAGATGCAAGATTTAAAGTTGTATAGCTTGAAAATAAATTGTTAATAATTGATACCATTTTTTACACTATTTTTTTTTGTTGATTTAGATCTAAAAGAAATAAATGAATTAAAATCTTGGCATACTATTGAGATTGTCACTCTATCTTCACTATCTTTATCAAGTACAAACATTCTTTCTTTTAGCTTTGACAATCAAATGTTTATTTTTGTAGCTCACAAAATTACCCTCTTAGGAAAGCTAGAGAATGTTATTGTTAGATCTACTGTAACAAATATGTACTTAGAAACTTCTACTACCTTTCCTTCTACTTATAATAGAAAATAAAGATTTTAAAAAATTCATCCAAAAATCATATAATACTTGGCACTACCCACAATGTAGTGTTGATCTTTATGAATATATGATTTTACCTATATGCTAAAGATGGACCTACAAAACCACATGAGTGAACTAAGGCATGTTACTACATTTGGAGACACCGTCCTAGAAATGATTGGTGTCATAACCAAAGATTATAGCATCTATGGGTAGAACTCGAAACCATTCACAAGTTACTAAGCAATGTTGTGTCCCAACAATTCCTCTTCAATTTAGCTATCAAATAAGAAGAATTTTATGGTGATCATAGACTTAGCACTATTATTCAAGGTATCAACACCTTAATTTCATGGACTCAAGTGTCCTTGATGAAATCTCCAAAATGACTTCACTTGCATAATTATAAACCTCATCCACTTTGTATTTATCCATAATAAGCACATTGTATACCATATTTTATTTATTCTTAAAGTAATCTAATTTAGAAATATCTTTTGTATGAATATAATCCAACATGCCTCATCAAGTCTTGGAATTAGTAATTTCCATCCATTAAAGTTTCTAAACATAATTTGCAATGACTTTTAATATAGGAAATTAGAAATTTAATATATATTTCTATTATCAAACAACTAATAAACTTTATGTAGATATTCACATGTTTGAGGATGGTTACTCATCACCTCTTAGATGTATTTCTTGCATATTTTATGAGTAGAACTCTTAAAGAATGTTGTTTACCATTTTGTTAGTTGAATTCATTTTCTTATTTGAATTAATTTATACATGGTAAAATATTATTTTGTTTGTAGTCATACCATGAGAGTTGTGTATTTGGAAGAAACTTGCAAGATCCATAACACATGGAAGATTAACTTATTTCCATCCTACAAATAGTCCATTTAAAAAATGCATACATTTTGTAAAACTAACATGCATTTTCTACCATTTTCTATGTAATTAAAGATTTAACTATGGAAAAGCTATCTCTTTAATAAAGTTTATTATAATTGATTTAAAAAATATATTAAAATTTTTAATTTAAAAATATAATTAAAATTTTAGGGAAGATTGTATCACATGAAAGGGAGATATTAGATATACAATAAAAAAATTCTTAAGGAGTTCATATATATGTATACATGTATGTATATATGTATACATGCATGTATATGTGTATATATACACACATACACATACACATACATATGTACACATATATGTATACATACATATATGTACATACATACATACATACATACAATTTATAATTTAAAGTATTTAAAAAATCTTTAATATGTAAATGATACTTAGAAAATTATTACAAAATTATTTGATAATAGAGTTGATTGTTAAATTTAAGTTTTGAAGTGTATAATAATTTATTTATAAAAAATATTTGTATTTATTTATGTTAAACAATGTATTTTATGTATTTTTTTTATCATTAAGCACTGCCAGAGGGGGCAACTCCCATATATTAAATTCGAATCGAAGAAAAAATTAAACGCATGCCCTTGCCACAAGGGGTGCTTAACCAAGGTAATCCATGCCCTTGCCACTAGGGGTGCAACATAGAGTCAGCATAAAGTTATGCTGACGAGTAACCAAAAATACCACTTATGCACAGAAAGCATGCCCTTGCCACAAGGGGTGCTAACAATAGATTATGGAATCTAAACAATGCTCCTATCTCCAATTTCTTGCAATCTAGGATGCCTTAGATCCACCCCCAATATCCGATTTTTTCTCTTTTGTTGTTGATCTTAGAGTCATATGATGATTGGTTGAAGAGGCATATTTTTTCCTCTTAACCTCTGTCCAACCATGCTCCATTGGGGCTTCAGTGTTGCTTTCATCTTGCAAAGATATCTAATGTTCCTTAGAGTGGTCCAGAATTGAAGGTGTTGAGGAAGAGGAGGCCGCTGGGATACCCTCCTCAAATTTGTCAGGTGGAGCATTCCCACCAATAGAGACCAAAGAAACCACATTAGGAGGGGCTGAAGGTGGTGCAAAATTAACTAGGGGAACTTGTGGCAGCACCTTATCCATCTAGGGACTGGACAGAGCTTGTGGCGACTCCTTATCCCCCTGAGAGTTGGGTGGAATCACATAATGCTGAGGCTCAACCCCAATCCACCAGGTGGGCTTACCACCTGAGTCCAAATTTTTACGTTTGTGTGTTGTCATCTTTTGACACTGGGGGTGAAGTGATCTGTAGAGAAGCATTTTCTACACCAAAAAGCCACTTTTTCATAGTCAACTGGCTACAACCAGCATCAATCACCCAGCATCAATAAAATCTCAGCAGGAAGCCCTTTGGATAGATCCATTTCCACACAAATTTGAGCTCAAGTGGAACTTTGATAGTTAATAGTTTCCTCTGAACAACAATGAAATTTCCCTAGGCCATTGCCAATAGCTTGTAAGCAATCGAATTCCAAAAATTGAAAGGGAGGATAGGGTAAGCGCACCTAGAAATAAGCAAAGGTGAAGGTCTCCGATCGCGGATCAAAGGAAGGATTCCAGGCTTTCATACATAGGAAATTGCCTTGGAAATCCCAAGGGCCATTTTCCAGCACCCAAACCCTATTTGCCAAGGATTCAAATTCAAGAATGAAAAAACCCTTTGCACAAGGGAAAATGCAAATTTCTTCTTCCAAAAAATCTCTCCAATTTGTCAAGATCCATGCATGCAAATCGCTAAGCTTTGGCCACAATTTAGTGAATCTACAAATTAGGGCATGGTGTTGCAGGAAGTCCTCCCTATCACCCACCAAAGCATCCAGATGGACCTCTAGAACTGAATTCAAATGACAAATTGAGAAGGCAAAGCTGTTACAACCTTTGAGATTTTTCCCTGGAGGGGATGAGGGAGGCGTCACACCTGAGGGTTCCTGCACATCATGCCAGCTTCGAGGGTGCCCATTAGGGCATTGGCACCGGGTCAACAAGTTTGATGGATCATCTTTGTTTTTAGCTCTGCGTAGGGCCTCCATGAAGGAGGGGCGGCGAGCACAATACCTTCTTTCACCATGAAGATTGCCCACAACAGAGCCTTTAATGATTGCAGGTTGCACAAGAAATGGAGGCGTGGGAGTAGAGTGCACCATTGCAAAATTTCTTATATTTTATGTATTTTTAATAAAAATAAAATAAATTATAATTATAATATTTTTAATATATATATATTTATTTTAGCCATATTTTTTATATAATAATATGAGAAATAACTTTATTAAGTTATATAATTTAATATTCTTTATAAAATCTTCAATAATTTAGGTTACCTTTTTCAATATAATAAATGATAGTGTAAAGTATTCTCTTCCTTATTTTTTAGGGGGGGGGTGAGGGAGATATTTTATATGTTAAGGAATGGTCAAATGTTTAATACGTTGTTAACAATTTCAATGATGGCATAATGTTGGGTGAATATTTTGTCTTCAACTAACTGAAGGCAAAATGGTTATATCAACCACAGTGTAATGAGATAAATCTCTCCTCTCAGCAAGGGGAGGTTCCCTATTAACTATTACAAACTTATTTGCACTAAAAACTAATTTTGGGGTGAAACCATGTCATCCATTTCTCTTTTTTTAGAAATGATGTTTACAATATAAAAGAGCACTTTCACAATACAAATCGAAATGACCAAGAAACTCACGAGAGCACAAAGTCTATCATTGCTCCTTTTACTGATTTACAATTTAGAACCAAGTAGGATAAGGTGCAGCTCAAAGTCTTCACCGAATACTACGACAAAATATACGGTCACAAAAGATAATAGTAGTTCAAAGCCTTTCCAATATCTTTTACTTAAAAACATAAAATCACAAGCTAAAGATAATTGTTGTAGCACAAAGTCTTCAAAATCAGCTTTAGAACATCTCCCAGATTATTCACACTCACACTACAATTTAACCAAATAGATAAGATAGTATAAGGAAAAGGACCTAAGAACAATTTCCACTATGCCACAAATTATTCGAATGCAAAGATTGAAAGATTGCTTGCTTTTCTATTCACTTGATAAAATATGATTTACAATTTGAACACAAAGTCTCAAAATGCTCTTCAATTTGGTAGAGTTTCGCTTCAATAACTAAAAGATAATAATTACAATGGGGTCCTCTTTATTTATAAGAGAAACCAAGAGCAAAAATAGGAAAATCCTAACTACTTTGACTTATTCAAACAAAAGAGTCCTATTTGACTTAGGACTTCTTTTGCCTCACATGTAATTACATTTTAGAAAATTACACATGAATATGTCCACAACAAAATTCAAATTACATATACAAGAATAAAATAAACTAAGGTATCAAAAAGGAACTTTAGCTTCCTCCATCATTCTTCTTTAGAAAATTTTGGTACATGGCCTGTATAGCTGCCATTTCACATGCATCTGGTTTAGCTATATTTTCTAAGATAGTGCGGGCCCGAAGAATCGCATCTTTTACTGCCTTTATTGCCTTCTCATGCTTGTCAAGATTGTCCTTCAAGTTCTCAAAAGTTGAATGCTAATCATAGAGATTGTCCATGGGAAGTACTGAGGGCACTTCATCTTTGAATTTCCTTTGAACCATCTTTTCGCAGGAGCTTATCATTTCATCTACTCAAAGGAACTTATGATCTTCACCTGTAAGGGTGCATGGGAGTTCTTCCAACCTGTGTAGAAGCGTGACATCGCTATCTTCATTGTTTTCACGAGCTTGGCATAAATCATCAAGTAATCCTTTTACTATATGGATACAATGAACAAGAGACTCCTTAGTCTTAAGATATGATTCCCTATTTGAGATGACCCCAATGGTAATCAGATTCTTTATCTTAATCTTTTTCATCTCTATCCACTCCTCCAAGCTCTCTTCCTGATCCTGCAATTCTTGGGAAAGTAAGTCAACCGTGTTATCAAGCTCAGCTTTGGCTTTATCTATCTTTTCTTTTCTTTCTACAGTGGTCTTCAGTAGAATTCGCCCCTGACCTAGCAAACGTTCCACAATATTTCCTACCACTCTTCCTCTGGCCTGAGCTTTTTCAACCTTCTGGATCAGAGGATCTTCTACAGTCACTGCCATGCGTTCCATAATTTCAGATGACTTTACTATTTTTTGAAGAATAACAGCAAGTTGTTCTGCTTTAGCTTTATACTGTTCTTTCTCCTTCTTGACTTCATCATATTTTTCGAGCAAGGTGCTAGCAGTAGTTTGAAAATCTGTCTTTATGCCTTCATGAGTTAGCTTACCTAACTCAACCCTTGAGACGACATAATCTTTCATATCAAAATTGTCAATAGTAGCATCCTCTAGTGGCTTGGCAATCTCTGCATATTTGATCCCCTTTTCATTGATAAGCCTAGAAACAGTCTTAGGTTTTTTCTTCAGAGTTTTTGACTTTAAAGGCAACAACTTCTCTATATCAATTTCATCTAGTGAAATTGCTTGCTTTTTCCTTTTCAGTGTATATGTAGACAACCAAGGAGGAAGTACAGAAGCACCCACATTAGGAGAAGAATCAATCACTTGCTTTGTAAAGTCCATGCTTGTTCCTGTGATTGTAACAATAGGACTAATAGGAGTAAAAACAACAATAGTATCAACAACCTTTTCAGAACTATCTAGAAAATATTCTAACACAGTTTGTTCACCGATATTAAAAGATGGAGAAGACAAACTAGGAATGGACCCAAATGAGTCAAACATTGTTCCAAAACTTGTTCTTATAGAAGTAGGGGTATTATCAGAAGAAACAACAAAAATAGGTGAAATAGGAATACTAGAAACTACTGGAAAACTACCAGAAATAGGAGCATGAGGAAGGGGTGTAGAAACATGTGATTCAGTTGGAAGATTCTTCTTAGGAGACTGACGTGGATCACCAAGTTGTTCCTGCTCTTTATTCTCATCCTTGCTTTGTTCTGTTTTGCCTTCCTCATCAAATTTATCAGACACTTCTGTTTGTTGGGCATCCTTAGATTTCTCAATATTTTGCTTTTCAGTTTCAACATCTTCAACCTCCATTTGCTCAACATTTGTGTCTTCGACACCTGATTCAGTGACATTAGAGGTTCCTGCAACCTCTTTCTTCTTTCCTCCCTTAGATACAAACTTAATTTTTGGCTTACGTATTTTGGAGGAAGAAGGGCTATCACTCTTATTCTTGGTCCTGTTTTCGACTTTCTTACCTGTTTGCTCCTGAGTTTCAGTCTCTGATCCTATAAGAAATTCCTTCAAGCTAATCCCTTTGCTTTCTAACCATATGTTTGTGTTAGCCAGGATTGGTTGAAATCTTTTCCTTATGGAAGTCTCCTCTTTAACTAACCATTTTACTTCTGGAATAGGTGAGACTTCAACATTCTCAGCGTTATATTTGGGATCTAAAACATCCCCATCATCTTCCATTCCATCTGGAATATCTGCAAGGTCTAGCTCTTCTATCTAACTTAAATGAAGTCTGCAATAGTCTAACTTCCTGATCTCATTTTGTGTCCTCAGATCAACCCAAATATCTTCCACCATCGGCATATGGAAAGTTGACTTTCTTTTGATTTTACCTTGTACCCTCCTGAATTCAAAATGGTCCCTTTTCTTGAAAGTTTTCATGGTGACCAGCTGCAATTCAGAATCAACTATTTTTGCCTTGGTAGTTGACTGAACTGAGTACCTTCCAATTTTTATAGGAAACTTTATTCTTGACTTTTTCAACTCCATTTGTTTATTGTGTACCACAATCAACTGCCTACATAATTCCATGAGAACAATCCAGTCACTGGGATATCGTGGAAGTATATAAGGGTAACCAGGATAATACCCTACTCTGAGATATGTGAAAGTAGGAAACTGTAAGAACAAGCAGCCAAAAGAATTTACAACTTCCCAAGCTTCATCTGAAACTCTCTTCTGAACAAGTTCATTGTCCCATAAGCACATAAACACTGAAAAGAAAGCATCATTAACCCTACGGAAATGATGGATTGATCCTTTTAGTGTGATTTGAGGATAATACTCATATACAGGAACCAACCTCCTGTCACCAACTTGAGTAAGACTAGGAAAACTTCTCATGCTTGTGGCAACATATACAAGATATGAGGTCATATAAAATTTGAATGTTGTGTTGACCTTCACCAACTGCTCATGCAAAGCATTACTAATCTTTTCTCCCTAGAAGATTTTCTATGTGCCCTGGAGAATCACCTTGATGTATGTATACATCCATTCCTGAAACTTGGAGGAAGAAGGGAGTCCTCTAATACGACTCAAAACTATGATCAAGTCACAAACCTCCTCTACAAAGTCACTCCTTGGGAGATCCTTCGGCCATCTGGTCATATTGCTCCGAGGAATCTTCAACCATTTACTATTTATGTACCTTCTCGTGGCTTCCACATCTGTATCATAGTCTATTTGCCCTTGAGAAAAATCAATTTGTCCAATATTTTCAATAGGAGGACACATGAAGATTTTATCAAGAAACTTTGCATCCAACCTCATAATCACATTCCCTTGGGAAGCTATCACAACCCTAGTATCCCTGTTGTAATGGCTAGCCACCTGAAGAACAAACTTAGGGTTATGAGTAGAACTGGAAAAGAGGCAACCAAGTGAATGTTGCTATCAATGATCCTCTGCATGTGTCTGGAAGGATTTGTCTATTTAGTTCTATCCACATGCCCTATCTCTGTATCTCTGATTTCATCAACATTCGACTATACTGAAGTGACATGGAAGACCCATTTGTACTTCATGATTTTGGCTTTGGATGGAGATGGCTTTGACATCAACTATGGAGAGAATTCTGGAAAAGATATCTACCACAGATGTTTGTTGAAAACTACAAAAAGCCATGATCTCGCAGTTAGGAGAAAAATAGGTAAATTGGGATTACTGTGATTCGATGATCATGAATAGGGAAGCATGCGTTAAAGGGCTTGAGTGCACGCAAATCGAGGTAAAAGGCAAAAGCGGGTTAATAGGCCTTGAAAGGTGAATTTTCCTAGTGTTAGGAAAAATTCAGGAAAATGTGCATGGGCGGTCAAAATGACCACTCATGCACAAGAGATTATTTATTTATCATGCAAAGTCGATCATTTTGACCGCTATTGCATGTGTTTGGTAAGATTTATATTTTTGATGTAGCGGCAGTCAAAATGACTGCCCTTACATGAGGATAAAATTTGCAAGTTTGAGGCACATGTAAAAGCGGTGAAAAGGTTCGATGGTGCCCATTGGATGGAAAAAACTTCAAGTTTGATCTATATGTGTATAAGCGGCAAATCCGTCTGCTAATGCATATGAGGAAAAAGGTTTGAAGTGTTGAGTCAGTCGAAAGGACCACTTATACAGGTGCTCCTGAAACTCTAGGTCAGACATGCAATAGCGGGAATTTCAGCCGCTTTTACACATAGGGGATAACACAAAGTTTGTGTAAGGGTGACAGTTTTAACCGCCCTTACATGTGGGGTAGTCTGAAAGTAAGGTGTAGACGTCGGTCATTTCATCGACCATACATACAACGGAAAAGATTTCTAAGACATCGTCAGCAGAAAATACCAACTACACACAGGTATAACGAAAACCTAAGTTCTCGTAAGGTAATAAAATCTTCAACAAAACGAAAACGTACTCAAAACCTAAAATTATTAAGAACTAGGTTTTAAAAAAAAAAGAAACATAGGAATTCAAAATAAAACTAGGGTTTTAAAAAGAAACAAAAGATGATTTTGATCAACGAAATGAACACCATTTATCATTAACAAAAACTTGAAACCCAAAGAATAAATAAAACAAAAACCTACCTGTATAAACGCAAAGAAGAAACACGGGAGTTTTAGTAAGCTTGAATCCATGGAAGCTAGAAAGCGTTGGCTTCAAGTTCTCTCCAAGGCTTAGGTAGGATGGATAATCGAAAGTAAAACAAGATACTAATTGAAAACAATTTAAAGCAACTCAAAGATTGCCCAAATCCAAAAATTAAAGGCACAATAAATACACACGAGTTAATATAAATGCAAGGAAAAAGATGCACTGTCAGCGGAAAATGCCGCTCGCGCATGAAGAAAGGAAGAAGATGTAAGGGTGGGCAAAACCGCTGCTCTTACATCTTGACTAGGGAGAACTGACATGTATGGGCGGCAATTTTCGCTGCCCATACATCTTTTTACACAAAAACATGCATGTAAAAGTGACGAAATGGGCCGACATTACACTTTATAACATCAAGGATATGCAAGAGCGGTATTTTTAACCGCTTATGTACATTAAGACTCAAAAACCTACTAACACCCTAAAAATGATCAAAATTGATATTTTGATCAGTTTGCAACCTAATCGATTTGCACGAATTTCAAGGAATCAACTTACGGGAATGTCGTAAACTATTCTAGGATGTTAGATGACTTCGTAAGAGGCCAAGAGTACTTGTCTTGATTTGCGACTTAGAGTGTAGGCTACGAAATAGACAAGTTTCGTAGGGGTTGTCTACAAAAACGAGCATAGCTAATTTTGAGAACACATAAATATATATTTTTGATTAATTTAGATTAAAGAAGATGGAGATAAATAATATTCTAGTAAAGATAACAATTTTATTAGACATTAAAATTAAATATAACTTATAATATAATTTTAAATTTGTACATTTGTATTATTTTTTATTTAGTTTTATTTTTATTTTTATTTTTTTGATCCGTACTAATGATATTATATATTAAACTTGAAAAAGAAAATACATCTGCTCAAGTTGAGCTGTGAAGCATACTATTTATAGCAACAATAGATCCCAAACCCTAATGTATTCTAAACTATGTATCTATATGTGACCACGCAGGGTCTACCAGCCTTAGTAATCTATATTATAAACTAGCAGGCCTTCTAAAACAAAATGAAGCCTGAGATACAACCAATATAGAAAAGACAACTGTCAGAAAAGTGCCCAAACATATGAACATTCTTAATCCTTGTATTCTACTAGTTGCAGGTTAAAGTCTACCACCCATTGATACCCTTCAGTCACCTCCATGTCTAGCATCTTCTTTATGAAATCCAGAGCAACCTGTGCCTGCTCCTTAAGGGCTACGAGCTCAAATCCTCTAGTGTCTAGAATGAAAGGATAGAGCTTTAAAACCTCATCTAGGTCATGGAGAAGCCCCATGTCTCTTGGCCTGGGGATGCCAATGCCCAAAGAAGTTGCCTGCAATGTCTCCTCCAAATCTCCCAACAACTCTGGTATAAAAAGACCCCTCATGATAGCCTCCACTTCTACCTTTGGAGTGCTCTATTCTAGAAGCATTGCTAGGAATCTAGATGGAATGTCTGAGTCCACTCTATACTGCTCGTTACCTGTCATATACTTCTTACCCAAGATCATCCAGACTGCACCCACCATCAACGGATCTGTTCGCCGAAGAATTCTTTACATGCAAAGCTTTGATACCTGCCCTAAAAAAGCCATTTGTCTCTTTCTATTAAGTATCCATCCCTCTGCATGGGATAGCTTCTGCTGAGAAGACTACTGCGAATTGAGAAGGCATGGAAAGATACAACTTTGCAAAGGGTTCGCTAAGGGAAGTTCTGCAACAAGCAACAATAAAGGATCCTTCTCATGAGTTCTTAAATGCTCTCAACTTAATGAGAAGGCTCTTGAAGTGTGTGGGAAGAAGCATTATTTCCCATCATATCTCCTTACTATCTCCGCTATCATTCCAACACACCTTCGCCTAACACTTTCCCTGCCATCTGCCAGCTATCCACCCTCGCTGATGTCACTCGGCCTTGCCACCCCAACTGGGGTGGCAAGGCACTCGCCCTTCCACCCACTACCTCATAATTCTCTGATACTAGGATCTGGTACTAAGATTTCTCCCTAGGATCACTAACCTCTTTCAAAGAAACTCCATCAGCCCCTAAATTAGAAAGAAAGTCAGCTTCTAAATTACCTTCCCTGTAAGTGTGGTTTATCATAGATTGCTCAAAGCTTTCCACCAATTGTAAGGCCAAGTCTAGTTTTTCCTTCAATCTCCAATTTATGAGCTTCTTTGTTCTCAGACCATTGATAATAATCAAAGAGTCACCTTCTATTGCTAACTTCTTAATATTGAGCTCCTTGCAGAATCTAAGACTGAGGATGAGAGATTGAAGTTTGGCATCATTATTAGTACCAACTGGTAGGGGTTTAGTTATTCTTCCTATGGTGTCTCCATTCTCATCCCTAACAATACACCTTGCCCCACTGATCCCTGGGTTGCCTCTTGGTACCTTGTCAAAATTCAATTTTGTCCATCCAACCTCTGGGGGAGACCACTGGGCTGCTTTCCTAGCCTCTGCAGACTTGATGCCACCTTCAAAGGATATTTCTATTGTTTTCAAACCTAGCCACTTCTTACCCATTTCTGAGTCCCAAGTTGTAAAAGTCAAATGGCTATTTCCCAAATCTCCAAGTCTTGCATTGACCACTTCTACCATGTTGGATTCAATTTTATTTAAAAAGGAAGACAGAGAAATTTCTCTGTCTTGAAAGATTCTTCTATTCCACTCCTTCCAAAATTCCCATATAAGAATTGATGGGTAGCAAATCCATAATCCTCCAAACATTGCTTTGGTGTGCATAGACGACCAGACTATTAGCCATTCTAACATATTTCTAGCCAAGGCTATTTTCCACTGAAACTTATTGTAGAGCCAATTCCAACAAAGAGATGTGTAAGGACAATGGAGGAAGAGGTGGTCCCCTATTTCCTTAGCTACCTTACAGAGGACACATCTAGAGGGCGCTGTGAATCCCATCTTGGTAAATCTGTCAGTTGTTAGAACTCTTCCTCGCAAAGCTGCCCATGTGAAAAGGTCAGCTTTGGGAAGGCAAAGCTTATCCCAACATAATCTAATTGGTAAGCTTGTTTCATCCAAGTCTTGATAGCATAATATTGCATATCCATCTTTGACAGTGTAATTCCTAGAGGGGCAGCCGTCCACCTAAGTTCATCTTGTCTTGCTCTAAAGCATATTGTCTGAAGCTTTAAAGCCTCTTGATAGGCTTCAATTTTTCTAACTGAGAGACCCAAATTTCGTATGTTCTTCCAAATTAGCTGAGAGTTGCCTTCGTTGGAGGGTCAGGTCAAGTAGTCCTTACCTTTATCACCCAAATTTAGCTTCGTAATTTGTTTGACTCTATTAAGGTCTATTCTATTTGACAATTTTGGGAAACCTTCCCAAGAGTCTTCCTAGAAAAGGGCCTTTCTACCTTCCTTAATTTCCCAAGTCAGGTGTTTAGTGATCAAGTCCTTGTTGGCTCTAATGAAATTCCAAATTCTTGACCCGCAGGGAAGGACTCAAGTTGTGAATAAACTATTCTCTTCCACCTCCAGATACTTAGCTTTGAGTATCCTTACCCATTTAAGCTATGGTCTATCATGCATCAACCAAACCAATTTGGCTCCTAAAGCTCTATTCTGTAGCAAGAGATTCTTCACCCCTGCTCTTTTTGTAGCTTTTGGGTTGCATACCTTCTTCCATTTAATTAAAGGGTACTTATATTGTTCTGAATTACCTTGCCAAAAAAAACTCCTCATTTTCTGATTTAGTTCCTTATTAGCTCTACTTGAAAGAGGAAGGCAAGACTTTATATATATAGGAATAGCTGCTATCATCGCTTTCAACATTGTGAGCCTACCCGCCCAAGGCAACCATCTACTTTTCCAAGATGCTAGCTTATTTTTGACCCGCTCAATTAATGATTCCCAAGATTTTCTAGGTTGTAGACCCTAAACCAGAGGTAGCCCCAAGTATTTACATGGGAGGACTCCCTTCCTAAATCCTAAAATTCTCATAATACTGTCTTCTCTTCCTGGAAAAGTGTTAAAGAAAAATACTTCAGACTTCTCTTTGCTTACCTCCTGCCCAGAGGCCCTTGAATATTGATCCAATATCTGCTTGAAATATCTCACTTCACCTTCTTGTGCCACACCAAAGAGCATGGTGTCATCTGCGAACTGCTGATGCGTGACTTCAGGCATGCCTCGAGTTATCTGAATCCCAGCAATGCATCCATCCAAACCTACTCTAATACACGAATGACCAAGTGCATCTGCCATTATTATGAAGAGGAAGGGAGACAATGGGTCCCCTTGTCAGAGCCCCTGAGACGAACTAAAGAACCCTCTTGGAGAGCTATTGATCAGTACTGAATACCTAGGACAAGCTATCCATTCGAAGTTCCAGTTAAGCCAAATCCTACTAAAACCAAAAGCTTCTAGTGCTTTGAATAGAAAGCACCAGTTCACTTTGTCATAAGCCTTCCTTATGTCCAACTTAATCAGCATTGCCGACTTCCTTATTTGCTAGATGGAATGAATAGCTTCATGTGCAATGATTACCCCATCTAGGATCGATCTTCCTGGGACAAAACCTGTCTGCTCCTCAGCTATAATATCTAGCAGGATTTTCTTCAGTATGTTTGCCACTGTTTTGGCTAGTATCTTGTAAAGAGTGTTACAAAGAGATATGGGCCTAAATTCCTCAAATGACTTAGGCTTGTCTTTTTTTGGAATCACCACTATGAAGGTGTTATTTATTTCTTTTAAAACTTTTCCTAAACTTTTGGAATCTTCAAAGGCTTCAGTTATCTCCTTACCCACAATATCCCAACACTTTTGGAGGAAAGCTACCAGAAAACCGTCAGGGCCTGGAGCTTTATCCAGATGTAGTTGGAAGAGTGCCTCCTTTATTTCTTCCTCTGAGAAACTGCTTGTTAACATGTTGTTATGTGCCTCTGAAACTAGATTAGGAATGTTTATTAAAAACAAATGCTGATCTCCAACCACCGAACCCTCATAGTCATTTAAAAGGTTTTGAAAATAATCTACTGCTACTACATTTATCTCTTCAATTTCATCTACTACTCTTCCTTCCCGAGTTTTGATCGAGGAAATTCTGTTCAATTCTCTTCTAGACCTTGTAGAATTGTGAAAAAATTTGGTGTTTTTGTCCCCTACTCTAAGCCATACCTCTTTAGATTTTTGGCACCAGAATATTTCTTCTTTTGCCAAGACGTCTCAAAAACTGTTCATTAATTATTTTTCTTTTCTGAAAGAGGCATTACTCATTCCTTCTGTGAGGATCTTTGTGTTCAAGGATCCAACTCTTCTTCTATTTGGCACTTAACTTTGAAGATGTTTTTGAAGTTCTCTCTATTCCACTTTTTCATATTCATTTTAATTAGTTTCAACTTGGTCATCATGTTAAATAATTTGTTGCCTCCTGGGTTGCAACCTGTCCACCAGGACTTGATTAAGTCCAAGAAAGAGGGTTCCCTGAACCACATGTTTTCAAATTTAGAAGGACAATGAATTGGCCTTCTTTCTCCCATAGTCTCTAGGCTGATTGGGAAATGATCAGACCCAAAAAAGGTAGGATTTTGCTTTCCAAACTAAAAGGAAATCTCCTCAAGTCCCCTCTAAATAGAAATCTATCTAGTTTTTCAGCTATATTTGAAAAACCTTCTCTCCTGTTGGTCCATGTGAATTGACCATTTCCTAGAGGAATGTCTAAAAGATGATTTGTCTCTACAAAATTCTCAAAATCTATTTGGGACTATAATTTCCTCCTGACTCCCCCTTCCTTATCTTCAGCCCTGAGAATGGCATTGAAGTCTCCTCCCAGCATTATAAATTCAAAATCTTGCAAGCTACAAATTGTATCTAGTTCCCTCCAGATTTCTCTTTTGAGAGTATAAGAGTTGGGGCCATAAACATTGATTAACAAAAACATTAAATTCAAAGCCAAACTTCTTACCTTGCATGTGATCCAAGTTCTACTCGAGGCAAAATCCTCAATTAGTACTGTTTGCGGTTTCCATAAAGTAATGAGCCCTCATGACAGACCTATAGCATTGACTCCTATTATTTTCCACTACTTTAGACTCTTGATGAATCCCACTCTTTCATGTTCCTCTAGTTTCGTTTCTTGCAACAAACAAATGTTTGATTTAAAAGCCTCCAAATGATGCCTTAGGAGGCATTTTTTGTTAGGGACGTTCAAGCCCCTAACATTCCATGAAATTATTCTCATGGTTGTTCAGGAAGGGGGTTCCCCTTCCCTACTTTTAACATATCTTGTATCTTCAATTGGCCCCTGGCCTCTCCATCCCATTTGAGTTTTTCCTTATTTAGTATTCAACCTCTACTCTTGGGGTCTCCACAGTCTGGGGTTAATTTAGTAGTGTCTTTAAGTCCAAGGCCTAGGCCTCTTTCTCTTGAGGTTCTCCCTTCCCACAACATACTTTGGGTGAAGGAGAGATAGCCTCCTCATCTGAATCCTGATTAACTCCTTCCATCAATTGATCTTCCAGCCAATTTTCCTCTATATTTCCTTCTTCGAGTTCATTAACTCCCATTTTTGCCGCTTTAGCCAACTCTACCAATTCGTTCCCCACTTCTATAAGAGATACCATATCCTCCTTCTAAATACTTGGTTGAATAAATTTTAGGGTTTCTAATATTTTCTCATTAATACTTTGAGAAATGATGGCCAAATTCTCCTGATGGGGCATAGATGTTTTCCATGAGCCTAGCTCATGGATCACATTGCCTTTTGCCTCAGGTTTCTAGACAGTACTTTAGCCATCGGTGATCAAAGAGACCCCTCTATTCTCTTGGATATCCTGAGATGCCTTTTATTTTATTGAAGAGGGTTGTGAGACCTTCGTAGGATTGCTCAAGGACTTCATCTGATCTTTGACTTTTGGATCGTCATCCCTCCTAGATGTGGGAAGTGGGTTCTTGTCTTGCTCCTTTGGAGTAGACCTATCCCACGAATGCCAACCCAAAGCTCCAACCAATTCGCCTTCCTCCTTCTGCTCATAAACCAAATTTTGAATGAGATTGCCCCAATTCGTGTAGATTTTAATTTCCCTCCAGCGAGGGTCTGTTGGCTTGGTTTCCATGCAGATCTTGACATAGGTTTCCAAACCCACCTTATCTCTCCATTCTTCTATGCAAATATACCTCCCAAGGTGATTTCCTATTTCTTCCAGGATGTCTGGATTCCAAAATTCCAAGGGAAGTCTGGGAAGTCCATACCAATCTTGGATATACTCCATTTGGTGTTTAACCAGATAAAAACTGACTTGCCACTTTATCAGGTAGAATCCAAATCCATCCATTAACTAGATGCCTTCCAAAATTTCTTCTCTAACCTTCATTGATGGGCAGATGACTATGAATAAACCCTTACTCATCTTCTTAAAACACAACTCCGTACCCTATCTTTCTTACCACTAATTAATTAGGTCTTCCTAGTTCAAATTAAGGACGAACCATTTTCCTATAAGACAAACCTTTTCTAGTTGCTTGATGGATGGGTCAAGCAGTCTGGCTCCCAACACCATCATTTTCCTATTGCCTGGAGCTCTAAATCTACTTGTAATCACAAACTTTCTATTACTGACACCTCCCTCTCCTTTGAATCTAGGGTTTTCATTACAAAAAATTTATCTTCTGCCAAAAAACCCCTGAGGATCCCAGATTCCTTGTCTTCTCCTGAAGTTCCGTCTCAGCCTGAACGCTTCATGCTCTTGCCTTTCATACCTATGTCGATGATCTTGCCTGATGGGTCTTTCATGTTCTGCTGAGTTAATCCATGCTTCTGATCTTGCCCTATCATTTGATTTTTTCCTTCGATATCTCCTTTTCTGCTTTCGATGCCCATGATCTCAGGGGTTGAATCTATTTTGGATGTTGTTTGCTTCCTTCACCGCATCTCCTTCTGGTATTGTGAGCTTCTGAGAAAATTGGTTTGCCTTTTTTCCCGCTTCTTCTGCAAATCTTCCGCCAATATCTCTTCACTCCATTCCGCCTTCCATCATTAATTTTATTTAGTTTTATTTTAATTTTGAGGACAATGTTTTAATATATTTATATATTGATAAATGGTATAATTTTATGTAAAGTCAGATTTATTATTCCCATGCCTTTACTTATTCATTTATACACATTTCTATGCACATTTATTCCTACCTTATTTATATGGACACATATTTTGATATATTCATATAATCTATGCATATAATTCACTTATCTATGCACAATTCCCATATATCCATTACCTACGTTGATTCTTCCACCTTCTTACTGGCACAATCATGGTAGGAGGGTTCAAAGAATGAACTATCCAAACCATGCAGCTAGAGTAAACACAACAAAAACAACACAAATATAGAATGCAATGGAAGATTCATATACTCAATATATCAAAAGATTACAATGCTCATATGCCGGCAACATGCGGGCTACAATCAAAGGGCTTAGAGGCTTGCTTTCCAGGTTACAACAGATATGCAAGATATGACATTGAAGTGCCTTCCAAAAAGAAATCAATCTTTTAAGCTATCAAAATCACATTCTATAACCTCTATTGCTAATTTCCTACTAATGTATCTAATAGATCTATATATATCATCTTCAAGCTCATAAAATCCTCCACATCATCCATAAGAGGTTACAATCCTCAATGAATGATGAAACATGTAGAAACAGGTAGGTCAGCCTACAACACATGGTATTGCTCTGCAAATGAATAAAACTTGGTGCGAACCTCAAGGAAGGTCTATTTGGTCCTTGTGTGTCATGTATGGTGTTTCATTAGGCTTCACAAGTCACAGAAGTGCTCCACAAACTTTCTTTCAACTGACTACCTGAATGCTCTGTTATGTGAAAATTGATGATCTTCTGATAGCGGTAACTTTCAGGAAACAAATCCAAATCACTTCAAATCTGAATATGATGTAGATGACACTATGTAGATGCTAAGTCATGCTCCATGAGATCTGATATGAAGTATACCTATACCCTCCATTCCTATGAATGATGCATCCTATGGTGAAAGTACATCTCATGACATTATTGTACTTCATGGCAATATTCCATATACATGTCATAATGATTCTATATCCATAAATCCATGTTATTATGATGTGATACCTTCTTTTATATATGATCATGGTGTGTTTTATGATTATGAATTTTTACACCTCATGTGAACCCTATGGATGTGAACATGATAACTTTTCACATAAAGATACCTTCCATGATGAAGGCATACATATTGATAATATTTCATTTTAATGTCTCATGAAGTTATTATCATGATGATTAAATGATGCATCTATTAATGCTCTCTCTCTCTCTCTCTCTCTATTTTATAGGTTCTCACAATGTGTCTTGAGTTAGATTCTATGCTTTCAACTAAAAGGCTCAGAGAGTTTAAAGATGCTTATATGATAACACAAAGAGATTCTTCTATGACATTTATACCACACTTATTCACAAAAGGTTTCCTACAATTCAATCTCATGTGACTTGATAATTTGTAATGAGTAGTAATGTGTTGATCATGTTACATATTTTATGACCAACAAATGCTTATCTTATCAATATGGAACTATCCTTTGGATTTAATGTTGTATGTATGAAGGAACATCATTATGAACAATAAATTTTCTTGCAATTAAGTTTTGATTTTTAAATTCAAATCTAACAATATTAACTTCATACCATGACATGGGGCTGTTGATCACTAAAGCCATGAATCTTGGTAGGTTCTCTAGCATATTCCAAAGAATCTGGGTTTGTTTTTGTCGCCTTAGAGAGGATAAGTGCAAATCTAGAATGATGTGCCAAATTATGAGGGTTGTCCTAATCTTGGAAGATTATAATAAGTTCTAATAAAGAAACCAAGATGTGCATAACTACATATTCCTAGGGATTCATTGTAATAATATATCTCTCTTAGAATTGTAATATCTTTCATTATTTGTTAGCTCATTGTGATCATTTCTATTTTTTATTCTTGGCCTTTGCACCTAAGTTTTGGCATGTGTGCCATGTTGTAAATATTAAATTCATTTGATAATAAAGAAGATCTATGGTGTGCCTATTCTATCTTTGTGTTTTTTGGCATAAAGTATGTGTTCAATAGAGTTTCTTAGTTTGATAATCTTTAATTAGATTTTCAAACCTTGTCCCACATGACATTGTTAGGAAGTCCAAAAAAATAGAATATTACCCTTGAAATCTTAGGAAGTTTTGAATTTGATTACAACCACACATCAATGTAATGGATAAAGAATACATGGATACATTCTAGAAAGAGTCTAAGGATATCACATTCCTAGTTCTATTGTATAATGCATGCTACTCAATATAAATTTAGTTGTATTAGTATATTTAATTACTATGATATCCTTATATGGGTAAAAACTTGTATGAACATATATAATTTTTGGCAATAAACCATTCTTATATCCAATGAGATATACCCTTGTGATGAGATACACCCTAGTTTACTTGATTTTAATAAGTTGGTTATCTTGTACAAAATTACTCATGCAAGGATTATCTTATTGGGAACATGGAATGTTAGTGTGCATCTTCTATAGTATCCATCGATGATAAAATTACAAGAAAATTTCTAGTTGGATGTTATATGTGGAACTTCAATAAATGCTACATCTAAATCTCTAAATTTAACAATGGTATTCTTCTTCTTGTACTTAAGCCTAATATCTTAAATTATCTTGATATCATTAACTCACTTTGTTTTATTGAATTGTATCTTATTATTAATTTATTTCATTACAATTTAAAAATATGACCAAAAATTAGTCTTTTTCATCCAATACAAAGTCAATTCCCTTTAACTTTTTTCACTATTCATTATTTGCATCAAATCCACATCCCAATTGACTAACTTTAATTTACAATTATAAAATAATTTATTTAGAGGTAAATCTTTAAGGATGTCAACACGAAATAGATGAGTCATTAAACAAGATTTTTTGAATTAAGAATCCTATTAAGGTAAATTACAAAGAGAAATAAAAAACACATATGATACATGAAGGGAGGTGTCCAAATTTGAAAAAGTACAATTTTCAAAAGTTTCAATTACATTTATCTAGGAATTAAATGATTTTTCCCTTGATCTAGCATTTCAACGAATGGCAATACAATCACACACTATATTAATGATAGTGTTAACAAAATATGTTTTTAATGTTGTGTTTTAATAAGTGCAAGGCTTGTCTTGCCTTAAAAAAAAAGTGCTCAAATTTTGCATGATATTAATGATAGTGTTAACAAAATATGTTTTTAGTGTTGTGTTTTAATAAGTGCTAGGCTTGTCTTGCCTATAAAAAAAAGTGCTCAAATTTTGCATAGTTTGTTCCATGCAATATCAATCATCAAGAATGTGTGAGTGACATGATTTAAAGTACAAAGTTGATTTCACTTGAGAAGTAGATTTACATCAATGGATTCTCAACATAGAGGAAACTACGGGATAAATATTTTAAATAAGATGTTGGTTTTATTATCAAATTAACAAGTAAAATTATTATCTAGTTTACCCATTTATTCTTGAATATTGCATACAACTAACTCCAATAATTTTAAATATAGTGTACAACTTGGAAATTACTAATTAATTAATTTTATTACTGATTTTAATGAATGAAATAAAGTAAAAGTAAACACAAACTATATACATTTATATCATATTTCCAAATACATAGATATCTTGTTTATCATTTTTATTATGCCCTTGATTTATATTTGACAACAATGTTATTGTATGTTATATATAAATTTTGTAAAGAAGATTTTCAAATAGATATTTAGTTATTATAAACAACATTAAGAATAGAAATCCACAAAAGTAAATATTGAGGAATGTTGTAAAGTTCAAAAAAAATTCTCATTAGTTACAAGTCCACCACAATTGTTTATCTAGAAGATTCAAAGTGTTACTAAACAATATTAAGCTAGTGACATTCAAAATTTCAATTATCATAACAATTCATATGACAAAAATAAAACTTAGTAAGAAATTCTTCTCACAAATATCAATTATTTGCAACAATATTTTATTTTTATAACAACAAACCACTTTAAATTATTAAAAAACTTAAATGAACTAACAATTTGTTATTTTTACTTATTATAGTTTGAATATCTTTTAATATCTTTTAACATTGCAATGTTCAATTTATGAGATACATATTTTACTTTACTTTAAAAATACCACTACATAGAAATCCACTTTATTTAGAAACCACATCCACATTAGAAGCCAACTATGGAAGACCAAGAGTCACAACTTAGAATTTCACATTAGATGTCCCTATGGGGATTTGAACTTGGGTCTCCACAATGAGAACCCACCATTTTAACCAATTAAGTTCAACCCCTTGGACAATGGGTGTCTTTTTTACAAATGCTTTTTACCTAGATATAATAAATGTTAAGTGGACCATTCACAATCATGAAAGATGAGCTTGTGTGAACCACTACTCATAAAACATAGAGATCAATAAATTTGACTCAAAAACTATAGAGTTGGAACCCATAAAACATCATAAATTTTTAAACAATTTAATAGGTTAATTTTTAAATTTAATTAAAATATACAATACATTTTTATTAAAATTTTATAGACAAATGTAAACATAAACTTTATTTAATATTTTCATTTAAATATATTACAATAAAATAAAATAATAATATATAAAAATATTAAAATAAATAAAAAAATTCTTTAAACAAAATAACCATGAAACGCACATAAATATTCAAAGAATAAAAATATCTTTACCTAAAAGGAAATTTTAGAAAAAATAAAAAATAAAAAAAAAAATTACTAACATCCTTTAATAATCATTAATATCATTATTATCATCTTTTCATATAATTTAAAAACGACTTCTATCGTGGTCTTACAGTTGTCCTTATACAGGCAATTCGATTCTCTTTGCCCATCATCTGATCCACGCCAATTCACAGCTTACACCTTGGATAGAAAATCTTAACAGCACTTTGAGAATTTTCCGCGTTTGGTCATTCCTCCCCCACACCAAGTAAAGTAGCACTGAAATTGCCATGCAAATTTTCCATCTTTTCCAATTTAAACAAATTTAGTGGTCACCGCACAGGACCGCCCAATCTGTAGTATTCTCAAGGCCCAGCTATAATGGTTTACCCGATCTGCTGTAATGGTTGGACAATGTAATGGGAACAATCGACAGGATAATCTCTGTAGAATCTTATTTGTATATGTTGAGGATTACAAGATAAACAAGCGGGATTTAACTCCACTGGTTTACAAATTGTATCTAAAAACTAGCGTTTAACTAGAGATTCCTATATATGGAGCTCTCTATAGACCGTTGATTACGCCTCTGGAAGTCCAAGTTTAATGCATGTTTATCCTATAAACAGCTCTTCAAGTCTTAATATAGACTTGTACCTTGTAAAACAAAATTGAGGATTTTGAACTCTCGTATATTGTGGATTCTATATACTGGATTTTGGGAAAGAAGAGAGTTAATATCCCAGATGGGGGAGGCTGTGAAGCATAATAACACATGGACATTAGTGATTACAGGATCCATATTTATTATGCTGTATATGTTTTTTTGCTTGAGAATTCCCTATGGTTATTACTTACCTACAAAGAAAATGACTGGTACAGAAGAGGTTATAGCTACAATGAAGATTAATGGCACAGAAGATGTTATAGCTACCAGGAAGATTAATGTTACAGAGGATGTTATAGCTACAAAGGACATTACTGATACAGATGATGTTATAGCTACAAAGAACATCACTGGTACAGAAGAGGTTATAGCTACAAAGAACATCACTGATACAGAAGATGATATAGCTACAGAAGATGTTATAGCCACAAACAAGATTAATGGTACAGAAGAGGTTATAGCTACAAAAAACATCACTGATACAGAAGATGTTATAGCTACAAACAAGATTAATGGTACAGAAGATGTTATAGCTACAAAGAACATCACCGAAACAGAAGATGTTATAGCTACAAAGAAGATTAATGGTACAGAAGATGTTATAGACGCAAAGAAGATTAATGGTACAAAAGATGTTATAGGTACAAACAAGATTAATGGTACAGAGGAGGTTATAGCTACAAAGAACATTACTGATACAGAAGAGGTTATTTATATTGCCATTATTTCCCAATTTCAATCATTTGTCACAATTACACTGTACAGATTGAAAGCAAATGGAATGTAGAGTTGGGTTGGCTGTTAGGTTTGTGATTGAAAGCAAATGAACTGAATTTTAGGTTGGGTGTTTGGTTTGTGATGCAGGTTGTAAACAAGGAGCAATTTTTAGTGCCTGTTGTAACTGGCTACTTGGGGATAAACAATCAACTAGTGGAGTATATGTCTGCTGCTGTCATTGCTCGTGCTACAGGCCGGACACTCTGCCTTCCACCATTATTCAGAGGCCCTTTAAAACATCAAGGTATTTAATTCAAGTTCTTCAATATTCTTGTTGTTGAACCTGAAATTCTTAATGTTCTAGATTGAATTTCATCAAGTTCACTGACAAAGATGGAAATGATTGTCTATATTATATTGGGGTAGCAGTTAATAGTACTTGGAAAGCTGCAGATCTTGTAATGAGCAAGGTCACATACCCAGGTAGTTTCTCATGCAATTTATGCTCAGCCTCACAAACATCCTTGACAGGGGGCGTATGATTATTCTTCTTATAATTAAGTGTAATCTCATTATTAATAAGATCCGTGTTTATTACTATTATTAAAAAAAAAAAGGGGAGAAAAGCTCTCTATTTGTGTCTAAAACCTTTTCTTTATTATTTAACAGTTAAGAATTGCTGATTCTACATCCTATAGCTCTCTACATCTTGATGATGGATCACGGAGTGTGATCCGAAATGTTGATGTTAACAAAATTATACACAGTTAAATTCAAAAACGTGATTGAACAATTGCTGATTCTGTTTAATAGTTCCATAGTTGGTCTGCTGGATCCCTTCTCTTGAAATGCCTTAGACTGGCATGCCTACTTTCTTCAATACTAAAAATGGGTTATTGCTTATAATGTTATTGTTTGTGATCAATAATAGTGCAATAATAGTGTATGATCTTGTTGTATGTTCGATTTAGGAAGGCTTTCAAAGGACACAAGGAATCAAGTCACAATTCCTCTGAACCATAGGTTCGATTTGAAGGAGCTCTCTAAGTTTGTGAGAGTATCTTCCATGACCCACTGCGCCAATGCCTGTGGAAATAAGGTGGACATGTTTTGGAAACTGAGAGCTGAAAACAAACATTATGATGTTTTTGGATCATCTTCTAAGCCATCCAATTACACACCTGTGAGTCATCTTTCCCCTGTGCGTCTTGTCTCTATTATTAAAAAACAGTAAAATTTGGTCTATTTTGGCAGTTCAATGTATTGGTAATTTCAAAAAAATAAAACCAAACAAATTGTTCTATACTCAAGTCAGAATTTTCAATCTTAAATTCATACTATAGGATTTTGGGTGTAGAGAATAAGATAAATCTTCTTACACTGCAGGGATTGGCTAATGCTAAATTTAAAGGATTTGTTTGGATGCATGAATAGGAAATAATTGATATGGGGTGGTCTTTCAAAAACTGGAGGTCCAGTAAAGATATATCCAACCAGATGGAGGCCATGAATAGGGGCAATTGTGCAGGCGTATCAGGGCTTTTCCCAGGCCATGGTTGGAGAGGGGCATTCCTGGCTGTATCTGCATTCCTCAAGCCTTCAGATTGTATTTCAGCTGCAGTTTCAGCTCTCCAGACACGTGCGTTTGGCCCAGGCAAGCCAAATTTTCTTGGAGGTAATCCAATCTTTACAAATCCAAATTTAATGTGAGAGCTAGTTCATAATTTTTGGGGGCTTATCAAAATTTAATGTAGAACTGAATACTATGGAGAAAGATTGACACGGAAGTCCTAAAACTTTGGTAGCAGTAGGATTGTCAGATCTTGCAAGATCCAGCTATTTCTTTGGCCTCATGTTCATTAGAAACTGATTAAAGATTTTGAATATTAAGAGTCTTTCTCAATGCCCACAACAGTATCTTGTTTATTAGGTGTTGTATTAGCATCCTCCTCTTCCGCCACTAACATGGCTTGATTGTGTTTATGTTTCTTTAAGCTTCATTCTTATCATCTACTTATTAAAGCCCAGGAATCTAAAATGTTTTCCTCAATGTCACAAAGCTCAGGAATCTAAAATGTCCTCCTCACTGTCACAAAAGTAGCTTCTTCCTTAAGGGCTGTGTGTTTATGTGCTTTATAGGTTCCCTTGTGATTAATCACAATAAACATTTGATCCGACGCTGACAAGAATGTTTTTAAAAAGGGGTCCCTTGGTGAGGATGCCTTCATTAAGTATCTTCTTCAACTTATTGCTGGCATTCTGTCCCCTGGGTGAACTTTCCAATTGTTCCATGGTAGTGCTCTGTTCCCATTTTCCAAATATAGGCTAGAAGATTTCTTGTTTTATGTAATCCTGCAATCTTTTTAAATTACATGCTTCTTCAATCTTGTAGGTTATCTTTTACCCTTAGGATTTATGTTAATAGCAGCATCTTCCATGAATTACTGACCCATTTGACCTAATCTTAATCTTTGTGTACAGTTCATTGGAGGTTTGAGGAAGACAACTGCAAGAACCACGATTTGGGATTATGCTTTGTGAGATGTAGAGATGGATCCATAATCAGTTCTGGATTGCATTTTATGCAGTGGAAAACACAACCTGGGAATTGTGTGGGAGTAGTAACTACAATGGAGGACATTGCTGCTGCTATACTTGAAAAAGCGAAGGAACAAAATGTAAAGTCAGTGTATCTTGCAACAGACGGATGGATAAGAGGCCCCAAGGCCCAAATGTTACTTGCTAAGGTAAGTTTGATAGTCCTTACAAACATAAAAATAAAGTATGCACAGGATAAAGAACTAGAGAGCTATAAAACAGAGTGTTTATAGGTCTAATATCTGCAAATATGGTTGATAAGCTGCAATGTTTGCAAATGCTTAGCAAGCTAATCAGGTTTGATAAGGAAAAACATAGTGACTAAACAAATTTGAGCTAAGTAATACTAATACTAATACTAATGATTATAGGTTCTTGTCATAGATGGAAGTAATGACTCAAAAATTAATCTCAAAAATTGATTGATAAATTTGCAGGTGATTAAAGCACTTCGCACAGAAGGAATAAATGTTGCAGGTCTGTGGAAAATCAAAGGAGTTCCAAACTTCTCAGATGGTACTTATTTCGACTCCAATGAATTGGAGGGACTGCACAAGTCTTGCAAAATAAAAGCAAATCAGATGGTGTCCTTTGTTGAGCAGGAAATGTGCTTAAGAGCCAAAGCTTTTTTGGGGAGTGGAGGATCCACATGGAGTTTATCAGTATTCTACACAAGATTAGCAACCAGAAAAGCCTTTGAGATAATCAAAAGTAGTAGTAGACAAGAAAGTAATATGAAGGACCATATTATAGAGCAACTTCTATCTGACCAGCATGCTTCAGGACTAATGTGTAGGTATTCAATCTTTTACAACCAAAGGGAAGCGAATTACACTGTGGAAGAGTCTCAAGATGAAAATCCCGATGGCTGGCTCGATTTAGAAGCCTGCGAGAAAAGGATTTCTAAGGGTGGCCATTGCAATTTTGCTGTTTGCTTATAGTCACAAGTGTACCACCCTCCAAATTTTGTTTTAATTATTGTATATTTTGTATGTATATTATTAGGTTTATGATCCAAACTGTTAATTTATAGTTTGCTTAATGTTGTTTGTTTAATTATTTATGGTTTGTGTCAGGTAGTTAATAGTTGGTTTTTAGGGGAAAAATAGTAATCAATATAGAAAGCCCGCACATAATATAATTTCTGAGTTCTTTTGTTGTTCGCAAATGTAAAATTAAAAGTATGAAGGTCTTTATGAATTGAATAATGTAATCAATATAGAAAACTCATACATAATAGAATTTCTGAGTTTTTTGTTGTTTGCAATTGTAAAATTAAAAGTATGAAGGCCTTTATGAAGGTTATTGAATAATGTAATCAATATAGAAAACGGACACATAATATAATTTCTGAGTTCTTTTGTTGTTTGCAAATATAAATCTTGATTTTATTTCGGTGTGTAATCTTAGAGCCCACAGTGATATCAGAGCCATAGCAAAAATAGAAGCAGGGTGAATATTGATGAAATATGCTTGGTGCATTGTATGAATTGGTTGCACAAAGAGGAATGGAGATTTTTTGTTGATAAAAATCAAGTGTGGGAAGAAAGATCTGTTTGTACTACAATCTAAAGTGTGGAGAGATTCAATGGTACTTTTTTCATGTTAAAGTCTGGCTCATTTGTTTTGATTAGAAAGAATGTCATATTTGATTTCTTGATGACTGCAGTAGACATTTGAAGATGGGAGAGACATCTATTTAGCTTTTTTATCAGCAGAAGTCATGTTCTATTATGCATTGCTACTCTATTTCATAGTGCTCCAGACAGAAATATCTATAAATATACGGAGAAGCCATGATCTAAATCAAAGGAAGGAATAGCAATGTTGGACGCCTTTATAAGAGTGAAGGTGTCATCTGGTTGAAAGGAGAGCAAAACAAAGAGGCGGTTTTTAATTTTTGAAGATCTATACGGTGTGGCAGAAGTTTGCAGAGTGTATGCCCCACAACCAGTTGCACAATAGAAGCAGCCTACGTAATGAAAGAGGCTAATGAAACAAAACTTATAGTCTAATCAATAAGACATTGAGTTAGCTTGTTTGGAGTGGAATCTCGTACAAAAGAAATGACAAGAAAATTGAGCAATATTTCTTTTGTTTTACTGTCAAAACTTTAATGAAAGAGGCTAATGAAATAAAACCTAGAGTCTAATCAATACACATTGAGATAAGCTTGTTTGGAGTGGAATCTCGTACAAAAGAAATGACAAGAAAATTGAGGAATATTTCTTTTGTTTAACTGTCACTTTCAAAGGTGCAGCAAAATATTGGCATCTCTTTTTTCATTTCAGGCTTTTTTTAATAAAAGTGTTTGGTTTCAGTCTTATCATTTGCAAATAAAAGTCTTTTTTAAAAGATATTTGGCAAGGTTTTGAACATGTTAGAAACGGTTAGAAAACAATGCAAAGATGATTATTTAGAAAAGTTGGTTAAAATATTATTGTTGAACTGGGTGGGTGGATTAATTATGTCAAAAAATAACCCTAGGTTGATGTAATAAGAAGGATTTACCAAAATAGTTGTAGTGAATAAACATATAAACAACAAAAAGAATAAGAAAGCATTTTATACATTCATACACACCATAAAATCATTCTATTCATATATTCATACCATATGTTCCTTGTACAATGTACATCTAATACCTCAACCATAGATATATCCATCACATATGCTTGGGTGATACTCTTATTTATATTACATTTATATATTTTCTATTCTTCTCTTCTATTTCCCCAGGTCTCTTATCTTGTAGTATAGTTAGATGTTCATATAGTCTCTAGATATGTAGAGACATGTCCCTCTATATATCTTTGTATCTCATCATCCCTCAAGAGGTGCCACACACCATCAGATATTGCCACAATATCTTTCTTGAGGCCTGAGGTGGCTGTACAACTTGTTCTATTATGCTTTCAGTTCTTTGTCTACTAACATCCTCCCATGACCTAAACCGTTATCTTATCCTCAAGACAACCTGTCTCTATTCAAAATGAGATGTCATTATTTTAAAAATGTTTGCTAAATCTTGTCCTTTGATATCAAAATCTATCCCAAAACTTTGGCAACATTTTGAGATCCTTGGTTAGGGTAGCAAGTGCTTAGAGGTGTTCTTGATTTTCTCATATGAATTTTCCCAATTCTTTTTAATCTTAGACATTCATACACACCATAAGACCATTCTATTCATATATATTCATATCATATGTTCCTTGTACAATGTACATCTCATAGCTCAACCATAGATATATCCATCACATATGCTTGGGTGATACTCTTATTTATATTACATTTATATATTTTATTTTCTTCTCTTCTATTTTCCCCTACTATCTCTTGTCTTGCAATATAATTGGATGCTCATATAGCCTCTAGATATATAGAGACATGTCCCTCTATATATCTTTGTATCTCATCATCCCTCAAGATGTGTTGCACACCATCAAATGTTGCCACAATGTCTTTCTTAAGGCTTGAGGTAGTTGTAACTTGTTCTATTATGCTTTTGGTTCTTTGTCGGCCAACATTATCCCATGACCTAAGCCATTATCTTATCCTCAAGACAACCCTCTATTCAAAATGAGATGTCATTTTTTTACAAAATTTTTGCTAAATCATATCCTCTAATATCAAATCTATCCCAAAACTTTGGCAACATTTTGAGATCCTTGGTTAGAGTAGCAAATGCTTATAGTTGTTCTTGATTTCCTCATATGAATTTTCCCAATTCAACATAGTTGAATTCATTGTACACCCATATTGAGATGTCAATGTAAGATCTTTCTATAGAGATCAAAGTAGTAGGCTTTGCCAAAATAGGAATTGTCTGCTTAATATCTTGGAGAGGTTCTGATAATAGGGATATATGGATGTTTACTTCTAACCCTAACTCCATTTGTGTAATTAATTATATTCTTTGTTTGGTCATTTGACTATGTTGTGATTGGAGGTTTCTTAATTGGTGTTTGAACCATCTAAGTCACCCATGATGTTGTAGTTTCTTGATAGTTGCACAAGCTAGGTCTCCATGTTATCTATTGAATCCTTTGTGGCATAGTGATTTACAACCAATTCATGCAATATTGATACAATGTAGATATTGATGAGGTAAAAATAAACCTCATCATACTTCAACCAAATTACCTTCTTATTACAACCTGATTGAACCTACCATGCCAATATCATTTGATTTTATGATGAATGATCATTTATTTACTTAAAAATAATGTATAATCCTTTATTTTCTATTTTGGATAAATTGAACTCTTGGACTAATGATTGTGGGTGCAAAAAGATCCATTTTTGGTAAAACATGGCCTACAACATCGGAAAGGAAGAACTCATGAAGGAAGAGAAGCTTCATAATAGTAGCACTGGAACACATGCCTAGAAATAACTCCAGAAAGGCCTTAGCACTACTCTACATTCCCGCGATGCAATGCACTTGTTTTTCTTTCAAGACATAGTGATGAACATGTTTCATAAATACTTTGAAGACTCTTACTCGGAGTCAATTTCAATACTATTTTAATTTATTTGTTATTGCTAACAACCAAACATCATGTTATTTAATGATTTATGTTGTAAAAATCTAAGGTGGCGTATTGCATGTAGCCATAATGCACTAGATTATATGACTTACTCTTAGATTTTATTTTAGAGAGTATATACTATTGTATTTCTTTGATTCTGATATACATACATATAGAAAATATACGAAGAAGTTCTAGTGATTTCAAAAATCTTAGTTATCTATGTTGCAATCTATGAATTTTCATGTCATGTTAGCCTGAGTTTTTACCAGTGTGAATCTCCGAGGAGTTGGCCACTCGTTTGGATTGAAGCTTTGTGTTTTAGGTAAGTGTTCACTTTCTTAATGTTTTGTGAAGTATTTTGCTAAAGAATAATATGCAGTCTTCTATGTTTGTCATGTGATAGTAGACAGTTCTAACCTGCAGGTTCTGTAGTTGTTGTCTAGTATTAAGGAAGATTTTGTAATTGTTGTTTCATGTTAAAATAGTTTCTGTAATTCTATTATTCCATTCTCTTGTTCATTATTCCAAGTTGCTAAAAAATCATTGATGAAAAGACTGTTCACTTTCAAAGTTAATAACATAACTATTACTGTTCAGTTCTATAGTTAGCTCTATTTTCTTGATATATATTTCCTTCTGGAAAACAAATACTATTGTAGTAATCTATTTTACATACTTTCCTAGTTAGTTCTTAATGCTTTTAAAGATAGACTTTGAATGCTTTCTTCGATAAGATGTTATTTTTTGTATAAGCATTTGTTTTATTCCAAAAAGGCCTAAAAATGATCACTAGGATGAGTATTTAAATCCCTCTTGCAAATAGCCATCGGACACCACCTTGGTTGACAAATTGATTGTTGAAATAAAGTATGAGGTTTAACAACAACCTGCCACTTTTTGGCACCGTTATTGGGGACAATTGTTCTTTGTTTAAAGGTGTTATTGGGAATTAGATAAACTATTCAAATTAGTGGCTCAAAAATATTGTCAACTCCTTCTATATGGTCAGAAAAAGGGGTCCCCACAGAAGATTTGTAGTAAAACCCCCCAACCTAAAACACCAAGTACTAAACCTGAGGGGATAGAAGCCTTAGTTAAAGAAATTTGTCACTATCAACTAGTCAATAAGGACCCACCTGAGGTTTCACAATGTACTATCAAGAATTCCCACATGTAAAGCATAATATTTTAGAAGGAACCATGGCATAAAATAGTACTAACCATGATAACAATGGTAATAATGGGTAAAGAAGAAGGGTAGGACAAACATTTACCTATCCCATAAATTTAAATCAAGATGAAGATGCCCCTATGAAAAATATATCCCCTTCTATCCTACCCACCTTTAGAATTTCAGCTTCAGAAGACCCAAAACCGTTTCTTTTTAAGTTTAAGGTCCTCTGTTAGGCCTATGACTATAAAAATGATAACCAAAAACTAAAGTTGTTTCCTTCTACACTTAGGATTCAACTATGAGATGGTTCATGGGTTTAGCTGTAGGATCAATTGACTCCTAGAAAGAGTTGGAAACAATCTTCCTTGACAAATACCAAGACTAATGTAGGGTCAATGATAGGAAAGAAGAGTTTTTTGCCTTAAAAAAAAAGAAGATGAAAGTCTAGAGGATTTTCTGGACAGATTTATTTTTATTCTAAAATGATGCAGGGAGGAGATCATGACCCTTAAATTAGTTAAAACCTTGTTCTTGAAAGGTCTTGATGAGGACACATGATGGGCCCTGGATTTAATGGGACAAGGAGATGTATCCAAACTTAGTCTCCCTAAGACTTCTTCTCTATGCAGAAACTATTCTAGAATCCAATGAAGTATTAGAAAATATGGTTTGATAAGGGGGACAAATGAAATTGGTCAATTGAGGGAAGAAATCACAAATCTAAAGACTAACATTCTTGTCCAACTAAACACCACCTTAGATGGAATTCAAGATAAAACATGCAATTTGGAAACAATTTCCATCTATTGTCCAAGATGTAGGAACAAACATTTGTTGCATGAGTGTACCTTGGATAAGACTGACATCTGCCAAACTTGTGATAAAAAATCATTCCATAGACCAATGCGACTTGTTGAATGTAAAAAAATAAAAAAAGAAGACTTCCCAAGTGGAATAAGTGGTCAACTATATGGGACAAAGACCTGGAGGGAATTTATCTTACGAGAAAACCTCAAACCCATCTTGGCGTCCTTAGACCAATTGGAATAATAACCAGTGGGTGGCACCTTGGCCTCAAGGACCGCCTAATTGGGAACCCTATTCTTGGGGACCTTTAGAATGGATGAATCAACCATGGAAAAATTCATAATGGGCCAACTAGTTGCAACAACACTAGTATCCTTAGTTGCCAGTTCTAGCCTTTTCACCAGTTCTACCAAGGACCTCATTGCATGAAGAATCAACAACAAAACCTCCTACCACCTTCGTAAAACCAACATCAACCTGACCAAGTTAACCAACCTCAACTACCAACCCAACCATTTGCAAATCCAAAGAATAATCTCTAAGCTACTCCTGTGTACTCCATTGAGCAAGAAAATATGGCTTGGATTAATGTTGTCCACTATGGACATGTGCAACTGCGATCAGGAAAAATGCTCCTTCAGGCACACTAGCCTACTATAATTAAAATTATGGAAGGTGAGGAAGGAATATTTTTAGAGAATACAAACAAACAAGTTAAAAAGGATATCATGAAGCCCACAGTGGACCCCCACAAGATAATGACAAACAAGAAAACTTCTAGTAATCTTCTAGAGTTGTCCTCTGGAGTCACTCCAGAGATGTCATTTGCCAACCTTTTGGAGTCTACTTTCAGAGTCCTACAATCATCTCCTAGAGATATTCCAGAAAAGTCCAACAACTATCTAGAGTCTTTCACGAAAAATTATACTAAGCCTTTCTCTGACCTAGCTTTGGAAGTTGATCATAAAACTATATCTCTAGAAGCTCATCCTAAAACTAGAAAGTCACCATTATTTAAAACAAGCCCCTTTTCTAGAGCAACTCTGAGAGGTTGCCCCAAAAGGTTCTTCAGAGCCAATGATGCCAGCTGAAAACCACCTGACTTAGGAAACTAAACAACTAAATATTGAAATTCCATTATTGTAAGCCATCAGGGAGATCCCAGAATTGAATCAACTAGTTAAACAACTATGTATAAAAACACCAGGGAGAAAGAAGAAACAAATCAATATTGTGCAAATCAATGGTTATTTAGCTAATCTCCTTTTTGGAGAATTTTATTTACCAAAGTATGGTAACCCTAGTAGCCCTGTTATAACGATATCAATTAATGGAGTTGAAATTCCCAATCCACATTGATTTGAGGGCTACAACTAATGTCATGACCTAGAAGTCATGGAGATGTTGGCCTTAACAAATTTGCAGCCATGACTACCATTTTGTAGATGACAGGGTGAAAGTTCAGAACTGTGTCACACTTTTATAAGGGAACGACCAACACAAACATATTTTTCCAACTTAAATGTCAAAAAAGTCATATGTATGTTATGAATTTTAAAATGACATAAACTAATGAAATGTAGAATTTTTAATGTAGTTTATGCTTATAATTTTTTAAATTTTTTAAAAAATATTTGGATTTTTTTTTATTAATTTAAGTGATGAATTTTAAATGTTGATATTTTTTGGAAAAAGTGACATCGATGGGACGCCAAGAAAAAAATAGTAAAATTAATTTTTTTTCTTTAATTTTTTTTCCTAATTAGTCAACTCAAATATCTAGTGCATGGTAAAAAAAAATTAATTATATATATATATATATAATTTTTTAAAGTCAATTTTAATCAGAACATAGTAGTTTCCATGGGATGTCAACTTTTTTACATTACAAATTTAAAAAAAAAAAACCCTCTTGGAGAGGATTCCATTCCCTAGTGAACCATATAATTTTCAAATTTTTTGAATATGTTTTGCCTATTGATATCTATTTTCTAATCAACTTCATGTTCGATGGGAAAAACCTACTTACAATAAATTTAAAAAAATATATAATAAAAAAATTGAATTATGAAAAAAAAATGTTTCTATAATCTACGTTCCGAGTACTACAAAAGGGTATTTGTCGATTTTTAAAAAAATGTATTTTAATGGCAGAAATTACTAGCAGAAGATGAATGTTTTTGAAAATTGTGGGGAAGTGAGGGGGTGAAGTGCCACATAGATAGTTCTGCCTAGAATCGAGGGGCAAATTTAATACAAGTGGAACCTTATCGATCAATAAGGTTCTGCCCGAAACTCATTTTTATAATTAAGTTTTTGAAGTAATTGTTTTTAATGTAGATTCCGTACGATACATCGTAAGGATAATGTCAGGACATGATAAGGGGCAGAGAGAAAAAATTTTAGAGGGCAAATACAATATACAAAAAAATTTACAAGCAAGGGTAATTTTTTTTTAATAAACAATAATAAAGTTTATTATTTTACAATTGATTTAATTTTATTAGGGTTTAATTTTTTTATTTAAGTAAGGTGTAATTTTTTATTTAAGTAGGGTTTAATTGAATTTTTATTAGGGTTGAATTGATTTAAAGTAGGGTTTAATTATATTTTTTTATTAGGGTTTAATTGATTTAGAGTAGGGTTTAATTTTTTAAAGTAGGGTTTGTTTGATTTTTTGTTAATTAGGGTTTCTAAAAATTGATAAATACTAGATACAAAAAGACTCATAGATTAATAATTAAAAATGCAATACAAATTAACAAAAAATAAACTTAAAAATATAATTAACAATCTTAGATCTATATAATTCATGTGTGTTTATGTGAACTTCCCCATCCATATCTGTGTATGCTCTTTCCTCGTGTCGTAAGATGATCTTGGAAATAAGAAACAGTGTGGTTTATGTGAACTTCCCATCCATATCCACGTATGCTCTTTCCTCGCATCATAAGACGATCTTGGAAATTAGAAATGGTGTGGTTTATGTGAACTTCCCTAGTCCATATCCACGTATGCTCTTTCATCGCGTCGTAAGACGATCTTGGAAATCATAAATGGTGTGGATTTTTTTTATTTTTTTAAATTTTTTAGGGTTTTTTTAATTTTCAAAAATTATGTATGAATATTAGAACTAGATCTTAAGTTTAAATTGTCCTTACACATGAGTGTAACATTCAAATAGTTTATTCAAATTCTTAGACAATTAAAAGTGGGGTTTAATTTTTTAAAGTAGGGTTTGATTGTTTTTTTGTTAATTAGGGTTTATAAAAATTGATAAATACTTTACAAAAAGAATCATAGATTAATAATAACAAAATGCAATACAAATTAACAAAAAATAAACATAAAAATATAATTAACAATCTTAGATCTATATATGAACTTCCCCATCCATATCCATGTATGCTCTTTCCTCGCATCATAAGATGATCTTGGAAATAAAAAACGGTGTGGTTTATGCATGAACTTCCCCATCCATATCCGCGTACGCTCTTTCCTTGTGTCATAAGACAATCTTGGAAATTAGAAACGGTGTGGTTTATGTGGACTTCCCCAGTCCATATCCGCGTATGCTATTTCCTCGCCTCATAAGACGATCTTGGAAATTAGAAACGGTGTGGTTTATGTGAACTTCCCCAGTCCATATCCACGTATGCTCTTTCCTCACATTGTAAGATGATCTTGGAAATCAGAAATGGTATGGATTTTTATTTTTATTTTTTAGGGTTTTTTTTTAAAATTTTTAGAAATCATGTAGGAATATTAGAACTAGATCCTAAGTTTAAATTATCCTTACACATGAGTGTGTAACATTCAAATAGTGTATTCAAACTCTTAGATAAAGACCATTCATTGTGTTAGTTAAACCATAATATACAAGCTATAAGTTTACCACCTGGAACTAGTTGACCTTGCCCTCACATATATATATTTGTGCAGGCATGAATTAAAAGGTAATTTGTGATGGGGAACAAAAGGAATAGGTCAAGGATTTTTTATTGAAGAAGGTTTGACAAAGATAAAAATCTAAGAAGAATTGAAAGAAATTCAACCTTAGAAGGATTGGTTGAACATAGTCAAGAAGCACAAGATCAAATTACTAATGAACAAGAGGAAGAACATCTTGGGTTTGATCAGATCAAAGAAGAAATTGAACAAGGTGCAAAAAACATTATGACCGAGGAGGAAATTGAGAATAGAACATATTTTAAGGATATGGAAAATCTAGCAGATTTAGATGAAGATGTTCTTTTTAGTAAGATTTCACCGCAGGAAATGTTACCTAATAGTACTATAAAAATTCATTCCAAAAGAATTTGGGATGAATTTTTTGAAGACAAATCTCTAATTGGAAGAGCACAATTATGTACTAAGTTATTTAGGTGAAAAGAAATGACCCCTGTTTTGGAGTTGCTAGGGGTTGATAATAGGGAGAAAAAACAAATCTAGAAAAAAAGATAATAGTTGAAAACTTGCAAGAATCTTTGAACTCTAGTCAAAGTACAAGTAGAACAAGTGAGCACACAGGGCATTAGTGACCGTGATTTCAAGTAAAAAACTATCAATGATGAGGTAGGTGAAAGAGATTGGAAAGTTACTGCATGTATCTAGGAGAACTATTCACATATATATTTCAAAGAGAAATAAGCTTGATGAAAACATAGAAAAAAAATTGGGTAACTATTATCAGGGTTCCCAAAAAAGATAGAATCCCAGAAGACATGAAGAAACAAGTCATTGAATAATGGATCAACCACTCTCGTGTTTCCTCTAATAGAAGAGATACTATACAAGTAATAGGTGAAGATGGAAAAAAGTATCCTCATCCAAAACATTTTATAGATACAACACAGAGTGAATGTTTTGAAGCATTCAAACAAGAATCTCCATAGGTAAAGATATCTCAAAGGGTGTTTGAAAATTTGTCCTTGTTTTGTATGCATAAACAAAGTGCGTGAAACTTGTTGTTGGAATCATGTTGAATTTCATCTACACCTTTAATCGTATACAAAATTTATGTCAATGACTCATCCAAATGTTATCATCCATGCAAGTACAACACAATTTATGAAGTCCCTCTTATGTGAAAAAATAGAAGGTTCCAATGAATTTAGTGTGCAATGTATCAAAAATAATTGTGAAAATTGTGGAGATTTGAAGAAGCTTCCTCTGATCGAAAATATTGATCAATCAATGTAAATTATGTGGAAGAGATTTGAATATGAGAAATACACAACCAGGTTAGGAGTTGAATCAAAAAAAATTATTAATATGAAAGAAAGTGAATTACTCTGCAATGAGTTTTTGAACAAATTTTATAGTCTCATATATTCGCACATCCAACATGTCATGGTTCAAGATGGCAGGCAAATCAGTTTCGTGAGTCAAAGAATTGTTTTCCACAAGGTTGTATACTTTCGGTTGTGGATTTTGCTGAGTCAAAGAAATGTTGAGTTGCAACTGGATGGTGTATAAAGTAGCCCGCATGAACAAAATATTATCAAAGAGGTTCATTTTTATGTCAGTGATGATACTGGTCATGACAGAAGCTATGTAACCCATTGTTTTGGAATGTTTTTTGATGATCTGAGACGTGGCATACATGCTTCAAGTCACTGGATTTGGTCAGATGAATGTGCTGGCAAGTGTTGAATAATTTATTAAATCTTTAAATTTTTTAAAATTATTTCCAACTTTTAAACAACTTTTAATGCTCATTTGTTTACTTTATAGGACAATTCAAATCTTCTAAAGCATTTAATTGGTTGAGCCAACAACATGCGAGATGTTTCATAAAATTTGTGTGGAATTTTTTTGAAAGTGGACATGGAAAAGGTGAGTATGACAGAGCTGGTGCATGTCATGTGAAGCATGCACTTCACCAGCATGAGCTTGCTGGTAACACCATACATAGTGCAAAAGAAATTGTTGAATGGTGTAAGACTCATTTTGGGGTTCATGAAGGAAAAAGTGGCTCAATAAGTACCAAACGCTATTTTTGGGAAGTCAAAGGTATTTCTTGTAATTTTTACAGATCTACATTTATTTATGTTTAGTACATGCACATGTTTTTTGTTCATACAAATTTAAATTTCCATGATTGTAGATATCTATCATTCAAATCCCTATAATTGTCAAAAGATTATCGGTATTAGAAGACTTCATCAAGTGACGACGATTGGACATAGAAAACCACTTGCTATCCAAATTAGAGAAAAATCATGTTTTTATGTTGAATGCATTGAGAACAATGCAAATGTTCTACAATGTCAATATATTATTGATGGATATGTTTCAGAAAAATAATTAGTTTCAATGTCTCCTTATGAAGATGATAATATAGATCTCCATGATCCTTTATAATCAGCTAATTTTGAACGTGTATCCGATCTAGTTGTTGCAGGTAAATAAACTATTTACATGTATATTGATTATTTAAATAGTGAAATTGTCTAAATTACATCTAAGTAACTACTTGTATTTGAATTGACTTTTGAATCTGTGTATTTGTTGTAGGAGATATCTTTGCTGTGATTGTAAATCCTAATAATACCGAAGGTGTAGATTACTATCTACTCAAATGCACACAACCAAAATGCAAGTTGACAGAATCTGTGATAGATGGTGATGGACAAGAGTATCCCATTGGATAGTTAGTGGTTGAAGGCACTTATTGTCACCAAATGAAGATAGATAAAAGTGGTATTATATTTGTTGATTATTTTCCATGACAAAAGTTTTTACATTAGAGTCACTTAGTTATAGAAACATGGTTAAATTTAGAAACTTTGTGAAAAATTGGACATAGCCAACAAAAATGGAAGTTGAGTATTGAAGACCATGAAAAGATTTTAGAGATAATCAAGGATAGAGAGGATCTAGATTTTATGTACCAAGAACTAAGTTAAATGTATGTAAATTACATGTTGCATGCATCAATTTGTATTAAATATGTTCACAATAAAATTTTACAATTTCTAGAGGTTCCTACATGCACTTTCATTGAAGCTCTTTGATCATTGTAGAATAGTTGTATTAATTAGTATGTAATTGAATTTGAACCATGTACTTTGAGGGACTATGCTATACAATAGTTTCATTATTTACTATATTGGTTGCAGTAAATTTTTTTCAAAGTTGGTTGGAAATCATGTCTTAATCATTTCTATGTCAATATGGGTTTGAAGACTATATTTTAAGACCTATCAACAAATTAACATGTTTGTAAGTTATGTAGGTCAACCACCCAAGTAATACTTTACTCAATTAAACTTTACTCACATTAGCATTAAATAGATTCACAAATTTCTATTTTTTCTAATAGAGCTTACCTACGACTTGTTGAATTCACATTTAAATTCAAGCCATCTTAACTTGCTATTACAACTTTTTTTAGTTTTTTATAGTATTAAACTTTACACAAATGTTACATTTCAGTAATATTAGACTAATTTATGT
Source organism: Cunninghamia lanceolata (assembly GCA_027924645.1). NCBI lineage: Eukaryota > Viridiplantae > Streptophyta > Pinopsida > Cupressales > Cupressaceae > Cunninghamia > Cunninghamia lanceolata. Next base: position 323,439 of record BSBN01000743.1, read on the forward strand.
GTTTAATAAATGAAGGGCTAGATAATTGTTTTGGACTCTAATGTCCACATTGTAAAATCAGAAATACTAAGCTTGGAAATCTCTTCTAGTTTCTTGATTATTATAAAACCCCCATATTGAAGTTATTATTGTCAATTGTTGGTTGTCTAGGATCACACATTTAAATAGAGCTTAAATATTTTCTTGTTGGTTATAGTATCACATATGTTAAAGCTATTGTTGTTGATTGTTGGTTATTGGTTATAATAACACACATAATGATCTTAAATCTCTTCTTGTATGTTGTAGTATCACATCTATTGGGTTTAAACATCTTATTGGTTCTTGGTTACTTGTTGTAGTATCACATATATTGCAATTATTATTGTTGGTTGATGGTTGTAATATCACACATATGGAGCTTAGATCTCTTCTTGTTCCAATTGTAATATCCCACATATATAGAGCTTAAGCATTTTTGTTTTGTGGTTGTTAAACAACACTATTATGTGGGTGATAATTTTGATGATCCATCAATCTTTCCATACTTCATGTAATAAAAGTATTATGCAAGAGTGAACTTCCTAATGAAATTCACAACTATTATATTAGTGATTTTTTTAAATGTTTATGAACCTTTTACTCTTGTTGAATATTATTGGGTGTAGTATGACACATATTGAGTTGAAATTATTTTGAGCATTAAGTTGACCTTCCATTTCCAAAGGTTCATAATTATTTAATTGTAATAAAGTTGAGAGCTTAAACAATAATAATTCTAATTAGTATTTCAAATTAATTAAAGTTGTTGAACATTAGAATCTTTTTGTTTGAATAAGAGGGCTAAAAAAAGTTATAAATTGTAAAGAAAAAATATTTTTAAAATATATCATTTTTCATTTTAAATTAATATGGATTGATTAAAATAAAAATATCATAATTTATTTCAAAACCTTTTGTAATGGTAAAATTTATATAGCATGACAATCACTATTTAGTTTTACTCATTTTGATAGAATGAATTAATGCAATTTTACATAACAAGTAACATACTCTTGCACATTAAATTTGACTCTTTTTTAATTTTTATAAAGTCTCTATATATACATATATCCATACATTTAAGCTTATCATATCCTTATTTACACCTATTTATTTTTTGTTTGTCTCTATTTATCCACATTTACTAAAATAATATTGTAAAAGAAAATAATATTTTTGTAAGGAACTTAACCTATGCTAAATAAATAAATGCAATCAATTAAGCTAAAGTCATTTGCATAACTCTATAACTAAACATCTAAATGCCCATACATGTATCATATATAAAGAAATAATAGAGATCTGCTACATATGTACTTTATAGATGACATGTGATAAATAACAAATAAAGTTCATAACATAGCTATATAACTAAACATGTAAATGCAAGTATGTGTGTGATATAAAGAGATGCCATGTATGAATATATCATAGGGTGAATATCATGTAGTATAAATAAGTCTTAAACTCAAACATAACAAAGAACATCATGTCTAACTGCAACATCATGAGTGCCTCCTATGGGTGGAATGGGCCTCACTCAACCCAAGACTAGAATGATGAGCTGAGCCCTATCTTGAGCCCTATCGTAAACCTTGTGTATCTAATCTCATCCATCTATGAATATCCGAGTCATGTGTAGATCCCTAAACATAAAAATTATCTCTATTTAATTAAATTTATATATTAAAAAATATGGAATCTCAAGTACATGTTCAAATTTTATATAATTAAATACTTTACCTTGCATCCAGCCTCAACCACATCCGGTGTCTGTTGCACAGTGTCATGTCCTAGAACCACTCTAGTTGGTCCCTACTGTAAGATTGTTTAAATAAGAGTCAACACACATGATGCACAAAACTAAATTTTATAATTTAAATATATTATTTATAAAAAATAAATTACACTAGATTAAACACAAAATTTAATATATACCTCATCATCAGCAACCTGTGTAGCTCCATGGATGACCCTCCCAATCCCACTAAGGTTAGATGAATTGAGGGTCATCACAACATCATCAAATAAAAGTCCATAGAATGATCCTAGTGGGTAAGGAGGCACAGTACCAGTATCAAGCTGTTATGGAATCTATTGTGAAGGCACTGTGTCAGTCATATGTGTAGCTAGACAATCATTGTGCTGCCTGACAAATGCAGCCACAAACTCAAGAGGGATCCCTTAATCTAAACTGACAAACTCATATGCAACTAATAGATCTTGTGCCAGACATGTACTCAATCTGTGTAGTGGACCCTCTCCAGAAGTTTGTGCCACATCACATGGTGAAACTATGTGAGCACGTATGTAAGGCATAATTGGTGGAAGTTGAATCAACTGATCCTATGTTGGTGCATGGACACAAGATATATCTACCAACACGATCAGATGCTAAGTGGTCAACCTCACTGGCAATAGAATCTAAACTCTCAAAAATGCGTTGTCTCGATGATGCAACTGCCAGCTCAACTGATCATCCTAGATTCAACCTTTTGGGAAGTACTAAAAGGTTGGGACCCACTAATGCCCTCTTATCAATGGGAGGATCCTGATTAGGATGTCGGTATTGAGGTTTATCTAAAACCTCCCAAGACCTTGTCCTGCATGACCAGGGATAGATGTGAAATCAACATCAAGTCGTAAATGAACTGCAACATATAATTGTTTGTAAAAATATACTTGGGCAACTCATCTATGATGTATTGTTGTAGTGCCCCTCATTTTGCTTTTTGTTAGACTAATATTTGTTCTAAAATAGGACTAGACATTATGACATTTTTCTTGATGATGGATTCACTGTTATGATGTTAGTTGATGAAACTTTGTTGATGTTAGACCTACCGCTATGATGACATTTGATGATACTTTGGTGTTACTGCTATTTACTTGAGTTATGCATATGTTATGACAGATTTATGGACATATTAGATGATGTGGATTAATTTAATTTTGAGCTTTATGTGTTTATCTGATTATGGTTATGATGCTAGTATTTGGTGATTGCTCGTATTTGATTGTTAAGCAACTGAATGTTATGCGTGATGTGGTTACTTGTTTGATGTGTCTAGTGAAAGGAATAGTGTCACATTACTCATGCGTGAGTACCCTGCTATGCTGTGATTTCCCTTCACAGTGTGTTTGAATGTATGATTATATATCTATATGTTTGACCATTTTGTTTGCTGCAGGTTGCAGGTATCAAGCATCGACTCCACCTAAATTGACAGGTTTGAGCATGCCTTAAACCCAATGGAAATTGTTGAATAGAGATAACGTTTGGTCTGCTAGCTTAGCCATCATCCTTGACAAGGATGAGTATCCAGTTTTGCATCCAGTCAGTATTGTCGGTATGGTCATGATAGTTAGTCACTGTTGTTGTGGTCATGCTTTTCGATCATACATGTTGGTCAGGTATTGTTTAGTATTTGGATTATTTAGTTTAGAATTGGTTGATTAATTCTTTGGTTAAATGCTACATTAAAATAAAAAAATTTGGTCAAGAGGGCACTTTGGATAAATAAATAAAAATGCTTATAATATGTAAATTATAGTTATGGAAAATATATTATAATGGAAGTTAAGGTCAATAAATAATAATAATAATGAAATAAATAAAGTGTTATAAATAAAATTTTTAAGATGATTATTAAATGCAAACAAACAAGAGTATGTTTTGATAAATGATTATAAAAATAAATTTATAAATAATTATGAGTTGTCATAAAACAAATATATAGTAAATATTAAAATAAATAAAATAAAAATTATATTGTAAGGTTGTAAATTAAAACTATAGTAAAATGTAAAGAGGGGTTTTGCTGTCATTGACAGATTTTGGGGCATGAGAATTTGTGTCGAGTTTTTTGTAAAATGTGTGGGGGACACAAATACACAAGGGAACGAAAGGGAAGAGAGATCAAGAGGACATAAGAAGAAATCGGAGGAGAAAATATTTGGATTCAGGTGATTTTAATAAGGTTTTCGTCATTTATTTATTTATTTTTCTTTGTCTGTGTGGTAGATTAGTGTAGTTTTTAGCTGAGTCATTCAAGACCGATCTGCTCTCTTATTTCTTATTCACCTCCAGCTTCAATATTTAGACGTCATAGCCTCTTCTTCTGAGTAAAAATGTTCTCCTCTTGTTGTTAGTTGCTCTCTTTTACACTATTAAAATGACCACTCATTGTCAATGAATCGACCTTTATTCTATATGAAATCTACCTCTAGTCTTTTGTTTAGGTCAGCCTCTTTAGATTTGTTTTAATCTGCCTTGTGTTATCAAACCTCTCTTTTCACAGATCAATCTTGGAAACTTTCTAATATGCCTTGATTTATCTTTAATCATCAATCTATCTATTGTGATTTCCTATTGAATAGTGCCATTGTTATATGATCTTTTCTATTAAGCGACCTAGTTTTGACCTTGTGGACTGCAAAATTTATACATTTAGATCTTTCCTTCAAACTTGTAGCCTATATGAAGCAGCCTCTTAGCATTTAATCAACCTTTGGAAGCTTGGATGTCCATAAATTGTTCCAGATCTCCCATTTTGGCACGCGCTGGTAGAATGCTGGCAAAGGCCATTGGATTTGTTTGTAAACCTGCCAGCTGCATCTACTTGAAAGTTATGCAGTTCCTCAACGAATCCATTTTGTGCATATCCTGTAATCATTGCATTCCAAGAGATTTCTTCTCTGAGGCATCTGTCAAATAGTTTGAGTGCTTTGTCTATGAGTCTAGATTTTGCATACCCGTCTACCAGAGCATTTCCAACTATAATATCTGACATAAATCACTTTCTTTTTATGTTTTAGCAGATGTCCATAACCGGTTTCTTGATCACTCAAATCGACAGACTGGAAAAATGTAAGCAAAGGCTATTGAATTTGTCTTTAAACCTGCCAATTTAATTTGCTTGAAAGTTTCTGAAGTCTTTTCAACAAATAAATTTAGTCTATTTTCATATGTGATATGCCGGCACCAAGAAAACACATCCATACAATCACCGCAGGTTATAGTTGGCATCTTATGTCAAAGTTTAGGGTGTCCTCAAGGTCAACCAAGCTCACATAATAATCAACTGTAGGTGTAATGAAATAAGGGTTATACATGTGATTGAAGTATGTGTAGCTCTTGTTCACAGATCTGCGTGGCTACATGCGCCTAAAACCCACGAGAAATTTACAATGTTAGAATGTGTTTCAGAGTGCTTTATTAATTTAAAAAAAGAGCAACCATGTAAAATCCATTGTGCGTATTCTGTAATCATTGGAAATCCATGAGATGACATCTCTTTGAGGCATCTATCAAACAGTTTACATTCCCTGTCTATGCTTCCAATGGCGCTGGCAAGAGTTAAGCTTTTTGACTTTACATCTACCAACCGCATTTTCTTTGAAAGTTTCTAATGCCTCTTCTTCCTCCTCCTTGCGAGTTAGCTCCTTCAGTAGCACCCTAGGGTTTTTCTCTTGAGCATCATTTTTTGTATTCTTTTGTTTATATTGTTACCATGGTTTTTAATCATTGCAACGATTAATTCTATGAAGATATCAAAATGCCTTATGTATGATAATGTTACTATGTATATATACTCATTTGGAATTTTGATTAATGATTATCTGAATACCATGCATTACCTCCAAGGGTTTGATTATATTTAAAACAATTTAACTCCGATATGTTGTTATACGAAATCTATATAATTATATATATGTGTAGATATAGATATGCATGTTTTTAGGAATAATGGTTGTAGTAAAAGAATTTACTTTTGTTATTTGTTTAATAGTTGATTATGTAAGTAAGAAAATAGGTAGATAGGTAGGTTAAAATGATTTACCTATATCAAGGTCATTAAATGGTTTGCGTAAAAAAATGGGTGTGGAAAAATTAAGTAAGGAGAAGAAAGAAAATGGTTTAATTATAAATATATTAAAATAATTAAAATATTTTCTTAGGTGAATTAATTAGATTGTCGCGGTGTTAATTAATGAATGCTCTTATAATTATTTAATAGTTAAATTATAAAATTATCATGTAATTAGTTACTGGGTTAATTGTTATTTTCGATAAATGGGAGATCAAGTGTATTAGTGATTGAGTTAATGAATTTCATAAGTTGTGGAATAATCTCCTTCATGGATGTATTGTTTGTTTATTTATATGTATTGAACTTGTATTAAATATTGTGTTGGACTTTGATAATGGGGAGACCTTGGTATTCATAAAAGAGGAAGTATTTTGTTTATGGTTGTTGTAATTGCATCACTTGGAAGTTTTGGGTAATGATTTGTAAATTGGTTCTTGTGATTATGTTTAGTGTGCAAGAAGGTCAAGCCATGCACTGTATATGTATACTTGACATTATGATGCTAAATGCTTTGCTTGATGTGTAGGGTATTCTAGTTGCAAGTAGGGGGAGTGGCTCTCAATGGGGGCCAGAACCCAAAGTGGTGTCCAAGGTAACCTATTTGGGAGTTTCATAACTCAGTGATAACCAAATTAATGAATTAGGGGGTTGGGTAGTTTTCACACTAATTAAGATAATTGGATGCCTCACCCATGCCTATAGTGCTTGTTTAGACGAAGGATGGGTTGAGAAGGCCTGGTTGGAAAAACTAATTTCCTTGTCCCCATGAAAGGAATGTTGGTTCCGCATGTGTCACCCTATGGGGCCGGTGTCTAGTGAGAGACTGTCAGGGTAACCATAGATCCAGGGGACGATGTCTAGTGAGAGACTGTCAGGGAAACCCATGTCAGAACCATGCGATGACACTCTTCCCTATCGCAGTCTAATATCCCCTAGTTGTGTTCTCCCCATTCGTTGTGTGAATGCCTCTGAAAGTGATGTTTGAGTTTCTTGTAATGTTCATATTGACCTGTGTTGTATTGGAGTCATGTGTAGTCCTTGTACCTGTTAGCCTACTATCTTCTTGATTGTTTGTTGTAGTGGGACCTTATGTTATCTCCTAGCATGGGGGTGGACCTTAGGGTTCCACATGGTTGGGTGGTTGTGCCTTTATCTCCATTGGTTTCTTTGCTGTTGTTTGTGTGTGAGAAGGATGAATCTCATGTAGCAGATTCCAGATCTTGTATTAGCTTGAGGAGATAGTTCTTATGTTCATGTTCTAGTCCTACATATTAGTTGAATCATGTATTGTAATTTGATGTATGCATCCCAATGTAATTAGAAAAAGTGATAGTGTCTATAAAGTAATGATGTACTTTTATGTCAAGGAATTTGTATATGCACTTGTAGAACTTTCTATATACATGATCTTGATGATTACTTATCTGATGCTATAATATGGAAATCTATGTGTTAATTCAATTAATGCAATAGATTTAGAATGAACTATTGTTGTTAGTTAATTCATGATGTATGTTTAGATCTTGTTAATAGTTTTGTTAGTAATGCAGCTGTGGAACCCTAGAAGACAAATCTTAACTTATATGTTATGAATAGATATGATTTACCTTTCTTTGTTATTTCTTTCTTAAAAAAAAATTGTCCTTTTAGTATAGCATAGTTGTGTTGTTCTCTGAGGTTCCTTGGCGGGGCATTACAGCTGCCAACCACTTAGGATATATAGGTGGTGCAACAACAACATCTGTGCACCTAGTGACAAGATAGTGCCGAACTCTATCATGTCTAACATAATGTGGAAATATAGAATGCACCATATCGAGGACAATGAAACGACTCTATTAATTGTTGGCCATTTGACTATGCCAGTAACAGTAGTAGCAAGTGACACATAGAAATCCTCAATACTCACATCGTCATATGGATTATATGATTTGATAGTGTCAATCATATGGGTAAGTTGTGCTCTAATTTCCACCAACATGTCTCTATTAGACATGTTGGGTGTACTATGGATCGTCTGATCTAAATGTGTCAAAGCATTATTTAGTCTTTCAAGAGTGCTTGCATACAAGTGACTCCTAGCACTGTGTGCATCACCAATATTAGCACTATGTGTATAAGTAGCACTATGATGAGAAGCCATATCATCCATGATTTATGAAAAGATATGTATGTGCGTGTATGCAAATCTGCATTTAAAAAAATTGAACATACATTTAATTTATAAAATGAAAATTTAATAAAATTAAAAAAAATACGTAAAATTTAAAATTTATTTATACATTCAATTTAAACATTTAAATTAATAAAACTAAAATGTTCATTTAAAATCTAAGAATTAAATACACATGAACAGTATACACATTTAAATTAGTTACAAAACTATAAACATTTAAAATTAAAAAATTAAATTATACATTCAATCTACACATTTATATTAACAAAACTAAACATATTTAAAATTAAAAAATTAAATACATTCAATCTAGATATACATTTAAACCTATACATTTGATTGGCAATAAATTATTGAAATGTTGTCTTTAGTTATTTATTTTCTACACACATAAGTCTATGAAAGAATCATGCTTCTAAAACATGATCTCTAAGATAGAAGGAGTGATGTTGTCCATAAATACCTTCATAATTTCTATATCTAGGAGGTGATAGTGACTTTGCTTGAAATGTATGAGGTGAGTGAAGCTTACTTTGAGTGAAATCTAGATTTTGAAATGGATGATAGGCTTTTGTAATCATGTCAAATGTGTAGACATGTACCAACAAGGAGTTGAATAAAATCACTCAATTGCATGTTCTTTGAATGAACATGAAAACAATTTGCATAGGATGTGATTGTCATATACATACTCTAGGCATAAGAAATAGAATCTTCCTACATGTGTTGTAGGTCTCCATTTTTTTCATAGAGAAGAAGGTACGGTGCCTTGAAGTTGGGTGGAAATACATATGTGAAGAATATCATTTAAGACAATGAACTGTGGTGTAAGTCGATTGTGATTTCCCTAGAAAAATAATAGGAAGGGCATCTAATTTTTGTTGCATAATTTGTTGGATTTGATGTAGGACATAAGACATGGAAAGATCCAAGGGAGAAGATAAAAGAAGAGGTGGTGGGTGGATACATGAAGAATCTTGGTGAGATAAGCAATGTGATGGCACTTGGTAAGGTGAGAAATAAGATGGAATGTCAAGTGTGAGTGAGAGGGGATGTGAGTGAACATTCCCTTAGAGAAAATTGATTTATATATCTCTTGTGTCAACTCATTTGTGGTTGGTAGTTTGATGGTTTTATTACTAGGTTTGGAGCTTGTACCTAAAAAATGCAAGGGCCTAGGGATTGTGTTTTGTTTTGTTTTTATATTTTGAGCTATTTTAAAGCTAATAAAGTACATGTTTACAATTTATACTAAATGCTAAAGTGAAATTTATTAAATGCAATAAACTTAATCTTATCCTATTTTTTATGTTTTTCCCAATGAATAAATGAATAATTAGTGATCAAAATATGATTATAACTAATTTGCAAACACAACTATTGTTTTTGTTTCTTTTCAAAATGACTAATATTTAATTGATAATCAATTAATATGTTCATGCAAACAATATTTCTATCAATTTTCTAATTTCAAATGATTAAAATGCTACTTGTATGACTTAAATTAAATGCAAGACTATATGGGATAGGACTCATCTTGACATCATCTTATTCAATGTAGATATAACTTTCAAAAATGTATGAAGGCCAAGAGAGTACACTTATGGTGATTCAGATTTTATTTTCATAGGTAAACACTACCATGGTTGTGCTAGTGTAAAAGGTCAGTAGCATGCCCACATTAGTGTCTATGTGGACACAAGCTTCAAGAATGTGAGGATAAAGGATTGTAGTTTAGTTTACATAGCACTTTGTTGAAGGGTCACTTTAGGCTTAGAAATGGGCTAAATGAAAGGAAACTAGGTGTGCAGAAATTGTTTCCTACACTAATCTAATGAGGGGAGGAGAGTGCAAATTCAAATTTATCCTTACTATTACAGCAATGTTAAGCCACTAATAGAGATATTGTAGTAAACACATAAACAAGAAAGTATGACAGAAGAAGAGAGACACAAGATATACGTGGGAAAACCCTTCTTGGGTGAAAAACCCCACACTCCAAAACCTGCACAATGTATTATCAAAACTGAAATAGTTTACAATACACTTGCAATGCAAGCTCTCAGGAGTCTTCGACACTCATATCTAGAGACAAACTGGCAGCATAACAGTACCTGTCAAACCTGTACTACATCTCCTCTCAAAAGTACCTATTTATATAACAAATACAAGGCAAATATGGCTCCACATAGGGATGGGCGTCCAACATGGCCTCATGGCCCAAAACCCACACCTATGGACACTTGTCCAACTCTGTAGGATGCTCCTAACACTTTTCAAGTCACCCCATCCGAAGGAGGTCGCCTATTTCCAAAATGGGCTATGACAGATGCTCTTACGACTCTTACAACCATCATAAAATCTATCATAGCTGTCATAACTTTTAGCTGTAAGAGAATCTGTCATACACAGGCTATAAATAGCATATTCTCTTACAACATGTCATAGTCCACCTTGGGGTGCCGAAAGATGCCTTTTTCAAAGATGCTCTTCGACACATGTCTTCACCTGTCATAAAATCTCCTATTTATGACTCTTACATGTCATAACTTCGTCATAGGAATTTGTCATGACCATTACAGTTAATATTCCCTTACACAACATCCAAGATGCTGACAAATGGCAAAATATTCCTACCACTAAGTGGGACGCCTATCTCCTCATGTAAGGACAAAAATACATGTGGTCATATGCCATGTAGGATGACACTTCATCGTGCCAACTCCTACAATATGACAACATAGGATTTGCATCCAATTAATACAATAGGCAATTAATAAATAAATACAATGTAAAAATATAAGGAATTACTAAGGTTGAGACACCTTGATTCCATACATTCTCCCACTTGTTGAACACCTTGTAAGAGCCAATAGAATTAATAGGATTTAACTGCTATAGGCCGAGAGGCCCATAGACTCCGAACACCATCTGAACTTCTTTGTGCCCACTGGCTTCGTCAATGCATCTGCAACATTATTCAAAGTATCTACCTTCTCCAAGTTTACCTTCCCATTCTCTACCATGTCTCGCATGAAGTGAAACTATACATCAATATGCTTTGTTCTGGCATGGAAAGTTGGATTCTTTGCAAGGCAAATTGCACTTTGACTGTCACAATATCGTAATCTGACCTGCATCAACACCAATATCTAAACACAATCTCTTAAGCCAAATGGATTCCTTACAAGCATGAGTTACAACCATGTACTCAGCTTCTATAGTGGACAAAGCAACCACAGGTTGTCACTTACTCATCCAACTAATTGCACCACCAAACATAGTGAACACATAAGCACTGGTGGATCTCCTGTTGTCAATGTCACCTACCCAATCAGAATCCACAAATCCATGAATACAAACTGAATGCAAAGGTCCTGTAGCATTTCCATGATAGCAAATGGAATACTCAGAAGTACCCCTCAAATATTTGAACACTCACTTAATTATATTTCAATGTACCCGTCCAGGATTAGCCATAAATTGACTAAGGACTCCCACTACTTGGGCAATGTCTGGTCTTGTGCAGACCATAGCATACATAAAACTACCAACAACACTAGCATAAGGTACTCTGTTCATGTCCTCCACCTCACTAGGAGATTTTGGACAATCACTAACAGATAACTTTGTCCCCAATGAAACAGGAACACACAATGGTCTACAATCTACCATGCTGAACCTATCCAACGCGGTCTTCACATACTTACTTTGGCTTAACCAAAGTTTTCTATTTGCTCTATCTCTTCTAATTTCCATTCCTAGAATGTACCTGGCTGCCCCAAGATTTTTCATCTCAAACTGTGCTGACAACTGAGACTTCAAATCAGAAATCACATTCTTACCATTCCCAATCAACAACATATCATCAACATACAATACAATAATGAGAATGTGATCATTGTCAAACTTGCAATACACACAATGATTAGATTTTGATCTCAGATAGCCAATCGACAACACAAAGGCATCAAACTTCAAGTACCACATCCTAGGAGACTGCTTCAAACCATACAAAGACTTCTTAAGCGTGTAAACCAAATTTTCTTTACCTTTCTATATGTAATGCTCTGGTTGTGACATGTAGATTTCTTCCCCCAAATCACCATGAAGGAAAGTTGTCTTCACATCCATCTGTTCTACCTCTAAGTCATAAGCAGCTACAAGAGATAACAGGAATCTAATGGATGTCATCTTTGCAATGGGAGAGAAAATTTCACCATAATCAATTCCCTCCACTTGTGAGTACCCCTTCACAACCAATCTAGCCTTGTACTTTTCAACACTGCCATCTGCACGAATTTCTTCTTAAACACCCATTTGCAACCAACGGGTTTCTGTCCATCAGGCAAAGGCACCAAGTCCCATGTTTTATTCTTTTCCAAAGAAGCCATCTCATCTTCCATGGCCTCCTTCCAGGAACTTGCATCTTTCATGCCCATAGCTTCTTTCATAGTTCTAGGCTCATCAGTGTTAATAAGAAAAGCAAAAGCACAACTAGAATCAAGTAATGAATAACCAAACCTATCAAGTTGCTTTCTTGTTCATGTAGACCTCCTTAATGGCTGAGGTTGAGGTTCTGCTTCTTCTTCTGAGATTTTAGAGCTTCTAAAGCTCTCCTCATCATCAGGTCTCACAAGGTCTGTCTATTCAGTCTTCGCAGAGGTAGAAGGAAATTGAACTGCATCTTCTTTCTTTTCTGTCTGTTCTAGCTGTAGAACAACGGAAGAAGGTGTTAGCTCTCTAAAGATAACACTTCTTCTATACAACACTTTTTCAGCCATGGGATCCCAAATCTTGTATCCTTTCACACCGACACCATAGCTAATGAAAATACATTTAACAACCTTGTTCTCCAATTTAGACCATTTCTCCCTAGGCACATGTGCATATGCCTCACAACCAAAAACACGAAGATGTCTAACTGAAGGCTTCTTACCAGACAACACCTCCATAGGTGTCTTACCAACAAGAGCTGATGTAGGAGATCTGTTTACTAGATAGCAAGCAGTGGCAACAGCTTCAGCCCAAAACTTTTGTTCGAGGCTTGCTCCACTAAGCATATTCCTAACCTTCTCCATCAGTGTCCTGTTCATCCTCTCTACAACTCCATTTTGCTGCAGGGTATATGGATTTGTATTATGCCTTTCAATCCCTTGCTCTTTACATAACTTATCAAACTCTGACGAACAAAAACTCACCACCGTTGTCAGTTCTCAAACACTTAATCTTTTTACTAGTCTGATTTTCAACAAAGGCTTTAAGCTCTTTAAACTGACTAAAGACTTCAGTCTTGTTTCTGATAAAATAAACCCATGTCCTTCTATTGTAATCATCTATGAAAGATACAAAATATACAGATTTTGATATCGAAGGAACATTAACAGGACCAAACACACCAGGATGAATAAGATCCAATATACCAGAAGACTTGTGAGAACTAGAGTAAAACTAAACACGGTTTTGCTTTCCATAAATGCAATGTTTGCAAAAGTCAAACTCAAGATTACAATCATTTAACCCCTCAACGAGGATTTTATTTTTCAGGTTGCACAGACCCTTCTCACCAATGTGGCCATATCTCAAATGCCATAACATAGTCTTTTCAGAAGGAAGCTTAGCTTCCATAGCATGTGCACTACCATCAGAACTAGTTACAATAGATTTCTTCACTACTCGTTCATATGGTGGTGATGAAGTGACTGCAGCTCATTTCTTTGAGTCAGAAGAACTATTGCACTATGAAGTGTATGCCTATAGCTAAAAAAGAGTACCTCTCCAAGTACCCTTCGCAAGCACCATAGATCCTCTAGTCATCTTGCATCCATCCTTCGAAAAGACAACTTTCAAACCTGCATCATTCAACATACTTACAGAAAGTAGGTTTTGTACAAGGCCTGGAATGTGTATAACTCCAATGATCCCCTTCACTCATCCATCGGGGAATCAGATTGAGACTCTTCCACCACCAACAATCTTCAGATGAGAGTCGTCACCCAAGTACACTCTTCCACCATCAAACTCTTCATATTTCGTGAACCAGTCTCGATGCAAGGTCATGTGGAATGATGCACCATAATCAATCAACCACACATCATCAGATGCATGGGTGGCCAGGGCTACGATGAAGGCATCACCATCATCTTGTGACTTGTCAGAATCTGAATCAGGAGCTTTCTTCTTCTTTTTCTTCTCCTCTTTGCATTCCTTTTAGAAATGCTCAGTTTTTCCATAGTTCCAATAAAGAGCCTTGAACTTTCTAGGAGATTTGGATCTCCCACAGGATTTAGATCTGCCTTTATCACCTTTCTTGTCCTTCTTCTTCCGTTTCTCTTTGGGTCTTCCATGAACCGCAAGAGCCTCTTTGGCTGCCTCAGAAGACTTCCTCCATATTTCTTCAGATAACAATGAGGACACCACATATTCCATCTTGAAGGTCGTAGTAGTGCTTCCGATAGCCATGACAAGATGATCTCACAAATCTAGCAAAGAACAAAGTAGGGTCATGCATCGATCCTCCTCCTCCATTTTCACACCCACAGATGTCAATTGTGCAACAATCATGTTAAAAGCATTCATGTGGTCTGCAATAGATCCTCTGTCTTCCATCTTCAGAGTGAACAACTTCTTTTTTAGGAAAAGTTTGTTTACCAAGGACTTGGCCTGATAAAAATCACCCAACTTCTTCCAAAGATCTTTCGTACTCTTCTCCTCATGGACATTCAACAAGATAGAGTCATCTAAACAGAGTCTTATGAGACCCTTAGCCTTCCGATCTTTGAGGTCCCAATCAGCTTGTGACATTGTTGTAGGTTTCACACCAGATATAGTTTCCCATAGGTCATGATCAACAAGTAGGTCCTCCATCTTGAGTTTCCACAACTCAAAATTAGTGCCATTAAATTTATCAATCTCTAACCTTCTGGATGTGGATGACATCTCCTTGTTGCAACAAGATACATAATACTCTGCACAACACTCCCACTCAACCTAAGATTATCTCAAAAAACCCCTACCTAGCAGCTAGAACCAAAACAGGCCAGGCTTTGATACCAACTGAAAGGAAGCTAGGTGTGTGAAAATTGCTTCCTACACTAATCTAATGAGGGGAGGAGAGTGCAAATTCAATTTTATCCTCACTAATACCAATTGAAAGGAATCTAGGTGTGCGAAAATCACTTCTTGCACTAATCTAATGAGGGGAGGAGAGTGCAAGTTCAATTTTATCCTCATAGCAATGCTAAACCACTAATAGACATATTGTAGCAAACACATAAATAAGAAAGTATGACAGAAGAAGAGAGACACAAGATATACGTGGGAAAACTCATCGGGTGAAAAACCCCACACTCTAAAACTTGCACAATGTATTATCAAAACTGAAATAGTTTACAATACACTTGCAATGCAAGCTCTCAGGAGTCTTCAACACTCGTATCTGGAGACAAACTGGTGGCATAACAGTACCTGTCAAACCTGTAATACATCTCCTCTCAAAAGCACCTGTTTATATAACAAATACAAGGCAAATATGGCTCCACATAGGGATGGGTGTCCAACATGGCCTCATGGCCCAAAACCCACACCTATGGACACTTGTCCAACTTTGTAGGATGTTCCTGACACTTGTCAAGTCACCCCATCCCAAGGAGGTTTCCTATTTCCAAAATGAGCTATGACAGATGCTCTTACAACTCTTACAACCGTCATAGAATCTGTCATAGCTGTCATAACTTACATTTGTAAGAGAATTTTTCATACATAGGCTATAAATAGCATATTCTCTTACAACATGTCATAGTCCACCTTGGGGCGCCCAAAGATGCCTTTTTCAAAGATGCTCTTCGACACATGTCTTCACCTGTCATAGAATCTCCTATTTCTGACTCTTACATGTCATAACTTTATCATAGGAATCTGTCATGACCGTTATGGTCAATATTCCCTTACACAACATCCAAGATGCCGACACATGGCAAAATATTCCTACCACTAAGTGGGACACCTATCTCCTCATGTAAGGACAGAAATACATGTGGTCATATGCCATGTAGGATGACACTTTATCGTGCCAACTTCCACAATATGACAACATAAGATTTGCATCCAATTAATACGATAGGCAATTAATAAATAAATACAATGTAAAAATACAAGGAATTACCACGGTTGAGACACCTTAATTCCCAACACTAAATGGACCCTAAAACATGACTAATGGAATGAATACTAAAATGAGTGTACCACATAAAGTGAAAACTATGAAGTATACATAATTTTTTACTCTACAATTAGACCCCATATTTACCTTTAATTTATCTTCCTTGTAATTTTATATATTTCTTATAAAGGAAAAATGCTAACACAAGGTAGAAAAGATCTATAGAAAGAAGAAAATATCTAAAACCCAAAAATATAATTGTGATAATTATTGTTCAAAATCAATCAATTATAAATATATTATGACATCATCTTGTTCAATGTAGATACAATAAATTAGACATGAGAAATATGTTGTGTCCTTTAAAGAAAAACATTAAGATCTACATAGGTTACTAGGTATTATGTTATGGATTTAAAGAGAGAAAAAAATGTAGAATGTGTTCAATCGTTCTAGTTGATACATATCATGCTATAGAGTTTTAACAAGCCAATTCATCTTGTGTTTCTATCAATTTCCAATTTATTGGTGCATTCCATCCAAATAAAAAAGGAGAATATAAGTGAAAAGTAAAAGTCAACATATATTTGTATTTTGTAATAATACAAGTTAAAGCTAATAAAGTACATGTTTACAATTTATACTAAATGCTAAAGTGAAAGTTATTAAATGCAATAAACTAAATCTTAATCCTATTTTTTGTGCTTTTCCCAGTTACAGGGTGTACATCTAATGATTTGAAAATCAATGGTCCACTGAAATAGCATGTTGTTTCATTTACATTGTTGATATCTCTCTTTGGCTAAAGCAACTAATATTCTCATTGAAACCAAGATTTACTTTCTTGAATCAAGAATTGTGGCAGGCTAATTGACAATCATTAGTTTTAGCAAAACCTTACATAGAAATTGTTCGTGACATGGTGTGGCTTGTGGTTGCCAAATACTGGGTGTTGGACATGTCGATAGCAAAGTTTTGTTAAGAAATTTTGAGTACCATAAGGAAGTGTCGTTTATATCACGAGGCATGGTAAGGTGACATTACTATTTCATCCTCAAACTATAGCCTGTTAAAAAAAAGCCAATGCCATGTCCTTTTTTTCAGTTTTCCAATAGCTCAAAGCTATAGTGTTTGTTTCCTTTTGAATTAGACTGACTTTTTTAATGCTAGTTGCAAGTTGATTGGTAAAAGGAGGGGTTTGTGAAGCTACATGAGATAGAATTCATAATTGGTTAACTATGAAGTGGAATCTCCACATTGCTTGCTCTGTTGATGATGGGCTAGCAATGTGATTTCTTACATTTCTTGTAGGTGATAAAGAACAGGGAACTTCATTTAGTATGGAAGCTTAAATTTTAAACATGGTCTTCTACTTTTCTAAGTGAGATTTCATTTAATGGTGTGAAAGAATAAAGGTACTAATTAATACTATTTGTTTGAAAACTTTAGTATAACTGCTAATTTTTGTGAGTAACAAAATAGCCAATGTAATCAAATTATGAAATTAAAATGTTATTACAGTGCTCAACATCAGATGACTAAGATTTATAACCTACAATATTGACCTCTTTAACTAGAACAAATGGGGAAATTCAAGAGATTCTAAAGTAGTTTTCTATTTTGTTTTAGAGCCTCTCTATTGTATTTGACTTTGTGCTAGAGTTCTGCTTTGATGATTGGGTGGTAGGATACTAGATCTTGCTCCATCCTCATTGCACTTCAAACCAAAGATGCAAGGGCTATTAATTGGACTTATATTATATGAACAAAGATGAGATATACATAACATATTACATGACATTATGATTCAAAATTTATAACCTAAATCGATACAAAATATGTCATATATGATTCTCTTAATAGATTGACAAGAGATGCCTTTGTAGACCTGCTAGATATAGTATATGGTTTGAAATAGACTCTCTTTACCAAATTCATTGTGCCATGCAGTACTTAGGGCTAAGAAATTTACAATTCCAGAGGGGTACATGCCTTCTACAAGCCTATAAGAAGAATCTTACAAATCCTATCTATGATGTTAATATGTGATAAAAGAAAGAATAAGATCGCATAATACGGTTTCTAATTTATCTTTGGGACATCATCAATAGGTGTAGCAAAAGATTGAGTAGATTTAGATGACTAACTCTATTTGGATTTCTACATAAATGTACATTTGACTTATGTTTGATACTGGAAAATCCATTATATGTTTAAGCAACATTGATGGCCTTGAAATATCTGTAAAACACTCAGCCTTTTCAAGAAACAGGTCATTGAAACCTTTGCAGCCATTTGTTGGCAATTATTTTCTAGTAGGTGGGATTGTCTCTAGATGGATCTTAAGAAACAAACATATATACCTGACACTGCTATATGACTCATTCTAATACTATTTTTATGCTTTTTATTCATTGTGGATTAACTTAATGAATAAACCATCTCTTAAATTTGAATGAATGTAAGTTTCAAGTCATTTTGTAATCATCTATGTGGATATGGCCTCAATCCAAATGGCCCTCCAATCCCTTTCAAATACCTAGGATTTCCCACAATGCAAAAGGAGGGGTGATGGAAAATTCTCGCACCTAGAGTTGGCAGTCAGTAGGCCTTTGTGCTCGCTGGCTACTATGGGCTCCAGGCAGAATTCTTTACACTGATAGCAATCTAGGTGAAAATGGCATTTTCACCCCTTTTTTTTGTTTTAGTGGTTCTGCCTGAAACCTTATCGGGCAGAAAATTACTGCTCGATAGTATCTTCCCAAAAATGTACAACCACGTAGGCGCCACATAGGTGTTGCAAGTATGTGCCTAATCAGTGTTGTCATTAATGTCAACATATATGTGTTGTCATTGGTGTCAACTGTGCTGTTATTTTGTTGCTTTCTTGTAATAAGTGAGATACTTTGTATTCACTTATGTAAGTGATCTTGATGTTGAGGATATTGAGAAAATTAGCTCCTCTAGTAAAAACAGTGAGTTGTAGTGGAAACATTGTATTGCATACAGAAGAACAGTCCAGAAGATTGCTCCACATTTCCTATAGAATGGATATCTTTGCCTGTGGATTGGAAGTTATTTAGAAGTCTATGTGAAGATGTTATATCCCAAGTTTGAGCCTCCGGTATGAAGATTTGAGTGAGTTATGTTCACTAGAGTGAAAACTACTTTTCTTGTATGATTGGTGGTGATAGGGACAAAGTGTTATGCTCCGCATTCCTCCGCATTGAAGTTTTTTGGTATGCAATTCTAAAGTTAAGTTTGGAATGATGATAAGTGCTCTCAACTACAATGGTTCATGATTTGGCGGTCTGCAAGCTATCCTTTCTTTAAGACAACGGTTGAGAGTGTTGTTCTTGTGCTCTAATTTGAAGAATCTTCCTGACAGAGTGGTTAGAGATCATGTGGTTGTTCCTGGTGATTACAATGTACTTGTGGATGTCTCCTAATCATGTTCCTACCTTTGGATTGGTCTGCAAAGAGAAAATTGGATCATGGATGAAGAATGTTCTTAGAAGACCTAGTGTTCTCACCAGTCTTGGCCAACTTGGTTGATTTCAGTAATTACGAAGATGCCTTGAAGATAATGGAAGTGTGTTGTGGCATGAAGAATTGTGTTTGAGTCCTAGCTAAGTTGTGGCATGATCATCATACATCTTTACATCTTTCCCTTAGCTAAATTCTATATTAGGTCCATACCTATTTCTATGTATGTTTTTGTAATGCCGACCTTAGAGATTGTTCAATCGGTGGATGAATGTATTGCTGACCTTGATGCACATTTCAAGGTTGATGACTTGTATAAAGACTTGTAATGTAATTGCGAAAAAGTGTATGAGGGTATGAATATGAAGAGATAAGTGTGAAGGTGTGAAAGAGCATAGCAGAGAAGTTATATTGTGCTTCAATGGAAATGAACTTAGGTATGGAGTAGATGTTATTTAATTAGTTCACCATATTTGGTAGTGAGCCACCCCTTGGTAGTGAGCCACCCCTTGGCAGTGAGCCACCCTTTAGCAGCAAGTCATTCTTTGCAGTGAGCAATTTAGGTGGTGGGCCCTATAGGCAGTGCCTCTATTTTTTAGTATTGTTATAACTCATATATTTTTGTGGGTTAACACCCACTATGGTTTTTCCTTTTAGTGTTTTCCATGTAAAAATCTGGTGTCTACTATGTTGAATGTGTGATTGTGATTAAGTCTGTGGTTTCATGCTTTCATGGTTAAATCTGATTATCAGTTATTAAGTTGTTGATGGTTTGATATTCATATGAAGTTAAGTTTTTGTGACAACTGATTCACCCCCCTCTCAGTTGTCCTGTATATTTCAACAATTGGTATCAGATAAGGTTTCGCGGAAGAAAGACTAATAGCTTGAGGAAGATCTAGGATGTCTTTTAAAAAGGAAGCGCCGCAGTTTGATGGGACAAATTATGCTCTATGGAAGGCATGAATGAAAAGCCATCTCCTTTGTCTTGGTTATAAAGTGTGGAAAGCTGCAGAAATAGAATACACCATACCTGGAAATGGTTTGACAACTAAAGATGAGATCAAAGAATATGAGTTGAATACAAAAGCTAGAGATGCCTTGTTAAGTGCTTTGTCTGACACTAAGTTGATAAAAGTCATGGATCTAGAATCTGCAAATGGGGTTTGGGAAAAGTTGAAGAAACTATATGAAGGAGATGATTCTGTAAAAGAAGCCAAGCTACAGGGCCTGAAAGAAAAATATGAAAGCTTAAAGATGAACGAAGATGAAAACATTACAACCTTCATGCAAAGGGTTGATGAACTTGTCAATGGAATAAAAGGTATGGGAGGTACTATTGGTTATAAGGAAGTTGTGATGGAAATTCTTAGATCACTACCTAAGTCATACAGTCACAAAGTAGATGCAATTGAAGAAGTAATGACTGTGAAAACTATTGATAGAGATTAATTACTTGGAAATCTTACAACCTTTGAGATGAGAGAGTTTGGTGATGCTCTTCCAAAAGTTGAATCTACTTTCAAAGCCAATACTTCAGAAAAGATCTCTAGAGCTAAGAAATATAAGGTGGAACCTGATGACGACTTTGATGAAATTTAAGCCAACTTTGTTGACAGATTGCAAAGAGGTTCCAGTAAGTTCAAAGGCAAACTACCTTTCAAATGTTTTTCATGTGGTAAAGTAGGTCATTATGCTTCCAGATGTCCTAAAAGAATTGAAAGGAATAGAAAAAGATTTGAGAACAGGCCTAGAGCTCCAAAGAAATGCTACTATGTTAGAGATTTTGATGATGAAGGTGTGACTGATGATGAATTTGATGATACTAGTACTAGTGCAAATGAATGCTTGTTTATTGCTATTAAAGAAGAATATGTGTCTACTAATCCTCCTAGTTGTGTGAAGGAAGAAAAACTAGTGGAAAAAAGTGCCTTGGCTGTTCAGGTTGAGAAAGATAAGGATGAATAGATTATTGATAGTGGATGCTCACATCACATGACCAATGACAAAAGTAAGTTTGTAAAAATATGATGGAGGACTAGTTAGGTATGGAGACAATGCAGCTGGTAAGATTTGTGGAAAAGGATCTATTTCATTTGATGGAAAGCATAATACTAACAATGTCCAATATGTGAAGGGTTTGAAGCACAATCTTTTGAGTGTTGGTCAGATGTGTGACAAAGGTTATGGTTTGAGATTCAAAGACAATGGATGCAAGATCATGGAAAGCTCTAGAACTATGATTGCTACCGGTAAGAAGAGCAGAGGTAACATCTATCAATTAAGAGGAACTAATGATTACTATTTATTAGCCCAAGAAGATGAGAGTTGGTTGTGGTATAGAAGGTTGTGTCATATAAATTTTGACAATCTGGTAAAGATAAGTTCAGGTCAAACTGTAAGAGATTTTCCAAAACTTGTGAAACCCATCAATACTATTTGCAAGGAATGTCAATTGGGGAAGTAGACGAGAACAAGTTTCAAGAGTAAAGAGCAATTTTCTACCAGTTTGTTGGATCTAGTTCATACATATCTATGTGGTCCTACACGGATAAGAAGTCTACAAGGTGACATGTACTTCATGTTGCTTATTGATGATTATTCTAGAATGAATTGGGTTACTTTTCTAAGAGACAAATCTGAAGCCCTAGAGAAGTTCAAATCCTTCAAGGCAATGGTTCAAAATGAAATAGAACTAAAAATCAAATGCTTGAGGTCTGATAGAGGAAGTGAAGTCACATCAAATGAATTCAACAATTTCTGTGAAGAGAAAGGAATAAAGAGACAGTTGTCTGCACCTAGGACTCCTCAGCAAAATAGAGTTGTGGAAAGGAAAAATAGGACAGTTCAAGAAGCTACCAGAACAATGATGAAGGAAGGAGGCTTACCGGAAGTTTTTTGGAAAGAATCTATACAACTACTCTCTACATCCAAAATAGAGTTCCGGTGAAAGGTAATGGTACTAAAACTCCCTATGAATTATGGTATGGAAGAATTCCAACAGTAAGATACTTCAAAGTCTTTGGAAGCAAATGCTATATCAGAAGAGATGAAGACCTAGGGAAATTTGATGCAAGATGTGGAAGGAATCTTTCTTGGATACTCTACCAAGAATAAGGCCTACCAGTGCTACAACAAAAGGTTGAAAAAGATTGTTGAGAGTGCAAATGTAAAGGTGGATGAAGGCAAAGGAAACACATTAGATTAGAGTGGCTATGAGTTAGATGAACCTTCTAATATAAATTATGAAGAAAAAGTTGAACAAGAAGATAGTCACGATGAAGAAGAAAAGGCTTTGGAAATTGCTGCTAAGACCCCCAGGTATGTAAGAATCAATCACTCTGAAGATTAAATTATTGGAGACAAAAAAAAAGTAGTGACAAGGAAAAGAGCTGCAGAAGAACAAGTGAATTACTGTTTGCTCTCTACAGTTGAACCAAAAACTATGAATGAATCCTGCAATGATGAAAATTGGGTAAAGGCAATGGAAGAAGAACTAATGTAGATAGAGAAGAAAGAAACTTGGGAATTAGTTCCTAGATCTACTAACAAAAATATTATTGGAACCAAATGGGTTTTCAGGAATAAGCTGAATGAAAATGGAGAAGTTGTAAGGAATAAAGCAAGACTTGTGTGCAAAGGATATTCTCAAATTGAAGGAATAGATTTTGAAGAGACTTTTGCTTCAGTAGCTCAGATTGAAGCAATTAGAATGTTTCTGGCATTTGCAGCTCACAAAGATTTTAGAGTGTATCAGATGGATGTGAAGTTTACATTCCTGAATGGTGAGTTAGAAGATGAAGTCTACATTGAGAAATCAAAAGGATTCCAACTATAAAATAGAGGTGATATGGTATGCAAGTAAGAAAGCATTGTATGGACTCAAGCAAGCTCCTAGGGCCTGGTATGCAAGGTTGGATAAGTACTTATTGCAGTTAGGATTTAGCAAAGGTACTGCTAACAGTAATCTCTATTTCAAGATTAGTGGTGATCAAATTTTGATTGTTGAAGTCTTTGTTGATGATATCATCTTTGAAGGAAATGAAGGTATGTGTATGAAGTTTACTGGTGAAATGTAGAAAGAGTTTGAGATGTCTATGTTTGGTGAGATGAATTTCTTTTTGGATCTACAAATCAATCAATCAGATAAAGGAATCTTCATATCTCAGTCTAAGTATGTGAAAGAGTTGTTGAAGAAGTTTGGGATGGAATTCTCTAAACCAGTATGTACTCCCATGGTGACTGGCTGTAAATTGAGCAAAGCTGATGAATCACCCAAGACTGAACAGAAAAAGTATAGATCCATGATTGGAGGATTGCTATATCTAACTCAAACTAGATCTAATATTATGCATGCAGTTTGTCTTGTTGTAAGATTTCAAGCTGATCCAAGAGAATCACATGTGATGGCAGTAAAGAGAATCCTGAGGTATTTAAAAGGCACTCCAGATCATGGCTTATGGTATCTAAAGGATAATGATTTCACTCTCAGTGCTTATACATATGCTGATTAGGCTGGAGATATTGATGACATGAAGAGTACAAGTGGAGGTGCCTTCTTCTTAGGAAATATATTGGTTTCATGGCTGAGCAAGAAATAAGATTTAATCTTTTTGTCAACTGCAGAAGCAGAGTATATTGCAGCAGCATGTTGTTGTACTCAAGTGTTATGAATGAAGTAGACTTTGAAGGATATAAGAGTTATTTATGAAGATCCAATTGCAATCTTGTGTGACAATACAAGTGCCATAAATATTTCCAAGAATCCAGTGATGCACTTAAGAACAAAGCATATATCTATAAGGTATCACTTTTTGAGAGAGAAGGTGACAGAGGATGAAGTAAAGTTGGAATATGTGTCCATAAACGATCAGATTGCAGATATCTTCACCAAGCCTCTGCCTAAGGATACTTTTGAGTATCTCAGAGGAAAGTTAGGGGTCATTACCCCTCCTACCTTGAACTAAGATGCATAAGAATGCATCAATCCAGTTGTGTTCAAAGTCTCATTCTTTGATCTGGATTGATGTTGTGAGAGCTAGCTCTCAGGGGGAGTAGCTAGATGTGTTGGTAACAACTCAGTTGGATCAAAGCAGCAGAATACAAGTATGTGCCCTTTGCCATTGATGTCAAAGGGGGAGAGAAATCATGTGAAAAAATCAAGAGGAGAAAGAATGCATATGTGTAAAGAGAAAGGGGGAGAATCTTGTCTTGATGGTATTTTTAGTTTTTCACATCATATGTTGCCATCAATGACAAAGGGGGAGATTGTTGCAAGTATGAGCCTAATCGGTGTTGTCATTGATGTCAACATATCTTTGTTGTCATTGGTGTCAACTATGCTCTTATTTTGTTGCTTTCTTGTAATAAGTGAGATGCTTTATATTTACTTATGTAAGTGATCTTGATGTTGAGGATATTGAGAAAATTAGCTCCTCCGGTAAAAATAGTGAGTTGTAGTGGAAATAATGTATTGCATACAGAAGAACAATCCAAAAGATTGCTCCACATTTCCTGTAGAATGCACATCTTTGCCTGCGGATTGGAAGTTATTTATAAGTCTATTTGAAGATGTTATATCCCAAGTTTGAGACTCAGGTATGAAGATTTGAGTGAGTTATGTTCACCAGAGTGAAAATTGCTTTTCCTATATGATTGGTGGTGATAGGGAGAAAGTGTTATGCTCCACATTCCTCTGCATTGAAGTATTTTGATCTACAGTTCTAAAGTTAAGTCTAGAATGATGATAAGTGATGTCAACTACAATGGTTCGTGATTTGGTGGTCTACAAGCTATCCTTTCTTTAAGACAGTGGCTGACAATGTTGTTCTTGTGCTCCAATTTGAAGAATCTTCCTGATAGAGTGGTTAGAGATCTTGTAGTTGTTCCTGGTGATTACAATGTGCTTGTGGATGTCTCATGATCATGTTCCTACCTTTGGATTGGTCTACAAAGAGAAAATTGGATAGTGGATGAAGAATGTTCTTAGAAGACCTAGTGTTCTCACCAATCTTGACTGACTTGGTTGATTTCACTAATTGCGGAGATGCCTTGAAGATTGTGGAAGCATGTTGTGGCGTGAAGAATTGCATTTGAGTCCTAGCTAAGGTGTGGCATGATCAACATACATCTTTACATCTTTCCCTTAGCTAAATTTTGTATTAGGTCTAGACCTATTTCTATGTATGTTTTTGTAATGCCGACCTTGGAGATTGTTCCAATAGTTGATGAATGTATTGCCGACCTTGATGTACATTCCAAGGTTGATGACTTGTATAAAGACTTGTAATGTAATTGTGAAAAAGTGTATGAGGGTGCGAATATGAAAAGATAAGTGCAAAGGTGTAAAAGAGAAGAGAAGAGAAGTTATATTGTGCTTCAATGGAACTGAACCCAGGCATGGAGTAGATGCTATTTAATTAGTTCACCATATTTGGTAGTGAGCCACCCCTTGGCAGTGAGCCACCCTTTAGTAGTGAGTCGTTCTTTGCAATGAGCAATTT
Organism: Cunninghamia lanceolata; assembly: GCA_027924645.1. Lineage (NCBI taxonomy): Eukaryota > Viridiplantae > Streptophyta > Pinopsida > Cupressales > Cupressaceae > Cunninghamia > Cunninghamia lanceolata. The sequence continues at coordinate 349,659 of BSBN01000743.1, forward strand.
GGGTAGTGAGCCTTTATTTTTTAGTATTGTTATAACTCATATATTTCTATGGGCTAACACCCACCGTGGTTTTTCCCTTTTAGGGTTTTCCACATAAAACTCTGGTGTCTACTGTGTTGAATGTGTGATTGTGATTAAGTCTATGGTTTCATGCTTTCATGGTTAAATTTGGTTATCAGTTATTAAGTTGTTGATGGTTTGATATTCATATAAAGTTAAGTTTATATGACAACTAATTCTCCCCCCTCTTAGTTGTCATGTGTATTTCAACAATAGGCACTACGTGGTTTTGGGCGAAACCTTATCGGGCAAAATTTTACCGCCCGAAAACCTTTCGCTTGGAACTATTTAATTGGTTGAAAGTGGGACACAACTTTGAACTTTCACTTGACAGATCAGTCCATTGGTGTCTCTAAGGGAATCGTGGAAAATATCCTGGTTATGGTTGAATACTAGGAATATTTGGTATATTTTCAAGTAATCCAATTGCAAACCCCTAAGGATAGCTACCCATTAATACTTAAAAGACCCTATTTGGCTACAGTTGTAGCCTGAGTAGACTATAGATCAGAAGGAATGACCATTCCAAATGGCATTAATAGTAAACAAATATCACTTTATCCTCTTGCTTGACCATTTGCAGGAAAAAACCATAAGGTTTGGGTGGATGAATTGAACCAATATAATAAACAAGAAAACCTAGCTTCATTGGTAATGGTAATAATTAAACAACATGGTGAAGAGTTGGGGAATGAGTGGGAATGTGATTACAATCTAGAGATGGACAAGGAAATCGACTGTGACACAGACCCAAACAATGAAGAAGACTTGGAGATGAATGGAACCCTTGAGAGCCTTATACAAACCAATATAGTAGAATTTGCACAAAATGAAAAAGAAGACTTTCATATAACATTCCACTATCTGTTGGCCAACTTGATACCAAGAACTGATATCTTTTTCAAGGACATAACTACTTTCCACATGATGCAAACTCATAGTTTCCCCCTCAACACATTGATGAGTGAAACTTATATGGTCTCCTCCAATAATTTAGGGATAAAATCAATCATGATATCACCTGGAAAAACCCTTAACATTAACATCTATCTTACAAAGTAGTAGGAACTCAAATTATTTGATGTTCTGTTAAATAGATCCAAGGTTTTTGCCTAGGATTACAAGGATATGAGGGGGGTTCATCCAAAGATCTATACTCATCACATTTATACTGAAGATGTTTGACTTGTCTAACAACCACAATGAAGACTTAACTTGGCACTCAGAGATGTGGTTAAAACTCAAATTGAAAAAATCCTACAAGTAGGATTTATTTATCCCATCTCTAATAGTAAATGGGTTTCACCTCTTGTGGTTGTACCTAGGAAAGGAGGGAAGTGGAGAGTGTGTGTAGATTATAGAGAACTTAATAAGGCAACATACAGAGATTATTTCCCCCTACCATTCATAGACAAAGTACTTGACAATTTGGTTGGTAGAAAATATTTCTCATTTTTGGATGGGTTTAGTGGCTGTACAATCAGATACAAGTTGTTGTTGAAGATCAAGATAAAACTACTTTCACATGTCCATGGGGAACCTTTGCATACAAAGTCATTCCCTTTGGTCTATGCAACACTCTTGATACTTTTCAGAGAGTAGTTCTAGCCATCTTTGATAAGCTTGTAAATGATTGTGTTGAAGTCTATATGGATGACTTCATAGTGTATGGAACCACATATGAGGAAGAACTTCAAAACTTGGACAAAGTTCTTCAGTGGTGTGAAGAACACCAGCTCTCCTTGAGTCATGAAAAATGCCTAATAATGGTAGAGAAAGGGATTATGTTGGGACATCACATCTCTACAGAAGGAATTAAAGTCAATCCCAAGAAAATTGAAGTAATACAAAAACTAGAATCTCCAAAAACCCAAACAAATGTGTATCTTTCTATGACACGAGGGCTATTATTGAAGATTCATTAAAAATTTAACAAAATCACAGCCAATCTATTTTCCCTTCTCCAAAATGATGTAGAATTCTCTTGGAATCCAAAATGCCAAACTTCATTTGAAACCATTAACGAAAACTGATGAGGTCACACTGATATTACATGGGCCTAACTCAAACTTACCATTCTATATTTACGCCAGGATACCTCAAATGATCCTATCAGTGCAGTTTTAGGATAGGAGGATGAATTTGGAGGGAAATATGCTATCTAATTCATTAGAAAGAACTTAACTCCTATAGAAAAAATTACACCACAACTGAGAGAGAATTCTTGGCCATTGTACATGCCATCAACAAATTTTGCCACTATATCACAGGTTACAAAGTGATTGTTTATATAGATCACTCAATAATCGAGTATTTAATGAATAAACCTATTATTAGTGGAAGAATTATTAGATGGTTTTTGCTCCTCGAGGAATTCAATGTGACCATTATAGCTAAACCCAGAAAATTTAATGTGGTGGATGACTTTCTATCTAGAATACATCAAGATGATGGAGAATATGAACTAGTGAAAGATGAATTCCTATATGAAGATTTGTTTGCAATATCTTCTCAAACACCCTAGTTTGTAGATGTAGCTAATTATTTGGATACCACAGAAGTTCCACCATAATTCATCACAAAACAGAGAAGGAACCTTGTTTGAGAAAGTGCACATTTTAAATGGGTAAAAGGTCTATTATTCAAATGTGGGTTTGCTCTGGTTTTACACAGATGTTTGAGACCAGATGAGACTTGTAGCAATTTATGTGCTTGTCATGATGACCCTTCAAGAGGACATTATTCATCAAAGAGGACATCTCATAATATATTAGGTGTTGGATATTATTGGCCTTCCATGCATAAAGATGTTAAGAGATATGTCCAACGCTGTGATAAATTCAAAAGAGTGGGAAAACCCACAACATCCTATGAAATGCCTCTTCAATCGTAGGTCATGCTTGAACCATTTGAAAAGTGGGGGCTGGACTTCATAGGACCCATAGACCCACATTCTCAAGGAAGAGAGTACATCCTTGTGTGTACTGATTACCTTACCAAATGGGTACAAGTTCAGGCATTAAAAGTAGCTAGAAAGGAACAAGTTGTTGATTTCCTCTATACTAGAATATTCATCAAGTTTGGAGCACCTAGATCCATAGTGACAAACCAAGGAACCCAATTTATGTCCAAAGTCCTTCTAAACTTCACCGATCATTTCCAAGTGAGTAACAAAAATTAATCACCATATCATCCTTTAGGAAAATGGTTAGGTTGAAGTAACTAATAGGGAGCTAGAAAATATACTTAACAAAATAGTTTCATCAGGGTAGAAAAACTGAGCCAAAAAATTACATGAAGAAGTGTGGGTGTATAATACTACATGGAAATCAACCATAGGTTTCACACCTTATGAACTAGTTTTTGGTAAGAAACCTATTCTTCCTACTGAATCTGAACTTAAAACTTTGAGGATGGCTATGAAAGTGTGAATAGATCTAAACAAAGCCTAGGTAGAATGAGTTCTTCAACTCAATGAGTTGGATGAATTTCATCTTGAGGTCATGCAGCAAACTAAACTAGTGCAACAATAGAGGAAAGCATGGCATGATAGACATATCAAGGAAATAAAATTTAACAATGGGGATTGGGCCCTACTATTCGACTTAGGCTATAAGGAGATCACATGGGGAAAATCTAGACACATTGGTTGGGGCCATATGAGGTGGATGAAGTGTTCTGTAATGGAGTTGTATAACTAAAGACAATAGATGGAGATATCAGAACACTTCTTGTAAATGGTCACAAACTATGTATTTATCAAAAACTAATTAATAGAGAGGAATTGACAAAAATGTTGAAACAAATACATACATTTGTTGTGTAAGGGAAGCCTTCCCTTGTGCAACAAATTAAGGTAAGTACTCTAATATATAAATAAATAAATAATTTTATTTCAAATGTTTCATTTTTTCTTTGGAAATTGTTTATGTTTCTTCAATACTCTGGAAGTTGTTTATTGATTGTGCAGTTTTTCTCTAGAAACGCCCCTCTAACCATGCTCTAGAAATTGTTTTGTATTTGATGCAATTTTTCTCTGGAAGCATCCTTGCAATTATGCTCTAGAACCTTGGTTCATGCTCTAGAAGCATGCTTTCAAAGATGCTCCAGAACTCTTCTTTGGCATGCTCTAAAAGCATCCTTTCAACGATGCTTCAGAGCCCTTGTTCATCATTTTCTGGAAGCATCCTTTTCAATGATGCTCTGAAACCCTTGTTCCTCACTTTATAAAACCATCATTTTCAACAATGATCTAGAACCCTTGTTCATTGTTCTCCAGAAGCATCCTTTCAATGATGCTTTGAAACCCTTCTTCATCGTTCTCCAGAAGCATCCTTTCTATAATGCTTTGAAACCCTTGTTCATCATTTTTTGGAAGCATCCTTTTCAATGATGCTTTGAAACGATTGTTTGTCATTTTCTAAAAGCATCATTTTCAATGATGCTCTGTAACCCTGTTCATTGTGCTCTGTAAGCATCCTTTCAATGATGCTTCGAAACCTTTGTTCATTGTGCTCAAGAAGAATCCTTTTCAACGATGATCCAAAACCCTTGTTCATGTTCCATGTTCTAAGAGCATCCTTTTCAATGATACTCTAGAACCCTTGTTTATGTTTGTGTTATGAGATTATCCTTTTCCATGATGCGTCAAAACCTTTGTTCATGCTCCAGATGCATCCTTGCAACGATGCTTCAGAACCTTTGTTTGTGCTTCGGATGCATCCTTGTAATGATGCTTTGAAACCTTTGTTCATACTTTGGATGCGTCCTTGCAATGATGCTCCAAAACATTTGTTCATGCTTTGGATGCATCATTTCAATGGTGCTTTGAAATCCTAGTTTGTGCTCTTTGTTTCAAAAGCATCTTTTTAATAATGCTTTGGAACCTTGGTCCAAACTTTGGAACCTCACTCGTGTTGATCTGGTAATGATTTACATTATTTTTGAAACCACTCATAAAAAATATGACTTCACGGGAAAGTCATTTTAGACTAGATGCCTTTGAAGTATGTGTCACCATCATCAAATAAGTCATCTTTTACATTTTTTGCCACTGCCATTTTATAAGTGTTCATTCGACTTCATGCCACCATCATGACACAAAATGCCATGACCAGATTAATTGCATCAAAGTATAGTCTTGCATACATACATTCCAACATGCCACATGTAGTGCCCCTCAACTGGTCGTCTATCAGACTGATGTTTACTTAGTAGTACTTGACATTATGACAGTATTTCAGATCATTTGATGATGGATTCCTAATTGTTATGATAACAGATGTTGATGTTGGATTATGTTATTTTATGCTTTACAATTTGATAAATGAACTGGATGTTATAGATGCTTTGATGTTATTCACTATATGGGTTTGGAAGATAGTTGATCATTTTATGTTGTTGACTAGTAATCAGATACCTTGTTCAATATAGTTAATTGGTTATTCATAAACGTGAATGGAACAATGTCGTATTACTCGCTCTCGAGTACCCTACCCCACTGCGATTTCCATTCACTATAGGACTGCATGTGATGTATATATATATCTTGTTATGGTTAACCATGCGTTGCTGCAGGATGCAGGTACTAGGCACCGACTCCACCTGATTACCAGGTCTGAGCGTGCCTTCGCCAATGGATTAGTTGATGGGAGTTAACGTGAGGTCCCTAGTCAGTATTGTCTGGTTGTCAGTTTACCCTTGTGGTTATTGGTTGTCATTCGATCATGTCTTGCTGTCAGGTAATACTGTACCTTGGAGTCTAATTAGGTCCGAAGGTGTCTAAGTGTGTATGGTAGTGTTGTGCTTTAATTAGAATCATTATACAAAAGAATATAAATGTTGATAATTGAGCATAATGTCGTTAGTTGCTAATTATCGTTATAAATAAATTATTATTTTATTAGAAGTGTAGTTGTTAAATAAAGTTGTAAGAAATTTTGTATTGTTCAATATAATATTATTTATAATAAATATTTAAATAAATAAAATAGTTGTAATCATGTTGTAAATTGTGATTTACAACTTAATTAATAAAATAAATTAAAGTATAGTTACAAAATTATAGATTGACGTAATATTACAATTTTATTAATAACAATATAGTTGGTCGGCTATAAAGAAATTAAATTTTGTCGGGAATTATGTGTTAATATTTAAAAATAAAATAAATAAATAACATTTTGGGATCATTAAATTAAATAAAAATATAACTAGAGGGGGGAGATGCACGGGATCACGTGCCGAGTTCCTTGGAAGAAGGAAGGGACTGTGTTATAAAAGAAAAGCTTGTAGAGGCAAAGGAGAGAGCATTACAGGTGAAAGAAAAGAGAAGAAGGCTGGAATAAGAAGCTTGGAACTGCAGCAATTGAAGCAGACTTGTCGATTTGACATCGTAGCCAGGTTCCGCCGAAAGCCTTATCTCTGAACCCTATTCTGAATCTGCAAATGTTGTTGTTTATTTCACTCTAATTGGTTTGTTGGTAGAATATCCACTTTAAGATATATTACGATCTAAAATCAGTTTGTATTCTATGTTGTGCCATCAAAGCTCATGTCTGTAGACTGTCCTCTCTATGTTTAAATAGTATCTTCTCTTAGGGTCTTAAATTATTCCTTTCTACTCAAGGATTCCGTTATTCAATTGTCTTCCTTCCACTGTTTTGCCGAATCATTCAATCATCCATGCAATAATTCATTTTTGATAGTCTTCTTCATATCATGGAGGATATACTTCGGCAATTCCATCTGTATGCACTCTCAGATTGGCGTAATATTGGTAGGGTTTGTAGATGTAAAATGACACTTCCTTAAGATCTCTTAGATCTCCATTTTATGTCATCATTGAATCTAAAAAGGGACATCTTAGATTTGTCATCAAACCCTAGTTTTATTCCTCGAAAGAGAGCAGGTATAAGCAATGGATCGAGTGTTGCAATTTGCTTTTGTGTAATCGTATTTAAAAAACCCTAAATTGTCATTAGTGGAGGTTTTCATTTCAGCAGCGGTCCATCTTCACGGCAAGGTAGAGGATGAGCTTCTTAGAAGGTAATTGGCAAGCACAGAGGGCGCATTCTTTTCCAACCAGTCTATATAGCAGCTGCTCGTCTGAGGAAAAGTTAGGAGAGGTTAATGCTCCTCCTTGGCTCGTTCCATCCTCCAATGATAGTTTTAAGGCAGATGTTTCTACAGTGATCCTTCGCCGTTTTATTTCCTTGTCTTCTGGGAACGTCTCCCCTTCGACCATGATGGGACACTCTCCTCTGGCCTCTATTTCCACTATTGGAGGAGGCGCTATTGGTAAAGGAGAGCGAATGCTGTTAGGAAGGCGTCAAACCTCTGGATTGATGAATGCCACGAACTCTTTCAATTTCAATTATTGAAATTTCTTTTTGTGTTTGGATATCTACCCTTCACTCGTTCCATGATAAGTCCTAGCCGTTCTGGCTAGGCACACATCCTACAGAGTTTGTTAATGAAAATCGCACCATGATAAGTTCATTGCAGATTAATTAACGAGCCAATGATTTAGGCAAAATCTTCAGATGCCAGACGTGGGCCAAGTGATATGTAGTGCGAACAGGATAGGTTTGCCTGACAGCCACTGTCTATGGATTTTTGCTTTATAAGTTGGGTGTATAATAAGATGTTCCAATGCTTATCATTAACAAACCCTGACTTGTAGTGCAATTACTTTCTGATAATCATAGCCTACCAGTGTGCAACCCCACGTAGACAGATAACTGGGGTATTATAATTGGTTTTATACATTCAGTTTATGAGATGTCCATCCTTGTACTGATAGCAATATGTCTGGTGAACAATGACCCAGCACTGTACCTTGGAATTCATACTTACATTGTGTGTAAACTGCAATTAGATCATCTCTAGAAATATTTGCTGTAACATAGCATTCTTACCAGACTTGATTTCAGTTTAACGAAGCTTAAAATATTCCTCATAACCAGTACGGTAACCAGCGCAGCAAGGTAAGCAACTCAACACAAACAACGTATAATTGTTAGCATTCCGTGATCAGAGTTACAAAGTGAGGTTAAACAGTATAACCCTCTGTCAGACCTTTAAAAAAAATGGCACCTCTATAGTGTCTGTAATTGTAATCATACCCTTAGGTTTGGAAAACTGCACAAACGTAGGAAGAATCATTTTGGCTTTGGGTATATGAAGAACGCTGTTAGATACCGTAAGTAGCCTTTCAATAACTCCAGTTTGTCTTTTCCTGAGTATCAGTGTTTTTTCTGTGATTATTGTCTTTTATTAGAGAAAGAGAAAACTGTTCATGTGGATACTGTCAACTCATTTATATTTGCAAGTTATTGGACACTGCCAGAAGTTGGTAGACTGATTACATATCATTCACGTCAATGGTAAAACAGTCAATAACAATGTTCACCTCGTCAATAAAATATTCCAAGTTGTTCGCATAGGGCGCATTTACGATCATTCTCCTTGACAAAATTAAATCACCATAGATAAAATTCATTTCCATAGACATCTTCAAAATATATTAAAAAGTTTTAGTTGGTTGAAGGCAGAACCTTGAGGAATAACATTAATGTTCGTCATTGAATTTTTCCTTGTGTAATTGCCGTACAATCGTAAGACATCCATCCTAGCATTACTATTCCTTTCATCATTTGAATGAGTAGATTATTCAGTCAAGGGTGAAAGAAAGATAATATAGAATGTATTGTTAGGAAAATGTGAAAATCGTAAGGATAAGTGGGCATTAAATATTATAACCGATTTGAGTGGTTCTTCAAGAATGAGTTGTTGTAGTTATTTAATTAATCATGAAGGTAATTTATTCAGATAACTAGTTGTATTGTATCAATTTAATTATTGTATTAAGTTAAAAGCAATTGGTTGGAAAAAGAGTTAATCCACTGTTGACTTTATTACAAAGTTGTTTACCTTGAACGGAGAAAGAATGGTCGTGTTAACTCTAGAACTGTAATGAACTGTATTCCAGAGGCTCAGCTGTCATAGTTGAACACTTGCGACATGTGTATAGTTGTTTTATACTTGTGATGTAATAATGATTATGTGGATTAAACATGATATGAAGTATAATGAGGTATTGTCAAAGTTGACTATGTGTTTTGTGAAGTAATAATCTCTGGATGAGATATTTAGCCACTTGTGACTATTTTGTATCCGTTTTGTTGAAATTGTTGTATGGAGAGACTTGGAATCTGAAATAGAGTAAAGTGTTGTAATGTTATAAGTGATGGAACAATTGGTATTATGATTTCGTTTGTAATGCAAGAGGGTTTATACCTTGCAGCGAACATGTATGTGTACTATTATAATGCCTTGTGTGATGTTTAAGGTTTACTAGGTGTTAGGAAGGAGAGTGGCTTTCAACATGGGGCCAGCGTCCAAAGTGGTAGTCAGGATAACCCGTTGGAAGTAGAATAATCAAGTGATAACCTAAAATAAACTAGAGGGTTAAGGGTAGATTTCACATTAATAAGATTAATGGATTCCTCTCCCATGGCCTGTAGTGCTTATTTAGACTAAGGATGGGTAGAGAAGGCCTGGTCGGCATGATTGACTTCCTTGTCCTCATGAAAGGAAGGTCGATTCCGCATGTGTCACCCTATGGGGGCCGGCGCCTAGTGAGAGGCTGTCAGGATAACCCATGCTAGGACCGTGCGATGACACTCTCCCTACTACAACCTAGCATCCCTTGTTCGGTTTCTCCACATATGTTAAGTGTTGCCTCTGGAAGATGTGTTGTGTTGTCATTGCCATGTGTTGTATTAGCATTTGGTCATCCTTTGTTCTTGTTCGACTTTGTCTACCTGACTGTCATTGTTTGGGACCTCATGTTAACTCCTAGCTCGGGGGGTGGACCTTAGGGTTCCACATGGTCGGGTGGAAGAGCTTTAATATCCATTGGTTATTCTTGTCAAAGTTCATGTACAGAAAAGATTTATATCAGTTTGCAGACAATTGTACTTGTACCAATGATGAGGATGATGTATGTGTATAATCTTGTACCAGATTTGTGTAACAGAACATTCATTATGTATGTAATTTTGATGTAGTCTAAAAATGGCAATGTAATGATGTTATGATGTACTTATATGAAAGCATTTCATTTATGTATTTAATCATGCAGATTCTGTTATTTGATGATATGCAATGAATATGAATAAGTTATTTAATTGAGCATGGATTTGGATCAGTTAATGATGTATGTTAAATTATGTTAGTTGGTTTGTAAAGTGATGCAGCCTTGAATCCTTAGAGAATATGTCGTAATTAGTTATGTTAACATTACTTAATCATCTTTAAAAAAAAAAAAAATTCCTGTTTCATACAACATAAGTGTGTATTTCTTTAAGGTGTTCAAGGCGGGCGTTACACCACATATCTAATCATTCAAGAATTTCAATGACCTCAAAAAGAAAATAGAAGGTATGTACATTACTTTTTTAGATAAGTAATAATTATATTGTATAAATCAATGAATCAGAATGATGTCACCTTCTTCCTAATTATAAGCTCATAATGTCATTCACTCTAACTAGCAGAAACACTGGCAATGTGACAAAGCATGCAAGAAAATCATTATGAGGGTAATTAATGCAAGTTGTCCATAAAATCATTCAGTTGCTCTTCTATTTTTAAATCAATTTCATTTTTCAGTCATCACTCAATAGTTTCTATATATGTAACTTGACAAACTTGTCAAACAATTTTTCCTTACCTTTCAAGTTTAGTTCTTCCTCAGCTTATTAACAAATCATAATGGGGGTAAAGAGAAAGGCCAAGCCAGATTCAATAGAAAAGTTGTTTACAATTCAAAATGTTGTAGGGGTTTTTGAAGCTACAATATGACTAGATTTTCTCAAGAAATTCGAGGGGCATTACACATAATTAGTAGAAGAGTTCATGCAAAACTTTCCTAAAGACAATGCAATTGTTCAGGGAAAGAAAATCAAGGTTAGTACACAAATTCTTTCTAAAATCATTGGTATTCCAGAGGAAGGAGTAATTTTGTCTCAGGAAAGATACTCTACTTATAATGAAATGATTAGTAATTTTGTTGAGCTAGGGGAACCTCTTCCCCAAATAGTAATAGGAAAAAGGGGTGAAAAATAAAAGGATTAATAGAAAAACCCTGATTGAACCTTGGTAGACTGCAGTGGCCTGGGTGATGAAATTCATCACCTATAAGGGATAGAATGACACTATAGTTGGTCCAATGATTCATATGCTGACCCATTTGCACCACAGGGAAATGAAAACTAAGATGAAAATCAACCTTCTTGCTTATCCATTCCATTCCTTGGAAAGCATGATAGAAAAATACAAGATAAGAAATGGCCCCTTAAAACATCATGATTTAATTACCATGATATGTAAACATCAAATCTTGAAATAACATTAGAGAGATAAGAAATGGAACAAGTTTCTACAACAATTTGGTAGCTAAACACTTGAAAAGAATTTGGAAACAAGGGAACCCTCGGGTGTGGCAATAATAGCTCTGAAAGGAGTTTCTCTGAAACCTCCTCGAAAATAGGGAATTTCAAAGTCTACAGAACCCCAAGTAGAACAAGAAAATATGGAGACCCAAGATTCTCCTAAGGAATAGGGGATTCTAGAGCCACATCCTTCTTAATCCTTAGAGGTACCATCAGAAGCTCAAGAGCCATTAGAGGAGGCTCCAAAAGAGCAAGAAAAAGTTGAAATTATTATCTCTGATGAGGATAGGGAAATAGGGTCGCTGGTTACTAGGAAGCAAAGATCAAAGCGTAAATTGCAAATACCTCCTCCCCTATGCAGAAGTAAATACTTGTAGGCTCTTGATACTAGTTCCAGTGATATTCTTGACCACACCCCAACTCCAAAAGGAAACAAACGTAGTAAGCATTCTTCTACAATAGAGGCCCTATAATTCAAGAAAACCTAGTAGAGGCATCACCATAAACATCAGTTTCTCCTTCAAGGGATATAATGGACACTGAGAGAATACCTATGGAAATAGGGAAAATATTTTTAGAAAAACTTACAGTTCAAAGAACCATAATGGAAGCTCTTGTACCAATTGAGTAGATACTTCTAGAGGACACTAAAATGAATGAGGCAATGAGAAAAACTCTAGATATAGGAACCCAAGGAACCCTTGTAGAGAGAGAAGGAGCCATCTCAGGTGATGTTCTCATCATTTATGGAGACACCCCTGAAGTCATAGAAAAAACCCATCAAAGTCCTAGGGAAACCTTGGTTATAGAAGAAGAAACATAGCACACATTTTTTCTCGATACTAAAGCCCTTTTTGAGAAACATCCATCTCTAGAAATACACCAGTTTTTAGGCAAGGAAAAGAATAATGATACAAAAACCCAAGACAATGTAGATCAAACAACTCAATTGTTTCATGAAAAACATAAAATTGTGAAATTGGAACAAGTAGTCTCTCATAATGATCAACTCGTTCTACATTAGAAATAGGTAATTTTTCAACAAGAAAAAATAATTTTGGGACAAAAACAGGAAATTGAGGAATTGGAAGCATTACTTCAAGAAATAAATAAGGAAATTGGGTGCCTATAGGATTATAAAAATCAATCATTGGTGCAAATTGAGAAAAACACAAAATTGCAAAGGAATTTAAATAAACAAATTAAAAATTTAACAAACAATTTTGTAGATTTCTTAGCAGCATTCATAGAGAAATAGAAAAAGAATCAGGAAGAATTAACAACCACAATTATCCAAAATGTAGAAATGGAAGAAGAATTAAAAGAACTCCAAGCCAACCCAGTCATGGAAGATAAAGAGGTTCAAACTGAAGCTACCAAAATGGAGTGGTATAAATTTCATATTCCCATTTTACTACAAACATGGATATCACGTTGTTATTTCCTCAAGAAAAAAGGGGCTGAAAATACTAGGTTAAAAATAGAGCTTGTCATGTTGTGCAGAGAATATGACCGCCTATATAAGGTAAATACTAAAGCTTGTAGAATTGGAGATTACCTTTGTCTTGTAGAAAACCATCAAGGATGTATAGTATGTTTATAAATGAACAGAATTTGAGATGGAAGTTACTTAGGATTTTTTGCAATCTTTCCCACGACCTAAATGATAAAGAGTTCATGGAATCTTTCAAGATAGCTCCTCTTGAACAACATAATCTATTGTGTGAATTCTTAAACATAATTTTCTTCTTGAAAAATATACTGATTTTTACATCAACTTGTTTTTAGGAGAAGTGCAACTAAGATTTTATTTGTTTCCACACTACAAAATCAAATTAATTGGAAAAATAGAACTAGGGAGTATCTTCAAGAATAAAAGACTGTTGGCCTACTAATGAGGCACCATCACTATAAACCTTTTTCATTCTGAAAAAGAATTCATGAGGTTAAAGAAATTTGATGCAATGAAATCAAAATATAATGACAGTCTTACAATCTATTATGACACCTTCCAAACTATTGGTCCTCAAATATTTGATAGAGCCTTTGTAGCATGTGAGGAAAGATATACACCTTTGCCTATATATCTAAAAAGAAGAGAGATGATCTCCCAACTAATCTCAAATGGTCATTTAAGAGAGCCTAGGGGTTAGCATAAATGATAAAGGAACTAAAAGTAAAGTGGATTGACATGAGGTTCAGACCACCACTACTACTCCAGCCACCACCTACTATACATGTAACTTCAGATTAATTACAGTGGGAATATCAAACATGGGATCTCAAGGTGAAACTGGTAAAAGGATTTGTTCACAACCTAGGAATATTGGACCCATCAGTAGGATCAACATATGACAATAGTGCACTATTTGAGGAATATAACAGAAGGAGAGAAGCAGAGAAAACAGTAGGCTAGGAGGGTCCTCACAGCAAAGAGCAAGAGGTCTTGCTCAGCCTTAGGAGGGGGAGAGTGTGATGAGGTAAAAATAAACCTCATCATATTTTAACCAAATTACCTTCTTGTTACAACCTGATTGAACCTACCATCCTAATATCATTTAATTTTATGATGAATTATCATCTATTTACTTAAAAATAATGTACAATCCTTTATTTTCCATTCTAGATAAATTGAACTTTTGGACTGATGATTATGGGTGTAAAAAGATTTTGGTAAAATAGGGCCTACAACAGCGTCAAAAAGGAAGAACTCAGGAAGGAAGAGGAGCTTCAGAATAGTAGCACTAGAACACATGACCAAAAATAACTGTAGAAAGGCCTCAACACTACTCTACATTCCCGCGATGCAATGCAATTGTTTTTATTTCAAGACATAGCGATGAACATGTTTCATAAATACTCTGAAGACTCCTACTCAAAGTCAATTTCAATACTATTTCAATTTCTCTATAATTGCTAACAACCAAGCATCATGTTATTTAATGATTTATGTTGTAAAACTCTAAGGTGGCATAATTCATGTAGCCACAATGCACTAGATTATAGGACTTACTCTTAGATTCTATTTTAGAGAGTATATATTATTGTATTTCTTTGATTCTGATATAGAGACATAGAAAATATACGAAGAAGTTCTGGTGATTTCAAAAATCTGAGTTATTTATGTTGCAACCTATGAATTTTCATTTCATGTTATCTTGAGTTTTTACCAATGTGAATCACCAAGGAGTTGGCCACTCATTCGGATTGAAGCTTTGTGTTTTAGATAAGTGTTCATTTTCTTAATGTTTTGTGAAGTATTTTGCTGAAGAATAATATGTAGTCTTCTATGTTTGTCATATAATAGTGGATAGTTCTAACCTGTAGGTTCCATAGTTGTTGGCTTGTGTTAAGGAAGAATTTGTAATTGTTGTTTCATGCTAAAATAGTTTATGTAATTTTGTTGTTCCATTCCCTTGTTCATTATTCTAAGATACTGAAAAATCATTGATGAAAAGACTGTTCACTTTCAAAGTTAATAGCATAACTATAATTGTTCATTTCCATAGTTAGCTTTGTTTTCTTGATATAAATCCTTTTGAAAAAAATGCTATTGTATTAATATTTTACATGCTTTCCTAGTTACTTCTTAATGCTTTCATAGATAGACTTTGAATTCTTTCTTAGATAAGATGTTATTTTTTGTATGAGCATTTGTTTTATTCCAAATGGGCCTAAAAATGAAATTTAACTCCCTCTTGCAAATAACCATCAGACACCACCCTGGTTGACAAACTGATTGTTGAAATAAAGTATGGGGTTTAACAACAACTCATCGGATACACCATTACAAGTATCTTCCAACTTATTAACTTGTTTATCTAATTCTTTTCAATCATTTCTCCATTTCTATTGCATTAGAACTAGCTTCATTGTCTCATAATCATCTATTATTTGGTCTTTTAGTTTTTTCTTTTCCTACTCCCAACCATTAATCTATCCTATTAGGCTTTGTATTTTTTCTTCTAGTTGTGTTGTCACATCTATGGAGGAATCAATTTAAAGTTGTGGTTGGTGCTATTGTATTAACTTGATTACCTTCTCCATGCTTTCTTCTAAGGTGACATATTTGTTCATCAGATCTCATTTAGCACTACTTCCAAATGCTTCACTTAGCTCTAACTTCTGTAATGGTGATATTTGAGTGAAGTCAACTTGTGGTCCTATAGGAGTACTAAGCAATATGTTTGGGATTATGGTTATTATTGGAGCTGTTTATTTTTGTTGGGCCATATATTCATTTATTTTTCGTATAGGGTCACTAACTAGCTATTTTTCTTATAGGGTCACTAACCAACTATTTTTCTAGAGTAACCAATTATTTTTTAGCCTTTGCTTTCTCCTACTCTAATTATTTTTCCATTTCCACCTATTCTATCCATTCTCCCCTTATTTCTTTTTGAAGACTATCCATTGTTCTAATTGTACCACTTGGTCATCCACATTTTGTGCATGAATTTCTATTGGTAATTCTTTTTGAGCTATCTATTGTAGTGTATCTTATGTATGCATTGAAGATGGAAATGTAATGACATCCTTGGGATCCTCTTATAGTAGCATGGTTTGAGTGACTATATTGTAGGCATGTTGAGTTGCAAGAACTACTTTATATAACTTCTATTTCAACTTATCATTTTGTAGATTCATTACTAGTATGTCCACTTGATGTTTGGTTCTCAACTCTTGATCTTAAAGAGATTGTACTTGAATTTTTGTTTTTGGTGAAAGGTTTAGGTTAGTGGCTACCTCCTCCATTGCTTTTATTTTGAGTGAGATGTCTATCTTACAAGCTTCTTCTCTTTGTGTGTCTACTTGGTTCTATATTGTAGTCTTTAGTTCAACAAAAAACCCTATAGTGATTTGATCTATTGAATATGAGTTGGTAGATATGACACCAATACTTTCTTGGGCTATGATCTTTTTGTTGGTTGTAGTGATAGAGGGATAAGATATTGCAACTTCAAGTGGTATCCTAGCTATGGATAGAGACTTTAGTAGTTTCTAGCCAACTACAATGGTTTCTTGTGTTTTATCTTTTCCCTTTTTCACTTGGCACCTTGTCACTCTTTTCTATGGTAGTTGAATTGTTGTAGAAAATTCATGGGTTTCTTCTCCCTCTTTTGAGAAGCCAACATATTGTACTAGTCCCTTGTGTGCTTTTTTTGGCACTTTATTTTATTGTGTTGTTCCCTCTCTTCCTTTTACTTCTCAAAATTCATTTGCAATAGACTTTCTATGATTAAATTCTCCAATTGTGTTTCTCCTAGTGAAGGAGTGGGTTCAATTTGGATTGTCGCTTCTTCTATTTGCTTCCTTTTCTTCCCCTTCTTTTCGTACTATGATGTTTTTTGTAGTTTCTCTTCTACTACTTGCCTTGTTGTCTTTGCTATCAATTTCTATTTTGTAGTGGGGTACTCTCACTGTAGACCCTAGGCATTCAAATCTCCTTTTGCCTTGTTCCTTTCCTTGTTGAATGTTTTTTTGTTTAGTGATATAACCATCTATTGTAGGAGGAAGGTATTTTTTCGCCTTGGATGCCTTGATGCTCTTCTCCTTTTTCTTGTCAAATTTCTCCTAAGCATCCTTCTTAGCCTTTTTATCAATATACTTCTACTAGGAACCAAACCTTTCTATGATAGAATCTCTTGGATGAGAGAGAAGAAGTTGTGTTCTACTATCCAAGAGTTGATCACATGCTTTGTATGGAAGTGATGACACTAAGAAGGTGTGAGGATTAACAACTTCTAGACCAACATAATCTTTGTCTACAATGAAGACCATGTCTTTTTATAACTTTTGTGCCACCTTATGGTTTACTCTTTCCCTTTCTTACATTCTTGTTTGGAATTTTGAGAAGAATGAAATATAACCATAGTTCGAAACTATTTTATTGGGAAATATATCCATGTTTTATTTAATTTGGTTTTCCATAGATGTATCTTTGCTCCAACTATGGTACATTTATGTATCCATGGTAGTTCAATTAGGAAGTAAAGAGCTAGGAAAATATTAAGTGAACCATATCTAAAATTGTGGTGGCTTTTTTTTCTCCAAGTTCTCCATTAGCTTCTCCCTTAGGGTTTCACAAAGATAATATTATTTTCCATTAGTGACCGTCTCATATTTGGTATGGATACAAGTAGATAGGGCAAAATCTTCTCTTTTGGTACATGAAAAAATTTGTAGGTAATGCATTTTGTAGCATACCTAACTCTAAGGTCATGAATTTTTCTTATGATGAGAAACCTCCTATCAAATGTCGCTCCTATCAATATTATGATGGATTTTTTTGTCTACTTTCTTGGGATTTTCTCCTTTGTTGCATAGCCCCATTACTCTCTTGGTTGTCTCTTTGGCAATGAGAAAGGGTTTATCTAAATATATGAATTCTATGTGGATGCAACTCAAAATTATCTAGAACATTTGTGGTTGTTGCTAAAATTTGGGAAAATTTCCCAAATGTCCAATGTGAGCTTTGTAATATTCTTGTTTTGTGCCAAGAATTCTCCTGCCATAAGATTTTTAAGAGCTTGAATTTCTTTCCCAATTTATGTATGGTCGACTTTTGTTAGTTTAAGATGAATATATTTGTAGATGTCTTTAGCATATAGGATACTAGCCAGAATGTTTTAGAATGCATTTTATAGGTCATTCTCCATGGCCTTACATGGAAATGGTTAATAAGATGATCTCTTAATATCCTTGGTGTTAATGAGTTGTGACATGATATGCTTTCCATGGCTTGATTTTCTTTAAATCTATTCCTTTGTTCTTCAAACTTTCATCACCAAGCTTGTCACTTAGCTTCTACGCTACTCACTTATGTACTTTCTTGGTTTGTGAGTTTTTCCCTACCCTTCACCTTCTTTTATAGTTTATTCGAACCTCTTGCTAGTGTCATTGCTTAAGTCGTCATTGTTTGACTCTTTGATTGCTTTTTATTTATTTTTGCTAGTGAACTTAATTTACATGCTAAGTATAGGTTATAATACACTATGACAAGTAATGTACATTGTATAGTATTTCTAACTTTATGGGTTAATCTCTTTTGTAGTAAGGTTTCAATAAAGCTCCAGTAATATACCCATCTAATAATTCATTTGTCAATGTTTTCAATTTTATCACTATGGTTTCTTGAAAAAGGTCTATGTGATAAATTCCAAACCATTGCATTTTCAATTTGCTTGGTTTCTTGAATTTACTATCACATAATTTAATATTAAATCTCCTAGTTTTAGTTGCTTGGTCTTAATATTTGTTCATGCCATGCCTTTTGTTTTCTATTTTCTTGCATTTGGTTGTATGTTGTAGCTAACCATTTCTCACTTAGCTTCTCTAACTCTATCAACCTTTCTTTAAGAGATTCTTCTTCATGCAATCTTGTAGATATTTCCAGTCTTAAATTAGGAACTATGTATTGTATTAGGAATGTTGCATCCAATCCATAAACTAACTAAAATTGCAATGAAATAATTTTCACAAGAGAAGAATATAATAGGAAATATATGCTACAAATACTTGATAATGCTTGAGAATAATAAGCCACTTCGAGGGGAAAAACCTCTTAAAGTCTCTAATAAGATCACAATTAACAATATGATGATAATAAAGTAACCACTAGCTCCTATATGTACCATACTTATGCCTTGGATGTCACCCAAGACATCTTAACTATCTATATAAGACTATAAATAAATGATCATATAAATTAAATAATGGTTATGCTAGACATAAGTTAGCTACACATATCCCAATACAATCCATGGGTTAAGTACATAGCATGGCCCCTCTTCAGAGAAGCATTGTCCTCAATATTGATCAACTATGGATCTTTTGTACAAAATCTTTGATTTTCCACATAGCATCTTCAACTGGAGAATTCTTCCATTTGATCAAATAATCTATGATTGCTGTTGTCTATAGTCTCTTTGTGTATGTTTGAAGAACTCCTTTAGGTTCCAAAATATTTCTTCCCTCCTCATCAAGCTCTAGTAACTTAGAACTTTGGGATACAAATTTTTGTCTAATATCCTTCTTCAAGCATGAAGCATGGAAGACCGGATGTATTTTTTTTAACATAGGTAACTTTAATTTTTATGTAACACTGCCAATCCTCTACAAAAACTTATAAGGACCATAATACTTGGGTGCAATCTTGTTATCCTTCTTTTGTTGTTTTAGTGACATTTTCTTATATGATTGTAATTACACAAAGACCTAATACCTACTTCAAAATTCCTTTCACTAAGGTCTTGATCTACTTTTTGCTTCATTCTATTCTTGTGAGGCTCCCGCTTGACTCCATCATGTAAAACAATATGACCTAGGTACTCCACCTCTTTGATTCCAAAAATGCACTTGGATGGCTTAGCATAAGTTGATGTTGTTCAAGAATGATTAAAACCTAATTCAAATGTTGCAAGTGTTCCTCCCAAGTTTTTCTATCTATTAAGATGTCATAAAAAAATACCAAAATAAATGTCCTCAAGAATGGCCTAAAGATAGAGTTCATCAAACTTTGAAATGTAGATGGTGCATTTGTGAGGCCAAAAGTCAGCACTAAAAATTGATAGTGGCCCTCATAGGTTTGAAAATTTGTCTTATATATATCCTCATCTCTAATTTTGATTTGATGATAACTAGAACAAAGATCAAGTTTGGTAAAATAAACAATACCATTAATGTCATATAACAAATCACCAATCAATGGAATGGCAAACTTATCTTTTATGGTGTACTTGTTTAGATCTTTGTAATCAAGGCACATTTGCCAAGTGTCGTCTTTCTTGCATTCCATTACCAGTGGATAGGAGTAAGCAATCTGACTATGCCTAATTATACCTAGCTCTATCATCACTTGAACCATCTTCAATCTCACTATTAGAACCCATGTTAAAATTCCCAGTTTAAGCCTTCTACTAAAAAATACTCATCAAGCTTATTTCCTCTAAAAACTCCTATAGAATGGTTTAGAACAACCATTTTTTTTTAAAAAGCTAAAAATAATAGTGTCTCAATTTTTAGAAAGTTTGAATTTGAGCACATATGGACTTGAATATTAACCCAAAGCTTTGGGACTACTAAGTCTACCTTAGAAGTGAGTTTCAATAAAAAAATTACACTTAAACAATAAGTTATTAAATTTTTAGAATTTCAAAAATCTTGAAAAATATACTAAATTAATGTTTTTAAGGTTTAAACAATGGAATGAGGGTCTAAAATTTATCAAAATTGGTGGGCAAATTTTAGGGCAGTAGATCTCTTTAAGCTCTCTAGTTTAAAAAAAATGAGAGCTCAAATAGGTACTTGGATCAAAAGTTATGGCTCCCAGAAGTTGTGCTACATCAAACATTTCTAGTTTTGAATTTCAAATTCGCAAAAAAAAGAGGAAAAAGCAATAAGTTATAAAGTCAGACCGAAGATGAAAATAGAAGATTTCTACCAATCTGATGTCTTGATTTTTCCAAAAATTGTAATAGTTGGTTTGATTTTTCAAGAGTGTTCTATATAATGTATGAACATTCTCATTTGTAGAGGTTTAGGATTCTAGAGAAAAATTGCATGCAATAGAAAAACTCTGTGATAAATTTTTTAAAGGATAATAGAGGTTTGAAATTCTATTTTCAAGTATGTCTTGTAATAAATTTTCTCTAAATTAAATACATTGAGTGGGAACTTTTGATTTTGATTGTCTCCTTTATAATATTGCACATTCTTGGAAAGAAGTAAATTTTCAAGGAAAATAGAAAATTTTTGCTTGCACATTTGTTGTAAGAGTTGTAGGTTTGATTAGTTCATCTTCAAGAAGGGTGGTAAATCTTTCTAGATAATGATTAGGGCATGCAATATTTGTAGATGATTAGTAAGTAGAATCAATTTCAACAAGTCAATTACGTGGGTTAAAATCATTGTAAGGTAGTGATACTATATTAAACCCTAGAGATAGAATATTGATATGATAGCATACTAAATTAAGTTTTAGAACCCGTAATCCCAAGGAATAGGCATCAATCTTTTTTAGTATTCTCATCCATTCTTATAAATTGAAAATGGATATTTACACTATTGAGTGCTGTACAATAGTGATGAAATGTTGTCTAGGTTCATGATGTTGTAAGTAAAATAGCAGTGAGCAAATCTGTATGGATTAAAAATTAGTTTATTATCTTTTGTCACATCATGAAACCTATATGCCGCAAATGTTGAGATATGCATAGTAAATCAAACTATTTTATTTTGAAAGATCTCATGGAAATACCCTCTCAAGTGAGGCAAAGCTCAAAGAAGAAGAGGTCTTATCCACCCTCCTACCCATTGGTCCTTTTCACCCTCAAGTTGACCATAGGTTTATTCTATCTCTAGACTAAATTATGTGTTGAAGTACCTTAGATTTGAGGTCGTATCAGAAAAAGACACCAACAAATTGACGACTCTACTGGGGACAACTTAGAATAAATTTATCTTTTAGCAAGAGTCATTAAGTTTAAATAAACTTTAGTTTTCTTGAATTTTATTTCTCGTAAAGGGTGGAAAATTTATTGATACAATCCCAGTAATATTTTGTGAAGATTAAGGATGGATGGAAGAAGGTCATTGTTTAAGGTCAATCCTAAAAAGAAGATGGTGAGATGAACAAGAGGGGATAGAATACATGGAAAGCAAAAGATGTTGGTAAATCATTTATGTCTATTATTGATTTGATTGAAAATAACATTATAAATCAACTAGTGGCAGATCATAAACAAGATGGATATCATAGTGATATATCTACTTCTAGAGGCCCAAAATAGGGAGATGGGGATGAATGGCATGGTCTTGAATATCAAAAAATTATATGAATAGGACAAATGTAGGAAGATGAGTCCAATTTTCGTGGAAGTAACATTGGCAAAAAAATCTGACAAAAACAGGTGCCCATTTTGAAAATAACAGGTACTCATTTAGCAATAGGTACCCAAGCCTAAAATAAAATGGGTACCCATTTTGGTTTGGGTTACTGTTCCTAAACAGGTAGGCATTTAGGAATGGGTGCCCATTCTGAAAAGCTAAATTGGGCTAACGATAGATGTAACTAAAATAGATGCCCATTTTGAAATGTGTGCCCATTTCAAAATGGGTACCCATTCTATTTTAAAATAGGCACCCATTTCTTTTTAGTATGTGTTCCCATTTTTTTTGAATGGGTACCTATTTTGAAGTGGGTACACATTTCACAAAATTTAAATTTTGAAACTCGCAGATTTGCTTTGGTTTTAGCATTGGAAAAAACTTGGAAACCCAACCCTTAGCCTTGGACCTACAAATAGAAGCCCATGTTAACAGCAAGAGAAAAAATTGACTTTACCAATATGGCTAACTACTTTTTTTTTAGAATTTTTAAACCAAATTAAAACCCATTACAAATCACAATGTCTAGTTTTCAAATATATAATTTTTTTACTGTTGGACATATTTTTCTATTTATTAATTAATTTTTAAACAAAGAGACTCATAAACTTGAAATGACACACATTACTATTTTTTAATAACTTTTGATTTTGAAAGTTTCTTGAAAAATAATTATGTCTAACCAATCTAGACATAATTCTCCACATGATGAAAAAAAATTAATGTTATGATTAGTTTAGTGTAAATTATGTTGATCGTACACGAGGGGTTTTAAAAAACACAAATTAGGGCCAGAAAAAAATTAATAAAAAAACAATTTATCAAAAAATTACAAAAAAATCCTAATCTAACTTCAGCATCATATGCATCTTTTGACAAAAGGAATTAGAAAATAACTTCATTTAGGTCAAATTATGTTGGTCGTACATGTGTAAGCTTTGGACCAAAATAGGGGACTTTTAAAAAGCTACTTTTTGTACATCCTATATAGAACCAACTTTTATCATCTCGATATTAGAATAAATTACATATTTGAAAACTAGAAGTAAAATCCTACATTTCATATTTTTACATCATATTAATATTCTGTGTGTAAGTGCTTCAAATTTTTACTCCTGTTATGTCAGAAAATGTCCCCTTGGGGGCTTTTCCCTCTTAAGGTTTACCTCCCAGGTCCTTAGAATGCATTTAGAACATCTTGTGTGTTAATTTAGAATCTCGATGAGAAAACCACAAAGTCTTATGGCAAATAGGACCTAGGGGGTGCTATTTTGATGATCCTCGAACAAAAATGGGAGGGTGGACTTGGGTGCTAGCGCCCTAGTCCTACCCTAAATTTAAATGTCAATTTTATGACCATTATTTAGGTCCTATACCGACATCTCAAGTTTGAATTATGAAATTCTTAGTGAGAATGTTTGTAGTTGCATATATAAGCATGTTTAGGTTTTCATTTGTAAAGTAGAAGATGATTGCAAACTTTAGGCATATTTGTGATTTCAAGATATTCATTGTTGCAGAGCAAAGCATTGTTATTATGTTTGTGATTACAGATTTAACTTCATCTTCTCATGTGATTGAAGAGCCTTCATTTATGTGAGATCTACACTTCAAGGTGACATCTATTGTGTTTTTGATCATTTATCATTTGGATTTTGCCTCTATCCCACAGGGATATGCACTCTCATCTAACAATGGTGTTCAAAAGACTTGAATGTCTCTCTGGGGCTTGACCGAAGCAAGTCTCTAAACACCACAGCCCCCTCCCACACTCCTTTGTGATTACAGGTTACAGGTACTGAGTTTCACAGAGTGGAGTTACAGAGGGAGGTTACAGATGACAAGGATTTAGGATCTGGAAGAAAGAGGACATAGTTCAACATTTTAGGACACAGGCACTAGTGCTAGTGTCCTCCACCTTTTCTGGGACTGAAACGAAGGATATAGTGAATATCAGTGTCGGAAAGAGATCCAAATTCTTTGCAGAAAATAATACCTTGGATAGGGGCATTATGTCAGGAATTAAGGTGTCTCAACCTTGGCAATTCCTTGCATTTATTATTGTAATGCAATTTATTTAGTTAGCCTATGTTGTATTTTTGTTGCACATCCTGTTTTGTCATTTAGTGTGAGGTGGCACGATGAGTTGTCACTCCACTTGTAAGATGACTAGGATGGTCAACACACTCCATGTGGTGATAGGCATCCCCTTTGTGTGGTAGAGGTTTTCTGCCATGTGTCAGCATCTTGACTAGTGTGTAAGTGAATCTTGACCAAAACGGTTATGACAAATTCCTATGACAGAATCTATGACATGTAAGAGTCAGAAATAGAAGGTTCTATGATAGGTGAAGACATGTGTCACAAGGTATCTTGGAAGAAGGCATCTTTGGGTGCCCCAAGGAGGGTTATGACATGTTGTAAGAGAATATGCTATTTATAGCCTATTTATGAAGATTCTCTTACAACTGTAAGATATGTCAGTATGACGGATTCTATGACGGTTCTAAGAGTTGTAAGAGCATCCGTCATTGTCCAACTTGGGAATAGGTGACCGCTTTGGTATGGGATGACTTGACAAGTGTTAGGAACATCCTACAGTGTTAGACAAGTGTCCATAGGTGTGGGTTTTGGGCCATGAGGCCATGTTGGATGCCCATCTCAAGATAGAGCCATTTTTGCCTTGTATTTTCTATATAAATAGGTGCTTTGGAGAGGAGATGTATTATGTGATTGACATGCATTGTTATGCTACCAGATTGTCTCCAGATATGAGTGTTGAAGACTCCTGCAAGAGTATTAGCTCTAAAATTGTATTGTAACCTTGATTGTTTACTGGAATAAATTTGAGTTGTGTTTTGGAGTGTGGGGTTTTTCACCTGTAAGGGTTTTCCCCATGTATATCTTGTCTCTCTCTTCTTCTGTCTTACATTCTTGTGTATGTGTTTACTGTAATATCTCTATTGTTGGGTTAATAACACTGTAATTGTAAAGATTGAAATAAATTTGCACTCTTCTCTCCTAATTAGATTAGTGTAGGAAGCGATTTCTGCACACCTAGCTTCCTTTTAGTTGGTATCAGAGCTTGATCACCTTTGGTCCTAGTTGTTTGGTAGGGGTTGTTTGAGCTAATCTTAGGTTGAGTGGGAGATTTGTGTAGAGCATTCTATAATCTTGTTGCAGAAAAGTGATGGTAGGCACATTTGAAAGATTAGAGGTGGAGAAATTCAATGGCACTAATTTTGAGTTATGGAAACTTAAGATGGAAGACATGCTTGCTGATCATGACCTATGGGAAACCGTATGCGGTGCAAAACTAGCTGCAATGGTACAAGCTAATTGGGATCTCAAAGATCAAAAGGCTAAGGATCTCATAAGACTCAGTCTAGTTGATTTTGTCCTGTTAAATGTCCATGAGGAGAAGACCACAAAAGATCTTTGCAAGAAGTTGGGAGATGCTTATCAGGCCAAATCCCTGGTGAACAAACTTTTTCTGAGAAAGAAGTTGTATTCTCTAAAGATGGATGATGGAGGATCTATTGTAGATCACCTGAATGCCTTCAACATGTTAATTGTAGAGTTGACATCAGTTGGTGTGAAGATGGAGGAGGAGGATCATTGTATGACCTTACTTTGTTCTTTGCTAGACTTGTGGGATCATCTTGTTATGGCTATTGAGAGCACCACATCCACATTCACAATGGATGAAGTGGTATCTTCGCTGTTATCTGAAGAGATGTAGAGAAAGTCTTTCGAGGTAGCCAAAGAGGCTCTTGTGGTTCATGGAAGACCCAAGGAGAAAGGGAAAAAGAAAGACAAGAAAGTTGAGAAGGGCAGATCCAAATGCCATGGGAGATCCAAATCTCCTAGAAAGTCCAAGGCTCTATGTTGGAACTATGGAAAAATTGGGCATTTCTGAAAGGAATGCAAGGAAGAAAAGAAAAAGAAGAAGAAGAATGTCTCAGATTCAGATTCTGACAAGTCACAAGATGATGGTGATGCCTTCATCGCAGCCCTAGCCACCCATGCATTTGATGATGTATGGTTGATAGATTCTAGTGCACCATTCCACATGACCTCGCATCGAAGCTGGTTCACAAAGTATGAAGATTTTGATGGTGGAAGAGTGTACCTAGGTGATGATTCTCATCTGAAGATTGTTGGTCATGGAAGAGTCTCAATCTAATTCCCTGATGGATGATTGAAGGGGATCACTAGGGTTATGTACATCCCAGGCTTGGCACAGAACCTGCTTTCTGTAAATATGTTGAATGATGCAGGTGTGCAGGTTGTCTTGGATGCAAGATGACTAGAGGATCTATGGTGCTTGTGAAGGGTACTCAGAGAGGTACTCTGTTTAGCTAGAGGCATGTACTTCATAGTACAATAGTTCTTCTAGACTTGAAGAAAAGAGTTGCAGTCACTTCATCCCCACCATCTGAATAAGTAGTGATGAAATCTATTGTAACATATTTTGATGGTAGTGCAC
The DNA here is from genome assembly GCA_027924645.1 of Cunninghamia lanceolata. NCBI lineage: Eukaryota > Viridiplantae > Streptophyta > Pinopsida > Cupressales > Cupressaceae > Cunninghamia > Cunninghamia lanceolata. The sequence goes on from BSBN01000743.1 coordinate 376,554, forward strand.
ATGCTTTGGAAGCTAAACTTCCTGCTGAAAAGACTATGTTAAGGCATTTGAGATATGTGAGAAGGGTCTTAGAACCTTGAAAAATAAAAACTTCGTTGAGGGGTTAAATGATTGTAATCTTGAGTTTGTCTTTTGCGAACATTGTGTATATGGAAAGCAAAACTATGTTTAGTTTTGCTCTAGTTCTCACAAGTCTTCTGGTGTATTGTATCTTATTCATTCTGATGTGTTTGGTCTTGTTAATGTTCCTTTGATTTCCAAAATTGTATATTTTGTATCTTTCATAGATAATTACAATAGAAGGACATGGGTTTATTTTATCAGAAGCAAGACTGAAGTTTTTAGTCGGTTTAAAGAGTTTAAATCTTTTGGTAAAAATTAGACTAGTAAAAAGATTAAGTGTTTGAGAATTGATAACAGTGGTGAGTTTTGTCCGGTAGAGTTTGATAAGTTCTATAAAGAGCAAGGGATTGAAAGATATAAGACAACTCCATACACTCCGCAGCAAAATGGAGTTGTAGAGAGGATGAACAAGACACTAATGGAGAAGGCTAGGAGTATGCTTAGTGGAGCAAGCCTCAAACAAAAGTTTTGGGCTGAAATTGTAGCCACTACTTGCTACCTAGTAAACAGGTCTCCTACATCAGCTCTTGTTGGTAAGACACCTATGGTGGTGTGGTCTGGTAAGAAGCCTTCAGTTAGACATCTTTATGTTTCTGGTTGTGAGGCATATGCACATCTGCCTAGGGAGAAATGTTCTAAATTGGAGAACAAGGTTGTTAAGTGTATTTTCATTGGCTATGAAGTCGATGTGAAAGCATACAAGCTTTGGGATCCTGTGGCAGAAAAAATGTTGTATAGTAGAAGTGTTATCTTCAGAGAGCTAACACCTTCTTCCATTTTTTTACAGCCATAACAGACAGAAAAGAAAGAAGATGTGGTTTAGTTTCCTTCTACCTCTGAGAAGACTGAATTGACAAACCCTGTGAGACCTGATGATGAGGAGAGCTCTAGCAGCTCTGAAAGTTTAGAAGAAGAAGCAAAACCTCAACCTTAGCCATTGAGGAGGTCTACATGAACAAGGAAGCAACTTGATAAGTTCGGTTATTCATTACTTGATTCTAGTTGTGCTTTTGCCTTGCTTACTAACACTGATGAGCCTAGAACTGTGATAGAGGCTATGGGCATGAAAGATGCAAGTTCCTAGAAGGAGGCCATGGAAGATGAGATGGCTTCTTTGGAAAAGAATAAAACATGGGACTTGGTGCCTTTGCCTGAAGGACGGAAACTTGTTGGATGCAAATGGGTGTTCAAGAAGAAATTTGGTTTAGATGGCAATGTTGAAAAGTACAAGGCCAGACTAGTTGCGAAGGGGTATTCACAAGTGGAGGGAATTGATTATGGTGAAATTTTCTCTCCTATTACAAAGATAACATCTATTCAGTTCCTATTATCTCTTGCAATAGCTTATGACTTAGAGGTGGAGCAGATGGATGTGAAGACATCATTCCTTCATGGTGATTTGGAGGAAGAGATTTACATGTCACAACCAAAGCATTACATTGAGAAAGGTAAAGAAAATTTGGTTTGCAAGTTAAAAAATTCTTTGTATGGTTTGAAGCGGTCTCCTAGGATGTGGTACTTGAAGTTTGATGCTTTTGTGTTGTCAGTTGGATTTTTGAGATCAAAATCAGATCATTGTGTGTATTATAAGTTTGATAATGATCGCACTCTCATTATTGCATTGTATGTTGATGATATGTTGTTAATTGGTAATGGTAAGAATATGATTTCTGATTTGAAGTCTCAGCTGTCAGCACAGTTTGAGATAAAAAATCTAGGGGTAGCCAAGTACATTTTGGGAATGGAAATTAGAAGAGATAGAGCAAACAAAAAACTTTGGTTAAGCCAGAGTAAGTATGTGAAGACCGTGTTGGATAGGTTTAGCATGGCAGATTGTAGACCATTGTGTGTTCCTATTTCATTGGGGACAAAGTTATCTATTAATGATTGTCCAAAATCTCCTAGTGAGGTGGAGGACATGAGCAAAGTACCTTATGCTAGTGTTGTTGGTAGTTTGATGTATGCTATGGTCTACACAAGACCAGACATTTCCCAAGCAGTGGGAGTCCTTAGTCGATTTATGGCTAATCCTAGACAGGTACATTGGGATGCAGTTAAGTGAGTGTTCAAATATTTGAGGGGTACTTCTAAGTATTCCATATGCTATCATGGTAATGCTACAAGACCTCCGCATTTAGTTTGTATTTATGGATTCATGGATTCTGATTGGGGGGGTGACATTGATAGCAGGAGATCCACTAGTGCCTATGTGTTCACTATGTTCGGTGGTGTAATTAGTTGGATGAGTAAGCAACAACCTGTGGTTTCTTTGTCCATGATTGAAGCTGAGTATATGGCAGCAACTCATGCTTCTAAGGAAGCCATTTGGCTTAAGAGATTGTGTTCAAATATTGGTGTTGATGCAGGACATATTACGATTTGTTGTGATAGTTAGAGTGCGATTTACCTAGCAAAGAATCTAACTTTCGATGCCAGAACAAAGCATATTGATGTATAGTTTCACTTTCTATGAGACACAATAGAGGATGGGAAGGTGAATTTGGAGAAGGTAGACACTTTGAAGAATGTTGCGGATGCATTGACAAAAGCAATGGGCATAGAGAAGTTCAGATGGTGTTCAGAGTCTATGGGCCTCTCGACCTATAGCAGTTAAATCTTGGTATTTCTATTGGCTCTTACAAGGTGTTCAAGAAGTGGGAGAATGTTGGGAATTAAGGTGTCTCAACCTTGGTAATTCCTTGCATTTATTATTGTAATTTAATTTATTTATCTAGCCTATGTTGTATTTTTGTTGTACATCCTATTTTGTCATTTAGTGTGAATTGGCACGATGAGTTGTCACTCCACTTGTAAGATGACTAGGATGGTCAACACACTCCATGTGGAGATATGCGTCCCCTTTGTGTGCTAGAGGTTTTCTACCATGTGTCGGCATCTTGACTAGTGTGTAAGTGAATCTTGACTGAAACGGTTATGATAGATTCCTATGATAGAATCTATGACATGTAAGAGTCAGAAATAGAAGGTTCCATGACAGGTGAAGACATGTGTCACAAGGCATCTTGGAAGAAGGCACATTTGGGTGCCCCAAGGAGGGTTATGACATGTTGTAAGAGAATATGCTATTTATAGCCTGTTTATGACAGATTCTCTTATAGCTATAAGATATGTCAGTATGACAAATTTTATGATGGTTGTAAGAGTCGTAAGAGCATCTGGTATTACCCAACTTGGGAATAGGAAACCTCTTTGGGATGGGGTGACTTGAAAAGTGTCAGGAACATCCTACAGTGTTGGACAAGTGTCCATAGGCATGGGTTTGGGCCATGAGGCCATGTTGGATGCCCATCTCAAGATAGAGCCATTTTTACCTTGTATTTTCTATATAAATAGGTGCTTTGGAGAGGAGATGTATTATGTGATTGACAGGTACTGTTATGCTGCCAGATTGTCTCTAGATACGAGTGTCAAAGACTCTTGCAAGAGCATTGGCTCTAAAACTATATTGTAACCTTGATTGTTTAATGGAATAAATTTGAGCTGTGTTTTGGAGTGTGGGGTTTTTCACCCATAAGGGTTTTCCCCATGTATATGTTGTCTCTCTTCTTCTGTCTTACATTCTTGTGTATGTGTTTTCTACAATATCTTTGTTGTTGGGTTAATAACACTGTAATTGTAAAGATTGAAACGAATTTGTACTCTTCTCTCCTCATTAGATTAGTGTAGGAAGTGATTTCCGCACACCTAGCTTCCTTTCACGTTAGTGTTAGTGTCCCTGACTATTCTACATTCTAAACTTTAAAAAACAGTGAGTTAACAACCTCTGTCCTTCACCTTAGTCTAAAAGGATTTATCATAATTCATCAATTTGCTTACTATTTTGCTTATTTAGGGTTTTAAGGGCACTTAAGCTTTAAATTGAGATATTGTTTGATAACATCTGAGCTTCCACATCGTTGCAAGTGACAGCCCAACCTGATAGGTGAATGCTCTTACTTAGTAGAGATTTAACTCAATTTATATGTCCTTGAATGTTTGGTGAGAAGGGAGGATTTACACTAAATCAACCATATTCATTTCTCCCCCTTTTCATCCTAAACAACTCCAACTATAACAAAATTTGAAAAACAGGAGAAACACTTCCACTTTTTGGCCAAAAAGTAGACCCAACTTCTTGTACTCACCCAATACAAAAATAGAAAGGGAGGCAAAAGCTTGTATAATTCCATACAAGACAAAATGCACTTTATGATAAGCCAACACCTCCACTAGCTAATAAGAATGATAATCCCTATTGATATAGATAAAATACAACTTATGAGGAGAAGATCATGATTATGAGGAATATGAAGAAGAGTATGAAGAGGAATAACTTAAAGTAAAACCAATTTGTATAAATCAAGGTGAAGATATTGGTCAGAGAATGGCTAACTTGAGATAAAAAATGGATAGTGTTGGAGTTGAGAAAGCTCAATAAGATCTCATAGTTAGAATTGAAAATATAAGAAATTTTGGCTAAGTGAATAGAAGAGTAGAGATTCTTGCTGGTAGAGGAAGACCTCATAGAGATGCAAGAAATAACAAAAGGTATGTTCTTGAAAGACCTCCATTAATTTGCATAGGTATAGGAAATTAAATTGCATAGGCATACCTAGATATCCAAATGTTGTCCCAAGTGAAGTTAGAGAAAAAATTCTTAAGTTCCAAGGAAATAATGCAGTTTTAGGAGAGGATCATTTGAAGTCATGTTTAATAATTTAACTAGCGACTATGAAATTGAAGATGGGGATGTATTAATGAAACTATTTGTTCAATCAATAGATGATATTGCTAGAGATTGGTATAAAAGTTTGCTTGATGGAAGTCTAAAGTCTTGGGATGAATTTTAAAGAGTTTTTAGAGAGCAATATGGTGATAAAATAGATCCAAGGTTCATTACTAATGAATTTACAAATATTTTAAAGGGGTATAATGAATTAGTTTCATATTTCAATGCTAGATTCATTAGATTAATGTCAAAGATTCCAACATACATGAGACCTGATGAATCTATGTGTTTAGTATTGTATTGTAATGCATATGATGCTAAGATGAGATGTTTGTTGAGAGATAATGATCCTCACACACTATGAGAAGCATATAGAATTGTTATAAATATTGAAAGTAATTAAAGAGATTTTGTAAAAATTTAAGAGAAGTGATGTGAGAATTTTACCTCATGACAAGGGTAAAATTAGTAAAGCCCCAACACAAGAAGATAAATTGGATCAAGTAATGCATGCTCTCAAAGAACTAAGTTATAAGGTTTAGAAAAAAATGAAAAATAATTTATTACTAAAAGAACAAACCAAAAAAGATCTAGGAAAGGATGCCTAGATTATCAACTCAACCCTACAATACTAGGTGGAATAATGGAAGGCATGTTGTACCAAATCCAAGAGGACCAGTAAATAAAGAGACCCCATATCCTTTGAAGAAAAATGGAGTTTGCATGTCAAATGCCTCATTCTCCATTATAGTGCTTTGTAGCTTTAGAGGTCTTAAATAATAATGAAGAATATGGGGAATATGAAGATGTTGGTCATGAATCATTAAAAAATTAGGATCACCAGGAGGTAAATATGTTGTATTCAAAAGGTTGTTGCAACATTGATGAGTGTTCTTCTAAGAATGAATGTGGATTTGAATTAGATATTGAAGACATGACATATGCTTCAAATTCTTATCATCAACAAGGTTTCTGAAATAGTGAAGAATAAGATTCTCATGTGCATAATGTGAATTCAACTATGAATGAAATTCAATTAAGGAGACCCTCTAATGAGGAAATTAGAAAGATAATTGTAGCAACTATTGTTAAAGCCAAGATACATTACAATTTGAGAAGTAAAGCTGATCAAAAAGGAAATATTGGGTTAGAAAATGCTAGGGGTGTTTTCATCAAAGAGAAATAGATAGAACCAAAGGTCCAACTTGCTACAAAAATTCAAAATTTAAATGAAGGTAAAAGTGGTGAGTTCCTGGTCAAGAATGAAAACAAATAGGATTAACAAAGAAACAAGAAAGTTTAGAATGTCCCAAATGTAGTTGTTGGAAGGGAGTATGCTAAACAAGGTATTGCTAGTTATACCCCTCTTTTATCAAAAGATAATATACTAGTAGATATTCTTTTGCCTAAATATATTCTAGTAGATATGGCCCAAATGTTGAATTAGATAAAAATTTAGATTCATTTGATGAAAATGATGAGAATAAATGAGCATAGGAATAGAGATTTAGCTCTTATTAGTGATATTCCTTTAGACTAGCTATATAAAAATAATTAATGCAACATAGAATAAAAGATTGACAACCAGATGATGGGATTGAACAATAAGATAGATAATGTTGAGAGGCCTGAAGTGTATTTGGTATTAATATTGAGTAAAAATCCATCCCAGTTGGATCCCTTTTATGTAACATTGTTGATAAATGATAAGTTAGTAAGGAATTGCATGATAGATTTAGGTACATATACTAACATTATGCCTCTTCAAATCATGAGACAATTAGATATGAAATTTGCAAAGTCATTTGATAAATGTATTGCTGTGGATTCTAGAGAGGTTCAAGTCATAGGCATAATGAAGGATGTGAATTTTAAGTTAGTTGCATATCTAGAGAAGGAGTATAAAATGAATATAATAGTGGTAGATATTACTCCACAATATGGAATGTTTTTGTCAATAAAATGGTATGCCACCATAGGTGGAAGTATTTAGATGGATTCCACATATGACATGTTCCCAATGAATGGGATAAATGTGAGATTGGATAGAGAACAACAAGCTTCAGATATGATTGAAGATGTTCTTGATTTGAAGCAAAAAGTGTTCTATGTTGATAGAGATCTGGACAATTTTAGAGGTGAGCTTGATGGTCTAGAAGAAGAGAATAGTTTGTTAGAAAATCTAGAGAGTCAAGAAAAAAGTACAAATGAGGTATGGAATGTGTATTTTGATGGTGCATGTTCCAAAGATAGAGCAGGGGTTGGAATTATATTGATATTTCCTCATAGCAAGGCTTTAATATTTTATTTCAAATTGGGATTTGAATGTACAAATAATGTAGCAGAGTATGAAGCTTTGCTATTGGATTTGAATTTAGCTTTGAAGCATAAGGTAAATAATATCAAAGTGGAAGGTGATTCTAAATTAGTCATCCCATAGATCAAAGGAAAATATTCCTTAAAGAATAAGAGACTAAAACAATATAAGAATGTTGCTATGGATAGTATAGAATTATTTGGTGCATTCTCTATTGATTGGGTGGAAAGAGAAAAGAATATAGTTTTTTTTATTATTAAAAATGGAAATATAGGACCTAGACCCTTTACAAAAGATAACTAGGAAGACAAATGAAAAGAGTCCCACAAGAGGTGAGGCTGAAAACCATTACATAGAACAACTAGAGGGACCAGTAAAAAATAACACCAACACATAAACAACAAAGGAACAAACACAAGAAAAAAAATACAAAGAGGCTACTGGTCTACCAACATTTTTAGATCACTAACTCCTTGTCATGCTTTGTTTAGAAACTCTAGTTTGTCAATGAAAGGAAATTTCTCAGAGTTCTTCTCCCCAGCCTTTACTTTTCCCTTTTCCTCCAAGACTCTAGTTCTAGTCCTCTTAATTGACCCTTCTTGTTTCTCTCCCTATCTCTTAGCATGACCTTCCTATTGCTCCCCTTTCTTTTTTCAAGCTCATATTGCAAGACATACAAGCTAGTAGTAGAGTTTTTGATGGTCTCCTTACTAAAGAAAACAACTTCCACTAGGTTATTCTTTATTTCAACTTGGTTTTTCATTTATTAAAGGTATCGACAAACTTTTTACTTCTTCCCATATCTTCTTATCCACTTCTTCACCTTGCCACTATTTGTTTTGTTTAAAAGTTACTCTTTCTAGCTCTTATTTTTTTGGGGTGATGTGCTATTGTGACAACTACCACTTCGTAACATTATTGTTTAGTAGAAAACTCTCTGGGAGTTTAATTTCCTTTTCCTCCAAAGATATGCACATTTTGCACCTTCCATTTAGGGGGTCAGACTTGGGGTTAGGGGACTCAACATCTAACATGGAGTGCAATTTGGTTCAACAAGAGGCATGGTGTCCATAGTTGGGATGGGGTCAGTGATGGGCTCCTCAATGGGGTTTGGATTGGACTAGTCCATTCCTTTTAGGCTTGTACTTGAGATGAATGGAATGGGTAGGTTTCAAAGGACTTGAAGGGTAGGGAGAGGGGACGATGCTCGATAGTCTAGTATCCATAATACATTTTCCCTTATCTAGGGTATTGGGAGGCTGAGCTAGGGAGCTAGCTAAAAGGATGCTTTCCTTTTGTGTTGGGGACACTATGATACTCACCTTTGAGGTGGTGACCTACATTTCCATAACAACCTTAGGTTTCCTCTTTGATGGGCCCGGGGAAACCAAATGTGGGGGAACAAAGGAAGGGTTATAGATTTTGGGGAGAAGAGGGGCTGCTAGGGTCAATTGGAAATGGTATAAATAGTATATCAACCCCTAGTGCACTTGGGTAGCTCTTTTTCCCCTAATAGGACTTGAAGAAAAAAAATCCTCCAAAGATCTGAACATATAGAATGCAAAGTTCATTTTTATTCCATGCCTAAGATTATTTAACATTGAAAATAATTAGGAGTAGAACTATTTGTACTTGCCTTCCAAAGTAATGTACTGCATGAGGACTTCTGCAAAAATCTTCCAATAGCTTAGAAGGTCATCTCTTTTGTAACCATTTTGATATCTAGCCACCTTCTTACCACACTTGAGAAAGGTATCTATAGCTTCATGGTTTTGGTTTTTAATCTTCTTCTACATCCTTTACCCTTCCATCCTTAGCCGAGTGGCCATGGAAATTAACTCCTCATAAACTTTAAATGATATACACCTATGTACACAATGCAGCTCTTCCAAGACATGAAAACTCTCTAGAGAGAACAAGATCGTAGTCATTAATGGCTTCAAGGTAAGAAGTTAGGTTATTGGGCTGCGAAGGATATTCCATAGTTCTCCATTCCTTTGGACATTCTCATAACTAGAGGGTTTGAATCTGATAAGCTCCCCTCCCATGGAAGCCTTGATATCTATGCTTTTGACAATGATAGAATCCTTTGAAATTTTCCAATGCTCTTTCCTTCTATACGTGAGCCCTATCATGAAAATATAGAGTTTTAGTGAATCCTTCAACCAAGGTGTCTCCACATAATTGCACTTGTCTTTACCATCATTCCCATTCGTGTTAGCATTATAACTAAGGATGGGTGCGAGATAGAATATAATCATTTCACTTAGCTTATGTTGGTGTAATTAGATATTTAATTACACTTTCTTAAGTTTACTTAGGGCTTTTTAAAGTCATTTTACATTTTCTATCTTGCAAATATAAAATTAAGATGTCATATGTAATTCTTAGTTCCATTTCATTATTGCTTCCTATATTGTACAAATTAGTCTCTTCTGCTTTTTTCTCTTGTAGAAGGCAATCCTAGGTTTTATAGGTGATCTTGGCAAATTGAGTCAATCGATGACTTTTACATGGTATCAAAGATTTAGATCTACAAGCCTCGTCTCATATTTAAAGAAAAATCAGGCAAGATCTATTTTCTAGGTGTATTTTTGTGTAAAACAAAGTCTTATATTGGATTCAAATTAGTCAAAATAGATAGATTAGCCTTTTATTTGGCTCAATTTGAGCTCTGGAGGCCAGATCTGTAAGGATTTCAATGGATAATTAAAAAGGGGTTTTGACCCCTGCACAAGCTCATTCAAGGCACCTTAGGGGTACTCCCCTATGGGTGCCCCTTTGTAGCACTCACGCCCTTTAAACTTGGACCTTGCACCTTCTATACTAGTCGCAAACCTTTTTTGGGCCGCACACCTAGTACCTTGGGTCTCAGGTGTGGCCTCTAGCTCCCAACACACTCTATATTCTATCTTTAAGGCCCTTGAGCCATTTAAATCTACCTTTAAACTTCCACCTCAGCTTTTGTGGCTCTTTTTGGGGATTTTTTTGGAGGTTCACCCAAATTTAGTAGGGGCCCAATTCCTTCTAGAGGTCTTCTACTTCTAGTGAAAATTCTACATTATCTGGCATGCTTCTACATTTGGTGGCATTACTAAAGTTGGTGACAATTCCACCAAATTTAGTGGTAGGGGGCAACTTTTTAAGTCCTAATTTGTGCTTTAGGGGGGTTGTTTTTATTTTTTCATATCTTGGACAAATATAGTTAGATTTTCACAAACAAATAGGCATAAAAAAGCAGGTTCCAAGAACAATCTAGTGGTGTTGATATTTTTTTTACATTTTGTTGTTGGTGACATTTATTTCTATTTGAAGTCCAAATACCTTTTCGGCTTTCAAGTTCATAACTTTTTGCCATGATCTCTGATTTTCATGGTTTTTGTGATGTTGGAAAGGTATTGAGGAGCCCTACATAGACATCCATGCACTTTTTCTAGATTAAACCCCAGGTATCTTTTATTATTTTTGTTAATTTTACACATTTTGGTTGATAACTTGGACATATTGGCACCTAGAAAGGTTCTGTTTATTTTAGTAGGATTCATTTATTAGCATTAATCTACATTAGATTTTTTGATCTTTGATCTAATTTATTTGAGAAGATATCATGGGTTCTGCTATTCACCCTTTTGTGGTAACACTGGATAAGGATAATTATTAGTCTTGGCGAAAGGGCATCTTGACACATCTCAGGTGGCTTAATATTTTACCTTATCTCCATGGACTCATACCTAAATTAGATACACTTGGGAGGAAATCTACATGGGAAAGTACTATAATTGATCATGTTGTAGGATTGATTGGTTCTAGTGTTGATTTTGACACTGTGTTCTATATCTCACACATTGAGTGCCCTCACACTCCTTGGACTAGAATTTGGGAGATCTATGGAGACCCACATATCTCTCCATTCCTAGATGATCATATTATGGACCTCTTTATATCCCTTGATGATATAGATCATATACCCTTTGTGTTGATACAATAGAGGAGCTTGCATATTTGGCAGGTCTTGGTAGTTCAGATGACACAAAGATTTCTCCTATTGCTCCTCCTCTTATTGGGATCCCATCTTCATCACCTATTGCTACATCTAAGTCTAGGGTTGCTTCACAAAGAGCTTCCAATGATTCCTTGCAAATAGACATTATCATTCTTCTAGAGATAGCTCAATGAGACACATTTCTACCAAATATCTCATCATTGTTTGTAGAGTCCCACATTGCAGATTTGGGAGATACTTTGGAGGGTATTTAGTCCCTCTTTGATGACAACTTTGATGGAGTTGCATCACCATCATCTTCTATAGATATTATTCTTCATCCTCCTATTCATTCATAGTTTGAAAGTGGATTAGAGACCTTTGAGTAGTTTTCAGGAGATTCATTGTTGTCTTTGGATCATGTGCAAAGTTTAGAGACATTCATCCTTCTTCCTACACTTTCTATCCAGAATGGGAAGACATGTTGCAAAAATTTGTATTTTTATTTCTTCCAAAGGTGAGGAATGTTGTTTGGAGTTCTTGGATCTACATCATCATCTAGTTTCAAGCATCTACCAACACTACAAAATTCATATTGAGGAGTGGTTACATGGTCTCTCTTCTCATCTTTATTTTGGGAGGGAGCATTTTCTTGCATGGGGTTTCATCCTTATCACTTTTTTTTTTGGGGGGGTTGCTAGACCTTTTCTGTACATCTTCTCTTATGGGGAGTTGCACATATCTATTAACTGTGTATTCATGATGGATTTAGTCCTTGGGGGGTCTTGGTGTTAAGTCCTTCTACCATCACTTCATTCATGTTTTCTCTCTTTTGGAGAGGAGTTTTCTCTCACAGGTGTTTTCTCCTTTTCTCCATTTGTGAGAGATTGTTTGTACATGGGTGCCTAATATGGACTTATAGTTGAGACCCATCGTTGCATATTTTGATTTTTATCATTCTCCCTAAGTTGCACTTGAGGGGGGTGTTGGTGTAATTAGATATTTAATTACACTTTATTAAGTTTACTTAGGGCTTTTAAAGTCATTTTAGGCTTTCTATCTTGCAAATATAAAAACATGATGCCATATGTAATTCTTAATTCTAATTCATTATTGCATCCAATATTATGCAAATTAGTCTCTTGTAGATGGAAATCCTAGGTTTTGTAGGTGATATGAATTTGGATCCTAATATTTTGACGAAGGGTCTATTCGTTGTCCCAATGTTTTACCCCTATAATATTACCTCCTAAATTGGCTAGGAGGTAAACAACTGAGTTCCATTCCCTAAAAATGCGATTGATTTTAACTCTTTCAAAGTTTTGATTATATATTTTATCTCCTCTATGCTTGCCTTGTAAGACTAATGGGGAGAAGCCCTAGAGTTTAGCATCTCTATAATATTATTTGAATCTACTTAAATTATAATCTTGTTTATAACTTTTTCTTTGGAAAGAATGGTTCCTTGGAGAGCTACATAAGCATCAAAAAAGTTATTGGTTTGGATTCCTTGGTTCTCTATGAAGGCCCCAATCAATTGGCCTTTGTTATTCCTTATCAACCCACCCCCTCCCACCTATTCCTGTATGCTCAAAATTGTGACTCTGGTTGCTTGGGGCTGTCAGGTCAGATTTCAGCATGCACACAAACCCTTCCCTCCTTGCCACAGGGTGATATGCCACATCTCTCTCACTCTCGTGGAAGTAGCTAGTCAAGAGGAGGTGAGATACAGTGGGGGTTTTGTTGGCAAGAGACACTATATGGATTCATGGTTGTTGTCATTGATGGCAACAAAGGTCATTCCACATATCCGCAAGTCATGATATATCTCTACCGGAAGTCAGATTGAAGATTGTTGTGGTCCGGTGAACAAGAACAGAGCATGTGGCAAGGTCCGACAGATTGGTCCGGATCTCTCAGAGGAAGTGTCTTGGCACAGTGCGGATCTGGGGAAGTCAAGAGGACTATCTTGAGTAGTATATTCCAAGGATTTAGCCTCCGGAGATGGACAAAGAAAAAGATATGAATAGTTGAGTACCGGATTCCTGAGAGACAGTGAAAACAGAGGAAGAACTGACTGACTGAGTATCAAACTACTTTCCGGATGTGTTACAGACGATGATAAAGGTTGCGGAGGCATGAATCATGTTTGGCCGACATAATTGATGATATCTACAAGTATATGCTTGATCCGCATTGCTTGGTGAGCAAGGATTCAGCCGACAGAACTAAGTTTGTAAGAAACTAGACTGTTCCGGATGCCGACTAGAAAGATGATGAAATTACTTGTGCGGATATATATAGAGGATGGATTTAGTTGTAAAGGGTGTGCAGTGTGTGTGAGGATATGCGAACAAGTCCAGAATAGAGCAGAAGAAACAAGAAAGATCCGGTATGTGAAAGGACAGCAGACTAAAGAACAGAGGAAAGATGAAGTGCAGCAGATCAGTATACTGAACCTAACCGGAACTGAACTCCAGCATATGCAGATGCTTCCAATCAGTTCAAGACTGTGATTCTTATCACTTTGTAAGACAGTGTGTCTTCTTGTAGGCAGTGAGCCTCTTGTGAGCAGTGTGCTCGGGCAGTGAGCCCTAATTGGCAAGTGCCATTTTTGTAATTTCCTATTCTTCTAACAGAGAATAATTCTTGGGTTAATCACCCCGTGGTTTTCTCCCTTAACAGGGTTTCCACGTCAAAAATACTGTGTCATGTGTTTCTTATTTCATGGTTAATGTTTTGTGTTTGATGTTATGCTGCTTCAATTAAAAGGAAAGTTTAATAAGGGAAATAATTAGGATAACTGATTCACCCCCCCCCTCTCAGTTATCAACAATTGGTATCAGAGCCAAGTTCCTCCTAATAGAGCCTAACAGCTTGAGGAAGATCTGGGATTTCAAATGGATGCATATGGTTTAAAGGAGCAACTCAAGACTGCCCTTGAGGATCTTGAACAGTCAAATTCTGAAGTCAGTGAATTAAGAGAAAGACTCAAACAGGCTGATGAATTCATGAGGGAATTAAAAGACAAATTAAGTCTCTCTATGAAAAAGAGAAAGGAGCTGCTCCAACAGTTGGCAAGACAAAGTGAAGAAAGCAATACAAATGAAGAATTGACTGAGCAAACCAAGTTATGTGAAAAGTTATCAAAAGAAGTCATTATGTTAAGACATGAAATGGAATCAGGAACTATAAAGTTCACTCAAGAGATTGAAGAAAAAAGAAAGGCTGAAGACAATCTAAGACAATCTCTTAAGGAAAAATCAGAAGAATGCCACCAGATGGACAGGATTATCAGACATCTTGAATCTGATCTTGAAAATGCCAAAGATAATGAAGAAAAACTTGAGGATCAAATTACCTCTCTCAAAAGAGATCTTCAAACAGCAAATGAATATAAAGAGAAATTCAAGATAAGTTCTGCTCAACTTGAAGTTCTTCTTGGAAGTCAAAAGAGGACTGATGACAAGTATGGTTTGGGATATGAGAAAGGAGAAAGCTCCGGATCCGGTCAGAGGAATCTTGGATCAGAAAATCCAAGGAGCAGGCCTAGAAGACCTCCGGTAAGACAGCCAAATGCTCAAAAATACCCATCCTTCAATGGATACTGCCACAGCTGCAACCATTTTGGTCACAAAGCTAATCAGTGCAGAATGAGAATGAATCAGATTAATTCATCCTTCTCCGGACAGTGCTTCAACTGCAAAAGGTATGGACACAAATCCCATGAATGCAGAATTATGCAAGTAAACAAATCATTCAAAGGTAGATGCTTTACATGCAATAGAGTAGGTCATATGGCTAATCAATGCAGATCAAGGGGATATCAGTTAAATATGCAAAGAAATGTTATTTGCCAAATCTGCAATAGGTCCGGTCATAATGCTAAAGTCTGCAGAAACAAGAATCAGGACAAAAGAGGTCCGGTGTATAATCAGAATCAAGACAAGGGTAAACAAAAGATGAATGCGGATGAAGTTAGGAATCAGATGAGCAAGATTTGGGTGAAGAAAAGCTCAGAGAATGTAGAGGTTGGATCCGCACCAGATTCTGGTGCTGATATTTCTTCCGGAAATTAAAAAGTGAGCTCAGGCTCAGGGGGAGACTCAAAGAAGATTCTGTTCCCCCAGCCAAACAAGTTGTGCCGGATGTGGCACAAGATGCGGATTAAAGGGTTTGTAGATATAAGTCCTGAGATGCTTCAGTCAAGTTTTCAGAGGTCCGCATGGAGTTATGAAGAAGCTGTGTTCGATTAAGTTAGACCTGTTCAAAGAAAGTGCTCCGGTATGATAAAGGATTACAAAAAGGTCCGGAGAGATCCGGAAGTGCACGATCTTGTCTTGCGGATTGGACAGAGTGTTTGGGATGTTCTTGTAATATGTTACCTAGATTTATTCATGATTTAAAGATCCGGATGATATTCAGTGATCAAGACTAATCCGGGATACTCCAAGCTGTCCAGACATGGTAAACCGGAATAATGCAGGTGAAGCATTTATTGCAGACAGATATTAGGGTTTGCGGAGCAATATAAGGGATTTCTCAAAAGTTATCTGCTCATTCTACACTTGAGAAGAAGCGAATAGTGGAGCTCTGCAACAAGGTTCATCAAGCACACCAAGGATCTCCTGCCAAAGCTATTGCATAAAGAAATCAATCCAACCACTCCGTGCAAACCGAAGGCGCATAAGGTATTCTTCGTTTTTCATTGCCTCACTGCAAATCTTTGAAGAATGGCTACTCCAAACATAGTTAAGATCTCTGATAGACCTCGCCCCTCATTCAAGAAACATCCCTACAAATCGTTGGAGGTAGATCCACTAGGAGCCTTCTCTAGTGTTCCCCACGGAGTCTTACATACTGAAGATATTAGGGTTTACATACACGCAAACATTGAGGAATTTGGGGAATTCAAATTTAGAAACCTCTATCACAAACAACTGATAGACAATGCTTTTGAGCTCAAACCAGAGTATAAGGGTATCCAGAAGAAACAATTTGAGCAATTCATTCATTTCCCTAGCTTTGAAGAAGATGAGTGGGTCCGGTATGTACTGAGCAGGATGCATGACAACTTCCTTTGGCTAGATAGACCCTGTAAGATCACAAAAGAAGCAATTAGAGCAGTAACTGGTCTATACTCTTCCGGGGGGGTACCTATCCTCAAATCTGTCAAGAACAACGTTGTAACTGAGGCCACCGGATCAAAATATGATAAGAGGGCAATGACCATTGAAGATATTTCGGATCCGGATATCAAATATGCATCAATGATAATAGGATACAAGATCTATCACTCCAGCAGGGAGAATTCTGTATCCGGAACTGCAATATACACAGCATATGAAATGCTAAGAAAGAATGCAGATTATGATCTTTGTGAACTACTACTAAGCCAATTGATGGAAAATGTACAGAAAATCAAGAAAGACAAGAAGAACTCCTTTAAGTATGGTACTCTCATTATATGTCTATTCTTTTACTTCATGAATGAGCTACCCGGAACAAGTGGATGGGTATGGCAGAATGACAAACCTGTTGCAGTCCAGATAAGAGACTATCTGCATGGACTTGGGGATGCAAAAGCGAGGAATACAGCTCTATGGGGATACTTCAAAAACTTTCAGAGCATGATGCAAGCAAGAGAGAGAATTCCCCAGTCACTCATTGAGAAATACAAGGACTCAGTATGTTTTATGGTTGACACTGATCAGTGCCTAATGGAGGCAGTGGAGCCAAGGACTGTCTGGATCATGCCCATGGGGTATGAAGTTGATGAACAGATAGTAGAGCTGCATGTTCAACACATGCTAAGTCAGCCCCAAGATCCTAAGGCAGAAAGGTTTGGAACCTTTGAGGAGCTGAGTGTGAAATTACATGTAGAACTCAGGGAACCTGAGATTAAGAGAAAAGTGAGAAAAGAAGTAGAGCACATTGCTCAAGGCCTGGGCATCTCAAAAGAGGCACTTGATGCCAGCCGGGAAAAGAGGAGAAAGGCTGAGGAAGAAGAGAAAAGCAAAGAAAGTGCTCCGGTTGAAACCCCCACCCGGACTAGATCATCAAAGAGATCTGCACCTTCCACAACCAAAAGCTCAAAACCGGAAGTCCAAGCATCCGGTAAAAGATCCAAGACAAAAGCATCAAGGGCTTATGGTAGCCAAAAGGATGAAGAGGAGACAGAATCAGATGAAGGAGTAAGAGAAGTAAAGAAACAGAAAAAGAAAGGATCCGGTAAGCCCTCCACAGGCCAAGACAAGGAGGAAATGGCAGAGGTAACTGTTGTAAAGCCCACTCTGTCTCTAGAGAGCATAATCAAGTCGGTCACGGTGGATGGAAACCTTCAACCAATGACTGAATCCTATGATGACTTCAGTGAGGCAGACCAAAAGACTCTGCAGGAAGCCACAGTTAAATATCTGAACACATACAATAAGGCTTTCATTGAGATCATATCTCTCATTCCTAAAAGCCTAGAGAAGGAAATGGAGGTAAGAAAGAATAATGCTCATGCCAAAGATCTTGAGATCCGGGAGCAGATAGCTATTCAGCTATATCCTCAAATTGATCCCAAGACAATGACCATGATCTTCAAGGACTGCAGAGATGAGTTCAGAAGTAAAGCCAGGATGAATCAGCTCATGCTTGGTGAGACTGACAAAGTGGCACAAGAGACAGAAGAGATCCTCCGGAAGGCCTTCAAAAGGTTCAATCTTCCTGTTGTAGAGGACTTAGGTGCAGAAACAGCTGCTGATTTGGAATCTTCTGTTCCGGAAGAAGTGAGCCATGAACAGACAAGTGAGGACTTGGAACCCTCTGCTCCAGAAGAAGTGGCCCATGAACAAGCAAGCATCTCTCCTCCGGTTTCCCCTACAGTCTCCGGATCCAAAGAAGAAGAGCAATTGCAGGAGAAGGAAGCAGTGGTGACAGACAAAGAGGTTGACAGTTCTAAGACTGCAGAAGAAAAGAAACATCTGTCTCCGGCAAGAGACACTGCACAAACTGTTCAACAATTTTTGAGCAAAGAAACTCTAGAGATTGATGAACCGGAGCTTCTAAAAGGTCCATTTGATTTTGACTCTCTCTCTCCGGTACAAACAATGAAAATAGCTTCATTTGCAAATGCCAAGGCAAATGAAAAGCTCCTGAAGTCTCATATGGAAGACTGTGAGTTGATAGAGGCTGCTTCCGGAGTACTTGTAAAGATCATGCCATCAATCCAAATAGATCCGACAGCCTCCACTTCCGGTAATCTAAAAACCTTAGTCAGCAGTATTGATACACATTTTAATTCTCTAGAAAAATCAGCTGAAGAAAAGGTCCGGAAGGAATTTTTGGATAAGAGATTTTCTGAAATATTAGAATTAATCTCTAAGGATAGGAAGATTGTAAGCATTGGAATAAAGAGCTTAGAAAATGCTCTTAAGGATGGCGGTGACATCTACAAATTTTGTATATCTTGGTCAAAGGCAACAGCAGCAATTGACAAGAAAATAAAAGAGGAACAGGACAAGCTTCAAAGCTTATCTCAAAATTTTGATCCTCTCTCTTCCTCTATAATAAATCAAGAATGTCAGACTATTGCAGTCTTGAATGAAATAAAGAATCTTGAGAAGGAGAGGAAGAACATTACCAACCGGATGGGAGAACTTAGAAGGATTATAGTCCCTAAGTTGGAAACGATGCATGAGGCCATCAGTGATGCCCAGACCACCGCCCATACAAAAGATCCGACAGATCTCAGGCGGGCAGAAGCTTTTGCATTTTTGTTGAGTGGTCACATTTCAATCCTGGACAGAATGAAGCTTAGTTGGGCTACTGAAATGGTTCAACTGCAGACATCCTTTGCAGACATTCTGCAGTATATGTGAGTATGTAAATATGCGGCTATATATAGAAAATTTTTGAAAATTTTGGTGTGCGGACCCTACCCTTTGCCATTGATGTCAAAGGGGGAGTGAGGAGCAGTGAAAAATGAGGAATCCAACTCAGGGGGAGTTCCGGAAATTGTATATAAAGACAGAGCATCAGCAAAGGGGGAGCATAGTGTAAACACTTAGTCATTTTTCACTAAGTGTTGCCATCAATGCCAAAGGGGGAGATTGTTGGCAAGAGACACTATATGGATTCATGGTTGTTGTCATTGATGGCAACAAAGGTCATTCCACATATCCGCAAGTCATGATATATCTCTACCGGAAGTCAGATTGAAGATTGTTGTGGTCCGGTGAACAAGAACAGAGCATGTGGCAAGGTCCGACAGATTGGTCCGGATCTCTCAGAGGAAGTGTCTTGGCACAGTGCGGATCTGGGGAAGTCAAGAGGACTATCTTGAGTAGTATATTCCAAGGATTTAGCCTCCGGAGATGGACAAAGAAAAAGATATGAATAGTTGAGTACCGGATTCCTGAGAGACAGTGAAAACAGAGGAAGAACTGACTGACTGAGTATCAAACTACTTTTCGGATGTGTTACAGACGATGATAAAGGTTGCGGAGGCATGAATCATGTTTGGCCGACATAATTGATGATATCTACAAGTATATGCTTGATCCGCATTGCTTGGTGAGCAAGGATTCAGCCGACAGAACTAAGTTTGTAAGAAACTAGACTGTTCCGGATGCCGACTAGAAAGATGATGAAATTACTTGTGCGGATATATATAGAGGATGGATTTAGTTGTAAAGGGTGTGCAGTGTGTGTGAGGATATGCGAACAAGTCCAGAATAGAGCAGAAGAAACAAGAAAGATCCGGTATGTGAAAGGACAGCAGACTAAAGAACAGAGGAAAGATGAAGTGCAGCAGATCAGTATACTGAACCTAACCGGAACTGAACTCCAGCATATGCAGATGCTTCCAATCAGTTCAAGACTGTGATTCTTATCACTTTGTAAGACAGTGTGTCTTCTTGTAGGCAGTGAGCCTCTTGTGAGCAGTGTGCTCGGGCAGTGAGCCCTAATTGGCAAGTGCCATTTTTGTAATTTCCTATTCTTCTAACAGAGAATAATTCTTGGGTTAATCACCCCGTGGTTTTCTCCCTTAACAGGGTTTCCACGTCAAAAATACTGTGTCATGTGTTTCTTATTTCATGGTTAATGTTTTGTGTTTGATGTTATGCTGCTTCAATTAAAAGGAAAGTTTAATAAGGGAAATAATTAGGATAACTGATTCACCCCCCCCTCTCAGTTATCAACAGGTTTGGTTCATTGGAGAGCTGAACTTCGCAGAGAGGGGTCAGCAAGTTCTATGGCCTTTGTTGTTGTGTGCTAAGTTGAATGTTTCGTTCGATGGTAGTTGTTGTTGAGATAACCCTATGACCCAAAGGGTCACTAGTTTCTCTTCTCCTGTTGGGGTTTCTTCTATTCCACCTTTGTGTGGGTAAGCAGTTTCTTTCATTTTTATCCTCTTGTCTTTCAATGCGTTAAATGAGTTCTTGTTGTATTTGGAGTTGCCTTTGTTCTTCTATTAATAAGAGGACAAATGGATCTTGTTGTGGTAGGGTAAATGTCTCTTGCTGTTGTCATGGATTGATTTCTTCTATCTTGTTGTGAATAGCCCTCACCCACTCTCCTCTCACTCCTAGAAACATTTGTTAGCCAAGATAGAGGTAGATGTGTGAAGACCAACTCTAACTAGACTTAGGGTTTCAACCTAGGGTTTGGTTATGCTTTGACTTGTGTTTACCTTGTGATGTGATCAAGGGTTTGATTGAATCTTTTATTGTGGTTTACCTCTTGATGGTATCGAGGGTTTACAAGTTTGTCTATTTCTAGGGTTTCTATATGCATGCAAAGCTAAATGATATGCAAACGTGTTTTTGTGCTCTTTTAGTACTTTAGAAATGAAAAGTGCTCTTTAATCTATGAAAGGGAAATATGTATGCAAGCTAATATGACTTTTTGTAATGCATGTTTAATCTATGTTTTTGGGTTTTCAATTGTTTTGAAATAATCTAATCTAAAAAGGGAAATTTCTTCTTCAAATAATCTAGATCTAGGAATATGAAAACAATTATTCTAACATGCAAGCTCTAAATATCAAGGAAAAAGAAAAGATTTACTATTCCCAAGAGCAACTTTTGGTTTTTTAATTACTATGAATTGAATAAAGCAATAAAGGAACCTGAAAGAATGAAGATTTGTGTGACTCCACTACCCTAAGAAATCCTTGATGTTGGCAACCGTGAGTCCTTTTGAAGCAATGGGAAGACCTCTTGATGACAAAATGACACAAAGAAGCAAAAAGAAGATTTTTGAAGCTTGAAAGAGATCAATGAGATCTTTGATTGAGCACAATGGCATTGAATGAAGCAGCGTAATGATGCTTGGTTGAACAATGAGTAAAGAAAAAGGCACCTTCATCCTATAAGAGCATTAGAATGCTGATTTGGAGAGCAAAAACTGGCAAGAGCTATGTGCACAATGAATTTTCCTCCATGGAAGAGCTTTGAAGATATACAACAGTGAAAGCTTTGAAGCTTTGGAAAAACTAAAGAAAGAAATGAAGAAAGAGGCTCAAAGGCCTATGAAGAAGCTTGAAAAAGATTGTGAAGATGAGAAGAGTATTCTCCAACTTGCTCAACTTGGAAAATAATGAAGAGGTGAGGGGTATTTATAGGTTTGAAGAAGGGATGAGAGGTGGAATTGATTGAGAAGTTAACTCAATTGATTGATGAGTTAACAAGGATTGATTGGGGAGTTAACAAGGTTGATTACCCAGTGAACTCAGCTAACTATGGAGTGATAAATCAATAATAACTTATCACTGAAGAGGAATTGGAGTTGAAAGGATGCATGAGATTGATTAAGGAGTTAATTTTAGATCAAATGGAGTTAATTATGCATGTGTGGGTGCATGAAATAGTCAACTCCATATTAGGCATATAAAATCATGCGAACTGGAAGAAAAACGGGTGAAAACGAAGCTAAAACGAGTGAGAAACTCAAGTTTTTCTGCGGCTGGAAATGCAACGGGGTCGCCCCTTGTGCCAATAGGGTCACCCGGGGGAGATCCGGGCTTGACAGGGTTTTTTGAAGAACTGTAGGGTGGGAAATGAAAGAAGAGAGGAAAAGGAGGTGTTCTGCCTCAGGAAATAGGTCAATCGTGTGCAAGAATCCAAATGTCCACTTGCACCGCAGGATCTCCCGGGGGAGATCTAGAAATAATAGGGGGAGATTTGGATTGGTTGAGAGGAATTGAAAATTGAAAGAGGGAGATGGATGGGGAAGACCTCTAGAAGGCTTCTAAGGGGTGCAGAGGATGAAAAACATAGGGGAGAGGTGAACACTCACCTACAAGACACTTAAAAGGCTTAGGAACAAGGTTGAGAGCCCAAAAAAAGCAAATCGACAAGTGTCACAAAAAGTGTCGAAAAGCATCACAAACGGGAAGAGAGAGAAATCAACAAAGAGGAAACAACACAAGACTAGAAAGAAGACACATCATCAAGAGGTGTGTTGCTTAGAGGACATTATTTCATGCTTACATGTACATGATAAGGATTAAAATCATCATAGGGGTCCTCATAGAGGTTGTACGTGATTTTTGTGCTTACAGTTGCAGGTTCCCTTTCATAGAGAAATCAAAGTTCAATTTGAACCATCTGGAAGTAAGGGGTCCAAAAATAATGTAGTTGTTGATTTCCTAGTAGTTGTAGATATTAGATCAAAATATTTATCCTTGTCAAGCATTACAAAAGTCAAGATATTGATGAGACCTTTAGTTCCATAAAATATTCATTATTGGCAATTATTCAATAATGACCATGACTTGTTTAAATTTTTAAATTGCCTTGAAAATATGATAGTCAAGAAACTAATTTTCAAAATTTCGTAGAGAATATGGATGGAAAATAAACTTTTTTTGAGAATGAAAGAATTTAGCTAAAAACTAATACCATTCCCAAAGGCTTAGTAGCTCTAGAAAGTGTATTTGATAGAGTAGATAGAAGCCTAGTTAAGGCTACTACTATGAAAGGAAAAGATTTAGAAGAGATTAACATAGGCACACAATCATCCCCTAGGTGTGTGTATATTGGGAAAAGAATGAATCCAAAGATCAAAACATTGTTGAGGAAATGTAGTAGGGTATTTGCATGGTCATATGATAACTCGAAGGAATATAGAGAAAATTTATTTCAGAATGAGATACCCCTCAAACCTAATGCCATGCCATTCAGGTAGATGCAAAGACCCATAAATCCTACATTAGCTTCTAAATACAACAATAATTGGCCAAGCTGAGAGGATACATTATAAGGGCATGTGCATGGAAATGGGGGACCAAAAGGGGGTCAAACATGGCCACTTTTTTCTAAAATCAGTAAAAACTAATATTGGATGAGAAATTGAAGATATCCACACTCAAAATTAGAAGATGTGATAAGAACACTTGATTCATAGTGCTCATAATCTAGTTTCTAAACTACTAATTGTTTCTATAAATGGTGGAGATTAAGAGGTTCAAATAGGGGGAGCACACAAAGTTCTCCTATTTTTATCAAAAAAGTATGACATAGTGTATGTTGTGCTCCCCCTAAAATGTTGACTTTTTTATGTATTTCATAAATCACTTTGGTGGAAAATTAGTTAACATCATGTAGTTTATGCCTGATTTTTTTGCTAATTTTAATGAATATATGATTTTTTATGAATTTTTAAAGTGGACACATCTTGAAAAATAAAAATTTGAGCATGCTCCTCCCTAATTTTTTTTGAAAACTAATCAAAAATCATTTTTTCAATGTGTAGAGAATAGTGTCTAGAATCTAAAAATGCTTAATTTATTTCAAGTTTCTATGGATGGGTAAAAATGACACCAGAAATACTATACATAAGTTTTCTACAAAAAAGGAAGACATTAGCAAAAGAAATTGAAGATTGAAACCTTAACATTTTTGGATTTTAGAAAAAATATATGGTTAGGAACCTAATAAAAATTTGAAGTTATCCTAGTATTTTTTTAGATTAACATTGAAAAAATGTGTAAACCTGATGGAGAGAACACTTGAGATTTAATTGATTTTCTATGATTGTTGAAAACACATCTTTGGCATCCAACAGGTAGGTCCAACCTTTTGGGTTTTCTATCCAAGGAAAATCCAACCCTTAGGGTTGGAATTTCTTAAAGAAACAAAAAACACACTCATGTTATAACATGAGCACGTTATAATTCGAGCATATCATAACACAATCACATTTTGGATCAACTAAAAAGGTGAGCAATGACCTGCAAAAAGGTATATCATGTGATTTTGGACCCACATGCTCTATTTATTCCCCTATTCTATACTTTATCTTTCATACAAACACATTTTTCATGCTTTTGATGATCTACAATCATTAGTTGACAAAATTATGTCACTTTTTGTTCTTGTATCAATGTAGAAGATTCTAGTTGTATGTTTTTAAATCAATTTTGATATTGTAAATTATTTTTTTCATGTTTTGAGGATTGTGAATAATTCATTAACAAAACTAACTAATTTTTTGTCTTAGATTGACAAAAAATATTCTAATTGCATGTTTTGTATTTAAATTTGATAAATTGTCAATTATTATTTGTGTTTTTGAACAATTGTGTTAGATTGATATAGAATTAAATATCATTCCAAGGAAATTATCAAAAACTCAAACACCATAGGAGTGTGAGGATGAGAATGCGAAGAAAAGAGAACAAATGAGACAACTTCATGAAAACAAGAAACTGAACTCTTTAAATGAAGATATACCATCTTTGCCAATTGAATTGGATCATGAAGCATCTAAGAAAGAGAAGGGTTTTGAGAAACAAAGGGAACAAATGCAAAAACTTTGTGCAAGTAAGAAATTGAATGCAGGAGTTGAAGGTATGTCATCTTTGCCATCTCAATTTGATATTGTAGAAAATGCTCAATCACCAATTAAAAATGATGATGAAATTTCAAATGTACATATATATGTTACACCAATTGATCAATTGTTGAATCAGCAAAATGTATCTAATAAATCAAGTTTTCCATTGAGAACACCTAGAATTTTGTGTAAAAAACCTATGTTTTTTATTGAAGTTGATGAGAATATTCTAAAACCACTCCCTAATAAGATTCTCAAGCATACTTGTAGAATAAATGTTGATAAAATATGAAAAATATTTTTTTGAAACTTGAGTGAAACTGGACGATGTCAATTATTTGTTGAAGCAATGAAAAATCTTAACTTTAGACCAATCATGAAGATTCTTGGTCAAGAACATCAAATACAAATAGCAAAAAATCTATTGTAAAAAATATAATCAATGCATAACAAAGCATTAGTTCCACCTCACGCACCAATGATAGTAATGCTACATGATGTGTCATTACATCAACTATAGTGATAAATCAAACAAAGAAATCTCGCTTGAAAGAAAATCAAGTCAAGCACTAAAAATAAGTAGAAAACCATTGATGAAATCCATTGGGAGACATGAAAGAGTTGAGGACCTGAATAGTAATGAACTATGGGAATTTTTTGGTAGACTCCCATGGAAAGATAAAATCATAGTTGAATCCTTAAAATCCCTAATTGAGTAATTTTGGAGAAATAACACAAGAGTATCTCGTAATCAAAGAGATTTTATAAAAAGAAGAATTGGTTGTCAAAACCGTGAGCCACATCCAAAGCATTTTTTGTATATGACAAACACATTTTTTCTCCAAATTCATAAAAAGTTATCCTCAAATAAGAATTAGTCAAAGGTATTTTGAAATGGCAAAACCTTTTTATGTCAAAATAAATCACACATGCACAACTTGTTGTTGTAGAGTTCACATGGAATTTTCAATGCATTATGATGTTTTTCGAGATATATGTGTATCTTTGTATACTAATTCTATTTTGTAGGAGTGTATGCTCCACCTAAATTGGCAAGATATTTCATTTAAAGCATTTTTATGAAAGAGTAGATGGACAATTGTTTTATACGAAATCATGTTTGGATGGAACATGTGATAGTTGCCATGATTTGTAACATTTGAGAACTTGTGTACACATGGAGAATACAAATGCAACTGAAAATGAACTAGTATCTTTTGGGAAATATAAGTTAGTGGCATACACTCTTAAAGATGGTAAAGATGGAAAAAGGTGTGAATTGGTGAGTGAAGAGATACCAGTATCTACATTTATCCCTATTTTTCAAGTAAAGATAGTGTATGAGTATGCAAGGCATACACATAGAGATTGATGGTTGGACTTGCAATTAAAGATATGTAAGGACACATTTCCTCTTCATATGATCATGTCAATTGTAGACTTTGTAGAGAGTTATACACTACAACCACAAAATGAGGTTCAATCACAGTATTACAACTCCACTCAGGTTTCTATATTTGTGCATATAACATTCTTTCATGCACCTAAAAATATAGAGGAAGATAGAAAGATCTTGAGGGAGTGTCATTTTTATATTAGTGATGATCACACACATTCTATAGATTTTGTGCAAGGTTGCTTTCATATGTTCTATGGTAATTTGAGTAGCAAGAACATCATGTTTGGTCAACATATCATTTATGGTTAAATAATTGTACATCACAATTCAAGAATTCATAGATTTTCTATTGGGTTAGTAGGATGCATATGGTGAGTGGTGTTCAACATATATGAAACTTCTTTGAGGTCGAGCATGGAAAGGGAGCATGATGGTGTAGGAGCATGTATTAAAAAAGCCTTGGCATGAAAAGAGTTGAAGTACAAACATAGTGTGAAGTTGATAGATGTAGCATCCATTGTCGAATGGTGTACAATGCAGGAGCATCCCTGGTTCAAGAGGAATCTTGCATCAACCAAAAACATTTGCATTCCAATTTGTTTGCATTTCAGTTCTTTTCATTTCCAGTTCAGTTCAGGCAGTTCAGTCAGAAGTAGTTTCTATTTGTGGTCTGGTATTGGCATTTCACATCTTGTGGATCTGGACTTAGCATATGCATTCATTCATCTACATCATATCAACAATTTAGAGCATTTGGATTAGTTACCAAAGAGATATCGCTATCAGAAGTTGACAGTTTCTTAGAGCAGAGCATCCTGATATTCACTGGAAATCAACTAGAGGAGAAGACATGCGGATCTCAATGACACATCATTCAATATCCTTTGGTTCATGGCCGACCTTCCCCAAGGGTCCGCACATTGTTCCATTCATTTGAGGAAGTGTTCTATGCATTTAGGTCTGACCTATCTGTGAAGATGTTACAACTCTTCATTGGAGTCTGTGACCTTCCTTGGCCGACGCGGAGGAATCTATTGGTCCGGATGAGATATATATTGATGTAATAGATCCTTAGGAAATTAGTTATCAAGTTATTGAGTTCTACATAGAGAGATTATTCATTTTTGGTGAAAAGCTTCAAAGCCTTATCTTGCGCATGTATGTAATCAAGCCTGTGAGCCCTAATTGTAAGCCCGCATGTTGTCGGCCTATCTCTATTTGAATTCTATGATATACTGAATGACTAAATCTACATTGGTTTTATTTCTTTGAGTTGTTTCCATTGTGTTTACTTGTGTTGCATGGTCCAGATAGTTCATTCTATGAACCCTCCTACCGTGACTGCACCAAGTGGTATCAGAGTGAAAGTTTGAATCTTTGGGAGCAAACTGAGTGAATTAAGTGAAGTTGGCGAGGGAATCCTATAAGATCTTGTTGTTGATAGATTTCTGAATTGAGGTAACTTACCTGTGTTGCAACTGATCGGCGATTGTGAGGTAGTTGTCACCTTGTAGCCCGTTCACCGAACCTGAGGCAATTTACACTTGATCCTAGGAAGAATGTCGTTGAGGAGAGTTGCTGCCATTGGAACAATGGCTAGTAGAATAGATTAGTTGATGGGGATAATGAAAACAATGTGAATCTGATTGGATGTTGTTGAAGAGGATAGGCGAAGAGGATTGACACCAAGACCTAATGTTGAAAGCGATGATGAAGAAGAATTTCAACCTGTTGAACACACTAGCGAAACCCTAGGAGGTGATGAAGAAGAAGAATTAGATCAAGTAAAGATGTTGCGAGCTATTTCAAAAATTGGAAAGAGGCCTAGAGTTGATGTGCCAAATTATACTGGTAATGTGAACGCTAAAGAATTGATTGACTGGATAAATGATATGGAAGAATATTTTGAATATGAGGAAATTGAATATCTGGAGAAGGTGAAATTTGCAAAGATAAAGTAGAAAGGACATGCTGCTATATGGTGGAAAGAAGTTCAGTTGGAAAGAAACTGAAGAGGGAAAGAAAAGATTACAAAATGGGATTGGATGGTGACAAAGTTGAAAAATGAGTTTATACCTACTGACTATGAGTTGGAGTTGTTGAAAAGATTGCAAAACCTGAGACAAAAGGAGAAATCTATGAAGGAGTACACTGAAGAATTTCATAAGATAATCATAAGAATAGAACATAGTGAAATGAGCAAGGAGAAAGTGGCTAGATACATCAATGGACTGAGATTGAACATTCGAGAGGAACTAAGCTTGGTAAGGATGACTTCTTTGGAAGAAGCATATTAGTTTGCCCTGAAAGTTGAAGAGAAGTTGAATAAAAGATATGATCAGAGACAGAGAGGAAGAGGAGGTAAATTTCAGAGGTAGGACTTATTCTAGAGGAGACAGATCACATCTAGAGCAGAACAAGTTTGACAGCCCATTGAAGAAGGATGACAAATATAACAATACTTACCGGAGAGATGACAAAAATTTTTACCGAAGAGGAAACCCTAATGCATACCGGAATGAAGGATACAGAAGAGAAGGAAGAGGATTAGATAAGAGAACATTTAGAGGTACTTGTTTCAAGTATGGAGGTGAAGGACATAGAGCATTTGAATGTAATCAAAGTAGTAAAAGTAAGAGGACAAAAAATAATGCAAGAGAAACCTATGTGGAAGAAGAACCTGTTGAATCACCCAATTCTGTTGGTAAACCAGAGAAAGGAGAATCACTTGTGATGAGGAGAGCACTATTTCAAGCAGAGATAAATGAGGAACCACTGTAGAGAAAGAGCTTATTCAAAACTAGATGCAAATCAAGAGGTAAGTGTTGTAAAGTTGTGATTGATAGTGGTAGTTTAGATAACCTAGTTTTAGAGGAGATGGTGACTAAGCTAAAGTTGGAAAGATTGAAACACCCTAAGCCCTATCAGATAGCATGGATTCAGGATGATCATAAGGTACTAGTGAGTGAACAATGTTTGGTGAAATTTCATATTGGATCTTATCGTAATGAAGTCTTGTGTGATATTATGCCTATGGATGTTTGTCATATCTTGTTGGGTAGACCTTGGCAATATGATAGAAAAGCTATACATGATGGGAGAAAGAATACATATACTATAACATGAAATGGAAAGAAAATTACTTTGATTCCTTTGGAGGATGATCCTAAAGATGTGGTATGTAAGGAACCTATTGTGACAGATAGGAGTAAGTGGTTGGACTATTTCATTCAAAAAGATATGTTGTCAAAGGAAGTTAGTTGTGCATACCTAGAAGTTCAATGAGAGATAATTTGATCAAGGAGAAGCATAGTGGCGCATTGGCAGGACATTTTGGCATTGATAAGACAGTAGCTTTGGTGAGTGAAAATTACTTTTGGCCTTAGATACATAAGGATGTTCAGATATTTGTGCAAAATTGTAGAGTTTGTCAAGTTGCAAAAGGAGGTAGTCAGAATACCAGATTGTATAAACCTTTGACAGTACTGAAGAGACCTTGGGAAGACATAAGCATGGATTTTATGATGGGATTTCCTAATATAGAGAGGACATGATTCAATATTTGTAGTGGTTGATAGATTTTCAAAGATAGCTCATTTCATACCTTGCAAGAAGACAACTGATGCAGTACATGTAGCTAACCTATTTTTCAAGGAGATTGTGAGATTGCATGGATTACCTAAGAGTATAATTTCAGACAGAGATACAAAGTTTGTTGGATACTTTTGGAGGACACTTGGGAAAAGATGAAGACAGACTTGAAGTTCAGTTCAACTTTTCATCCATAGACAGATGGACAGACAGAGGTAGTGAATAGGAGTTTGGGAAATCTATTGAGATGTTTGGTTGGAGAGAAAATTCAAAGTTGGAATTTGATTCTTTCACAAGCAGAGTTTGCATACAATAATTCAGTGAACAGGAACATCAGAAGAACACCTTTTGAGATAGTTACCGGAGTGAATCCTAGAGGAGTAGCAGAATTAAGAGATATTAGCATGGAAGAAAAGAGGAGTGCAAAAGCAGAAGAATTTGTAGATCACATGAAGATAGTGCATGATTAGGTTAAGAAGCATTTGGAGAATATGACTTATAAGTACAAAGAGAAGGCAGATGAGAAGAGAAGACATAAGGAATTTGAAGTTGAGATGAAGTGATGGTTTACTTGAGAAAAGAAAGATTTCTAGTTGGGACATATAAGAAGTTGAAGATGAAGAAGTTTGGACCTTGTAGGATACTCAAAAAATTTGATTCAAGAAATGCATATGAAGTAGAGTTACCGGAGACCTTGGGTATATCACCTATTTTCAACATTGCAAATCTATACGAGTATCATGAAGCAGAGTTCAGTGATAGCATGGAAGAAGACTTGAAGAACCAGTTACCACAACAAGCACCAGAGTAGATTGAGGACATTTTGGATAGCAGAGTTCGATGCAGCACCAGAGGAAGACAATACAAAGAATACCTTGTGAAGTGGAAAGGCAGACCGGAAGAAGATTCATCATGGATTTCTTAGGCTGAAGTGGACCATCTTGGTTCTCCTCTAGCCCCAACAAAGTGAGGGACTCACTTTTTCAATAACCCCAGATGTTTGATGTAGGAGCATCCCTGGTTCAAGAGCAATCCTGCATCAACCAAAAACATTTACATTCCAGTTTGTTTGCATTTCAGTTCTTTTCATTTCGTAGTTTAGTTTAGGCAGTTCAGTCAGAAGCAGTTTCAGTTTGTGGTCTAGTATTGGCATTTCACATCTTGTGGATCTGGACTTAGCATATACATTCATTCATCTACATCATATCAATAATGTAGATCATTTGGATCAGTTACTGGAAAGATATCGCTATCAGAAGTTAACTGTTTCTCAGAGTAGAGCATCTTGATATTCACTGGGAATCAGCTAAAGGAGAAGACTTGTGGATCTCAATGACACATCATTCAATGTCCTTTGGTTCATGGCCAACCTTCCCCAAGGGTCCGCACATTGTTCCATTCATTTGAGGAAGTGTTCTATGCATTTAGGTCTGACCTATCTGTGAACACGTTACAACTCTTCATTGGAGTTTGTG
The DNA here is from genome assembly GCA_027924645.1 of Cunninghamia lanceolata. NCBI lineage: Eukaryota > Viridiplantae > Streptophyta > Pinopsida > Cupressales > Cupressaceae > Cunninghamia > Cunninghamia lanceolata. The sequence continues at coordinate 408,000 of BSBN01000743.1, forward strand.
ACCTTCCTTGGCCGATGCAGAGGAATCTATTGGTTCGGATGAGATATATATTGATGTAATAGATCCTTAGGAAAGTAGTTATCAAGTTATTGAGCTCTAGATAGAGAGATTATTCATTTCTGGCAAGGAGCTTCAAAGCCTTATCTTGCGCTTGTATGTAATCAGGCCTGTGACCCCTAATTGTAAGCCCGCATGTTGTCGGCCTATCTCTATTTGAATTCTATGATATATTGAATGACTAAATCTGCATTTGCTTTATTTCTTTGAGTTGTTTCTGTTGTGTTTACTCTTTCTACATGGTCCAGACAGTTCATTCTGTGAACCCTCCTGTGAATGAACCAGTGTAACTCTACAATAGGTCTAGGTAATGAAGTTAAGTCTATAGTTCGTAGATTTTTTTGGTTGATAGAAGAAGATAACATTGTAAAATATGAAGATTATTGTACAATGATATGATCAAGTGAGTTCCACTCTTTTAGATGCTCAAATGCAACTTCATGGACTCTTCATATGAGGTGCATGGTGTGCTTTTGTTCCTCATGCACATATTTTTCTTGGAATGAGTGTTAGTCAAAATAGTGGGTCGATGAATTATGTGATAGAAACTTAAGGCCACTTAAAAGGTATCAACTTCCAAGAGCACTACAACTCATGCAAATGGAATCATCAGTTGACTTCGAAATATTTTAGATCTAGTTGAACTAGGTATTATAGATTCATTACTTAATGAAAATTAAAATATTTTAGATTATGATATAGTATTTTTGTATAATTCATTGAATTAATCTTTTTTGTGCAATTTAATGTAGGGCAAGTTTATGTAGTTATTGCAAATGAAGATAATGATGAAGGTATAAATTATTAATTATGTCATTGTGTTGGGAAAAAAAGAAATTGGCATCCCTTGTCTAGATGGAGAAAACATTGAGTATCCTACAAGATTGGTGGTTGTTACTGGAATATGGATTAGAAGGTGCCCAATTAAGAAGTTTGAGATGTGGTTGTTCAAGGACTTCGACACACATAGGATAATTCTTCATTATTCTAACATTGTTGTGGCATCTAATGTTCAATTGATCAAATAAAGGGGTAGATCATTGAATAAGAACTTGTGGAAAGTTCATGAGTCTGACTATGGAGCAATACTTAACACCATAAAGGTTAGAGTGGATCCATATGGTTCATTGGATTGAATTGGTGGAATGACACAAAGATATGTTATGTACACTTCTTAAGTTTTGTGATTTGAGTACATTTTTATTTTCTTTTCTTTATTTATTCCTAGTAGTGCTATTAATGTAGATTAGTGGTGTCAAACAAGCTTCCACATTCTCATGGTTGGTATTGTTAGTAGAGAATTTCATATTCTTAAAACAAACTCATAATAAACTACCATATCCTCATTTCACCTTCTATATATTTGAAATTATATGCTTAGTTAGAGAGAAAGAGAGTGGAAGTGAAGAAGAGAGGATGAGAGAAAATCATGTTGGATTTTCTACACCAAAACCTATTACCACCTTTCCTACACACTTCCTTCTCTTTATTATTTTCACAACAACTACTTTGGTATTCCTAACAGTTACCCTAACATTCCCAACACCCACTCTAAGTTCATTGTTAGATTTCCTTTCCTTGACCTTTCCTTCCATCCCATCCTTAGATTTTCTTATCCTATTCCATGCCTTCTCCTATTTCCCTTGCCTCCCTTCTTGCATCTTTTCTTGATTCTTACTTTTCTATTAGTATTTTTCTACCCATCCCCTTGTCCTTGATAAAATTTTAGTCTTCCTAAACTTAGACTCTTCTCATCTTTCAGTTGGTAATATCTTGGCTATATTCTTTCTTATATCCCACTTTCACTTATGTCCCTATGATTTGGAGACTCTCATGTCCTTTTATGTCACTTTGTCCATCACTATCTCCCCTCTACCTTCTCCTCCCTCTATTACACTTATTATACTCCTTTCTTTAAATGATGACATTTGTCTCTCTATTCCTTCCCCACCCTCTCCTTCTTCTATAAGCATTCCTACACCTATAAGCCATGATAGCATGATCATTCCATGTTCCTTAGAATGATTACTCTCCCTTTGAGCCTTATCTCTCCTACTTCCTACCATGTTGTACCTTTTTTTCTTTTTTTATAAGACCTCTCTTCCTTCAAATGATGGCATAATTAGTCTTGAGGAACCTATTACACATGATCATTAGGTTGCATTATTTCTATATGCTATATTATATGAGTTACATTATGATATTGATGTTGATGTTTCTCCTTATTCTTCTTTTTGTAGTCCTATATTAAGCCTTCCCCTTTAGACATGGATCCACTTCATTGTGATTCTATGCATGATCTCTCTTCCAAGACACCTTTACCAACTTCCCCTTCTATACATCCTCCTCAACAAGAGTATGACATATTATTCATAATCATGGTGCCTACATCATTCCTTGTGTTGATATATGACTAGACTAGAGATTATGATATATTATTCATAATCATAATGCCTAACCACCCATTAAATTTTATTAACTTTGTGTGCATAGATCCTTAAGTTTTGTGTTGGTCCCTATATATCTTCATCTATTCTATTCACTTTTATCACACTTCATAGCTATTCTCCTACTATGTACTTGTTATTTAGCAACTAGCTATCTCTATCACATGTTACTTACCTTTTCCTTTTTCATGGGAGCAACTCTATGATTATGTCATGTGATGCATTGCCTCAGATTGATCCCCTTTTCCTATGATCATACACATTTATCCTAGCATGTTACTATCTTGAGCACCACTTCTTTGCAAGCATCCCCTCTTCTAGTTAACTCATCTTTTGCAAGCATGATCTTGAGATTAAAGAATCTTGGATATTGCAATTTAGCATTTAGAGGGTTAATATCAAATGGCCTCCAATAGGGATCACTTATGAGCTAGAAATTTTTTAAGAGGTTGATGAATGAAATGTTAGTGAATGTGCTCTTGAGATCATCTCTGAGATCATGGGGCCAATAGGTTCTAAGGAGATGGATTGTAGAAATAGTGTGTCCATGTCATTTGATTGATTGAGTTGCATGGGTCTCTTTTCCTTCATCATTCTAGACTAACTCAAATAACCATAACAATTTAGTGTGCCCCTTTATACCCAACTGGATGGAAAACATTGGTCCTTCTAGGTTTGACACACTTATTGATCTATATGTAGAGGGGTTAGATAAATTAGGTTAAATCATATTGTTAGAATGTTGGTGTGGAGGGAATGGATTTTTATAGATCCACAAATTTTGAATTTTGAGGGGTATTGGGCCCCTGATGACTACCATTATTTGATCAATTAATAGGGCATCTTCTAGGGCTTCTTTGTAGGACTTGTAGAAATTTAGATATGGAGGTGGTTGAGAGTCCCCCTAGTTCAGATTATTTTGAGTAGTGACAAATGGATTGGAATGGGTTCATCATCTTAGAGACTATGGTCTTGTATTTAATTATGTCACATTTTGAAGTGGTTGCTTAACACCCTTGCCCTAAGTGCCTTAATTTGTTACACTAAGGAGGTAATAGATCCTCTTAGGTTGCTTTGTTAGATTGATTAGCATTTCATGCTTTACCACATTGGGGTGAGCTCTATTGATTTTATAATGGTATCCATGAATATACTTTAAAGACCTCACAAGAAAGTAGGTGGAGCTAGGATTATAATGCAACAAATGGTGCAAAAATATAAGTTCGCAGGTCCAAGTTATGGAGTTTTTTATGAAAGATGTGGTTTAGAAAAAATAAAATATTACTATAAATAGTAAAAAAAATAAAATGACTATTCATTTTAATTTACCTAATTTAGAGATTTTGGAGCACTCTAAAAATTATAGAGATCCAAAATGCTACATAGAAGAGACATCTAATTGCCAAGACTAGATGCATTAAGGCTTTGAATCAAGCACGATCTCGCATTGCATGAGGTAAGTCAAAAATTTAAAATTTAATACATTTTTTTCTTGCTTTCCACACATGATGGGGTCCACATGAAGTGATATTATCCTATTGGCACACTAGCACCTTTGGGATGCACTAGCATCCATATTTATTGCTAGTATCTTCTATACATGCTAGCATCCAAAAATGGTGCTAGGGTCTAAAAGGTGCACTAGCATCCATTAAGACCTTAAAAATTTGTGTTTTTAGATTAATAATTTTATGTTTTGATGACATAAAACTAATACAATGTAATTTGATGATTTGTATCCTCTTAGAATGAGTGGACACACTGAGGGCAACATCTTTTCATTTCTGTGAGACTGTCGCAGTATGTGGAGGTGACACTATTGTGGAGAGTGGGTGTATATTGGGTATACACCATGCTAGAGACAATTTCATGACTGCATGTTGATGGCTTTGATGGAGAGGTGGGATGCAAATGCCTCTATCTTCTATCTATTGATAGGAGAGATGATTGTTATGTTGGAGGATGCTTACCACATCCTAAGATTGCTATTTTGAAGGTGTATGGTGTAGATCTTTGAGCAACGATCACTTACAAATGTGCAAGTGAGACAAATGTATGCAATTGGTTGGATCATGCCTAGTAACACCATGGAGAACATCTACATACAATGGTTAGAGTAGGGAGGAGCTCTCATTCCTCTAGTTAGACACATGCTCATTGCTAGCATTATGCCAAATGGGTGAGATTTGCACCTTCATGGTGGCATCATCCATGCAATTAGAGTGATGGAGGAGCATGAGAAAATATTCATGTGAGGTTAGAGCATGCTCAGTGACACCATTAGGCACATCTACATACAGTGGTTAGAGAAGGGAGGAGCTATCATTCCTCTAGTCAGACACATGCTCATTGCTACCATTGCCCTATGCATTATGCTAGATGGGTGAGACTCACACCTTCACAGTGGCATCGTTCATGCAATAGAGTGATGGAGGAGCACAAGACAATGCCCATATCAGTTCAAAGCATGCTCACCCACTTATACTATGAGGGCCTTAGTCTTATGATCTTCACGCTCCTACAAGTGTGGGCATTCAAGAACATTAGGTGCACGTAGCTAGTATGTTGGGAATTAAGATGTCTCAACCTTTGCAATTTCCTAGCATTTATTATTTAATTGTATTTATTTTTTTCCTATTATTGTAATTTGTATGCAAATCTTATTTTGTCACTTTGTGGGAGTTGGCACTGTGATGTTGTTGATATGTGCCAGACAACTGAGAGGGGGGGTGAATCAGTTGCCACAAAAACTTCAACACTTTATGTAATTAAACATTCATCACTTATCCACAATTATTATACTTTAACAATGAGTGCATGAAATCAAAAACTTAACCACAGATACAACATCAAACACAAGAGACACTAGATTTACGTGGAAAACCCCAAGGTGGGGAAAAACCATGGAGAGGATTAACTCTCAATATATATTGCAATCTTGAAATAGTGATGTTCAGGCTTGGTCACCCCACAGGCCTAAACATACTGGCTTACTACCATGAAGAACAACTAGGTCTAGTAGGCTCACTGCCTCAACCCTAAACCTAGCAAGATTACAATAAGGGTTGTTAAACCCTACTGGTGGCTTACTGCCAGATTCACTACCACGATCAACACCTTTCTTTATTGTGAATAAACAATTCCTCATCTCTCCTCTTCCTTTGCCTTGCTCTTCTTCTACTTTGCTCTTCCTCTTCTTTCCTATGCCTCTTCTCTTCTCTGCCTTTGGACCTTTCTTAATATATTCTCATTTTTTCTCAAGGACAACTTTTTCACAACTTAGCTACAAGTAGTTATACACTACATCAAACTTGGAATGATCATCAAGGTCGGCATCAACCATTGGAACAATCTCTAAGGTCGGTATTACAAACATTTACAAAATAGATCCTGTTGACTTTTTCTTCTGAATCAGCATTAGGGTTTGCCACTTCTAATGCACAGGAAGATTCAGCCAACTAAATACAGGAGGTTGTGTGAGTTGCCTCCCCTTCACTTCTAGTTCTGCCGCACCAAGGGGGGTATCCCTATAACTCAAGATGTAACCTTGACTAGCTCAAAGATAGAAAGATCTAACTTGACAACAACAGGCAGAATACTCTCATGTATGGACCAAGATCTGTATGATAGATCACAAGGCTGGCAACATTCTTGGACATGATGTCTGGTTGGGTATGAGAGCATGCAGGGGGTTCCTAATCCTACTCCTACAACTAACAGGTGGAAGTATGAAATGGTTTAGTTTGAATTTTGGATGCAAAGCTGGACATGGTGTATAACCTCAACACAGAGCTAGATTGGTGCCTATCCAGGGCTTGGAGTCGGTAGACATACACCTGTGAATGATCAGCATGAATAGCTAAAACTGGATTTCAGGGGGATACACATGATATCTGCCTTACAGATATCTCCCAATAAAGAGTGTTAAGCTGTCTATACTTATGGCATCCCTATTGCAGTAAGAAAGATACATGCAAAACTGGAGACAGAATCAGCATAACACATGCAAACACAGCATTATTCATATAAGATTAACCATGAAATCAGTGGATTCATGCCAAATCGTACAACAGGAGATACATAAACTCACAAGTTTTGCTGCACAGAGCAACCAAAACCAGTTGTATCTTATTATAGAGCCAAAATGTCCAGTTTTCAACAACCAAAAATGAGTAACACTTCCTGCTTATAACAGCCAGGTAGCATACCACAATAATTAATTACATGGTTCACCAAAAATCCCGCCAGATACACAGTATTAGAAAAATGGCGCTCAACACATTACCAGATTGGCGCCCAAACATGAATGCAGTAGGTAGGGGAGGAGACAGGAAGAAACCTCAAGCCCTGCGCCACTGTCCGTTGATGTACACCTTCAATCAGGTACCAGATCCGTCCATACCTCTGCAACCTTCGCCATTAATGGCGCACCAACCCGCGACCTTGGGAAAACGTCAAACAGTCAATCGCAACCATTTCCCGCCAAAATACCTCATCGTGATATTTCAAATATGCAGGATATCAATTATCCCACATGCACCCCGCGGTGACCTTTTCATCACTTTATATACTAGGCCACGAGCATATATGATGTCAGTGCTTTTGCTCCTGACGACACTAGTATAAGACTTCATCATCATTATCCTTCAGCAGCATGATATCCTGTCGCTTGAAATATCACCCTGACGTTAGCATCATCATCGCAATATCATTTGCATGATAATCGCCTTCATCGGCACAACCTGATGCATCGGAGGAAGATCCTCCTGCTTAGTCGATACCAAACGTCTGGCCAATGAACATCCTGATGACGTCACCGTCATATCCTGCTGACGTCATCTGCATATCTGCCTACTACGCACCTCCTCATATCCGGATGATGTCATCATCATGTTTGCAAATATTGGGGGATCTTCATAAGATGAGTAATGTTAGAAATATGACCCCCCGGACCTTGATGACGTCACCACCACATGTCGGCATCAGGATGATATTCGGAAGATAACCGGATATTTGGAAATATCATCCTGATGCACAAATATCATGCTGCACTATAGCTCCGCTATAAGATCGGGGTGATATATGAATATGACAGATATTTGAAATGATCACCCCCCACTGGATAATGCATGAAGCTGACAGGCGGATATCTCCCTGATATCAGCATCATCACGATGCTGGAACATACATCCGGGTGATATGAAAATATCACCCCCTCCTTCGGAAATATCATGATGCAGATAGGCAGAGAAATAGATATCACCCTGACATAAGAATGACGTCAGCATCATCAGGATGATAAAACAATGAACATGAAGTGATACAACAACATCAGGATGATATTGACTAAGATCATCTTGACGTTCAAAATATGATGACCACGATGAATATCGGGTCGCACTTAGAACTTTACAGCAACATCATCAGGATGATCTTAACAAAGATCACCCGATGTTAAAATATCACCCCAGCGAAAGATCATGCAGGTAGACAATATGATGACCCTCACAAGCAACACGGCGATAACCGGAAATATGATGATGATGATGACGACCCTCCTAAAGAAAAATAGGTCGGGTTGAACAACTTAGAAAATAACCCCTTCAGAAGATCGGGGTGACATCATCATCATATAAGGGCAGGGTGATAATTGGAAGATCACCAGATATTTGAAAAATCACCCCCCGCAAGAAAATCAGGGCACACTGTAGCTCATCAGCAGGATCGGGATGATATCCAAACATCACCCGATATTGAAACATGATGATCCTGATGAAAAACCAGTTGACAGAAAACATGATGATGCTGACCACCATCGAAGAAAATATGATGATGATGATTTCCTCCTCAAAGAAAATATGATGATGCAGCTGAAAAATGCTGAGGAGTCCCAAAGACTTAGAACTTTTTGGATTTTTTGGGAAGGTGCCTGCATGAAAATTGCTCAAAAACTGTCAGTCAATTCAGGCACTAACAGGTCCTAACCTATTGCAACATCATGCAAAGGGAATGAAATGTGGATCACGTCATGCCTTAGCTAAGACTCAAACACGCTTCCACACCACAACATGCTTCCACAATCTTCTAGAGATCTCTGCAATCACTGGGATCATCCAGGTCGGCCAAGACTGGCTACACGCTACATTATCTAGGAACAATCTTCACACACCATCTCAATTTCTTAATACAGACCAAAGTCCAAATAGGAACATGATTAGGAGACATCCACAAGAATTCTATAATCATCAGGAGAAACCGCATGAACCTTAACCACTTTATTCATAGGAATCTTCTCACCAGAGTACATGAACTTTAGTGTCTTCAACTGTCATAAAAGAAAGATACCTTGTGGACCACCAAACCATGAACCATTGCAACTGTCGGCACTTATCATCATCCTAGACTTCCCTCTAGAACTGCATAGCAAAATACTTTATTGTGGAGGAATGCGGAGCCAAATACTGTCTTCCTATCTCAACTAAACTTACAAAAAAAGTAGGCTTCACTCTGGTAAACACAACTCACTCAGATCTTCATACAGATGGCATAGACCTAAAATGTAGCATCCTCAAACATACCTCTAACTTACTTCCAATCCACAGTCCACAATCTTCAAGTAGGAATAAATGTGGAGCAGTTTACCGGACTATTCTTCAGCATACAATTCACTGTCTGTACTGCACTTCTTTGTAACTCACTTGTTTCTTCCGGATAGGCTAACTTTCTCAATATCCTCAACATACAAGTCTTCTAAACAAGTAATGGAATAGGATATAGTTGACACCAATGACAACAAGAATATGTTGACATCAATGACAACACCGATTAGGCACATACTTGCAACAATCTCCCCCTTTGTCATTGATGGAAACATATGATGTGAAAAACTGTAATAGCCATCAAGACAAAATTCTCCCCCTTTCTCTTTACACACCTACACTCTTTCTTTCTCCAAAATTCTCCTCCTTTCTCTTATACATCTGCACTCTTTCTCTTACACATCTGCACTCTAAGTTTTTCAAATGACTTCTCTCCCCCTTTGACATCAATGGCAAAGGGCACATACTTGCACTCTTCTTCTTTGATCTAATCTCTTCTCTAAACTTTCTGACTACTCCCCCTTAGAAGTAGCCCTAAAAAGCATCAATCCATACCTCAGAACACCTCTAGACTAATGCACCATTGTGCTTCTTAGTTTAGAGCAGGAGGGGTGATGACCCCTAACCTTTCTCTGAGATACTCAAAAGTATCCTTGGGAAAAGGCTTGGTAAAGATGTCTGCAATCTGATCCTTGGTAGAAACATACTCCAACTTGACTTCATTCTCTATCACTTTTTCTCTCATAAAGTGATACCTAATGGATATGTGCTTGGTCCTTGAATGCATCACTGGGTTCTTTGATATGTTTATGGCACTTGTGTTGTCACAAAAGATTGCAATAGGTTCTTCATACACAACTTTGATGTCCTTCAGAGTCTGCTTCATCTAGAACACTTGAGTGCAACTGCATGCTGCTGCAATGTATTCTGCCTCTTTAGTAGACAGGGATATTGAATCTTGTTTCTTACTCAACCAAGATACTAATCTTTTTCCCAAGAAGAATGCACCTCCACTTGTACTTTTTCTGTCATTCACATCTCCGGCCCAATCTACATCAGTATATGCATTGAGAACAAAGTCACTATCCCTGGGGTACCACAAACCATAATCTATTGTACCTTTTAAATATCTTAGAATTCTCTTAACTACCATCACATGTGATTTTTTGGGTTCTGCCTAAAATCTTGCCACAAGACACACTGCATGCATTATGTCAGGTCTAGTTTGAGTCAGATAAAGTAATCCTCCAATCATAGATCTATATTTTTTCTGGTCTGCCAAGGGTGAGTTATCATCTTTGCTCAACTTACAACTAGTTATCATAGGTGTGCATACTGGTTTAGAGTCTTCCATCCCAAATTTCTTTAACAACTCTTTTACATACTTAGACTAAGAAATGAAGACACCCTTATCTAATTGACTTATTTCCAGACCTAAAAAGAAGTTCATCTCTCAAAACATAGACATTTCAAATTCACTTTGCATTTCTCTAGCAAAAACTGAGCACATACCTTCATTGCCTCCAAAAATAATATCATCAACAAAAACTGCAACAATTAGAGTTTGTCCATCATTGATCTTGAAGTAGAGATTACTATCTGACGTACCTTTATTGAACCATATCTGTATCAGGTACCTATCCAACCATGCATACCATGCCTTGGGAGCTTGTTTTAATCCATACAATGCTTTCTTCAATTTGCATACCATGTCCCCTTGTTCTGATGACTAAAATTCTTTTGGTTGTTCAATATAGACTTCCTCTTCCAACTCTCCATTTAAGAAGGTAGACTTCACATCCATTTGATAAACCTTGAAATCTTTGTATGCTGCAAAAGCTAGAAACATCCTTATTGCTTCAATCCTTGCTACTAGAGAAAAAGTTTCTTCAAAGTCTATTCCTTCAACCTAAGCGTATCCTTTGCATACCAATCTTTCTTTGTTTCTTACCACTTCACCATTCTCATTCATTTTGTTTTTGAAGACCTAATTTGTACCAAATACATTCTTTTCTATTGGTCGGGGAACAAGATCACAAGTCTGATTCTTTTCTATCTGCATCAATTCTTCTTCCATGGCCTTTATCCAATTCTCATCTTTACATGCCTCATCCATAGTTTTAGGTTCAATCTTAGAGATCAGATAGAAATTTACTTGTTCTTCTACAACTTTTCTTCTGGTTAAGATCCCTTTGCTCTTATCTCCTATGATTTGATTCTTAGAATGACCGATTCTTACATATCTTGGAGTTTTGGTAGCACTTACCAGAGCTTGTTCTTCTTCATCTATGTTGTCTTCATGTTGCACCACTTCTAAAGCATTTGGATCATCTGACTCATAGCCACTTGGTTCTGAAGACCTTTCTTTACACTCATCAACTTTGACATTTGCACTTTTAATGATTTTATTCAGCCTCTTATTATAGCACCAGTAGGCCTTACTCTTGGTGGAGTAACTGTTGGCAAGAGACATTATATGGATTCATGATTGTTGTCATTGATGCCAACAAAGTTCATCCCACACATCCGCAGGACATGGTGTGTCTCTACCGGAAGTCAGAATGAAGAATGTGGTGGTCCGGTAAAGAAGAACAGAGCATGTGGCAAGGTCTGACAGACAGGTCCGGATCTCTCAGAGTAAATATCTTGGTGAAGTGTGGATTTGGGGAAGTAAAGAGTACTACCTTGAGTGATAGATTCCAAGGTTTTAGCTTCCGGTGATAGATGAGGTAAAAGATATGAATACTTGAGTACCAGGTTCCTAAGTGACAGTGTGAACAGAGGAAGAACTGACTGACTGAACATCAGACTATTTTCTGGATGCATTTTTGATGGTGGTAAAGGTTATGAAGACATGAATTCTGTTTGGCTGACATGATTAATGATTTCTACAAGTATATGCTTGATCTGCATTACTTGATGTGCAAGGATTCAACCGACAGAACAGAGTTTGTGAGAAGATTGACTGTTCCGGGTGCCGACTAGAAAGATAATGAAATCACTTGTGCGGATATATATAAAGGATGGATTTAGTTGTGAGAAGTGGTGTGGTGACATGTGATATGTGAATAAAAGTAGAGCAGAGTAGAAACAGTTAGGAAGGTCCGGTATTTGAAAGGAAAGCAGCATAAGAGAAGAGGAAAGATGAAGTGCAGCAGATCACTATACTGAGCCTAACCGGAACTGAACTCCAGCATATGTGGATGCTACCAATCAGTTCAAGTATTGTATAACACTCTTTTGTAGGCAGTGTGTCTCTTGTAGGCAGTGTGCCTCCTTGTGAGCAGTGTGCTCGGGCAGTGAGCCCTAATTGGCAAGTGCCATTTTGTAATTCCTTATTCTTCTAACAGAGAATAATCTTTGGGTTAATCACCCCGTGGTTTTCTCCCTTAACAGGGTTTCCACGTCAAAAATATTGTGTCATGTGTATCTCCATTTCATGGTTATGTTTGCTTGTTTGAATTAATGCTACATTAATTAATAAGAAAGTTCAGAAAGAAGAAATAATTTAGATAACTGATTCACTCCCCCTCTCAGTTATCAACAATTGGTATCAGAGCTAAGTTCCTCCTAACAGAGCCTAACAGCTTGAGGAAGATCTGGGAGTTCAAATGGATGCATATGGTTTAAGGGAGCAACTCAAGACTGCCCTTGATGATCTTGAACAGTCAAACTCTGAAGTCAATGAATTAAAGGAAAGACTCAAACAAGCTAATGATTTCATGAGAGAACTAAAAGACAAATTAAGTCTTTCTATGAAAAAGAGAAAGGAGTTGCTTCAGCACTTGGCAAGACAAGGTGAAGCTAATGATGCAAATGAAGAGTTGACTGAAAAAACTAAGTTATGTGAAAAGTTACCAAAAGAAGTCATTATGGTAAGACATGAAATGGAATCAGGAGTTATAAAGTTTACTCAAGAGATTGAAGAGAAAAGAAAAATAGAAGATAATCTAAGACAATCTCTCAAGGAGAAATCAGAAGATTGCCACCAAATGGATAGAATTATCAGACATCTTGAATCTGATCTTGAAGATGCTAAAGAAAATGAAGAAAAACTTGAGGATCAAATTGTCTCTCTTAAAAGGGATCTTCAATCAACAAATGAATATAAAGAGAAATTCAAGATAAGTTCTACTCAACTTGAAGTTCTTCTTGGAAGTCAGAAGAGGGCAGATGACAAGTGTGGTTTGGGATATGAGAAAGGAGAAAGCTCTGGATCAGGTCAGCAGAATTTTGGACCAGAAAATCCAAGGATCAGGCCTAGAAGACCTCCGGTAAGACAACCCAATGCTCAAAGATATCCATCCTTCAATGGATACTACCACAGCTGCAATCACTTTGGTCACAAAGCTAATCAGTGCAGAAAGAGAATGAATCAGACTAATTCATCCTTCTCTAGACAGTGTTTTAACTGCAAAAGGTATGGTCACAAGTCTCATGAATGCAGAAATATGCAAATGAACAAACCATTCAATGGTAGATGCTTTGCATGCAATAGAGTAGGTCATATGGCTAATCAATGCAGATCAAGAGGACATCAGTCAAATATGCAAAGAAATGTTGTTTGCCAAATCTGTAATAGGTCCGGTCATAATGCAAAAGTCTGTAGAAGCAAGAATCAGGACAAAAGAGGTCCGGTATATCATTATCAAAATCAAGATAAGGGTAAACAAAAGATGAATGCGGATGAAGTTAAAAATGAGATGAGCAAGATTTGGGTGAAGAAAAGTACTAAGAATGTAGAGGTTGGATTTGCACCAGACTCTAGTGCTGATATTCCTTCTGGAAACTGAAAAGTGAGCTCTGGCTCAGGGGGAGACACAAAGAAAACCTTGTTCCCCCAACCAGTCAATTGGTGCCAGAACTGGCACAAGGAGAGTTGCGGATTGAAGGAGTCATAAGGGATATATTCAAACAAACTGTGGTTAAGATTTGGAAGATCCGCAAGATGTTTAAAGATCAGGGTTGATCCGGTTCGTCAAAACACCTGAATAAGGCAAACCAGAATAATGTAGGTCAAGCATTTATTGCAATCTGATATTAGGGCTCACAGAGCAATATAAGGGTTTTTCATTAATCACTCGTTCATTCTGCACTCAAGAAGAAACTAAAAGCAGAGCTCTACAACAAAATTCCTCAAGTTCATCAAAGATCACTTGTAGAAGTCATTACTTCCAGAGATCAATCCAACCAACACCGTGAAACTGATAGGTGCAAAAGGTATTTTCCTTTTCAAATATCTCACTGCAAATCTCTTGATAATGGGTACTCTGAATATTGCAAAGATTTCTGATAGACCTTGCCCTACATTTAAGAAACATCCATACAAATCCTTGGAGGTAGACCCCCTAGGTGCATTTTCCAGTGTTCCGCATGGTGTTTTGCACACCGAAGATATTAGGGTTTATATACATGCAAATGTTGAAGAGTTTGGGGAATTCAAACTAAGAGATATCTATCACAAAAAACTGTTAGATGATTCATTTGAGCTCAAACACCAATACATAGACCTCCAGAACAAGCACTTTGCACAATACATATATTTCCCCTGTTTTACAGAGGATGAATGGGTTAGGTACATTTTGAGCAGAATACATGACAATTTCATGTGGTTAAATGGACCATTCAAGATCACTAAAGATGCCATCAGGGCAGTTACCGGACTACACTCATCCGGTGGGATTCCTGTTCTTAAATCTGTAAAGAACCAAACTGTGAGTGAGGCTACTGGATCTAAGTTTGACAACAGAGCAATGACAGTAGATGACATCACTGATCCGGATGTCAAGTTTGCTTCTATGATCATTGGATATAAGATATATCATTCTAGCAGAGAAAATTCTGTACTTGGAACTACCATCTATACTGCTTATGAAATGCTAAGAAAGGATGCAGACTATGATCTTTGCCAGCTTCTCTTGAACCAACTCATGGAGAATCTGTAGAAAATAAAGAAAGATAAAAAGAATTCATTCAAGTATGGTGGATTGATATTGTTCTTATTCTTCTACTTTATGAATGAGCTTCTCGGATCTAATGGCTGGGTATGGGAGAATGATAGACCAGTAGCTATCCAAGTCAGAGATTATCTACATGGACTTGGTGACAACAAAGCACAAAATACAGCTCTGTGGGGATATTTCAAGAACTTTCAGAACATGATGCAAGCAAGAGAAAGGATTCCCTAGTCTCTTGTTGAGAAATACAAAGACACAATTTGCTTTATGGTAGAGACTAATCAGTGCCTAATGGAGGTAGTAGAACCAAGAACTGTATGGATCATGCGCATGGGGTATGAGGTTGATGAACAAATTGTGGAGTTGCATGTTCAACACATGCTAAGTCAGCCTAAGGATCCAAAAGAAGAAAGGTTTGGAACCTTTAAGGAGCTGAGTATAAAAATTCATGTTGAACTTAGAGAACCAGAGATCAAGAGGAAGGTGAGAAAAGAAGTAGAAAATATTGCTCAAGGCCTTGGCATCTCAAAGGAGGCACTTGATGCCCACAAGAAAAGCAAGGAAAGTGCTCCGGTAGAAACCTCCACCCAGACCAGATCATCAAAGAGATCTGCACCTGTCACATCCAAAAGCTCAAGAACATCAAAACTGAAAGTCCAGGCATCTGGCAAAAGAGAGAAAAGATCCAAGACAAAAGCCACAAGGGCTTATACAAGTCAAAGAGATGAAGAGGAAACCAAATCAGATGAGGGGGTAAAGGAAATAAAGAAGTAGAAGAAGAAAGGATCCGGTAAACCCTCCATAGGCCAAGACAAGGAAGAAATGGTAGAGGAATTTGTTGAAAAGCCCACCCTGTCTCTAAAAAGAGTAATCAAATCAGTCACTGTGGATGGAAACCTTCAACCAATGGCCGAATTCTATGATGATTACAATGAGGCTGACCAAAAGATCCTGCAAGAAGCTACAATCAGGTATCTGAACATATACAATAAGGCTTTCATTGAGATTATATCTCTAATTCTTAAGAGCCTAGAAAAGGAGTTAGAAATAAGAAAGAACAATGCCATGGCAAAAGACATTGAGATCCGGGAACAGATAGCTATTCAGCTATATCCTACAATCGATCCCAAAATAATGAATATGATATTCAAAGATTGCAAGGATGAATCAGTTCATGCTTGGTGAAACCAACAAGGTGGCAAAAGAGACTGAAGAGATTCTCTGGAATACTCTTAAAAAGTTCAACATTCCTATCACAAAGGACTCCGGTAAGAGCTCTGAATCCCCTATTCTGGAAGAAGTGGCTCATGGACAAACAAATATCTTTCCTCTGATTTCCCCTATAGCTTCTGGATCTAAAGGAGAAGACACAATACAGGAGAAAGAAGTAGGAGTGAAGGAAAAAGAAGCCGACAGTACCAAGGCTGCAGAGAAAGAGAAGACCCCAATAGAGAAAACCACAACTGATAGTGGTAAGGATGTAGAAGGAGAGAAAGCTCCAAGGGATAGCCCTAAGACTGCAGAAGTAAAGAAAAATCTGTCTCTGGCAAGAGACACTGCACAAACTATCCAAGAATTCCTGAACAAAGAAACAATGGAGATTGATGAACCGGAGCTTCTACAAGGTCCATTCAATTTTGATTCTCTTTCTCCGGTACAAACTATGAAGATAGCCTCATTCGCTAATGCAAAAGTGAAAGAAAAACTCCTAAAGTCTCATATGGAAGACTATGAGTTGATCGAAACTGCTTCCGGAGTGCTGGAAAAGATCATGCCATCTTTTCAGAAGGATCCCACAGCCTCCTCTTCTGGTAATCTCAAAACCTTAGTCAGCAGTGTTAGTACACATTTTGATTCTCTAGAAAAATTAGCTGAAGAAAAGGTCCGGAAGGAGTTTTTGGATAAAAGATTCTCTGAGGTACAGGGTTTGATTATTAATGATAGAAGAAACATGAATATTGGAATAAAGAGCCTAGAAAACACTCTTAAAGATGGAGGAGAAATGTATAAATTTTGTTTATCATGGTCCAAAGTAACACTGGACATTGAGAAGAAAATAAAAGAATAGGAGGATAAACTATCAAACCTATCAAAGAATTTTGATCCTCTCTCTTCCTCTATAACAAATTAAGAATGTCAGACTATCGCAATCTTGAGTGAAATCAAGAAATTGGAGAAGGAAAGAAAAAATAGAATAAGCAGGTTGAGTGAGCTCAGGGGGTTAATTGTCCATGACCATAAAAGAAGCCCAAATTACAGCCCAGACCAATGATCTGATAGATCTAAAAAGGGCAGATGTGTTTGCATTCCTGTTGAGTGGGCATATCTCAATTTTGGATAGGATGAAGCAGAGTTGGGCGACAGAAGTTGTACAGTTGAAGAACACTTTTGCAGACATACTTAAGTATATGTAAGTACAACTTGTATATATATACTTATGCGACTAAATATAGTTAAATTTTTGAAAATTTTGGTATGCGGACCCTACCCTTTGCCATTGATGTCAAAGGGGGAGTGAGGAGCAGTGAAAAATGAGGAATTCAACTAAGGGGGAGCTCCAGAAAATGTATATAAAGATAGAGCATCAGTCAAGGGGGAGCATAGTGTAAACACTTAGTCATTTTTTACTAAGTGTTGCCATCAATGCCAAAGGGGGAGATTGTTGGCAAGAGACACTATATGGATTCATGATTGTTGTCATTGATGGCAACAAAGTTCATCCTACACATCCATAGGACATGGTGTGTCTCTACCGGAAGTCAGAATGAAGAATGTGGTGGTCCGGTAAACAAGAATAGAGCATGTGGCAAGGTCCGACAGACAGGTCCAGATCTCTCAGAGGAAGTATCTTGGTGAAGTGTAGATTTGGGGAAGTAAAGAGTACTACCTTGAGTGATAGATTCCAAGGTTTTAGCCTCTGGTGATAGATGAGGTAAAAGATATGAATACTTGAGTACCGAGTTCCTGAGTGACAGTGTGAACAGAGGAAGAACTAACTGACTGAACATCAGACTATTTTTTGAATGCATTTCTGATGGTGGTAAAGGTTATGAAGACATGAATTATGTTTGGTCGACATGATTAATGATTTCTACAACTATATGCTTGATCCGCATTACTTGATGTGCAAGGATCCAGCCGACAGAACAGAGTTTGTGAGAAGATTGACTGTTCCGGGTGCTGACTAGAAAGATAATGAAATCACTTGTGTGGATATATATAAAGGATGGATTTAGTTGTGAGAAGTGGTGTGGTGACATGTGATATGTGAATAAAAGCAAAGCAAAGTAGAAATAGTTAGGAAGGTCCGGTATGTGAAAGGAAAGTAGCATAAGAGAAGAGGAAAGATGAAGTGCAGCAGATCAGTGTACTGAGCCTAACTGGAACTAAACTCCAGCATACGTGGATGCTACCAATCAGTTCTAGTATTGTATAACACTCTTTTGTAGATAGTGTGTCTCTTGTAGGTAGTGTGCCTCCTTGTGAGCAGTGTGCTCGGGCAGTGAGCCCTAATTGGCAAGTGCCATTTTGTAATTCCTTATTCTTCTAATAGAGAATAATCTTTGGGTTAATCACCCCATGGTTTTCTCCCTTAACAGGGTTTCCACGTCAAAAATATTGTGTCATGTGTATCTCCATTTCATGGTTATGTTTGTTTGTTTGAATTAATGCTGCATTAATTAATAAGAAAGTTCAGAAAGAAGAAATAATTTGGATAACTGATTCACCCCCCCTCTCAGTTATCAACAGTAACCAAGGAATATTCTTTCATCACATCTAGCAGCCTAAATATTCTTCTCTTTTGATATAACATCTGCTACAAAAGACTTTGAAATATTTCACAATAGGAACTCTATCATGCCACAATTCATAGGGAGTTTTTGTACTGTTACCTTTTACTTGAACTCTATTTAGGATATATACTATGGTGTGAATTGCCTCTCTCTAATATGCTTTCAGAAGATGAGCTTCCTTCATCATGGTCTAGCAGCTTCTGGAACTGTTCTATTTTTCCTTTCAAAAACTCCATTTTGTTGTGGAGTTCTGGGCACAGATAGTTGTCTCTTTATTCCATGCTCTTCACAAAAGAAATTAAATTCATTTGATGTGAACTCTCCTCCTCTATCAGATCTCAAACATTTGATTTTCAAATCCATCTCATTTTCAACCATTTCCTTAAATTCCTTGAATTTATCTAGAGCTTCAGCTTTCTCTTTTAAGAAGGTGACCGAAGTCATTCTAGAATAATCATCAATGAGAAGCATGAAATACCTATCTCCTTGCAAACTTCTTAATCTGGTAGGTCCACACATATGCACTAGCTCAAGTAGTCCTCCAACTGATTGATCCTTGCTTTTGAAACTTGTTCTTGTCAGTTTCCCAAATTGACACTCCTTGCAAACTGGATTAGCAGGCTTCACAAGCTTAGGCAAATCTCTAACAATCTGTGCAGTACTTATCTTCATAATATTATCAAAATTTATGTGACACAACCTTCTATGCCATAACCAAATCTCATCAATCTGAGTCAACAAGCAATAGTTCTCAGTTCCTTTCAAGTGATAGATATTACCTCTGGTCTTCTTACCAGTTGCAATGACTGTTCCAAAGCTTTCCTTGATTTTGCATCCATTGTCCTTGAAGCTTAAGTCATAGCCCTTGTCACACATTTGACCCACACTCAAAAGATTGTGTTTTAATCCTTTCACATACAAGACATTTTTAGTATTATGCTTGCCATCAAAAGAAATAGATTTTTTTCCACAAATCCTACCAGTTGTATCATCTCCAAACCTCGCCAATCCACCATCATATCTCTCCAAACTTACAAACTTACTTTTGTCTCCAGTCATGTGGTGAGATCAACCACTATCAATAACCCATTCATCTTTGTGCTTGATGACCTAAGTAGCCAAAGCACTTTCCACTAGTTTTTCTTCCTTCATACAACTAGAAGAATTAGTAGACACAAGATCTTCCTTAATAGCAATGAACAAGCATTCATCTATAGAGGAATTAGCATTATCTGGTTCACCATTATTTGATACTCCATCAAAATCTTCAACATAATAACACTTCTTTTGGGTCCTAGGCCTGTTCTCATATCATCTTCTATTTCTTTCAATTCTTTTAGGACATCTGGAAGCAAAATGACCTACTTTACCACAAGAAAAACATTTGAAAGGTAATTTGCCTTTATACTTAGTGGATCCTCTTTGCAGCCTGTCCACAAGGTTGGCTTCAACTTCATCTATCTCATCATCGGATTCTACCTTATACTTTTCTAATCTGGAAGTACTTCTAGGAGTACTGGCTTTGAAGACAGTCTCAACTTTTGGTAGAGCATCATCTAACTCCCTCATTTAAAAAGAAGTAAGCTTACCAAGCAACTGATCCCTGTTAACTATTTTTACTTGCATGAATTCTTCAATTGCAGCTACCTTGTGATAGTAGGACTTGGGCAGAGATCTGAGTATTTTTGTGAATATGTCTATGGCTTTTATCCCTGTAACAAGTTCATCAACTCTTTGCATAAACGCTGATATGTTTTCATCATTGTTCATCTTCAATCTTTCATATTTCACTTTCAGACTTTGTAACTTGACTTCCTTCACATAGTCATCTCTTTCATACAGATTTATCAACTTTTCCCATACCTTATTTGCAGTTTCAAGATCTACCACTTTCATCAGTATTGAGTTGGTTAATGAGCCTAGAAGAGCATCCCTTACCTTGATATCTATCTCATATTCTTTGATTTCATCTTTAGTCATCGGACCATTTTGAGGTATGGTGTATTCTGTTTCTACAACTTTCCAAACTTTGATACCAAGAGAAAGAAGATGTCTTTTCATCTGAGCCTTCCATAGAACATAATTAGTTCCATCAAAATGCGGTGCTTCCTTCTTGTAAGACATTTTGGATCTTCCTCAAGCTGTTAAACTTTATTCAGAGGAACTTGGCTCTAATACCAATTGTTGATATGCGCCGGACAACTGAGAGGGGGGGGTGAATCAGTTGTCGCAAAAACTTAAACACTTTCTACAATTAAACATTCATCACTTATCCAAAATTATTATACTTTAACAATCAGTGCATGAAATCAGAAACTTAACCACGGATACAACATCAAATAGAAGAGGCACCAGATTTACGTGGAAAACCCCAAGGTGGGGAAAAACCATGGAGAGGATTAACTCTCAATATATATTGTAATATTGAAATAGTGATGTCCAGGCTTGGTCACCCCACGGGCCTAAACATATTGGCTTACTGCCATGAAGAACAACTAGGTCTAGTAGGCTCACTACCTCAACCCTAAACCTAGAGAGATTACAAGAAGTGTTGTTAAACCTTGAGGGCTGTTAAACCCTATTGGTGGCTTACTGCCAGATTCACTGCCACGATCAACACTTTTCTTTATTGTGAATAAACAATTCCTCAGCTCTGCTCTTCCTCTGCTTTGCTCTTCCTCTTCTTTCCTCTACCTCTTCTATGCTCTACTTTTGGACATTTCTTAATATATTCTCATTTTTGCTCAAGGACAACTTTTCCACAACTCAGCTACAAGTATTTATACACTACATCAACCTTGGAATGATCATCAAGGTCAGTATCAACCATTGGAACAATCTCTAAGGTTGGTATTACAAACATTTACAAAATAGGTTCTGACCTATTGCAACATCATGCAAAGGGAATGAAATGCAGATCACGTCATGCCTTAGCTGGGACTCAAACACAATCTTCCATGCCACAACATGCTTCCACAATCCTCTAGAGATCTCCACAATCATTGGGATCAACCAGGTCGGCCAAGACTGGTTACATGCCACGTTTTCTAGGAAAAATCTTCACACACCATCTCAATTTTTTAATGCGGACCAAAGTCTAGATAGGAACATGATTAGGAGACATCCAAAAGCATGCTATAATCATTAGGAGCAATTGCATGAACCTTAACCACTTTATTCATAGGAATCTTCTCACTGGAGTACATGAGCATTACTATCTTCAACTGTCATAAAAGAAAGATAGCTTGCGGACCACCAAACCATGAACCATTGCAACTGTAGGCACTTATCATCATCCTAGACTTCCCTCTATAACCACATAGAAAAATACTTTATTGCGGAGGAATGCAGAGCCAAATATTGTCTTATTGTCTCAACTGAACTTATAGAAAAAGCAGGCTTCACTCTGGTGAATACAACTCACTCAGATCTTCATGTGGATGGCTTAGACCTAAAATGTAGCATCCTCAAACATACCTCTAACTTACTTCCAATCCATAGACCATGATATTCAAGCAAGAATAAATGTGGAGCAGTTTACCAGACTGTTCTTCAACATACAACTCACTTTCTGTATTGCACTTCTCTATAACTCACTTGTTTCTTCCAGAGAGGCTAATTTTCTCAATATCCTCAGCATACAAGTCTTCTAAACAAGTAATGGAATAAGATACAATTGACACCAATAACAACAAGAATATGTTGACATCAATGACAAAACTGATTAGGCACATACTTGCAACAAATGTGTCATCCTACATGGAAGGTGACTAGATGTATTTTTGTCCTCATATGAGGAGATAGGAGTCTCACTTTGTGGTAGAAGACTTTTTCCATGTGTCAGCATCTTTTGGGTGTTGTAAGAGGTTTATGATACCTAAGAGTTATGACAGATTCCTATGACAGAATCTATGACATGTAAGAGCCAAAAATAGAATATCTTATGATAGGTAAAGACAAGTGTCAGAAAGCATCTTGCATGGAGGAAGTAGGCACCCAAGTTTGACTATGATAGGTTGTAAGAGAATCTACTATTAATAGTCATTTATGATAGATTCTCTTACATCTATAAGAGTTGTCATATATGATAGATTTTATGACATTGTAAAAGCATCTATCATACCTTAATCGGGTAAATTTGGGGCACCCAAGTTGGGGGGTTGTAAGGGATGAAAGAGAATCTCTTACAAGCATCATATGCATGTTTCATGGCCTCAGAAATTGGGCCATATGGATTTTACCTCTCTATTTATATAGGTGCTTTAAGTTGGAGTTGTATGGTTCATTTGTAGGTATCATTATGCTACCAAAATTACTACAGATTTGACAATGTGATAACTCCTGGAAGAACTTGCATTGCAAGTGTGTTGTAATCTCCTTCAGATTTGATAATACATTGTGTAGGTTTTGGAGTGTGGGGTTTTTCACCCGAAAGGATTTTCCCCATGTATATCTTGTGCCATTGCATTATACTTGCTTTTGAATGTGTGCTAATCTCTCTATTAATGTGAAACACAACTGTAATTGTAAAGATCTAAGAAAATTTTACACTTCCATCCCTCATTAGATTATTGTAGGAAGTTGTTTCCACTTACCTAGCTTCCTTTCAGTTGGTATCAAAGCCTATCCAGTTTTGGTCCTAGCTGCTGGGTAGAGGGTTTTTTGTACTAATCTTCAATTGAGTGGGAGTCTTGCAGAGTATTTTGTGATCTTGTTGCATTGAGAAGATGGCAAGCAAATCTAGGAGATTTGAGATTAAAAAATTCAATGAAGGTAACTTTGAGTTGTGGAAACTCAAGATGGAGGACATGTTTGTGGATAGAGATTTATGGATCATGATATCTGACACCAAACCCCAGAGCATGAAACAAGAAGATTGTGATCAGATGGATCAGAAGGCCAAGGGTCTCATAAGGCTCTGTTTGGCTGATTCTGTGCTGCTGAACATCCACAAGGAGAAAATTGCAAAAGAGTTGTGGAAGAAGCTTGGTGATGTTTATTAGGCTAGAAGTCCTTGGTAAACAAGCTATTCCTGAGAAAGAAATTGTACTCTCTAAGCATGGAAGATGGAGAATCTGTGGTAGATCATCTCAATTCTTTTAATATGCTTGTTGCTCTGTTGACCTTTGTTGGTGTGAAGATGGAGGAGGAGGATCGTTGCATGACATTCTTGTGTTCTTTACCAGATTTGTGGGACCACCTTGTGATGGTCATTGGGAGTAACACTACCACCTTCAAGATGGAGGAAGTAATTTCTTCACTGTTGTCTGAAGAAATGTAGAGAAAGTCTTCCGAAATGGCTAAGGAGGCTCTTGCAGCTCGTGATAGGTCCAAGGAAAAAGGAAAGAAGAAGGACAAGAAGAAAGAAGACAAAGGAAGATCCAAATCTTGTGAGAGATCAAAGTCTCTTGGAAAGTCCAAGGCCTTATGTTGGAACTACGGCAAACCTGGTCATTTCCACAAGGATTGCAAGGAGGAGAAAAAGAAGAAGAAAAACCATGATTCTGAATCTGACAAGTCCTCTCAAGATGATGGAGAAGCATTTGTCACTGCCTTGGAAACACATGCATCTGAGGATGTGTGGTTAATTGATTTTGTTGCATCATTTCATATGATATCCCACAGAAATTAGTTTTTGAAGTATGAAGAGTTTGATGGTGGGAAGGTGTACCTGGGTCATGACTCTCACCTAAAAATAGTTTACTGTGGAAGAGCCCTGATCAGATTCGCTAATGGTCGAGTGAAAGGGATCAATGGTGTACTGTATATCCCTAGGTTGGCACGAAACCTGTTATCTTTAAGTAAATTGAATGATGTAGGTGTGTAGGTTGTTTTCTCGAATGGAGGATGCAAGATGATGAGAGGAGCTATGGTGTTGGCTAAGGGTGTTCAGATTGGCACTCTATTTCAGCTTGATGCATGTGTTGTTTAGTGCAATAGTGCCTTTGTTTCAAAGAAGAGAGCTTCAGATTCTTCATCCTCACCATCAGAACTAGTAGCCAACAAGACTGTAGCATCTACTTCCAATGGTCGTGCTTTCTGGGTACCCAAGAGTGCTCATTCTATGGAGATGAAACTTCTTGCTAAGAAAATGATGTTGTGGCACCAAAGGCTTGGCCATATTGCTGAAAAGGGTTTGAGGACCCTGATATATTGAGATCCTCTTCTTTGTTTTTAACTTTCACTATTAGATACATAATTATCTTTTTGTGGTTTATTAACTTTATTATTATTTTTTATTTTATTATTAGTTTTATGTTCATAATGGAGATTATGTTATATATATATAACATTCTTGTTTTTATTCTTTCACTTTTAGGTATTCATTTATCTTTTATGGTTTATAAGTATTATACTTATTTCATTACTAGTTTTAGGTTTACATTGAAGATTAGATTTACCCTCGTTACTAACTTTATTAGTTAGTTGAATATATTTATCTTCATATTATTTGTTATTGTTTGATAGTTCATGTCATCTTCTTTGTATATCTTATTATTTTCATTTTTAGTATTGATAAATATTTGTGTGTGCTTGTTTCTTTGTTTTGACCTTAGTTTATTGTGTGTCTTTGGTCTCGTTTTTGTGAAATTATCCTCTTATATGGTTTTGGTGCAGTTGTTTTTGATCCCCTTTCTTTAGAACCTTGTTCTTCCTCCTTTTTTGTCAATTTTGTTGTTTTATTCCTATCTCTTTCTTCTTAATTTATCTCTTTGTTCCTACTTGCCTTCTTTTATGACTTGGTGTGTTTGGTGTGTATTACTGGGTTGTTGGGTGTAAATTTTTAGTTTGTTTTATTTTATTTTATTTCTTTAGCCTTATAGTTTTTGGGTTCCCACACCCCTCCCTCATTCTATTTAGAGTTCTGAGTCTACAAATTACCTTCCATTTCTCTTCTCTTGCTTTTCTCCCGATGATGGATCATGGAGTGTGATCCGAAATGTTGAGGTATATACTTGCACACAATCAAATCCTAAAGTTAATAACTACAATCATTATGGACTATGGAAACTTGATGTCTCTTAAATAAAAACCTCATTGAGGGTATGAATGATTGTAACCTTGAGTTGGATTTCTGTGAACACTGCATATATGGAAAATAAAATTGTGTTTAATTTTACCATAGTTCTCATAAATCTTCAAAGGTTTTGGATCTAGTTCACTCTGATGTTTTTGGTCCTATTAATATTCCTTTGATTTCAAAATCTATATATTTTGTTTCATTTATTGATGACTACAGTAGGACATGGGTGTATTTCCTTAGGAGTAAATCTGAAGTTTTTACACGATTCAAATAGTTCAAAGCTCTTGTAGAGAATTAGAAAGACAAAAAGATTAAATGTTTGAGAACTGATAACAGTGGTGAGTTTTGCTCAGTAGATTTCGACAAGTTCTGTAAAGAACAGGGTATTGATAAGCATAAAACAACTCCGTATACTCCTCAACAAAATGGAGTTGCAGAAAGAATGAATAGAACATTGATGAGAGGGCTAGGAGCATGTTAAGTGGAGCTGGCCTAGAACAGAGATTTTGGGTTGAAGTTGTGGCTACCACTTATTCCCTGGTTAACAGGTCTCCTACAGTGGCGCTCATTAACAAGACCCCTATGGAGGCATGGTCTAGTAAGAAGCTCTCATTAAGACACATTTGAGTATTTGGTTGTGAGGCATATGCACATATGCCTAAGGAGAAGAGGTCCAAGTTGGAGAACAAGGCAGTTAAATGTATCTTCATCGGTGTATAATGAAAAATTTAGATTTACAAATGGAAATGATCAAACAATGAAATGCATAACCTAAACCCAAATCATTCAATACCTCAAAGATGCAAGATGCTTGATTGATTGATCACTTTGTTGTGTTGATTGCTCGATTCTGCAGCATAACATTGATAGGGAGATAAATGATGGATGATTGATGGTTGATAGATGCAAGCTAGATGGATTGAAGATGATGGATGAGGGCTTGAAAAATTGGTAGGATGAAGTTGCATAAAGAAGAATTCCCCCGAATCCCCCAAATGGCTCAAGAGAGGCTTGCTTTATAGGAAAGGCTTGGTTCCAATGGATGGCTAGGATCAATTAGGGCTTTAGATGGAATGGATGGATAGGATTAAGTTAGGTTTCTTTGCACATAAAGAAATTGTAGTCAATTGACATGTGTCAAAGGAAATAGGTCTCATGTGTGATTGTGTACATAAAAAGTATTTTAAATGAGTTGTACTTCAACACATGATTAAGAGGAAATGGACAAGTGTCAAGGTGAGATGAAAGGTCATGTGACTTAATTCAAATTAAATATTTGAATTAATTGGGATATAGTTGGGAAATTAATTAAATAAAATAAGATTTTATTTAATTAATTGGGTAAATGAATAGGATGGGATAAGATATGATGTGGAAATTAATTAAATAAATAAAATTTATTTAATTAATTAGGATGATGGGATTAAGGATAGGATTATGAATGGGAAATTAATTAAATAAATAAATTTATTTAATTAATTGGCTAAGTGGAATTATGGAAATTAGGATGGGAATTAGGACAAAATGCTTATGATGTCTAGGATAATGGTTTAACAAGGTGTTGCAAGACATACACAAATTTAGGACAATTTTGGGTGTCTACATTTTGCCCCTCTTTGAGATGATGTTTGAGATGATAAGCTTTATGTTGAGTAATATCATTTCAAAGAAACTAAGGTATGGATAGAGGAAAATGGATATGGATGGAAAAATAGGATGATAATGCCCCCTTGAGAGGATAGGTGGGTTGGACAAACATGGGTATGCTCTCGAAAAGAAATGGATTAGCTACAAAAGAAAGATAAGGGGATAGATAGAAGAAATGAAGATGCATTATGCTGCAATGAATATGAGCAACCATGATGTTTGATATAGCACTAGATGTTATGCGCAAGGTATAAGGAACTAGGGTGACAATATGTCTCGTGTCCCAGCATAATACAACATTGTCTAATGTATGAGGAAGTAAACTTAAAGCATTAAAGTCCTAATGCACAAAAGGCATGATATGACCTTAGATGCAAAGGATAGTGCAAAAAGCTATTCCAACATACACAAGATATGAATATTAGTTGGACTGATACAGATGTGATACAAATGCAAGATAAAATGATAACACACAAGCAAGCATGCAAGCATGCACAAATGATTCAAAAACAAACAAGGTATTGCCCCTGTCAAGTTGTAAACCAATGATTGATTGCTGATTGATGATGATAGTTGAGAGTGTTGTCATGGCGGGAAATGCTATATCCCTAGATCAACACAAGGTTGCTTATTGAGTTGGTTGGCTAGTTGGTTGATTGATTTGGCTTACAACAAGGCTAGGATCAAGACCATTGATTACATTTGGATAACTTGGCTTTATTGATTAACTTGATTGGTATAGCTTTAAGGATTGACTTGCATTTGGATCATTGTTTGGAATGATGTGAGGATGATGAAATGATGAATGGAGATTGATTTGATGAATTGGAAGAAGTGAATTGAATTGATATGAATGGATGATTTGATTGAAGGAAATGGATTGAGTGAATGATAGATTTATTGGAAGAAGTTGTTTATTGATAATGTAGAAGATAGATGATAGAAGAAATGAGGAGAGGAGAAAGAGGAAAATCATCTGTGCCTGAATCTAGGCACTTCCTTCGTACTCCAGATTGCCTACATACCCTGTATCCATGGGATCAAGGCACTTCACGATGGAAATGAGATGTATTTCTAATTTTTTGTTTTATTGATGAGATGATGAAAATGGATTGAATTAATCAAGTTATGGATTGATGAAATGTTCATGATGGGATGATATGTGGTGGATTGAACTACTTTTGATTTGCTGAAGTGATTGGATTTGTTTTGATGGGTGACTTGATGTGCTTTGGTTTTGATGTTTGTTGTTGCTGGTTGATTGTTTTGATGATTGGATTGTTTTGAATGATGATAGTGATGGTGTGATGATTAGAGTGTCCACTCAATCTAAGCATAAGCAAGTGTTCTCAATGTGCTCAAAGGATATAAAACAAGCAAGGTATTGTCCTTGTCAAGTCATAAACCAATGATTGATTGTTTGATTGATGATGATAGTGTTGTCATTGCGGGGAAATCTATATCCCTAGATCAACACAAGGATGTGGGAACACTATATCCCATTGATGCTGATTTATGATGATTGATTTGGTTCATGACAAGATTAGGGGTAAAAACTTGTTGATTTGATTGGATAATGTTCCTTGATTCATTAGCTTGCTTGATATGGATTAGTGTGACTTAGATTTTGATATCATTGCTTAGATTGATTCGATTGATATGATTGGAAGAAGGGATTGATTGAAATGAATGAATGAATGTTATTGATAGGAAGAATTGATGATGATGATGATTTAATTTTGATGGAATGTTGATGGAGTTGATTGTTTTGGATGATGTGACTGGTTTTATTGCTTGGATTTTTTTGTTGGATATTTAATTTTTTAGATTTTTTGAAATATTTTATTTTTTTTGTGGTTTTTTTGGGATATTTTGATTTTTTTGGTGTCAATGGATTTACAATTGGAGTAGCCTTTGTGCTAGATACCAATGGCAAGGGAAAACCACGTCTAGGTGCAAAGATGTAGGAGGATGGAGAAAAGAATGGAGAAAAGGATGGGCTCATAGTGAATGTGATAACAAGATCATGAGAGTTGGATGGGATGGAAGGTTTATGAGAGTTGGATGGATATATAAGAGGATAGGCCATATAAGGGATGTATGCATGCCTCATGAAAAATAGATAGGTAGGCTATAGTGGAAAGCTCATGATAAATGGATGGGCATAAGCTATAAGACAGAAATCTCATGATAAGGGTACGCCATAGTAGATGGATCATAAGGGAGCTAGGATGTGATCTTTAAAGGCTATGTTGCATAGGAAGAACTTGCACCATTCTAGGTAGCAATGCTTAGGATTTTTACATGACAAGGTTCATGACCAAGGGATGACATGATAGATTAGTTTGGATAAGATGGATAAATGGTCAATGGATAGGACTTTGTTTGGGAAAAAAAATGGTATGCCAAGAGATATCCAAACATGTTTCAACATTTTGCCCCTATGTCTTTGTCAAGATCAAAAAGGAGGAAGGATGGATAAATGGGTACAATAGGATAGGCATGTTTATGTAATGGCTAAGGATGGTAGGATGGTATGGTAATGGTAGGACATGATAGGATGGAAAATGATATAATGGGATAGATAGTTTAGAAATGGATAGGTTGGATGAGACAATGTGCCCCCAAGTGTAAGTGGCATAGAAGATCAACCTACACATGATGCCTGTTTGCCAAGTTTTCATCATGGTACCTATCCAAGGCGCTTGTTTACTAGGTTTTCACTATTGGATGAAGGGATTTCTCTTTACTATTTTGATTTTTTTTCTTTTTTTGGATGGGATGACAATTACACATGGCACCTGTTTTCTAGGATTTCACCATGGTAATGGATAGGAGGGACTTCAAGTGTCTAGTGCTATGAGAGGTGATAGTGTCCCATTAGAGATGTATGATGTCTTTGCATGGACCATGTCATTATGCTCATAGATGTTGATAAGGGATTGCGTGGATGGGAGATGGATTAGGTAGATAATAGATTATGGTAGGGTAGGCTAGTGGCTTATGTTGTAGATTTATATAGGCTTATGGAATGAAGATGGATGAAAAGTTTATGCCAAAGCATGGACCATAGGGATAGTATGGGGGAGATATGAAGGATAATGGATGGAAGATGGGGAGATGTAGTTATGTGGAGGTGCTGTGGAGTGGAAGGGAACCATGACCAACTATTGCACACACCGTGATAAACATTGAAGTTTTTGATGAGATGGTGGTGTAGGAAGCAATGGAGATGTTTTCTTAGGAGATGGTTGATGAAGTGATTTAGGAACCCACATAGATTTAGTATTTTTAGTGATTTTGTTTTTCTTGTGGGATTTTTGAAGGGAATGAAAGTTTTGGATGGAAGTAGGCTTTTGGATGGATATAGGTGGTTGGGATTCTTGAGATGTGGATGCCTCATTCACTTTGCTAGTTGTTTGCTTAGGAACCCAAACCAGTTTGCTTTTGGGCTTTGCATTTGGGGGTAAGCATTTAGATGGCTGCTTAGATGAACTTTGCTTTGATTTTGATTCTTTATGTCCTAAGGTATGAAGACCTTTAGGATTTTTGGTAGGATTTTTAGCTTTACAAGGAGAGGCATAAAAAAAATTTCTTTCGAATCCCATGGGGTGTGTGGAGTGGATGGAATGATTGGAAGATTTATGCTTAAACAATGTGTGCTTTTGTTGGCCATGATTAGGGATGTAAGGATACTTATGAATGATGGGTATGTTAGGTGTTGGAAGCAACGAAGGCAAGGTCGATGGAGGGATATTTGGATTTGGTAAAAGTGGAGGCAAAGTGGATGGCGGAAGGTGTACGGTCACATGCTTTTGATATTTATAGGATGATGGAGGTGGAATGACAACATATGTTTTGGGTAGATGATGGGGGGTGCGATGGAAAGTGGTAGGTTTAGGATGCATGAAGGGATTACCAATATCTTGGCCTTGTTTACCTTGGGGTGTGTATCCAAGGCCATATGAGCATGGAGGGATCTTGACATGGTTTGGCTCAAAAATACCTTGTTTATAAAGACCTAGGCCTTTACCTTTGTAGTTCATGTTTTGGAGGATGTGATTGACTATGGGACTAGATGTGTTTTGGGAACTAGACTTGAGCTCTTTATTGGATGGAGAAGATGAAGTGGAGGAAAAGTGTTACTGTTGTTCTAAGGAAGAACATTCATGGATGAATGTGGATAAACCCATTAGATATGGTGGTGGACTTGAAATGGGATCGATGGTAGATGGGGATGAAGGATCATTAGGATCTTGATTAGCATTATGTTCACTAAGATCTAAGTTATTTGTTTGATCTTCTATGCTTATGTGTTCTTGAGAGGCACATGTCTCATTATGACAAGTGGACGTTTGCTCTTTATGGATAGGGCTAGATGGAGGATGGATAAGAGTAGTTGGGATACCTTGCTCATGGATGGTTATAGGATTATGGATAGGATCAAGGTGCTTTTGAATAGGTTCTTCATCATAGATATCATATTGATCATGAGATGGATAAAGTTTGGCCACAAGGGTCATCATGGTCTTCATGATCTTAGATAGAACCGTGATCATAAATGTGAGCATAAATAGGATTAAGTGGGCCATAAAAGAGATAAATTTGCTCATGAATAGGGTCATGGTGATGGCTAATAGCTTGAGGGAAAACCATATGTACATCATGGATAGGTGGAACTTAGAGGTGCTTTGATCTTGATTAAGATTAAGGTTTGATATTTCCACATGTTTAAGATTATGCTCTTGACATACCTCTTGACTTTGGATGAAAGAGGAAGGTTCTTGAGTGGACTTGATAGGCTCTTGAGGGTTATCGACATGAGGACATGATGGCTCTTGACTTAGGCTTGTGGTTGGAGACTCTTGAATAGACTTGTTGGCTTGTAGGTCACATGATGGGCTTAAAGGGCTAGGTATGTTAATGAAAGGCTCTTGAAGAGGCTCAAGGATATGCGAACCACATGATGAGATTATAGAATTACACATGACCTTTGGAAGTTCATTGGTAGGCTCATGAATGGGTGTTTGACATGGGGGTGGTTTATTCCTAGCTAGTAGCTAATGGATCACATCATTCGCAAGGGTACGTGTGGATGGGAAATATAATGGATGGATGATAAGGGTAGATGGTGTTGGATTAGGATTAGGATTAGGTTGGGGGCTAATTGGATTGGATGGATTAGGGTTAGGATCGGATGGGGGTGACACATGGAATTGGGATGATGTGGCATGTTTATAGAGGCTCTGTATGTACATCTTAAAGAGGAGTGGCCTAAATATGGGGCATACATTTGTATTATGGCCTTTGATCCTATGGTATGCACAATAGTGATGTTCATTGTATGGACATCCCTCACATGGTTTGACTTCAAGAAGTTCAATGAATTTTTCTTCAAGCATCCATCGTAAAATATACTTAACATTTTCATTTGGTGGAGGATTGGAGGCCCATGGTGGTAAAGGTGATGAAGGGCTTGAAGGCTTAGAAGATGGAGGGACCAATGGACTAGCATTAAGATCACATGGTGATGTTGGGATAGGATTAGTTGGCTCATGTGTTGGCATGTGATTGGATGATGGAGGCCACTCATAGGATGAACTTGCTAGGTTGGTATCTCCCTTGTCAAAGGTAATTAAGTCTTGTTGTATTAGTCTCATATGGTTTATGTACAAAGGGCCACTTGGAGCTGCATGTGCTTCTTGTTGCAAAGGTGGACCTAGGCTCACTTGTGCTTGTTGAGGAGGCCATTGATAGTCTTGGTAGCTAGGTGTAATGGTAGGATATGTAGACAAAATATCTCGAGGTGGACCCAAAGATGTGGGCATTTGATCTTGTTGGCAAGGTTGACTTGTGCTCACTTGATTTATGTACAAAAACCATTGGTACTATTAGAACGGTGGCATGAGGGATTGGATAAGCTTGAGGTTGATGTGGCATTGACTTGGTGGATAGGTGGATTAGGTTGATAGGAAGTGGATGGATATGACATGTGGCAAGATGGATTAGGTTGGGAGTGAATGGTTAAGGATTGTTGTGGTTGTCGGGCTTGACTAGTGGCTAAAAGGTGTTGGACTTTGTCTATAAAGTATTGTAATTGAGGTGATTGGCTTGAGTGGGGTTGAGCTTTTTGGATGAAGAATTGTAATGTTTCAATGGAGTCTTGGTGTAGGGGTTGTGATCCTTGATAAAGATTTTGGAGGAATCTTTGGAATTTGATTTTTGGGTCTTCTGGTGTAAACATGTTGTCACCCAAGTGCTTGTCTTAAGTCCTTTTAGCAAGTACTCGTTTAGGGATTTGGATGATGATGTGGATTGTTTGAATGATGTGGATGAAATTGAGTTAGATATGATGTGTATTGACTAGGATGAATGTTTAGATTGATTTGTTTATGTGTTTGGTGTTTAGAGCTTGATTTGGTAATGTTCAAACAAATGATTATGTATATACACACATGAATCACTCACGCAAGACACATAAGCAAGTTTTTGACTTTGAAAATGAAATGTGATGATTAAGAAAGCACACATGGAAGACACATCAACAAGCCTAATGTCTAGTCAAGTGGGTATGGCCAATTAGGTCTTAGGCTAGATTGCACAAGGTTGACTAAAGAATTGAAAGTGAAATCTTGCCACATAGCTGGGAGAAAGGGGTAACCCACCCTTCACCTTCACTTCACAAAGGTATAAAGTTCTTTGGGGCTTAGCCAAGAGTGACAAGATTCCAACTCCCAAGGAGGGTGTCTTTCGATTCAGCCTCAATTGAGGTCATCCCTTGGAGTGGTGTGTCTCCAAGCAAGCCTCCTAGATAGGGTATGACAAAAACAAACCAAGTGAGCTGTCACTTGATTCACACTCGCACTTGTTAATTGACCCTTTAGAAAATGAGATGTGTGGAAGACAGTTCACTTGTTCTTTTTAATCCCAAATCCAAATGTGTAAGAAGAAAATGATTCATTTTAGCCCAATTTCAATGGTATGATTGCAAACAATGTTTGTTTTAGGAGCCCAAATCGAAGTGTGATGGCAAACAAGTTGTTTAGAAAAAGCAAAAGTTGTGTCGAGTGCACCTGGAAAGTTGTCAAGTTTGATGATGAGGCACACACTGCAAGCCACGATCAGGTCCACTGAATAAAGCAAGCAAAATGTTTCAAATGATATCTTTAATAGGTGAGAACCTGCAACCCACCTGTGAGTAGTTTGATAAAAATTGTCTTCGATAAAATGATATGTCTGCAAAGAAAAGGTTAGTGACAACCAAAATGAAAATGACTAGAATGGCTATGAAAACATAAAAAAAATGACTATGTTAGAAAAGAAAATGGCCTAGTTAAGCTAAAAAATTTGACTAAAAATTAAAGCTATGTTAAAATCGAGTTATTAAAATTAGACAATTAGACTAAAATGCTATCACAATGAAAACTAAAATAATTAACCTAGATTAAAGATTAAATTAATAATAAAATCTAAATTAAAAAAAATAACTAAATGAAAAGTAAGTTAAAAATAAAAACTAAATTTAAACTATATTAAAGTTAAAAAATTAAAAACTAAATCAAAGTAAACTTAAAAACTAAATTAACATTATAAATTAAATCTAAATATATACTAATCTGAAATAAAGCTAAAGTAAAAATAAAAACCAAATTAAATCTACATGCTAAGAGTTAAGCTAAAAAGATATAGGTATTAAAACTAAACTAAAGACTTTATATTTTAAAAGCTATTTAAAAGATTGTAGACTAAAGTAACCTTATGGGGAAAGAAATGAAGTTGATAAAAAAAATGTTCAGGTGATGGGTGAGGTCCGCAGGTGTGAATGGAAACCCCGGTCTGCTGCTTTGAAGGACTGCAATTCAGCTGCTGTTTGATTGTGTTGTCTGCCAAAGACTAAGCTGTTTCAAAGAAGCCAAGGACTGCCAGTAGATCGCTGGATTTTGACTATGAATGTTAAAACCTGCTGAGGTTTTGAAACTACTAGCGATGTGGATAACGCAGATTTGAAAATTTTGAAAGGAGAGGCGCTAGGGTTAACCTGCAACATCAAAACCATCTACAACCAATAATGTCAGATCTATGAAAAAAAAAAACATGCGACCATAGCATACAAACAACCTGCAATGCAAAATCAACCTACATGAAAATAAAGAATCAATTTGCACAGAGGAATATCTATGCAGGGCGTATGGATCCATACGGACCGTATGGTATGGCTTGCAAATCTAAAAAAAATTGATTTTTTTCAAAAAATTTGCAGTCACATAACATAGGCAAATTTACAGTTAAAAAACATGGAAATGACCTTCTGATCATGATGGTGTAGTTAGTTTCTACAGATGATGCAACCTGTAACAATTTATCCCCAAAATTTGCAAATCTTGACAAAACTAGGGTTAGAGAAATGAATTTTTTTTTCAACAAAAACCTGTAAAATGAAAGATTGACACTCCAAGAGATCTAAACTTCACAAAAACAACTCAAACAAGAGGGTTAATCAGGGACATGGGTCCCACCGGGCGTGCCAAAATGTATAATGAAAAATTTGGATTTACAAATGGAAATGATCAAACAATGAAATGCATAACCTAAACCCAAATCATTCAATACCTCAAAGATGCAAGATGCTTGATTGATTGATCTCTTTGTTGTGTTGATTACTCGATTTCATAGCATAACATTGATAGGGAGATAAATGATGGATGGTTATGGTTGATAGATGCAAGCTAGATGGATTGAAGATGATGGATGAGGGCTTGAAAAATCGGTAGGGTGAAGTTGCATAAAGAAGAATCCCCCGAATCCCCCAAATGGCTCAAGAGAGGCTTGCTTTATAGGAAAGGCTTGGTTCCAATGGATGGCTAGGATCAATTAGGGCTTTAGATGAAATGGATGGATAGGATTAAGTTAGGTTTCCTTGCACATAAAAAATTGGAGTCAATTGACATGTGTCAAAGGAAATAGGTCTCATGTGTGATTGTGTACACAAATAGTAGTACATGTGATTGTGTACATAAAAAGTATTTTAAATGAGTTGTACTACAACACATGATTAAGGGGAAATGGACAAGTGTCAAGGTGAGATGAAAGGTCAT
Organism: Cunninghamia lanceolata; assembly: GCA_027924645.1. NCBI lineage: Eukaryota > Viridiplantae > Streptophyta > Pinopsida > Cupressales > Cupressaceae > Cunninghamia > Cunninghamia lanceolata. Next base: position 444,620 of record BSBN01000743.1, read on the forward strand.
GTGATTTAATTCAAATTAAATATTTGAATTAATGGGATATAGTTGGGAAATTAATTAAATAAATAAGATTTTATTTAATTAATTGGGTAAATGAATAGGATGGGATAAGATATGATGTGGAAATTAATTAAATAAATAAAATTTATTTAATTAATTAAGATGATGGGATTGAGGATAGGATTATGAATGGGAAATTAATTAAATAAATTTATTTAATTAATTAATTGGCTAAGTGGGATTATGAAAATTAGGATGGGAATTAGGACAAAATGCTTATGATGTCTAGGATAATGGTTTAACAAGGTGTTGCAAGACATACACAAATTTGGGACAATTTTGGGTGTCTATAATCGGTTATGGGGGTAAGTGCAAGAAGATGGGGGGCCAAAAAGGGGTCTTAAGTGGCCACTTTTTTTTCTTCTGAAATCAGGAAATACTTGCCTTGGATGAGAAATTGAGCATAGTTACACTCAAAATTTGGAGATGCAACCAAAACAATGTTCATAGTGCTCCGAGTCTACTTTCTAAACTACTATTGTTTTTGAAAATGGCATAGATTAAGGGGTTCAAAAGAGGGAGCCACAAAAATTGGTGTTGTTTCTGTCAAAAAAAACATAGCATAGCATGTTTTGTGGCTCCCTCAAAAGGTAAACTTTTTTTTGGTATTTTTAAATTCGCTTTAGTGAGAAATTAGCTAATAGCATGTAGTTTATGCCTGATTTTTTTGATAATTTTTTGATGAATATTTGATTTTTTACTAATTTTCAAAGTGAACACATCCTAAAAAATAGAATTTTGGTCGTGCTACCCCTATAAATTTTGAAAACTAATTGAAAATTATTTTTTTCTTTTTTTAATATTTGTAGAATGGAGTCTAGTTTCTAAATATATAATTTTTTAAAAATTTCAATGAATAGTTAATTTACAATGAAAAAAAGACCAAATAGTGGTTTTTGCCCAAAAACGGACACAAACAAAAGAAATTAAAGATGAAAGGCTTAATGTTGCTAAAATGTGAAAAAATTCACATCATCAAATAGCTAAGAGAAACCCTAACATTACCCAGGTGTTTGATTTGTTTGACCTTGAAACACGTGCAAATCTGAGGGTTAGCACGAATGAAATTATGTGAAATCTTGAAGAATATGGAAAAACACGTCTATGGATGTTGAAAAGGCACTCCAAGCCTTTGGGTTAGAAATCCAAAGCAAATCCCAAGCCCAAGGCTTGGGATTCCCAAAGCAAAACATAACGCGAGCGCGTCATAACGTGCTCATGTTAGTTTTTGCTTTGCATTTTTCCTTTTCCGCAAAAGTTTGTGTTGTTTGTCATGTTTGAAATAACGCGAGCATGTTATAACGTGCTCGTGTTATGTTCCCCTTAAATTTTTTAATATTCAAGGCTATTAATCATGTATGTATGTATGTATGTATGCCTATATGTATGTATGTATCTATGTATGCCTATATGTATGTATGTATAGTGTTGAGGGTAGAGATGGGAGTGAGCTAGATAGGGGAGGATAGGGGTGGATAAGGATTGAGTGATTAAGGTTTAAGGTTGAGGGTTGAGCGTTTAGGGATAGGATTTAGAGTTTAGGCATAAGGGATTAAAGTTTAGGACCTTGAGGGATTAGGGTTTAGGGTTGAGGCTTTAGGGATAGCGTTTAGGGTTAAGGGTCGAGGGATTAGGGTTAAGGTAGAGTGTTGAGGGTAGAGGGATTAGGGATAGGGTTTAGGGTTGAGGGATTAGGGTTTAAGGTATAGTTTAGTAGTTCTTGTGGATAGAGCCAGTAAACAATGGGAGATTATTTGCCTGTTTCATAACAATATACCTCCCCTAAGTGCGGGGTGGACAACAAGAAACATAGATGTACCCCAATGCAAAGCTTTTCTCATAATGACCATCCTTCTGATTTCACCTGTTAATTACTCACTGTGGATGTACCATACGCAAAGCTTTTCTCATAGTGTGTACACCTATTGGCATAATGAACCCTAGATGGGCCAAAAAAACATGCCATATAACATTACTAACATTAAAAAAGTTCATAGCCATTTTTCTGACATATTCTTGCAACTCAAATATCTTTAAGATAAGAGTGTCAAAAATGATGGGTTTAACAACCTAACATAAGGCAAAGCAGTTTTGTTGGGTTTAGGGATAGGGTTTAGGGTTTAGGGTTGAGGGATTAGGGTTGAGGGTTGAGGGTTGAGGCATTATGGTTTAAGGTATAGTGTTGAGGGTTGAGGGTTTAGGGATAGGGTTTAGGGTTGACAGATTAGGGTTTAGGGTTGACAGATTAGGGTTTAAAGTTGAGAGTTGAGGGTTGAGGGTTTAGGGATAGGGTTGATGGTCAAGGGATTAGGGTTAAAGTAGATTGTTGAGGGTAGAGGGATTAGAGATAGGGTTTAGGGTTGAAGGTTTAACGATTGAGGCTTGAGGCTTTAGGGCTGAGGGTTAAGGGATTGGGGTTTAAAATATAGTGTTGAGTGTCAAGGGTTTATGGATAGGTTTTAGGGTTTAATTTTTTAGGGTTAAGGGTTGAGGGATAGGGTTTAGGGATAAGGGATTAGGGTTTAAGGTATAGTGTCAAGGGTTGAGGGTTTAGTAATAGGGATAGCGTTTAGGGTTTAGGGATGAGGGATTAGGGTTGAGGATTGATGGATTAGGGTTGAGGGCTAAGGGATTAGGGTTGGGTAAGTGCAAGAAGATGGGGGGCCAAAAAGGGGTCTTAAGTGGCCATTTTTTTCTGAAATCAAGAAATACTGGCCTTGGATGAGAAATTGAGCATAGTTACACTCAAAATTTAGAGATGCAACCAAAACAATGTTCGTAGTGCTCCGAGTCTACTTTCTAAACTACTATTTTTTTTTAAAATGGCATAGATTAATGGGTTCAAAAGGGGGAGCCACAGAAATTGGTCTTGTTTCTGTCAAAAAAACATAACATAGCATGTTTTGTGGCTCCCTCAAAAGGTCAACTTTTTTTTTGGTATTTTTAAAATCGCTTCAGTGAGAAATTAGCTAATAGCATGTAGTTTATGCCTAATTCTTCTGATAATTTTTTGATGAATATTTGATTTTTTACTAATTTTCAAAGTGGACACATTCTAAAAAATAGAGTTTTGGCCGTGCTACCCCTATAAATTTTGAAAACTAATTGAAAATTATTTTTTTCTTTTTTTAATATTTGTAGAATGGAGTCTAGTTTCTAAATATGTAATTTTTTTAAAAATTCAATAAATAGTTAATTTACAATGAAAAAAAGACCAAACAGTAGTTTTTGCCCAAAAATGGACACACAAACAAAAGAAATTAAAGATGAAAGGCTTAATTTTGTTAAAATGTAAAAAAAATCACATCATCAAATAGCTAAGAGAAAGCCTAACATTACCCAGGTGTTCGATTTGTTCAACCTTGAAACATGTGCAAATCTGAGGGTTAGCATGAATGAAATTATGTGAAATCTTGAAGAATATGGAAAAACATGTCTGTGGCTATTCAAAAGGCACTCCAAGCCTTTGGGTTGGAAATCCAAAGCAAATCCCAAGCCCAAGGCTTGGGATTTCCAAAGTAAAACGTAATGCGCTCGCGTTATATTTTGCTTTGCATTTTTCCTTTTCTGCAAAAGATTGTGTTGTTTGCCATGTTTGAAATAACGCGAGCACATTATAACGTGCTCGCGTTATGTTCCCCTTAAATTTTTTATGTTCAAGGCTATTAATCATGTATGTATGTATGTATGCCTATATGTATGTATGTATGTATCTATGTATATATGTATGTATGTATCTATGTATGCCTATATGTATGTATGTATAGTGTTAAGCGCAGAGGAGGGTAGAGATGGGAGTGAGCCAGATAGGGGAGGAGAGGGGTGGATAAGGATTGAGTGATTAAGGTTTAAGGTTGAGGGTTGAGCATTTAGGGATAGGATTTAGAGTTTAGGGATACGGGATTAGAGTTTAGGACCTTGAGGGATTAGGGTTTAGGGTTGAGGCTTTAGGGATAGCGCTTAGGGTTAAGGGTCGAGGGATTAGGGTTAAGGTAGAGTTTTGAGGGTAGAGGGATTAGGGACAGGGTTTAGGGTTGAAAGTTTAGGGTTGAGGGATTAGGGTTTAAGGTATAGCTTAGTAGTTTTTGTGGATAGAGCTAGTAAACAATGGGAGATTATTTGCCTGTTTCATAACAATATACCTCCCCTAAATGTGGGGTGGACAACAAGAAACATAGATGTACCCCAATGCAAATCTTTTCTCATAATTATCATCCTTCTGATTTCAACTGTTAATTACTCACTATGGATGTACCATACGCAAAGCTTTTCTCATAGTGTGTACACCTATTGGCATAATGAACCCTAGATGGGCCAGAAAAACATGCCATATAACATTATTAACATTAAAAAAGTTCATAGCCATTTTTTTGACATATTCTTGCAACTCAAATATCTTTAAGAGAAGAGTGTAAAAAATGATGGGTTTAACAACCTAATATAAGGCAAAGCAGTTTTGTTGGGTTTAGGGATAGGGTTTAGGGTTTAGGGTTGAGGGATTAGGGTTTAGGGTTGAGGGAATATCATTTAAGGTATAGTGTTGAGGGTTGAGGGTTTAGGGATAGGGTTTAGGGTTGACGGATTAGGGTTTAGGGTTGACAAATTAGGGTTTAATGTTGAGAGTTGAGGGTTGAGGGTTGAGGGTTTAGGTATAGGGCTGATGGTCAAGGGATTAGGGTTAAAGTAAAGTGTTGAGGGTAGAGGGATTAGGGATAGGGTTTAGGGTTGAAGGTTTAACAATTGAGGGTTGAGGCTTTAGGGCTGAGGGTTAAGGGATTGGGGTTTAAAATATAGTGTTGAGCATCGAGGGTTTATGGATAGGTTTTAGGGTTTAATTTTTAAGGGTTAAGGGTTGAGGGATAGGGTTTAGGGATAAGGGATTAGGGTTTAAGGTATAGTGTCGAGGGTTGAGGGTTTAGGAATAGGAATAGCGTTTAGGGTTTAGGGATGAGGGATTAGGGTTGAGGGTTGAGGGATTAGGGTTGAGGGTTGAGGGATTAGGGGTTAAGGTACACTGTCGAGGGTTGAGGGTTTATTGATAGTGTTTAGGGTTGAGGGATTAGGTTTTAGGGTTGATGGATTAGGGTTTAAGGTATAGTATTGAGGGTTGAGGGCTCAGGGATAGGGTTTAGGGTTGATGGATTAGGGTTTAGGGTTCACGGATTAGCATTTAATGTCAAGGTTAGGGTTAGAGTGTTGAGGGTAGAGGGATTAGGGATAGGGGTTTAGGGTTGAAGGTTTAAGGATTGAGGGTTGAGGCTTTAGGGATGAGGGTTTAAGGCTTAAGATATAGTGTCAAGTGTTGAGGGTGTAGAGATAGGGTTTAAGTTTTAAGGGTTAAGGGTTGAGGGATAGGGATTAGGGTTTAAGGTATAGTGTTGAGGGTTGATGGTTTAGGGATAGGGTTTAGGTTTGAGGAATTAGGGTTTAGGGTTGATGAATTAGGGTTGATGGTTTAGGGATAGGGTTTAGGTTTGAGGAATTAGGGTTTAGGGTTGATGAATTAGGGTTGAGGTTCGAGGGTCAAGGGTTTAGGGATAGGGTTGAGGGTCTAGGGATTAGGGTTAAAGTAGAGTGTCGAGGGCATAAGGATTAGGGATAGGGTTGGAGGGTTTAGGGATAAGGGATTAGGGTTTAAGGTATAGTATCGAGCCCATTGAGGGTCTAGGAATAGGGATAGTGTTTAGGGTTTAGGGATGAGGGATTAGAGTTGAGGGATGATGGATTAGGGTTGAGGGTTGAGGGATTAGGGTTTAGGGTTAAGGTTTAGGGTTGAGGGTTGAGGGATTAGGGTTTAAGGTATAGTATAGTGTTGAGGGTTTAGAGTTGAGGGATTAGAGTGAAGGGTTGAGGGATTAGGATTTGACATTGAGGGTTGAGGCTTTAGGGTGTAGGGTTTAGGGATAGGGTTGAGGGTTGAGGGATCGAAGTTAAGGGTTGAGGGTTGAGGTTCGAGGGTCAATGGTTTAGGGATAGGGTTGAGGGTTGAGGGATTAGGGTTAAAGTAGAGTGTGGATGGTTTAGGGATAAGGGATTAGGGTTTAAGGTATAGTATCAAGTTTGAGGGTGTCGGAATAGGGATAGCATTTAGTGTTTAGGGATGAGGGATTAGAGTTGAGGGATGACAGATTAGGGTTGAGGGTTGAGGGATTAGAGTGAAGGGTCGAGGGATTAGGATTTGACATTAAGGGTTGAGGGTTGAGGCTTTAGGCTTTAGGGTTTAGGGATAGGGTTGAGGGTCGAGGGATCAAAGTTAAGGGTTGAGGGATTAGGGTTTGATGTTGAGGGTTGAGTTCTAAAGAAAGGCAAACAGAGATTTTGTATTTAGGTTATTTAGATGTTGATGGGTTTAGACTTGAGCTGAAATGTTGGACTCTTAATCTAGCCTGAAGAGAGTTTCTGTCGTCAAATGTAGATTTATGGGTTTGATTATATTGATTGCCTCTCTAGTTTTGGGGTGTGGATGTTTTGGAATCAATCAAGAAGTCTTCAGGAGACTTTGTGGAAGTGGATTGGCAATCACTTGATAGAACCCCTGCTATTTATTCTTGGATAAGTATTTGTCACAAACTAGAACTTCTTCTTCCAAAGAAGATCTGTCTTTCTTCCTCGATGGGCATTTTCTATCAAGAACTTGATTATGAGGGCTTGCACCTTCATTGTTATGCCTATCATATGGCGGAGCATTTGGCAAGCTCTTGTAAGAAACAAGAAAAGTTCTCCCTCAAAAACCTTGTGGTCATTCAAGTCTGAAGGGGAAGGTTTGGAAAGAGAAATGGATCACCAAAGAAGATAATGCACAGGACGTGATCAATCTATAGCAAGACAAAACATGAGCGTGTTATAACGAGCCCACATTTTGTCCTGCTATAGAAACAGTAAAAAAGTGTTGACCCCCATGATCTAGGCCCACATGCTCTATTTTCAGACTAATTCTATGCGTGCTCTGACAAAAAAGAAGTGCTTTCATGCTGTTGGGAAGTTCACATGCACATTTGACACATTGTACCACCTTTGCATGATCTTTCCACCACCTTTTCTGCTTTGCCAACTTGAGAAGGAGGAAATAACATAGTTTTCACACCAAGTTTGATATATATCTATTCAAGTTTCAATTTTTATAGTGTTCCAATGTTAATTGTGATTCAATTTTAGGAATTTAACATTATAGTTTCGTTAATAGTATTGTTGTTAGTAATTATTATTGAGTGTTATTCAATTTAACATTGAAAAGGAAGCAAGTGATGAAAAACTCAAATTGTTGAGGAGTTTGATGCAAAAAGAAAAAAACACTACATAATTGGGTACTCTCTCCATTCAAATCTTCATTTTTTAGGTATGTCAAGTCTTTACATGCACGTTCTTTACATTTTCCCTAATTCTATTTGAATTACTTTATCATGCTTTATCATACATGTTTAAAATAGACACATTCCCAATCAAGAAAGCAACCTACAATCTCACATGATGCCATGTATATTTTCTACACTTGGGCTCTTTAATAATTATGTGTAATAAACAAACCTTAACATACCATGATGTCAAACTATACAAGAATAAATCCTTACAAAATAATAAAAATACAATCCCACTATTATCTTGTATTAATTTCTTAGGAAGTAATATTGGTCTCTTTATCATGCTACAGACAAATTCTCTGTCATGTCGAGGAAATGATCAATAATTAAACCAACACAGGAAGAGATAGAAACTAAGAATGCAAAGAAAGTAGTGGCTATGAGGGAACTTCGTGAGAAGAGGAAATTGGAAATGATAAATGAAGACATACCAATTGAAGAGGAACCACAACCATCACAAAGAGATATGGTATTGGCGGCACAAAGAGAATGAATGCAAAAACTTCGTGCTACGAGAGATTTGAATACCGTAGTTCGAGATGCATCCTCTATCGCAAGTCAACATGTAGGGACACCATCTACCACATCTCAAGTTGAGAGTACATCATCACTCACATGTGATGAAGGAGGTATGCCATCGTTCCCACCTCAACCTCAAGGTATGTTATCTATTCCATCTTTGATCGAAGGTATGCCATCTAGCCCATCTCATTTAAATATTGATAAAATTTCTAATGTTGAGATGAATTTACCTAACTTAACACCACCTAGAGTTTTGCATAGAAAGCCAAAGTATTTGATTGATATTGATGAGAATATTTTATAGCCAATGGAAGGTAAGATTCCAAAACGAACTTGTAGAAGATATGCTCATAAGATTTAGAGATTATTCTTTGAAAAGTTAAATGAGATTGCAAGATGTCAACTATTCATTGAAATGATGCGAAGTATAACGTATAGGTCCATCATGAAGATTCTTGGGTTGAGAACATCAGAGGCTTCAAATGAAAAATCTATTGTCAAGAATATAATGAGTGTGTATGAAAGTGTGAGTAACACCTCACGCACAAAAGATAGTAATGCAACACGGTGTGTGAATACATCGACTATAGGAAAACTTTATCAAGAGCCGTTGGAAGATGCCAAAGAATTGAGGACACTAATGCCAATGAATTATGGGCATTCTAGGGGAGACTACCACGAAAAGACAAACCAATTATTAAAGCATTGAGATCACTAATTGAAGACTTTTGGAAGAATTACACAAGGGTATCTTCGAATCAAAGGGATGTGGTAAGAAGGAGAATTGGTAGTCAGAACCGTGAGCCACATCCAAAGCATTTTTTGGATGAGACTCAAACACAGTTTTATGGTAAATTTCTAGAGAAGTATCCTCAAATTAAAATTTGTCAAAGATATTTTGAAATGCTAAAACCTTTCTATATCAAGATAAATCACACACGCACTACTTGTTGTTGTAGATTACATATTGAATTTTCTAACCATTTTGATGCTTATAGGTCTATATGTTTAGATATGCATACTAACAATGTTTTGTAGGGTTGTGCCATATGTGCCCCACCAACATTTTCAAGAGACTTAATATCAAGAATTTTATGTGAAAGAGAGGAAGGTCAAATATTCTACAAGAAATTATGCTTGGATGGCACATGTCATCGTTGCGGTGGCTTGCAACATTTGCCAATATGTGGACATATGGAAAGAACACATGCGGTTGGAAATGAACTAGTAGAGTTTGACAAGTATAAAACAGTGGCATACAATACAAAAGATGGTAAAGAAGCAAAGAGGTGTGAATTGGTTATTGAAAAGATTCTAGTGTATCAGTTTATTCCTATATTTTGTGATAGCATAGTGTATGAGTATGCAAGACTTGCCCATAGAGCTCGATGGTTGGACTTGCAATTCAAGTTATGCAAGGACACATTTGCAGTTGGGAGCATTGTTTCAGTCATTGACTTTGTAGAGAACTATAGTCTACAGCCACAGCGTGAGGTACAATCACAATATTACAACTCCACATAGGTTTCTATATTTGTGCACATCGCATTCATTCATGCGAATGATAGTACAGAGGATGACAAAAAGATCATAAGGGAGTATAATTTCTATATTAGTGATGATCACATGCATTCTATGGAGTTCGTGCAAGGTTGCTTTCAGGTGTTCTACAATGATTTGGCTAGAAGGGGCACATTGTTCAGTCAACATATCATATGGTCGGATAACTATGCGTCACAATTCAAGAACTCACAGAATTTCTATTGGCTGAGTAGGAGGCATAATTTTATAGGTATTCAACATATGTGGACCTTTTGTGAGGCCGGGCATGGAAAGGGGGAGCATGATGGTGCAGGAGCATGTATCAAAAGAGCCATAGCATGAGAAGAGTTAAAGTATAAAGACAATGCAAAGTTGACAGATGCAAAATTGATTATCAAGTGGTGTAATGCTTCCATGGGTCCAGGTAATGAAGGTAAGTCTTCAGTTCGTAGATTTTTTGGTTGATAGATGATACTAACATTGCACCATATGAGGACTGTTCTACACTGACAGGATCAAATGAGATGCACTCTTTCAGAAGCTCAATTGCAGGTTCATGGAGTATCCATACACGAAAGATGTCATGCTTTTGGTCTTCCAGTACAATTCAAGTCTGGGATGAGTGCAAGTCAAAGGAGTGGGTTGACGAATGGCAGTTAAGTTATCTTAACCCACTTGACATGTATCAACCCCTGACGACACTGGAACTAACACAGATGGAATCATTAGTTGACTTTGACCACATATCAGATTTAGTTCAACCAGGTAATATAGGGCACGTATATGCATCTAATTTTAACTAGTTCAACCAGGTAATGTCATCTTACTTTGTAGTGTTTTTGTAATGTTGACTAATTTCATCTAATTTGCTACACATATCAATGTAGGGCATGTATATGCAGTTATTGCAGATGAAGATAATGAAGAGGGAACAGATTATTACTTATGTCGTTGTGTTGAGGCCAAAAAGAAATTGGAGGCCCCTGTTACAGATGGAGAAAACATCGAATACTCTACAGGCACAGTGGTTATTACTGGAACATGGCTTAGAAGGTACCCACATAAGAGTGTTAATGTTTTATTGTTTCAGGACTTTGACATGCATCGGAAGATTCTTCATTACTCAAACCTTGTCATGGCATCCAATGTTCATTTGATAAAGTATCGGGGTAGACCTTTGAACAAAATCTTGTGGAAAGTGCGTGAGTCTGACCATGAAGCAATACTTGACACAATAAAGAGTAGAGAAGACCTGGATGGTTCATTGGATTAATTTGTAAGTATTCACATTGATTTTGTAAAGTCATGTTACATTGAGTTGTAAGTATGCACATTAATTTGTAAGGTTTGTCTTTTTTTAATTTCCTGCTGCATTTTTACACATATACACATTTTTACATCATCATGTTATGCATTTTTGGTGTCCTGCTCCTGATGCAACCAAATTGAATATTCCAATGTGTCTGGATGGGTACATTTATGTTAGGCATGGTCCTGTTTTTCACCCAAACATGTCGAAATAGTCCAAGCTACATTGTACCGACGATATCCCTGAAGAGTCCAAATTACAAAAAGGCAACAATCTTTAACGAGATTACTCAAAAACCATGTCACTTAGAAACATTCTATCTAAGGAAATGTGATCATGTAGAGTGCCTCTACAATAACCTCTCTCAGTTTTTTATATCTCTAAGGCATTTGCCCATGGTGAAAGGTTTTCTGTTGCCCCAAAAATCGTCAGAAGGAGGCAGTGTAAAGTTGCAAAGGGGTGTAACTTTGATCCTACTCCTGATGTGACCAAAATGATTATTCCAACGTGCCCAGATGGGTACATTTACACTAGGCATGGTCCTATTTTTCACCCAAACATGTCGAAACAGTCTGAGCTACATTGTACCGACGATATCCCTGAATAGTCCAAAGTGCAAAAAGGTAGAAATCTTTGACGAGATGTTACTTGAAAACTGTGTCACTTAGAAACATTTTGTCTAAGGCAATGCGATCATGTAGAGTGCCTCTAAAATAACCTCTCTCAGTTTTTTATATCTCTGAGGCATTTGCCCATGGTGAAAGGTTTTCTGTTGCCCCAAAAATCGTCAAAAGGAGGCAATGTAAAGTTACAAAGGGGTGTAACTTTCATCCTGCTCTTGATGTGACCAAACTGACTATTCCAATGAGTAGGCATGGTCCTATTTTTCACCCAAACATGTCAAAATAGTCTGAGCTACATTGTACCGATGATATCCCTGAAGAGTCCAAAGTGCAAAAAGGCAGCAATCTTTGACGAGATGTTACTCAAAAACCATGTCACTCAGAAACATTCCGTCTGAGGCAATACGATCATGTAGAGTGCCTCTACAATAAGCTCTCTCAGTTTTTTATATCTCTAAGACATTTGCCCGTGGTCAAAGCTTTTCTGCTACCCCAAAAATTGTTAGGAGGCAGTGTAAAGTTGCAAAGGGGTGTAACTTTTGTCCTGCTCTTGATGCGACCAAACTGACTATTCCAACACATCAGGATGGGTACATTTACGTTAGGCATGCTCCTATTTTTCATCCAAACATGTTGAAACAGTTTGAGCTACATTGTACCGATGATATCCCTAAAGAGTCCAAAGTGCAAAAAGGTAGCAATCTTTGACGAGATGTTACTCAAAAACCATGTCACTTAGAAACATTTTGTCTAAGGCAACGCGATCACATAGAGTGCCTCTACAATAACCTCTCTTAGTTTTTTTATCTCTGAGACATTTTCCCATGGTGAAAGGTTTTCTGCTACCCCAAAAATTGTTAGAAGGAGGTAGTGTAAAGTTGCAAAGCATTGCTAAGAAATCCTCAATACTCAAACACTCCAATGAACTGAAGCGACTTCTTCTTAGGTGAAAATCTAAGGGTACATAAGGGGAAAATGGCACCTAGATGACTTAGTGCATTTCTATGACTTCATTCACATGTTTAAATGTTTGAGAAACTCTCCTTTACTAAGCGCTTGTCCTCATGTCAATGTTAAGCTTTATACCTCCTAGGTGCTCAATTAGGTGATGTCATTAGATACAACTTACCCTTAGGCGCCAATGTAGCTTCTTCAATCCATCACACTTCTAGGCATTCAAATTTGAGGTCTTGGACTTGTATCTTATTCCTAGGCACAATTGGATGATCTTCCTAGATCTAGGTGCTCATGATGGTGGGAAATTACATGAAGGGGCGCCTAAGTCCAATTTGACTCTGTATTTGATATTTTATGACTCCAATTGACTAGGAATGGCTCAATTTCTAAAGTGCTAACTCAATAATGTAAGTTTAAGGTCTTTTCCTCCTAGGTGCCAATTAATGAGTTCACTAGATGTAATTTCTCCTGGACTTGAAGATTGTAAAAGAACTTGAAGCTTGGATGGATGTCTTCAAATGTTTAATGAAGAAGTGTTCCAACTTGAAAGGTCCTTTGAAGTGTAGATATTGATGATAACACTTTCCCTTAAATGTGAAGTAGATGACTTCTCAAGGAGGCTTGAATGTATTAGAGGGACTTGAAATTGAATGGATGTCATTGGAATGCTTGATGATGATTTGAAGTTCCTTTCGAGCGGCTACATGTTGATCTTGAAGTGATGATTGATGAAGAATCTAGTTGATACTTGAAGATGAATGGAACTTGAAGTGATAGATAGAAATCTTCAAACATGATGCAACTGGTGATGTCGTTGATGAAGAAGACTTGAAATATATCTTGTTGTGACCTCTTGGAGCAGCTACCTCTTGAAGTGGTGTTTCCTTGGTAGTGATTACTTCCATCTTAACTCTCTAGCATGAATGAATGTGAAAGGCTCCTTTGGAGCAACTACATGATGACTCTAGGCAACTCTAAGCTCTTGCTCCTACCTTTTCCTTAAATCTTCCTACAATACAAACCAAGAAACACATCAATCCTCATGATAAACATTTTATAACACAAAGGAATCCTCTTTAAACATGGAATAATCTTACTAGGTAGAAAGAAGAGCAAAGGGTGCCTAACACAAGTTGGTCCATATTTATCACTTTAAATGATTTCAAACAATTGTAATGGCTTAAAGAGGTCAATCTCCCTTAAGAGATTCATTCAAAAGGTGTCTTTCAATGCAATTTCTCCCTTAGGTGCCAGAATGGATTTGTACTGATGGAGAGTGTGCCTAGATTTAAATGTCTTTATACTTGCAATTTTGCAATTCTAAATGATGAGACATGTCTTAGAATGAATTCTATCTTTCAAGCACTCACTCCAAAAGGTCATCTCATGCAATTTCACCCAAGGCACTCATTGAGGTGTACTCAGAGGCTAAAGTGCACCTAACTCAATTGCCTTTATCTTTATCATTTTTGTGCTTTCAACAATTGAAAATGACCTAGAGTGATCCTTTCTCTCAAGGCACTCACCTATTGATATGAAATCAAGTTATTTCCCTTAGGCACAGTTTTAGGCTTGTATGGGTGAAAAGTGCACCTTACATCCTTAGGTGGTTCTTTCTAATTCTCAATGATTTCAATCAAATGCCAAGTGTCTAAGGAAACTTTTGTCTTGAGATGATTAAATTTTGAGGTTCAAATCCCTTCCTCAATCAAGGCACAATCTGAGGGTTGTATAGATGAAAGTTGACTTCAACTTGGGTGCTCATTTGAGTTGGGAGGAGCTAGAATTTGTGCCTAGATTGGAGATAGATATTTTGGCTTATTTGATGATGGTCTCAAGTCTCTCTACCAAGGCACATTTTAATGATGTTCTTATTTAAACTCTTATGAAGACTATCTCATCCCTAAGCACTCATCCTCATGATTTTCATGCACTTAGACTTCAAGGCACCAAAACTAGTAGGAAAATTCACAATGAGCGCCTTTGCTTTGGAAGAATTTCTTATTGATCATTACGCACACTTTGGAGTTGATATGTACTTCCTTTACTTCCATGTACTCAATTCATCATAATTCTTGTCAAATACTTCTCCAAGTTAATTGATAACATGCTTCTTGATGTTAAGATCCTTCATTGACTCCTTCTTAGATCTAGGCGCTCATGATGGTGGAAAATTACATGAAGGGTGCCTAAGGTTCAAGATAGGTTCTTTCCACTCATCTTAATTTTCAATCATTGTAGTTAATCTCAAAAGACATCATTCAAAATGAGAAACCTCCAAGACTTGTCATTGTAAGTTAATTTCGTCCAAGGCGCCAATACAAGGTTCTTTTGAAGGCAAAGGGTGCCTAGGCTTATGGGGCTCAATTAGATGTATTTATTGAAAGCTCAAAGTGAATTAATGCTTATTGAAAATGCCACTTAGTCCTTCATTTGCATTCTAGGTGCCATTTCCTATTGACTTATATACTCCTCATGCTAGGGCGCCATAATGAAGTGGTTTAGACAATAGGTGCACTTCACTTACTAGAGGCTTGTTCTCCTTCCACCTTAGGTGCACTTTTATGGTGGAACAGGTGTCAATGGGTGCCTTGTCTTAAATGAATGCTCTCTCCAAGTTGGGCACGCCTTTTTGAGGCTTTATGAGTTGTAAATTGCACCTTAACCCTTCATGCTTGTTGCTCAATGTTTGAATGTTTAAGAAAGTCTCCTTTAGGTACTCATCTTATTGACTTTTTCTCAAGGTGCAATCATCCTAATGACTTGGATATTCATCCTAGTGTTTCAGGATATCAGGCTACCAGACTTAGTCATTTTCAGGATCTCAAGCATAAAGAATAACATGATGATTCATTTTTTTGTATTGCATATAGTTGACATTGTATGCTACTCATAAATAATATTAATATTTTCTGTTCAACATGATGATTCATTTTTTTTTTAAATACAACTTTTATCTTTTAGTTCCAAAATGAGGTTTAGGTGATACTTGAATAACAATAGCTAGCTTATTGGATCAACAAACATCCTATGTAATACAATTGGACTTTAAATATTTGAAGTAGCCATCTACAAATATCCATTCAAACGTGGATTTATAATGCAAGTATGGACGCCATCAATAAAAAAGATTTGTATTAACCAAATATCCATATAGGCATACATCAATATCTGTCGATATAAGTATAACATATATACAAAATAGCCATATAGGCTTAGAAGAATGTCATATAGGCATACAATGTCAACTATATACAATACAAAATATATGTCCACAAATGCCATATAGGCATACAACAAAGGAACACAATAAAAAGTCATTCCCCTCTAACTGGTGAAGAGAATAGATCATGGGCAACCTTTGATCTTCTAGGGGATGGAGACGCGCATGTGGGTGGTCTACTACGAACCTGAGGGCTGCTCCTCCTATTTAGTTCTTCCTGCATCTTTACCTATTACAATAAAAAGTATAGACATTAATATATAGAAATTACATGTTATAAAAAATGAAACATTTAACAAAATAATCACTTACCACTACCATATAATCTCTCTCCTCACTTGCCTCAGTAGCAGGAATAGGCCGTGGTGATGTCATGTCATATAGAAACCATCCAGATAGAAATTAAACTTCAAATCAATAATCTTTTGATTTTTCAAAATAGACAACTATAACAATGAATGTAAATTGAAATTTACTAATCTGCCTCATACCCCTATCAATGCCATGGAGCTATGAATCACAGAGGTCACACCATGCTCCATTGCCCTATGAACATTGGGAGGTGTCTCTGCAGCCTACATCATCTAGAAATAAAACAACATTATTCAATTACAAAAACTATAATAGTGATGCAAATCATGGCTCCTAACATACACACACGTTCATCTAAACATGGAAGTACACATAATAAAGCACACAAGTCACATAAAAAAATCTAGTAAGTACAATTCATTCATTAAACTATTTATTTTATTGCCTCTGTAAATCTTTGAAGTCCACCACCGTTGGCAGTGTTACTATGAAATCTTCAATATTAACCTATTCAACATCCAAAATTAGATATTAGAATACCATTCATATAACGATGCTATTCACATGTAATATTTATAATTGTTTACTAGTTACATACCCCGATAGTAGATGATCTAGTGTAATATGCAGGTGGAGAACCACTGAAAACTGCATCAACACTATGACCCTGAAATTTCATTAAAATCATCAAACTAAATTAGTTAATCTTGCATTTCAAAAATGAAATTTAATAAATTAAATTCAATAAACTTGCTAATATTTACCTAAGTATCAAGGCTGAAAGTCTCACTCAAAAGGGTATCTTTCATCACCATCTGCTCAGCTGCAGATGTAGCCTATGCACCTACATCCTAACTATCCATGGGGTCATAACCACAGGCTGACCGCAAGCTTGACAAGCATGGGGTGGGACCCTACTCCTCGCACTATCTCCCAACCCACTCTATGCTGTAGGATCGGCATGCTCTATGATGCTTTGGGTCAAGGCACTAATGGACTGAAGTGTATCAACCTCAACACTCTCCTTCACAATGGAAGGGATAGAAACATGCTCATGGGCTGGTCTGCTGATTTCTCATCTGACTACCCGCTGTGGGTTAAGACGTGCCCCTGGTCTATCTTGTGCTGACCCCCCACCTCTACCCTGGAAGTTCCACATATCAAAATAGTTTGGCACTTTATTAAGGACAAACTCGCAGTAGAGTTTCCTCAAAAACTATTGCGGGACCTCATTATTATTGCATGGAGGATGGTCAAAAACCATCCACCACCTCTACCCAAAATTATCCCTTATCGCCTGGTTGTTGCACCAATGGATAGGGAACCTCTTGCATGTAATGGGTGGAGGTTGATTTGTTTGTGGGTTTGTGAAAATTGAACACCAGTCTAATTTTGTAATTTGTAATTTTTTCACATCTTGGTATGACAGCTTGTCTACATAATAATCTCTAAACTCTCTCCTCTTATCTATCCAACTAGTTATTTGCTTGCCAATTGAATCTACATTTGATAACATAGATTCAAAAGATTCAGCAAGCGTGGACCTATGCAAGGTTGAAGTGGAAGGATCTTTCAACCTTGCAATTATATCTTCAATTTCTTTTTTTTTTGTTTTCAATTTGACCCATTATATTTTCTTGTGTTCTAGGGGCATGTCGAGGAATCGATGGAGGTGTTTGTTGTTCTATAGGATTTTGTGGATTTTGAGGAGGAGGAGGAGGTGCATTAACATTTCCTGACAATTAACAAAATTTACATCAAAAATCAACTCAAACCTACCTATTTAGAAACAAATTCAAACAAAAAAATAAATAAAACTCACTCCTTTGGCGTGCTCGACATCGTGGAGGCATTTTGGCAATGAATTGCGAAGATTTTTGTGTTGAATTGAGATCTCCAAAATGCGAGCGTGCTTCCTAGGGTTTGCAGGTCGTGAGTATATAGGAGGAAAAAGAAATGAAATGAAGTGAAGTGTTTTTTTTAATTTATAAGAAGTAATAATGTGCTCGCGTTATAACACGAGTACGTTATGGTTTAGTTTTGACGAGCCTTAGGCTTGCCATTACCAAATCATAACGCGAGCGCGTTATGGTTTAGTTTTGATGAGGCTTAGGCTCGTCATTACCAAACCATAACACGAGCGCATTATAACATGCTCGCATTATTTATTATTTTTTTTTTCAAAATAATGTGGCCACTTTTTGGCCCCCCATCTTTTTAGACTTACCCGGTTTAAGGTATAGTGTCGAGGGTTGAGGGTTTATTGATAGTGTTTAGGGTTGAGGGTTGAGGGATTAGGTTTTAGGGTTGATGGATTAGGGTTTAAGGTATAGTGTTGAGGGTTGAGGGTTTAGGGTTGACAGATTAGGGTTTAGGGTTGACGGATTAGCGTTTAAGTGTTGAGGTTAGGGTTAGAGTGTCGAGGGTAGAGGGATTAGGGATAGGGTTTAGGGTTGAAGGTTTAAGGATTGAGGGTTGAGGCTTTAGGGATGAGGGTTTAAGGCTTAAGATATAGTGTCAAGTGTTGAGGGTGTAGGGATAGGGTTTATGTTTTAAGGGTTAAGGGTTGAGGGATAGGGATTAGGGTTTAAGGTATAGTGTTGAGGGTTGCTGGTTTAGGGATAGGGTTTAGGTTTGAGGGATTAGGGTTTAGGGTTGATGAATTAGGGTTTAATGTTGAGAGTTGAGGGTTGAGGGTTGAGGGTTGAGGTTGAGGGATAGGGTTAATGGTCAAGGGATTAGGATTAAATAAGAGTGTTGAGGGTAGATGTATTAGGGATAGGGTTTAGGGTTGAAGGTTTAAGGATTAAGGATTGAGGCTTTAGGGATGAGGGTTAAGGGATTAGGGTTTAAGATATAGTGTCAAGTGTCGAGTGTGTAGGGATAGGTTTTAGGGTTTAAGTTTTAAGGGTTAAGGGTTGAGGGATCATAGTTAAGGGTTAAGGGATTAGGGTTTGCCATTGAGGGTTGAGTACATTGAGGTTCGAGGGTTAAGGGTTTTTGGATAGGGTTGAGGGTCGAGGGATTAGGGTTAAAGTAGAGTGTCGAGGGTATAAGGATTAGGGATAGGGTTGGAGGGTTTAGGGATAGGGATTAGGGTTTAAGGTATACTATCGAGCCCGTTGAGGGTCTAAGAATAGGGATAGAGTTTAGAGTTTAGGGATGAGGGATTAGAGTTGAGGGATGATAGATTAGGGTTGAGGGTTGAGGGATTAGGGTTTAGGGATAAGGTTTAGGGTTGAGGGTTGAGGGATTAGGGTTTAAGGTATAGTGTTGAGGGTTTAGGGATAGGGTTTAGGGTTGAGGGATTAGAGTGAAGGGTTGAGGGATTAGGATTTGACGTTGAGGGTTGAAGGTTGAGGGATCAGAGTTAAGGGTTGAGGGATTACGGTTTGACGTTGAGGGTTGAGTACATTGAGGTTCGAGGGTTAAGGGTTTTGGGATAGGGTTGACGGTCGAGGGATTAGGGTTAAAGTATAGTGTCGAGGGTATAAGGATTAGGGATAGGGTTGGAGGGTTTAGGGATAAGGGATTAGGGTTTAAGGTATAGTATCGAGCTCATTGAGGGTTTAGGGATGAGGGATTAGAGTTGAGGGATGAAATATTAGGGTTGAGGGATTAGGGTTTAGGGATAAGGTTTAGGGTTGAGGGTTGAGGGATTAGGGTTTAAGGTATAGTGTTGAGGGTTTAGGGGTAGGGTTTAGGGTTGAGGGATTAGAGTGAAGGGTTAAGGGATTAGGATTTGACGTTGAGGGTTGAGGCTTTAGGCTTTAGGGTTTAGGGATTGGGTTGAGGGTTGAGGGATCAGAGTTAAGGGTTGAGGGATTAGGGTTTGATGTTGAGGGTTGAGTACATTGAGGTTCGAGGGTTAAGGGTTTCAGGATAGGGTTGAGGGTTGAGGGATTAGGGTTAAAGTAGAGTGTCGAGGGTATAAAGATTAGGGATAGGGTTGGAGCATTTAGGGATAAGGGATTAGGGTTTAAGGTATAGTATCGATCCCGTTGAGGGTTTAGGAATAGGGATAGCATTTAGGGTTTAGGGATGAGGGATTAGAGTTGAGCGATGATGGATTAGGGTTGAGGGTTGAGGGATTAGGGTTTAGGGATAAGGTTTAGGGTTGAGGGTTGAGGGATTAGGGTTTAAGGTATAGTGTTGAGGGTTTAGGGATAGGGTTTAGGGTTGAGGGATTAGAGTGAAGGGTTGAGGGTTGAGGCTTTAGGGTTTAGGGTTTAGGGATAGGGTTGAGGGTCAAGGGATCAGAGTTAAGGGTTAAGGGATTAGGGTTTGACGTTGAGGGTTGAGGGTTTCGGGATAGGGTTGAGGGTTGAGGGATTAGGGTTAAAGTAGAGTGTCGATGGTATAAGGATTATGGATAGGGTTGGAGGGTTTAGGGATAAGGGATTAGGGTTTAAGGTATAGTATCAAGCCCATTGAAGGTTTAGGAATAGGGATAGCATTTAGGGTTTAGGGATGAGGGATTAGAGTTGAGGGATGACGGATTAGGGTTGAGGGATTAGGGTTTAGGGGTAAGGTTTAGGGTTGAGGGTTGAGGGATTAGGGTTTAAGGTATAGTGTTGAGGGTTTAGGGATAGGGTTTAGGATTGAGGGATTACAGTGAAGGGTTGAGGGATTAGGATTTGACATTGAGGGTTGAGGGTTGAGGCTTTAGGGTTTAGGGTTTAGGGATAGGGTTGAGGGTCGAGGGATTAGAGTTAAGGGTTGAGGGATTAGGGTTTGACATTGAGGGTTGAGTACATTGAGGTTCGAGGGTTAAGGGTTGAGGGATAGGGTTGAGGGTCGAGGGATTAGGGTTAAAGTAGAGTGTTGAGGGTATAAGGATTAGGGATAGGGTTGGAGGGTTTAGGGATAAGGGATTAGGGTTTAAGGTATAGTATCGAGCCCATTGAGGGTTTAGGAATAGGGATAGCATTTAGGGTTTAGGGATGAGGGATTAGAGTTGAGGGATGATGGATTAGGGTTAAGGATTGAGGGATTATGGTTTAGGGATAAGGTTTAGGGTTGAGGGTTGAGGGATTAGAGTTTAAGGTATAGTGTTGATGGTTTAGGGATAGGTTTTAGGGTTGAGGGATTAGAGTGAAGGGTCGAGGGATTAGGATTTGATGTTGAGGGTTGAGGGTTGAGGCTTTAGGGTTTACGGTTCAGGGATAGGGTTGAGGGTCGAGGGATCAGAGTTAAGGGTTGAGAGATTAGGGTTTGACGTTGAGGGTTGAGTACATTGAGGTTCGAGGGTTAAGGGTTTCAGGATAGGGTTGAGGGTCAAGGGATTAGGGTTAAAGTAGAGTGTCGAGGGTATAAGGATTAGGGATAGTGATGCAGAGCACATAGTGGAAGCATTCAAATCAGGGATGAATATCCATCAAACCCATAGTATAGAAAGATTATTGCTTAACCAGCTTTAAATAACTTCCTTAAGGTCCAAATGATACCAAACTACATACACATTCTTCATTATCGGTGAGACTGAACACTGTCGGTACATTCAAAAACTCTTTCGCCGATCTCACTTCTCTCACCGACAGCTCAACACTATGCTCCAACTATCGGTATGACCTTTACCATCGGTGAGACTGAGAACCACTCTACTGATTCATGCTGATCACTTTGATATACCTTCGAACCATACTTGTCACCCAGACTCCTTTCATCGGTGAATGCCTACGAACTCAGGCCGATGCACCAATGGACACACTCCAGTGTCAACCTTGATTTTCTCTGTCGGCAACACAATCACTATCGGCCATACTAGCATTAACTTTGCTAATACACTGATACCAATCACCTTCGGTGAGACTTTTGTCATCGACAGATGTTTATATGCTTGGGCCGATGATCCTTCTCTTCTTCGGTGTGACGAATACTATCGGTGGGACTCACTTTAGAGTCGTCGATACACCATTTCCTTCTGATGGATCGGTGTAAGATACCCCTTGTCTCTCCGATACCTTTGATCCTTTGGCGAGATCTCCTTTCACTTTTCCCTGATATGCCTTCGATCGGCCTAACACCATTGATCAGTGTAGGTTTCAAAAGCTCCTCCGAGAGGCTTGTTACTCGTTTACTCTGTAGGAAATATTTAATGGATCAATCTATAGTAGGACAAAACACGAGCGCATTATAATGCGAGCACATTTTCTCTTGCTATAGAAATGGTAAAAAAGTGTTGACCCCCATGATCTAGGCCCACATGCTCTATTTTCATACTGATTCTGCATGTGCTCCGACAAAAAAGAAGTGCTTTCATGTTGTTGGGAAGTTCACATGCACATTTTACACATTCTACCACCTTTGCATGATCTTTCCACCACCTTTTCTGCTTTGCCAACTTGAGAAGGAGGAAATAACATAGTTTTCACACCAAGTTTGATATATATCTATTCAAGTTTCAATTTTTGTAGTGTTGCAATGTTAATTGTGATTCAATTTTAGGAATTTAACATCATAGATTGGTTAATAGTATTGTTGTTAGTAATCATATTTGAGTGTTATTCAATTTAACATTGAAAAGGAATTAAGTGGTGAAAAACTCAAATTGTTGAGGAGTTTGATGCAAGAAGAAAAAAATACTACATAATTGGGTACTCTCTCCATTCAAATCTTTATTTTTTAGGTATGTCAAGTTTTTACATGCATGTTCTTTACATTTTCCTTAATTCTATTTGAATTACTTTATCATGCTTTATCATACATGTTTAAAATAGACACATTCCCAATCAAGAAAGTAGTCTACAATTTCACATGATGCCATGTATATTTTCTACACTTGGGCTCTTTAAAAATTATGTGTAATAAATAGACCTTAACATACCATGATGTCAAACTATACAAGAATAAATCCTTACAACATAATAAAAATACAATCCCACTATTATCTTGTATTAATTTCTTAGGAACTAATATTGGTCTCTTTATCATGCTACAGACAAATTCTCCATCATGCCGAGGAAACGATCAAGAATTAAACCAACATAGGAAGAGATAGAAGCTAAGAATGCAAAGAAAGCAGTGGCTATGAGGGAACTTCGTGAGAAGAGGAAAATGGACACGATAAATGAAGACATGCTAATTGAAGAGGAACCACAACCATCACAAAGAGATATGGTATTGGTGGCACAAAGAGAACTAATGCAAAAACTTCATGCTACGAGAGATTTAAATACCATAGTTGGAGACACGTCCTCTATCGTAAGTCAAAATGTAGGGACACCATCTACCACATCTCAAGTTGAGAGTACATCATCACTCACATGTGATGAAGGAGGTACGCCATCATTCCCACCTCAACCTCAAGGTATGTCATCTATTCCATCTTCGATCGAAGGTATGCCATCTAGCCCATCTCATTTAAATATTGATGAAATTCCTAATGTTGAGATGAATTTACCTAACTTAACACCACCTAGAATTTTGCATAGAAAGCCAAAGTATTTGATTGATATTGATGAGAATATTTTGCAGCCAATGGAAGGTAAGATTCCAAAATGCACTTGTACAAGATATGCTCATAAGATTTGGAGATTGTTCTTTGAAAAGTTAAATGAGACTGTAAGATGTCAACTATTCATTGAAATGATGTGAAGTATAAAGTATAGGTCCATCATGAAGATTCTTGGGTTGAGAACATTAGAGGCTTCAAGTGAAAAATCTATTGTCAAGAATCTAATGAGTGCATATGAGAGTGTGGGTAACACCTCACGTACAAAAGATAGTAATGCAACACGGCATGTGATTACATTGACTGTAGTAAGTAGTCAAACAAGGAAAGCTCGTCTTATTAGAAAGATGAGTCAAGAATTGAGAATTAATAGGAAAACTTTATCAAGAGCCATTGGAAGATGCCAAAGAATTGAGGACACTAATGCCAATGAATTATGGGCATTCTCGGGGAGACTACCACGAAAAGATAAACCAATTGTTGAAGCATTGAGATCACTAATTGAAGACTTTTGGAAGAATTACACAAGGGTATCTCCGAATCAAAGGGATGTGGTAAGAAGGAGAATTGGTAGTCAGAACCGTGAGCCACATCCAAAGCATTTTTTGGATGAGACTCAAACACAGTTTTATGGTAAATTTCAAGAGAAGTATCCTCAAATTAAAATTTGTCAAAGATATTTTGAAATGCTAAAACCTTTCTATGTCAAGATAAATCACACACGCACTACTTGTTGTAGATTACATATTGAATTTTCTAACCATTTTGATGTTTATAGGTCTATATGTTTAGATATGCATACTAACAATGTTTTGTAGGGTTGTGCCATATGTACCCCACCGACATCTTCAAGAGACTTCATATCAAGAATTTTATGTGAAAGAGAGGAAGGTCAAATATTCTACAAGAAATTATGCTTGGATGGCACATGTCATTGTTGCAGTGGCTTGCAACATTTGCCAATATGTGAACATATGGAAAGAACACATGCGGTTGGAAATAAACTAGTAGAGTTTGGCAAGTATAAAATAGTGGCGTACAATACCAAAGATGGTAAAGAAGCAAAGAGGTGTGAATTGGTTATTGAAAATATTTCAGTGTATCAGTTTATGCCTATATTTTGTGATAACATAGTGTATGAGTATGCAAGGCATGCCCATAGAGCTCGATGGTTCGACTTGCAATTCAAGTTATGCAAGGACACATTTCCAGTTGGTAGCATTGTTTCAATCGTTGACTTTGCAGAGAACTACAGTCTATAGCAACAGTGTGAGGTGCAATCGCAATATTACAACTCCAAACAGGTTTCTATATTTGTGTACATCGCATTCATTCATGCGAATGATAGTACATAGGATGACAGAAAAATCACAAGGGAGTATAATTTCTATATTAGTAATGATCGCATGCATTCTACAGAGTTTGTGCAAGGTTGCTTTCAGGTGTTCTACAATGATTTGGCTAGAAGGGGCATATCGTTCAGTCAGCATGTCATATGGTCAGCTAACTGTGGGTCACAATTCAAGAACTTGCAAAATTTCTATTGGCTGAGTAGGTTGCATAATTTTACAAGTATTTAGCATATGTGGAACTTTTGTGAGACCGGGCATGGAAAGGGGGAGCATGATGGTGCAGGAGCATGTATCAAAAGAGCCATAGCATGAGAAGAGTTAAAGTATAAAGACAATGCAAAGTTGACAGATGCAAAATTGATTGTCGAGTGGTGTAATGCTTCCATGGGTCTAGGTAATGAAGGTAAGTCTTCAGTTCATAGATTTTTTTGGTTGATAGATGATACTAATATTGCACCATATGAGGACTGTTCTACACTAACATGATCAAATGAGATGCACTCTTTTAGAAGCTCAATTGCAGGTTCATGGAGTATCCATATGCGAAAGATGTCATGCTTTTGTTCTTCCTATACAATTCAAGTCTGGGATGAGTGTGAGTCAAAGGAGTGGGTTGACGAATGGTAGTTAAGTTATCTTAGCCCACTTGACATGTATCTACCCCTGACGGCATTGGAACTAACACAGATGGAATCATCAGTTGACTTTGACCACATATCAGATTTAGTTCAACCAAGTAATATAGGGCACGTATATTCATCTAATTTCATCTAGTTCAACCAGGTAATGTCATCTTACTTTGTAGTGTTTTTGTAATGTTGACTAATTTCATCTAATTTGCTACACATATCAATGTAGGGCAGGTATATGCAGTTATTACAGATGAAGATAATGAAGAGGGAATAGATTATTACTTAGGTCATTGTGTTGAGGCCCAAAAGAAATTGGAGGCCCCTGTTACTGATGGAGAAAACATTGAATACCCTACAGGCACAGTGGTTATTACTGGAACATGGCTTAGAAGGTACCCACATAAGAGTGTTAATGTTTGGCTATTTCAGGACTTTGACATGCATCAGAAGATTCTTCATTAATCAAACCTTGTCATGGCATCCAATGTTCATTTGATAAAGTATCAGGGTAGACCTTTGAGCAAAATCTTCTGGAAGGTGCGTGAGTCTGACCATGAAGCAATACTTGACACAATAAAGAGTAGAGCAGACCCAGATGGTTCATTGGATTAATTTGTAAGTATTCACATTGATTTTGTAAAGTCATGTTACATTGAGTTGTAAGTATGCACATTAATTTGTAAGGTTTGTCTTTTTTTTTATTTCCTGCTGCATTTTTACACATATACACATTTTTACATCATCATGTTATGCATTTTTGGTATCCTTCTCCTGATGTGGTGCAGGAGCATCTTAGCAAATCAAAGTTGTCCTAGAAAAACCTTTGATTTTGATTAAATTGTAATACTTCAACATTGTATAAGGTTAAACAAGTCATTGTTATGTCATTAGGAGTGTTAAATGTTCAATTGTTATCTCCATTTGCAAAAGGGGAAATGTTATCTTTCAAAACAATGTAAAAACTTGGAAGGTGAAAAGTCTTGTGGCTCTTGGTTCGTTCCAAGATAGTGGAAACTAAAAAGACATGAGTGTATGCCTTTAAATAGGCCTTGCAATCTTCAAAGACCTCGGAGGTGGTTGAATGTATGAATTGGAATGATAAAATAGCACTATTTTTATGTATTCCTTCAGAACTTTTGTTGTTTTCTGATACTGTACGGCCCTGTACGAGCAAGGATACATGCTATGTTGATTGTAAGTGTTTGTTCTTCCAACCACTTCCATTTGAAGTTGGTTTCATACATTTTGGTTTCATTTTATGTAAGATATTGCAAATTTGGTAAAAATTGTCAAAAAAATAGTTAAACCCTATCTTAGGGTAAATAGTGGTTAAACAAGATTATGTTTCTTTGACTATGCACAGTGGAAAAACCTAAGAATCTATGGAAAGGTTATTGTTTTGAGTGTTCTTACATATGCCAAGTTTGCAGATGAAAAGGATTTGATTTACATATGTTAATTTGATGCCCTAGGGACTGTTTTCCCTTTGATTCAGACTGGTAAAATGGTAGAAATGTTGTGTTTTTGATGACTTTAGTATGGGTTGAACCTATTTCACAATGGTATTGGTTTGGAAAAGGTAGTAAGCGAAGCCCTTTCATATTCTACATGCTGACCTTGGTAAATGGAGGAAGGTTTATATCTTCAAAGAAGACTGTCCTATAAATACTGAGTATGACAGTCACAGTCATGACTGGTATGAAACTATTTTGTGTCCCTATGAAGTCTGTAAACCCTGGAAGGGTGTAAATGTGAGATGTTATAAATTTTTTCTAATCCATGATAAAGGTTGCAAGATCCATGTGTTGGAAGAACACCATGAAGGATAAAAGAGTGACAGTGTGAAAGCCTATTTAGGCCTATTGGAGCATGACAGTCTTTAGTTTAGAGTGTTGTTACAAAACAAAGGTATCTTCATTTTTGATATGTTTTAGAATGGAATAGAGGGTATTCAAATATGTGATCATAGTCTTGAGAAGGGGCCTAGGGTAAGAGTTATGTTTGACAGTCCTTAAGGATAGGGCTACAAGGAAACAAGCCTGTCATAGCACTGTCAAAATGCAGTCAAATTGTAAGTTGCTGTCCTTTGTCCTTGAAGGTACAGGTTATAGTTGTTGGGTCAGAGACCATGTGATTGGTTATTTATTTGACAAATTTATGTTGGTTGTAGTGTGAGTGACATAGTTGCACATTGAAAACAGTCATGAAGAAATGAATGGGCAGCCTTTGTAATGGTTTGTTTGTGGGTAAATTGAAGTTACTAAGGAGTTGAGTTCTCTTATTATTCTTTATCCTCTGCATCATGATGCGACAAAACTAATAGTTCCAACGTGTCCGGATGGGTATGTTTAGGCTAGGCATTGTTCTATTTTTCACCCAAACATGTCGAAACAGTCTGAGCTACATTGTACCGACAATATCCTTGAAGAGTCCAAAGTGCAAAAAGGCAGCAATCTTTGATGAGATGTTACTCAAAAAATGTGTCACTTACAAACATTCTATCTAAGGTAATGCGATCATGTAAAGTGCCTCTACAATAACCTCTCTCAGTTTTTTATATCTCTGAGGCATTTGCCCTTGGTGAAAGGTTTTCTGCTGCCCCAAAAATTGTCAGAAGGAGGCAGTGTAAAGTTGCAAAGGGGTGTAACTTTCGTCCTACTCTTGATGCAACCAAACAGACTATTCCAACACATTCAGATGGGTACATTTACACTAGGCATGGTCCTTTTTTTCACCCAAACATGTCGAAACAGTCTAAGCTACATTGTACTGACGATATCCCTGAAGAGTCCAAAGTGCAAAAAGGTAGCAATCTTTGACGATATGTTACTCAAAATCTGTATCACTTAGAAACATTCTATCTAAGGAAACATGATCACGTAGAGTGCCTCTACAATAACCTCTCTCAGTTTTTTATATCTCTGAGGCATTTGCCCATGGTGAAAGGTTTTCTGCTGCCCCAAAAATCATCAGAAGGAGGCAGTGTAAAGTTGCAAAGGGGTTTAACTTTAGTCCTACTTTTGATGTGACCAAACTGACTATTCCAACGCATCCAGATGGGTACATTTACTCTAGACATGGTCCTTTTTTCACCCAAACATGTCGAAACAGTTTGAGCTACATTGCACCGACGATATCCCTAAAGAGTCCAAAGTGCAAAAAGGCAGAAATCTTTGACGAGATGTTACTTGAAAACTGTGTCACTTAGAAACATTCTGTCTAAGGAAACATGATCACGTAGAGTGCCTCTACAATAACCTCTCTCAGTTTTTTATATCTCTGAGGCATTTACCTGTGGTGAAAGGTTTTCTGCTGCCCCAAAAATCATCAGAAGGAGGCAATGTAAAGTTGCAAAGGGGTGTAACTTTCATCCTGCTCTTGATGCGACCAAACTGACTGTTCCAATGCATCTGGATGGGTACATTTACGCTAGGTATGGTCCTTTTTTTTACCCAAACATGTCGAAACAGTCCAAGCTACATTGTACCGACGATATCCCTGAAGAGTCCAAAGTGCAAAAAGGTAGCAATCTTTGATGAGATGTTACTTGAAAACCGTGTCACTTAGAAACATTTCGTCTAAGGTAACGCGATCACGTAGAGTCCCTCTACAATAACCTCTCTCAATTTTTTATATATTTGAGGTGTTTGTCCGTGGTGAAAGGTTTTCTGCTACCCCAAAAATCATCAGAAGGAGGCAATGTAAAGTTACAAAGCATTGCTAAGAAATCCTCAATACTCAAACACTCCAATTAACTGAAGCAACTTCTTCTTAGGCGCAAATGTAAGGGTACACAAGGGGAAAATGGCACCTAGATGACTTAGTGCATTTCTATGACTTCATTCACATGTTTAAATGTTTGAGAAACTCTCCTTTACTAAGTGCTTGTCCTCATGTCAATGTTAAGCTTTATACCTCCTAGGCCCTCAATTAGGTGATGTCATTAGATACAACTTACCCTTAGGCGCCAATGTAGCTTCTTCAATCCATTACACTTCTAGGTGCTCAAATTTGAGGTCTTGGACTTGTATCTTATTCCTAGGTGCAATTGGATGATCTTCCTAGATCTAGGCACTCATGATGGTGGGAAATTACATGAAGGGGCGCCTAAGTCCAATTTGACTTTGTATTTGATATTTTATGACTCCAATTGACTAGGAATGGCTCAATTTCTAAAGTGTTGACTCAATAATGTAAGTTTAAGGTCTTTTCCTCCTAGGCACCAATTAATGAGTTCACTAGATGCAATTTCTCCTTAGGCACCAAAACTAGATAGTAGAGACAAGAGGAGGCGCCTAGCATCAATTTAGGCTCTATTCATTATTTGTAAGACCTTGAATGATTAAACATGATTGAAGTAAGCCTTTCTCTCTTGGAACTTACTCAATGATATAGATTTGTGATACTTTATCTAAGGCGCCAATCTAGATCTATATGGAGGTGAAAGAGCGCCCAACATCATGAAGCTTTATACTTGGCATTTTTTATGCTTTAAATAATTATCAAGGTCTTAGGATGACTTTTCCCCTCTAGGCGCCTACTCTTAGATGTCCTTGGATGCAATTTCAATCTAGGCACTCATGGAGGTATTGAATAACAAGCAAAGGCGCCTTAGCTTACTTAGCCCATTTCTTTGGATTTTGATGATCTTGACTCTTAAATGCCATCTAGTCTCATGCTCTTAAGCTCTCCTCTTATAAGGCGCCATATTGAATGGATTTAAACTCTCTTGTTATGCTTAGGTGCCAATTCAAGGTCATTCTGAAGGCAAAGAGCGCCTAGAATCCATTTGACTTAGCTTTTAACATTTCAACAAGTTTAAGAAATGGGAGAGATCTCATCAAGGAGTCCACTCAAAGGATTGTTTCATGTCAACTCTTCCTAGGCACCAATGTGTGATTAGATGATAGGGAAAGTGTGCCTAAACTCTAAACATTCAATCAATCTTCATATACATCTCTCCTTCAAGGTGCTCAAAGTGGTTAACTGATTCTTCAATTCCTTATTCTAGTTGGTTCTAAGACCTTTAGGCACTGTCATTCACCAATTCAAACCTTTAAACACTTTTAAGGTGCTTAAAGTGATGTCCATCACCAATCCACTCCTTAGGCACTAAAATTTGATTGTAGAAGCAAGAAATTGTGCCTAAGGTTTATGTTGCTCAAGACCTCCTTTGCAAGGCACCTTAGATGATGATCAAGGTGTGAAAATGTACCTTACTTGAATTTGGATTATTTCTTGATATTTTAAGGCTTTAAACACTTGTTTGTACCCTTGTATGACTACATCACCCTTAGGCACTCATTTTGAGGTGTTATTCATCTACTATGTTGCAAAGGCACCAAAATTGGTGATATGAAGCATGAAAGGCATCTAAACTCATAATATGTTTTCCTTGTCAAATTTTCAATGCTTAAGGTCATTTGTATCAATTCCATTCAAGGCGCCATAACTTGGGATGTCAAAGGTTTGTTTTCTTCTCTAGGCGCACTTTGAGGTCTCAATCTTAGGCGCTGATTTGAGTCTGTAGAGGTGGGAAAGCACACCTAACTCCCTAGAGCAATTTTGTGCCTAGAAGTGTAAGTCCCAGAGGATAAGGTATATTGAATATACTTTAAATATTTTTCAATATACCTTTCAGGATGTTTGAGATAGGTCTTGAATCCATTAGATTTAACATGTAGATTATAGAATTTGGAGGATCCACCAGATTTCAGACTTAGTCAATTTTTAGTGTTTCAGGTTATCAGGATACCAGACTTAGTCATTTTCAGGATCTCAAACATAAAGAATAACATGATGATTCATTTTTTTGTATTGCATATAGTTGACATTGTATGCTACTCATAAAGAATATTAATATTTTCTGTTCAACATGACGATTCATTTTTTTTAAATACAACTTTTATCTTTTAGTTCCAAAATGAGGTTTAGGTGATACTTGAATAACAATAGCTAGCTTATTGGATCAACAAACATCCTATGTAATACAATTGGACTTTAAATATTTGAAGTAGCCATCTACAAATATCCATTCAAATGTGGATTTATAATGCAAGTATGGATGCCATCAATAAAAAAGATTTGTATTAACCAAATATCCATATAGGCATACATCAATATCTGTCGATATAAGTATAACATATATACAAAATAGCCATATAGGCTATGAAGAATGCCATATAGGCATACAATGTCAACTATATGCAATACAAAATATATGTCCACAAATGCCATATAGGCATACAACAAAGGAACACAATAAAAAGTCATTCCCCTCTGGCTGGTGAAGAGAATAGATTACATGCAGCCTTTGATCTTCTAGGGGATGGAGATGCACATGTGGGTGGTCTACTACGAACCTAAGGGCTGCTCCTCCTATTTAGTTCTTTCTGCATCTTTAGTTGTTACAATAAAAAGTATAGACATTAATATATAGAAATTACATGTTATAAAAAATGAAACATTTAACAAAATAATCACTTACCGCTACCATATAATCTCTATCCTCACTTGCCTCAGTAGCAGGAATAGGCCGTGGTGATGTCATGTCCTATAGAAAGCATCCAGATAGAAATTAAACTTCAAATCAATAATCTTTTGATTTTTCAAAAATAAACAACTATAACAATGAATGTAAATTGAAATTTACTAATCTGCCCCATACCCCTATCAATGCCATGGAGCTATGAATCATAGAGGTCACACCATGCTTCATTGCCCTATGAACATCAAGAGGTGTCTCTGTAGCCTGCATCACCTAGAAATAAAACAACATTATTCAATTACGAAAACTATAATAGTGATGCAAATCATGGCTCCTAACATACACACATGTTCATCTAAACATGGAAGTACACACAATAAAGCACACAAGTCACATACAAAAATCTAGTAAGTACAATTAATTCATTAAACTATTTATTTTATTACATCCGTGAAGCTTTGAAGTCCACCACCACTGGCAGGTGTTGCCATGAAATCTCTAATATTAACCTATTCAACATCCAAAATTAGATATTAGAATACCATTCATATAATGATGCTATTCACATGTATTATTTATAATTGTTTACTGGTTACATACCCCGACAGTAGATGATCTAGTGTAATATGTAGATGGAGAACCACTAAAAACTACCTCAACGCTATGACCCTGAAATTTCATTAAAATCATCAAACTAAATTAGTTAATCTTGCATTTCAAAAATGAAATTTAATAAATTAAATTCAATAAACTTGCTAATATTTCCTTGTTTATCAAGACTGAAATTCTCACTCAGGAGGGTATCTGTCATCACCATCTGCTCAGCTGCAGATGTAGCCTATGCACCTACGTCCTGACTATCCATGGGGTCATAACCACAGGCTGACCCACAAGCCTGACAAGCATGGGGTGGGACCCTACTCCCCGCACTATCTCCCAACCCACTATGTGCTGTAGAACTAGCATGCTCTATGATGCTTTGGGTCAAGGCACTAATGGACTGAAGTGTATCAACCTCAACACTCTCCTTCACAATGAAAGGGATAGAAACATGCTCATGGGCTGGTCTACTGATTACTCATCTCACTGCCTGCTATGGGTCAACACGTGCCCCTGGTCTATCTTGTGCTAACCCCCCACCTCTACCCTAAAAGTCCCACATATCAAAATAGTTTGGCACTTTATTGAGGACAAACTCGCAGTAGAGTTTCCTCAAAATGTATTGTGGGACCTCATTATTATTGCATGGAGGATGGTCAAAAACCATCCACCACCTCTACCCAAAATTGTCCCTTATCACTTGGTTGTTGCACCAATGGATAGGGAACCTCTTGGATGTAATGGGTGGAGGTTGATTTGTTTGTGGGTTTGTGAAAATTGAACACAAGTCTAATTTTATAATTTGTAATTTTTTCACATCTTGGTATGACATCTTGTCTGCATAATAGTCTCTAAACTCTCTCCTTTTATCCATCCAACTAGATATTTGCTTTCTAATTGAATTTATATTTGACAACATAGATTCGAGAGAGTCAGCAAGCATGGACCTATGCAAGGTTGAAGTGGAAGGATCTTTCAACCTTGCAATTATATCTTCAATTTCTTTCTTGTTGTTTTCAATTTGCCCCATTATATTTTCTTGTGTTCCAAGAGCATGTTGAGGAATGGATGGAGGAGGTTGTTGTTCCATAGGATTTTGTGGATTTTGAGGAGGAGGAGGAGGAGGAGGTGCATTAACATTTCCTGATAATTAACGAAATATACATCAAAAATCAACTCAAACCTACCTATTTAGAAATAAATTCAAACAAATAAATAAATAAAACTCACTCCTTTGGCATGCTCGATGTCATGGCGGCATTTTGGTGACAAATTAGCAAGATTTTGGTGTTGAATTGATTTTCCCAAAACGTGAGCATGCTTTCTAGGGTTTGCAGGCCACGACTATAGAGGAGAAAACAGAAATGAAATGAGAAGAGTAGCCTTTTTTTTATAACAATTCATAATGTGCTCGCATTATAACGCAAGTGCATTATGGTTTGGTTTTGACGAACCTTAGGCTCGTCATTACCAAACCATAATGCGAGTGCGTTATAACGCGCTCGCGTTATGCATTATTTTTTTTAAAACAATGTGGGCACTTTTTGGCCCACCATCTTTTTGCACTTACCCATGGCATCAGTGTGAAAGGGTACAAGCTATGGGATCCAGTGGCTGAAAGAGTTCTGTATAGAGAAGTGTGATCTTCAAAGAGCTCAATCCTTCTTCTGTTGTTCTACTGCTAGAGAAAGAAGAAAAGAAAGATGATATGGTTTAGTGTCCTCCCACCCCTGAAAAACTTGAACCGAAGACACCAGCTAAATCTAACAATGAGGAGAGCTCTAGTAGCTCTAAAAGTTTAGAAGAAGAAGATGAAGAACCTCAACCTCAACTTGTGAGGAGGTCCATGAGAATAAGGCGACAACCTAAAAGGTTTGGTTATTTGTTGCATGATTCCAGTTGTATTTTTTCTTTGATTTCTAATGCTGATGAGCCTAGTACCATAAGGGAGGCTATGGGTATGAAAGTTGCAAGTTCCTGAAAGGAGGCCATGGAAGAAGAGATGGCTTCTTTAGAAAAGAATAATACTTGGGACTTGGTGCCTTTGCCTGAAGGAAGAAAGCATGTTGGATGCAAATGGGTGTTTAAGAAAAAGTTTGGTTCAAATGGCAGCATTAAGAAATATAAGGCAAGGTTGGTTGTGAAGGGGTATTCACAGGTGGAGGGAATTGAGTATGGTGAGATTTTCTCTCCAGTTGCAAAGCTGACATCTATTTGGTTCCTATTATCTCTTGTAGCAACATATGACTTAGAGGTGGAGTAGATGGATGTGAAGAAAACATTCCTTCATGGTGATTTGGAGGAGGTGATTTATATGTCACAGCTAGAGCACTACATTGTGAAAGGTAAATAAAATATGGTTTGCAAGCTAAAAACATCTTTGTATGGTCTTAAGCAGTCTCCTGGGATGTGGTACCAAAAGTTTGATGCCTTTGTGTTGAGTATTGGATTTCTGAGATCGAAATCAGATCATTGTGTTTACTTCAAATTTGGCAATGATTGCATTCTCATTATAGCATTGTATGTTGATGATATGTTGCTAATTACAAATGGTAAAGGGTTGATTTTTGATTTGAAGTCTCAGTTGTCAGCATAGTTTGAAATGAAAAATTTAGGGGCAGCCAGGTACATTCTAGGGATGGAGATCAGAAGAGACAAAGCAAAACAAAACTTTGGTTGAGCCACAGTAAGTATATGAAGATCGTGTTGGAGAGATTCATCATGGCAGATTGTAGACCTTTGATTGTTCATGTTATGATGGGGACAAAGCTATTTGTTGCAAATTGTCTGAAGTCTCCTTCTAAGATGGAGGATATGAGTAGAGTATCTCATGCTAGTGCGGTTGGCAGTTTGATCTATGCGATGGTCTATACAAGACCAGACATTGCCCAAGAAGTGGGAGTCCTTATCTGATTCATGGCTAATCTGGGACAAATACATTGGGATGCGATAAAGAGAGTTTTTAGATATCTATGGGGTACATCTGAGTATGCCTTGTGCTATCATGGTTATCCTACTAGCTCTCAGCACTCTGTGAGTATTCATGGATTTGTAGATTCAGATTGGGCATGTGACATTGATAGCAGGAGATCCACCAGTGCTTATGTGTTCACTATGTTCGGTGGTGCTATTAGTTGGATGAGTAAGCAGCAACCTATGCTCACTTTATCCATGACTAAAGCAGAGTACATGGTAGGTACTCATGCTTGTAAGGAAGCCATTTAGCTTAAGAGATTATGTTCTAACATTGGATTTGATGCAGGCAAGATTACCATTTCTTGTGATAGCCAGAGTGCCATATGTTTGGTGAAGAATCCTACTTTCCATGTGAGGACCAAGCACATTGATGTGTAGTACCACTTTATACGTGATATGGTAGAGGATGGGAAGGTGAATTTGGAGAAGGTTGATACTTTGGTGAATGTTACAGATTCCTTGATGAAGCCTGTGAGCACAGAGAAGTTCAAATGGTATTCAAAGTCTATGAGCCTCTTGGTCCCTAGCAGTTAAATCCTGTAATTCTATTGGCTCTTGAAAGGTGTTCAACAAATGGGAGAATGTTGGGAATTAAGGTGTCTCAACCTTTTCATGTTCCTAGCATTTATTATTTAATTGTATTTTTTTTACCTATTATTGTAATTTGTATGCAAATCTTATTTTGTCACTTTGTGGGAGTTGGCATGGTGATGTGTCATCCTACATGGAAAGTGACTAGATGTATTTTTGTCCTCATATGTGGAGATAGGCATCCCACTTTGTGGTAGAAGACTTTTTCCATGTATAGGCATCTTTTGGGTGTTGTAAGAGGTTTATGATGCGTAAGAGTTATGACAAATCCCTGTGATAGAATCTATGACATGTAAGAGCCAGAAATAGAAGATCCTATGATAGGTGAAGACAAGTGTCAGAAAGCATCTTGCATGGAGGAAGTAAGTGCCCAAGTTTGACTATGATAGGTTGTAAGATAATCTACTATTAAAAGTAAGTTATGATAGATTCTTTTACAGCTGTAAGAGTTGTCATATATGACGGATTTTA
The DNA here is from genome assembly GCA_027924645.1 of Cunninghamia lanceolata. Classification (NCBI taxonomy): domain Eukaryota; kingdom Viridiplantae; phylum Streptophyta; class Pinopsida; order Cupressales; family Cupressaceae; genus Cunninghamia; species Cunninghamia lanceolata. Next base: position 481,085 of record BSBN01000743.1, read on the forward strand.
TGACATTGTAAGAACATTTGTCATACCTTAATTAGGCAAATTGGGGTGCCCAAGTTGGGGGGTTGTAAGGGATGAAAGAGAATCTCTTACAAGTGTCATACAAATTTTTTATGGCCTTAAAAATTGGGCCATATGGATTTGGATGAGATTCCTATGTTGACTTGCTCTAGAAGCTTCCTCCATTCGTAGTACCTCTCTATTTATACAGGTGCTTGGAGTTGGAGTTGTATGGTTCATTTGTAGGTATCATTATGCTACCATAATTACTCCATATTTGACATTGTGATAACTCTTGGAAGAACTTGTGTTGCAAGTGTGATGTAATCTCCTTCAGATTTGATAATACATTATGTAGGTTTTGGAGTGTAGGGTTTTTCACTCGAAAGGGGTTTCCCCACGTATATCTTGTGTCATTGCATTTATACTTTCTTGTGAATGTGTGTTAATCTCTATGTTAATGTGAAACATAACTATAACTATAAAGATCTAAGAAAAATTTGCATTGCCATCCCTCATTAGATTGGTGTAGGAAGTTGTTTCCGCTTACCTTGCTTCCTTTCATAGTAGGTATCCCTAAAGTTATCATATGGGACGTGCCATGAGCACACACCTATGCCCTAAGGAGGCCATGGTATTTTGGTGATTTGTTTTACTGGCAGAAGACATTTGATATGTTATAGAGTGCAGATGTTGTATGGAGACTATATCAGAAGATAAGGGAGTGGGTTAGCATGGCCCATAAGATGGCATGGATGTAAAGGGATTGATTATTTATCAATCACCTTAAACACATTGTTGTTCCATTTTAGTATGGGAAGGTGATGCAATAGTTCAAATAGGTGCAAGTTATTTATGTAGATATGCCAACCTACATGCACTCTCACTACAACATAGTGAGACTAGGGAGACCAACCCTACTTGCTAGTTGTTGATGTCACTCTAAGAAACTTAGATAATGAGGAACAAGATATGACTTCTGTATTTGATGTTGATGATGTGGGGGTGACCCCATCATTTGTAGCATGGTTGGATGCATCTATGCTAGCTCTAATTTTTCTAACAGAGAAGGGGGAGATGGAGGAGAGTGAAGAGGAGTCCTCTAGTGAGGAGGATGGAGAGGAGTAGGAGGAGGAGGTTGTGCCAGTATAGGTAGGAGGATGGTGATGGTGGAGAAAAGAGGGCCCAGTCACTACAAAGGAGAGGCCTAGAGCCTAAACTTGAGCAACTTAGGCACCACCATCATCTAGTGACATGCCTAGCTAGACAAAGTGAGGGGAGTTGAGTAGCACTAGTGTTGTAAGACTCACTCTAGTACCATTGACAATGGAAATGACTACACCAATAGCCACATCGAGTACTAAATCTCCTTCATAGGCAGCTCCTATAGATCTTGATTGGTAGATCAAAGATCCAAGTGAGACAATTGATTTCTTTATTGTGATTTGAGTAGGGTACTAGATTATTGAGTTATATTGATTTTATATTTATATGATGAGAGAACTAATTTATTATTGATTTTTTCGTTTGTAGTGTGCACACAAGAGTGGCTCAACTTTATAGGTTGGGTCATAGAAAAGATGGTGTCCACTATACAACTTGAGCAAGGTGTGTAGGCCAATTATAGACCACAACATACTATTGGGCAACATGTAGACATTATTGAGCATGCGGTGCAGCTAAGGGATACATATGAAGAGGGTTCAGTATGCTTAGATCAAGTCATTATGGAGGTGACATTGCTTACTATAGAGAGAGAGACCAGGTAGTAGAATAGGTTGCAACACTAACTAAAGAGCACAAGAAGGCTGTGACAAGAGAAAAGAGTGCAGAGAGGGCACATGAAAATCTATAGAGCCAATTAGATCATGTTAGGGATGAGTTACAAAGGGCCCAAAATGCACCAGCCATAGACCTACACCATCTAAGAGTGCATGAACTTATGCTAGAGGATGATAGATTGCAAGCTGAGGTGTATAGACTACAACAAACTGAGCTATGGCTCATGACCAAGGTAGCAAAGTTGAGAGGCACAATGAGGAGTCTAGATGTGTAGAGTGGGTCTCATGCCCATTCACAATCTATAGCCTCACATTAGGAACCTTTGGTACAAAAACCACCACCTAGACCAGAGGGCTCAAATGGTCATGCCCCTAGAGAGTAAAATTGCTTAGTTAAATACTTGATGTTGGGAAAATGTGTCTCAACCTTGCAATTATATAAGGTTTGTTTTTGATAGGATATATATGCTTATATATATTTCTTAGTTACACTGATAGGAGTAATATACAATGGGAGCATGGGGTAGAGTGGGATGTGTGTTAACATTTTTTTGTTAACAAAAATTATTAAATGGCCAACATACATTAAATTAATGATATATTGTAAATCTAGACATTTCATTATTAGGTTTTAGATCTGATGGTAGATATTTTGTTGGCTTGTTTTGCCTTAGAAATGAGATGACTTTGAATAGGAAATTTGCAAGGAACATTCGCAAAGTCGTCATCAGGACATTTAGAAAGAACCCAAATATTAGGAAATATCCATATGACATCATCGGGATATCCATGCTGAAAGACTTAAGACTTAGAATTAATAAGGAATGTAACACGACAAAGACAACAAAAGGTAAACCTTAGGACATAGGGCCGGCTACTTCATGACATAAAAGGCTTCAAGTGATAACTTAAGTGACCAGGCACTAGGAAGGATGGTCAACTTCAAATTAGAACAAAGGCATGATGACCATAAAACCTTAGGTTTTAAGGGGAAAACAATGGAAACCCTAAGGGGTTTGAGAAGGATTTAAACAATTGGCCTACTTACCAGAGAGGGAAAACACTAGATCTTAGGATTGCTTAGATTATTTAGCTAGGAAAGCAAAATAGGATAACATTTTGGTGACTTTGTAGGGGTGTTTTCTTGTATAAACACATGAAAACTAGAGGCCTTATCAATCCATTGGGCATGGGGTCAAAGAGCTACAACAAGAACAGGGGGTTGATTAAACAACTGGGCACACAAGGCAAAATAGAAAAAACTAGAAAGCATGTATCCTCCTAATGAGAATACAACAAAGTGCAAGGGCACTTATTGAAAGTAGACACCTAACTTATTTACAAGATCTCACAACCATGCTAAAAGAAAGGCTTGAGATGAATCCCATTAACTAGGATTTGGAAGACCTCTCTATTCAGCCTAGAAAATTGGAATGCATTGATCTATTTGCAACTGGTAATGATATAGGGGCCACTCCACATGACATCAAACTTTAAATGTCTTCTAGCTTTGGCCCTATTTGCATCCCATTTAAGCACTATATCTCCTTCACTAAATGACTAAATGTTCTATTAGTAGATTTTCTGTTAAATGTCCTCTTGACCTAATCTTGGTGGTGCTCAAGGGTCTTCATAGTAGCATCTCTCTTCTCTTCAAGTTCCAGCAACTCTACAAGTCTGACTGCCATATCATCATTCTCCATTGTTTCCAGCTGATGTGCCAACTCAAGAGAATGCAATTCCAATGATAATGGAACCCTTGCTTCCCTTCCATACACCAACATGAAAGGGGAATTACCTATGGCTCTTTTGGGAGTGATTCTATCAACCCAAAGAGCAGTTTTTAACTTGGAATGCCAAGTTCTTTAGTTATCTTCCACTATTTTCTTGATGATTCTGATCAGGTTTTTGTTAGTGGACTCAGCCAAGCCATTGCCCTGAGGGTAGTAATTGGATGAGGTCTTCATGTACACTCCATAGTTCAATGCCCATTCACTAAATTTTGTGCCTATAAAGGCTTTGGCATTATCAGAAATGATGGTGGACGGCACACCAAACCTTGTGGCTATACCCTTAAGGAAATCCACAATAGATGCTTCTATAGCATCCCTTAAAGCAACTGCCTCTGTCCATCTAGTGAAATAATCAGTGGTTGTGAGAATCCACTTATGGCCAACACTAGAAAGTGGATTAATTACTCCAATGAAGTCTAAACCCCATTGACCAAAAGGCTGATCTGTTTAGATTAGATGAAGGGGAAGAGCTGCTAGTCTCTGCTTACCATCAAATAATGCACATTCTTTACATTTTTTGATCCATCTATGTGCATCACTAAATAAACTAGGCTAGTAATAACCGGCTCTCATGATCTTGATTGAAGTTGTTCTAGGAAAATAATGGCCACCAGCAGGGCCACTGTGAAATTCTTCTAAGACTCTAGAAGTCTGATCTTTTGTTATACATCTAAGAAGAACTCCATTGATGTCTCTTCTAAACAAGACACCATCAATAATAACATAAGGAATGGATTGGAGTCTGAAGTACCTTCTTTTAGCTTGATCCAACCCATTAGGACATCTTCCTGACTATAGAAATGTGACCATGTTATGATACCAGTCAGTTGGAGTATGAGGCTCAACTGATTGTGCCTGCCTTTGAACACATACAACCTCACTTCTATCTTTGACATCTACTACCATTTGTTCATAGAGACCTTTGCCATGAACCAGCCTAGTAATGTTGATGTTGATGTCATATTCCATTACCTTGGTGATCCACCCAGCGCTTTTCTCATTAATATCCTTGCTCAGGAGAAACTCTTTCACATCGGGGTGGTTCACCATCAACTGAATTTTTCTGTTTGAAATCATGTGTCTAAACTTTTTTAGTGCCTTTGCTATAGCAAACACTTGTTTTTCTATAAAATCATAATTTAGTTCATATTCTTTGAGAGGTTGGCTAAATAAAGTAATTGGTTGTTCCAATTTTTCTTCATTTTGTTGTGTCAAGACAACTGATATGCCCCCTTTGCCTCCAAAGGCATACAAAATGAAATCTTTCTCATAACTAGGGTTTATCAGTGTAGGAGCTTGTACGATAGCCTACTTGACAGCTTCAAAACTATCCCTGCCTTCCTTTGACCATGTGAAGACAACATTCTTTTTTAGCATATCTGTGAGTGGTTTTGCTATTGAAGCAAAATTAGGTATGAATCTCTTCACAAAGTTGATCTTTCCCAGAACGATTTGTAGACCTTTCTTATGACTAGGGAGAGGAAGAGAAAGAATGGCACTTGTCCTTTCAGGGTCAATAGCCAATCCCTCTTTAGAAACTACATGCCCTAATAATTTGCCTTCTGGAATAGCAAATACACACTTTTTTAGGATTCAATGATATCCCAAATTCCTTGCATCTTTCAAAGACTCTTCTCAAATGACCCAAGTGGTCAACTGCATGCTTAGAATACATAGTCAAATCATCAAGATACACTAAAATAATATCATTGATTAGGCCTTTGAAGGCCAAATCCATTGCTCTTTGAAAAGTGGCTCCAACATTTGTCAATCCAAAAGGCATCTTTTGATAAGCCAAGGTACCCCACTTGGTGGTAAAGGTTGTCTTGTACTAGTCTAATTCTTTTACAAGAATCTACTTGTAGCCTGAGTAGTCATCTAGGAGTGAAAACTTTTCAGCACCTACTACTATTTGTAGGATCTGCTCCATGGAAGGGAGTGGATAGTGGTCTTTAAGTGAGGCCTTATTCAAGTCTCTAAAATCCACACACAATCTAATTTATCCATTCTTCTTCCTAACTAGAACTAGGTTAGCTACCTAAGAGGAATATTTGATGGGATAAATGATTTTAGCCTCTATGAGTTTGGATAGCTCTTTTCTCATTAATGGTTCAATTTTTGGATTAACAGGCCTTTGCTTCTGGCAGACAGGCTTGGCATTAGGATCTAGGTCAATAGTATGTTGGATTACACCAGGATCAAAGCACTTTAAATCCCTATAATCCCAATCTATTATATCATTAAATTCATTACAAAGCTCAATGAAACCTTGTTTCTCAGCTTAGCTACATATGCTTTAGGAATCTACCCTGTGCAATCTCCAACTCTTCATAATCTTATTTTTTTACCATCATATTCATTTTTCCTTCTTTTACTGATCATCAGTACCAAATATGCTCTCCAAGGTGATCAATCCTCTATATAACTTGTTGGTCTTTAGATGGATTATTTGATCACCATACTGCTCTTATAATACTAACTTATTTTTAGCAGCAAGTTCTGCCTCATTTTGCAAGAAATTCACAATTTGTTGGCCACTTTCTAACACTTGCCAGCTTATCACATTGTTAGGCACAACAGACCTAACCACAATTCTCACATGCTAATCTGAAACTTGTTTGACATTCTAAGGAATATCAAACTAGGCACCAACCGTAGCTTATCTACCAGCATCCTTGTTTCTCTATCTGGGAACTGCTTAAATATTGAAAGCATTAAAGTCCTCAATCAGGTCCCAGACTCTGTGTTTGTAGGACTTTAACAAGTCACTTTTTGAAGCACTTAGTTTTTTGATTTGGTGAACAACTAGTTCTGTCACCAAATACTTGTAAAAATTTTATTCCTCTTTTTTGAGCTAGTTGTATGCCCTAAATCAAGGCTTCATATTCAACTACATTGTTAGTACAACTGAACTACAATCTGAATGAAGAGAAATAACTTTCCTTTTGGGGTGAAATGAGTACAACCCCAGCACCTACTCCATTCTTGCTTCTGGAGCCATCAAAGTACATTTTCCCTATCCCACTCGGATCTGATTTTTCCTTTTCAAGATTGGGGATAGTAGCATCCTCCTCATGGATACAATAAGTACCCATCCCTTTTTCCTCTATGTGATCGGGAGTGTCAAACTGAAAACAATTAGCCCACTCATCTAGCAATATATCAGGTATCTCCTCCACAAGTGTGGTAGCTTCATGTCTATTGCTATCATCCTCCTCTAACTCATGTATTGTGCAGTTCATGTTATTTGGGTTAGGAGAGTAGGGTTCTATATGGTTATTAGCAATAGGCTTAGCTCTAATGGTTAATTTGGTGCCATATCTAGTTCTAAACAACATGTGGGACCAATCAAAAAATAAATACCCACCTATCTTAGTAGTGGAATCCCTAGATAAGCATATGCCAAAGTATGCAGGGAGGTCTATAACAGATATATCTTGTGAAACAAAGCAGCTAGGACATGCATGTAGAGTGAGTTCAAAACCTTTTATAATACCTAATGTTTTAACAGTAGTGCCATCTAATTGAACTACACCCTTATTCACAGGCTCATATTCTATGCCCAACCTATCAACAATATTTTTTAGCATAACAGAGGTACCCGCCCCAGAATCTATCATACAATTGTGCAACAATTTATCACCTATGATTATGGAAACAAAAAATGGAGGGGGCTTACTAGTTTTTCTTATACTTACTTCCTCTAGCTGACATAGATTTGCTAGGGTAGTTATTTTTTCTTTTGTAAATCCCAATATTGTATTTATTCCATTTATTATTTGTAATTTGTAATTACCCATAAGGGATGTACAAGTTTCACCGGCAGAAGTAAAAAAGTATTTACTGTCCATAGTAATTACGGAGTTACTGCACAGTAAGTCCTAGAGTTACTGGCAGTAGTTACATGATGTCATTTACTATGGTAAATGGTAATTGGTCAAAGTGGGGTTCACATGTAGAGGAATAATCTATTTTTAGTGTTATGACGCACGTCATAGATGTTGTAAGAGGGTGTAAGAGATTCTATGACAACTGTAAGTTGTCATAAGTATCTATGACAACTGTAAGTTGTCATAAGTATCTATGACATTTATAATAGCATATGATGCATCATAAAATGCCGTAAGTGGCTATTTTTAGCCCCAAGGCATTTAAGCTTGCATGGGCACATTTTCCCAAGTGTAGGATGCATGTATGATAGCATTTATGACCCCGTAAGAACCTATTCTTGGCCATGGACGCCCAAGGTTGTATTGTTGATTCTTGACAAGTGTTATGAGCTTGTAAGAAGTCATTTAATGTCTTGAGGTTGTGTAAATTCTATATAAACCATAGCATAGTAGATGAGAAGAATATAATAGTTTATAGGTACTCAAGTTCTGCTGGAGTGAAGGTTGGAGGACAGAGGAAGTGAATGTATTTGTAATCTCCTTTTGTGAAGATAATACAACTTGACCTCTTTTCTTGGTGGAGTTTTTTATGCGAAAGGGTTTTCTCCACATTAAACACTTGTGTTATGTGCTTCATTCTACTTCTGGTATATTTCTATATTGTGGGTTTATGTTTTGTTACAATCTTCATTGTTAATAGCACACAGTTAAAGATTGCTGAAATTTATCTCGAATCAGATTTCCATTGAAGTGGTGTTGCTTTCATTTCTAACATTTGGTATTAGAGCCTGGCCAGATTTGACTCTTGGGTGGTAGTGTGGAAGTTATAGCTACAGTGAGAGATTTGGTTGTGTTTGTTTTGCAGATCTTGTGTTAGTATTATGGCTGCATCCATTGTTGCATCAAACTCTCGATTGGACTTTGAGAAGTTCAATGAAATGGGGTATGAGTTGTGGAAGCTGAAAATGGAAGATTTGTTGGAAGAAAGAAACCAATGGTTGGCTGTTCAAAAAGAGAAGAAACCTAATGATGTCTCTCAAGATGAGTGGGATAGACTAGATAAGAAGGCAAGGGGAACCATCCGATTATGTCTTTCAGATTCCATCCTGTTGAATGTCACAAAGGAAGAGACTGCATACACGTTGTGGAAATGGTTGGGTGAGATCTATCAAGCCAAGAATATGGTAAATAAACTTTATTTAAAAAGAAAATTGTTTTCCATGAAAATGCAAGAAGGTGAATCAGTTGTAGAGCATTTAAGTTCTTTTAATTTGTTAGTGAGTCAGCTTGATTTAGTAGATGTTGAGGTTAGTGAGGAAGATAAATGTACCTTACTTCTTTTTTCTTTACCTGAGTCTTGGGAGAATGTTATCCTTGCTATCACTACTAACCTTACGGATCTGAAGTTGGATGCTCTTGTTTCAGTGCTACTGTCACAGGAATTGGGGAAGAAGAGTTTAGATAGTTCAGGGGATGCTCTCAGTGTCAGGGGAAGGTCTAAGGAAAGAGGACCTAAAGGAGATCAAAAAGGGGCTAAGGACAAGTCCAAGGGCCAGTCTAAGACTCCTGGTAAAAAGAACAGAGTTAAGTGTTAGAACTGAGGTAAAAGGGGACATGTGAAGGAGTGTAGAAACCCCAAGAAATAGTGGGAGAGTGCTTCGGATAAGTCCTCAAATGTAGGTGAAAAAGTTTTACTTTCTGCATGTAATCTTGTTTCTAATGATCACTAGTTGGTTGACTCAGGATGCTCATTTCATATGACTCCCCATAAGGAATGGTTCTCCTCATATGAAGAATATGATGGAGGTAATATCTACCTTGGTGACAACTCTTCATATCTGATTGTCAGGAAAGGAAAGGTATTGTTGTGTTTCAGTGATGGGAGGATTAAAACCCTCCTAGGTGTTTTACATGTTCCTGGATTAGCTAGAAATCTAATTTTAGTTTTGAAGTTGAATGATTTGAGAATGCATATGACATTTGACAAGCATGGCTGTAGATTAGTGAGAGGGAACTTGGTGGTAGCGAAGGGGAAGAGATTCAAAAGCCTATTCAAGCTTGAAGCCACTACAGTTTATAATGCTTCCTATGTATCTGAGGCTAATATTGAAAATGCATGTATGTTGTGGCACCGTAGATTAGGCCACACAAGCAATAATGTATTAAAAACTATTAAGAATAAAAATTTGTTGGATGGTTTCTCCTATTCTGATGAGCACTTTGATTTCTATGAGCATTTTGTGTTTGGTAAACAAAACAGAAAACCAATTCCTTCAGGAAGGAATAGAGCAAAAGAGAAGTTAGAAATTATTCATATGGATGTGTTTGGACCTGTGGATAATGAATCTATCAGAAAATCTCATTATTTTGTAACCTTCATTGATGATGTATCCGGATTTACATGGATTTATTTTATGAAGCATAAATCTAAAGTTTTCACTAAGTTTAAGGAGTTCAAAGTCTTAGTAGAGAACCAATCAAGTTTAAAGATAAAAATATTAAGATCTGACAATGGAGGGGAATATTTCTCTAAGGAATTTGATGAGTTTTGCAAGCATACATGTATAATCAGACAAAAGACAACTCCATATACACCACAACAGAATGGTGTTGCAGAAAGGATGAACTGAATAAGTATGGAAAGGGCTAGAAGTATGCTTAGTGATCCACAATTGGATAAATACTTTTGGGCAGAGGATGTGTGTACTGCTTGCTACTTGATAAATAGATCTTCTTGTAAGGCTCTTGATTCAACACCTTATGAAGTGTGGACAGGTAAGAAACCTTCTGTTTCACATTTAAGGGTTTTTGGCTATGAGGCTTTTCTTCATGTGCCTAAGGAAAAGTGTTCTAAGTTGGACCCAAAGGCTAAAAAGTGTACATTCATTGGATATGGTGATAATGTCCAAGGTTATAAGATTTGGAATCCACTAACCCAGAAGATTATCTTTTCTAGAGATGTTATTTTTAGGGAACTTAGAGCTATTTCTGAACCTGAGAAACCAAAAGAGAAAGAAGAAAAGGTAAAGAAGGTACACTTTGATTTAGAGCAGCAAGATGTACCTCAGGAAGAATAGAATGATGGATTGGGGGGTGAAGAAGAAGAAGAAGATTCGAGTAGTTCTGATGAAGATGAATATGTTGTTACCGAAGAAGTTGGTGCAGATGATCATGCAGAAGAACTAGAAGAGTCTCTCACTCCACCCTTGAGGAGATCCACAAGACAACGGAATCTAATTGACAGGTATAGCCCACTAGATTTTCATTGTGTATATGCTTTATTGAGTACTAACGATGAACCTAGATCCTATAGGGAAGCTATTTCTACAGATGATAGCGAGTCTTGGTAGTTAGCCATCCAGAGGAGATGATGGCTTTAGACTCTTGTAACACCTGGGATCTTGTTCATTTTCCCAAAGGAAGAAAGGCCATAGGTTGTAAGTGGGTCTTCAAGAAAAAGTTTGGAGTAGACAGGTCATTGGAGAAGTACAAGGCTAAACTGGTAGCCAAGGGCTACTCCCAAAGAGAGGGAGTTGATTTTGGTAAAATTTTCTCTCCTATTGCTAAATTAACTTCTATTAGATTTCTCTTAGCCATTGCTGTAGCTTATGATTGGGAGATTGAGAAAATGGATGTGAAGACTGCGTTCTTGTATGGAGATCTTGAAGAAAAAATTTATATGCAATAGCCTACAGGTTTTGAGGTAAAAAGAAAAGAACATTGGGTTTGTAGGTTAAAGAGGTCTCTTTATGGTCTGAAACAATCCCCCAGAATGTGGTATCAAAAGTTTGACTCATTTGTTTTGAAATTAGGTTTTGTTAGAAGCGAGAAGGATCACTGTGTTTACATTTATTGTATTGATGATTCTATACTGGTTATTGCTTTGTATGTTGATTACATGTTTTTCAGCAATACTAAGGGCATGATCAGTGAGCTTAAAGCCCAACTTTTAGGTGCATTTGAGATGAAGGATCTTGGTGCTGCAAGGTATATTTTGGGAATGGAGATTAGGAGGGACAGAGTTAACATAAAGCTTTGGTTGTCACAAAGTAAGTATGTGAATACTATTTTACAGAGGTTTAGTTTGTAGGACTGTAACCCAGTTAGAGTTCCTTTACCCATTGGTACTAAGCTTTCATTAGATATGTGTCCAAAGACTGAGGATGATCTTGAGGATATGTCTAATGTGCCATATGCTAATGTTTTAGGGAGTTTGATGTATGCAATGGTTTGCACTAGACCAGATATTGCCCAAGCAGTGGGAGTTTTGAGCAGATTTATGTCTAACCCTGGTAGACAGCATTGGAGCTATGTGAAGAGGGTGTTTAAATATCTTGCAGATACTCCTAACCATTGTTTGGTTTATTCTAGTACTGATAGTGCTAATAAATCTTTGGACATACAAGGTTTTGTTGATGCAGATTGGGTCGGTGACTTGGATAGTCAAAGGTCCACTAGTGGCTATGTGTTTACTTTGTTTAGAGGTGCAGTGAGTTGGATGAGTAAGAGGTAGCCCATAGTTTCTTTGTCCACTACAGAAGTAGAGTATATGGCTGCTACACATGTCTCTAAGGAGGCAGTTTGGTTGAGGAGACTGTGTACAAGTATTAGATTTGATTGTAGGATCATTTAGATTGGTTGTGATAGCTAGATTGCTATCTGTTTGGCCAAGAATCCCATGTATCATGCTCGGACTAAGCATGTTGATGTTCAGTATCACTTTATTCGAGAGTTGGTTGCAAATGGTGAGATTGAGCTGAAGAAGATAGACACTTAGGAGAATGTTACAGATTCATTGACCAAGCCTATGAGCACAAAGAAGTTCGTGTGGTGCAGAGAGGCCATGGGCCCTGTTTCTAGTGCATGATTATTTTTCATTTAATTTCCTATGAGTTGATTTACAATGTATAATGTCAAGTGGGAGAATGTTGGGATAAGGTGCCATTAACCTTATAAATCCCAATATTATATTTATTTCATTTATTATTTGTAATTTGTAATTACCCATAAGGGATGTACAAGTTTCACCTACAGAAGTAAAAAAGTATTTACTGTCCATGGTAATTATGGAGTTATTGTACGGTAAGTCTAGGAGTTACCGGTGGTAGTTACAGGATGTCATTTACTATGGTAAATGATAATTGGTCAAAGTGGGGTTCACATGTGGAGGAATAATCTATTTTTAGTGTTATGACACATGTCATAGATGTTGTAAGAGATTCTATGACAACTGTAAGTTGTCATAAGAATCTATGACACTCATAATAGCATATGACGCGTCATAAGATGATGTAAGTGGCTATTTTTAGCCCCAAGGTGTTCAAGCTTGTATGGGCACATTTTCCCAAGTGTAGGATGCATGTATGACAACATTTATGACCCCGTAAGAGCATATTCTTAGCCTTGGACGCCCAAGGTTATATTGTTGATTCTTGACAAGTGTTATGAGCTTGTAAGAAGTCATTTAATGTCTTGAGGTTGTGTAAATTCTATATAAACCATAGCATAGTAGATGAGAAGAATATAATAGTTTACAGGTACCCAAGTTCTGCCAGAGTGAAGGTTGGAGGATAGAGGAAGTGAATGTATTTGTAATCTCCTTTTGTGAAGATAATACAACTTGACCTCTTTTCTTGGTGGAGTTTTTTACCTAAAAGGGTTTTCTCCATGTTAAACACTTGTGTTATGTGCTTCATTTTGCTTCTGGTATATTTCTGTATTGTGGGTTTATGTTTTGTTACAATCTACATTGTTAATAGCACACAGTTAAAGATTGCTGAAATTTATCTCAAATCAAATTTCCATTGAAGTAGTGTTGCTTTCATTTCTAACAAGATTTAGGGTAGTTGTTTTTTCTTTTGTTGCTTCCACATCAAGTTGAATGAAATCAGTTAGGGCATCTTGGAGAAGATTCCTTTGGGCTGGAATTAGCAACACATCCCACATAGAGACACTCACATTTGTCTTCTTCATCTAGTCCACAATACTAAAAGGTATCTGATTACCCTTTGGAGGTGTTTTAGTGACAATTGGACCACCTTTTGGCTGCTAATTGGATTGGGGCCATGTTGTTGCTACTATATCTACCTTCTCAACTACCTGATCTATTTTCCCTGAAGGAGCTTCAGGCACCTTCTCTTTAGTTATATCCATTGGAGACACTTTGGGTATAGGTGTATGACCAGCTGTAGGTACTAAAGCATCTCTAGTAGCTCTCCTCTTTGCCCTTGTATTAAATGCTATAGGACCAGTGCTCTAATTGACATGATAATATTCATCAAGGATCTAGTTCATTAAGGTAGCATTGTCTTGCATCTGTCCCTAGCTCCCAACAATTCCTTGGTTGGCATTAACTTGTTGCTTTGAAATTGTCGGTTGCTCTTGCACTATCAGAGCATGACTGAACTGTCCACTTTGGCACAAGTTTTGGTCATGTGGTTGATTGCAAGGATAACACCAGTCACTATCTTGGGCTAGAATGTTCTAGATTGGAACAAGAGGCCCTAAGGTGCTTGCTACATTAGGGTTGATAGCATTTAGTGGTCTAACATAACTAGGTTGCCCTTGCCTGTTACCTTGGTATGGCAGCCTATTATGTTGATAACCCTGATTGAAGGGTTGATATGCATGGTTGGAGGGCTAAAATGGCCTATTTGATTGTGCCTGTTGTCTCTCTAACATCACCACTCTATTGGTCAACCTTATTATCTTAGCATTTTTATCCTTTGTTGGTTCAATTGAAGGTGTAACTAGAGGGGCAATGGAAGAAATAGTAGGAACTGGCACCACAATAGGCTGTATGACATGGGTCTCTAGAAATATAGGCATAGGTGGCCTAAGAGCAATCTTTCCTACCTGAATTAGGTAATTTTTTGCCCTTATGGCTATAACATAGGCATCAGGTAATACAGTCCCACCCATGGACTTAATCATGACAGCAATATCTAGATTCAAAGACCTTAGGTAGTAGATAAATGTTGTGTTTGGAGAGCGTTTCACTAACAAGGGGATTCTATCCCATGTCTTCTAAAATCTGTAATTGAAATCCACCATGTATTCATGTGGAGCTATCTTGATGTTAGGTAATTGCTCCATGAAGGATAGATGGTCACTCATGTCTTCAAAGTGCTAGCACAACTTAGTGCCCAAATCATCCCAGTTGTTTATTGATTTGGCTTGAAGACCCCTATACCACTGTAAGGCTTTTCCCTTGAATGAAGAAGCTAGTAGTCTCACAACCACATTATCAACAGTGATATTGTGGACAGAGCAGATGCTAGCAACATCTTGGATGTGCTCAACAGGAGTGGTAGAGTCTTCACCAGTAAAGAATGGGATAGCCTTTAAGGATGAAGTAGGTATGTCATTATATTGAGCTAGGTCTATAGGGATACCCCCATTAAAAGCAACAAATGGAAGGTTTCTAGCCATGTTAGGTATATTCAGATTAATTATTATAGGTCTATGTAAGGTTCTAACTGAATGTTGAGACCTAACTTGAAAATTCAATGGAGGAGGAGTAGACCGAGCTCTTGAATGGTATGAAATATTATTTCTATTTGTCCTCATAGGGGATCTAGATGGTCTATTTCTTCTTCTTCTATCAACAAAAGAGAGTTCTTTGAATTGGAAGTTACCTCTAGAAAAAGACCTTGTCTGCACTCCAGGCATGAAATGTTGAGTTATTGTGTAGGAACTGGATCAATAGAGTCACTAGGTGCCTATTGAATACTTTCACAGAAACAAATGAACCAAGAACAACACCAAAATCTTTATTCTAGCTCTCACTCAAAGCATAGAGTCCCACCGGGCGTGTCAGAAACTATTGTCACATAGAATTACACCCAACTTGGAGAGAGTCCAAGCATTCTAGTGTGACAATGGGAATGATCTCAAGGTGTGGGACCTTGCAAGTTGAGATCAGACCTTTAGAGAAGGCTGGTTCCTCATTCTAAGCCTAATGCTTAGAGAAAATTATCTAAACCTAGTGCTAATAATGCAGGGGAAAAGGGGTAGGAGGAAACTGAAAGGAAATGAAGGTGATGCACCAGATTTGGTAGGTTTAGCTGCAACTGATTCAACACAGTAATAATCTCACAACTGAAGGGACTTGCATAGACTAAATTAATTTCAACAGAGGCCAGGATAGAGAAGTAGAGAAATGAAAGGGACCATCTTATCCACAATACATAGCTCACACCAATCCAAAGAGTAGACATAGTGCTAAAATCAAAAGAGAGAGGCAAAATAACATCTTATATTGATTATAGAGGTCAAATAACTATTACAAAAGAGAAAATGATGCAAGAAATAGACAGAAAATAATCAATGACATGAGAGGCTCGGTAGAAGAGCACAGCCCATCAAATCTAGTTGTTCCTGCAATTGTATTACAGAGGTTTGATTACAAAGATTCTCTATCCTATAGTAGCCCAGAAGAACAACCAATCCTGAATACATCTTAAGACATGTATATATAGCATTTCAGTACTCTACTGTAGTAGCCATGATAAGAAAAGTGTTAGGAATTGCATGCAGAAGATATCAATTAAATGCAAATAAAGATTAAACAGAGGAATGAAAATACATATAAATCATAATAGTGAGAGACAATTTTAACGTGGTTCACCTAAACTCGGGCTACATCCACCAATAGAGAGTCCAATATTATTATCTAGCAAATCAAATTGATTACAACCAACAATCCTTGCATCTCAATACCACTGCAAATGCTACAATACAATATCAACGAAAACCCTAACCTTGAGCCTATTTTATCAAGACTTATGTTGGTTACAAAATAGGGTTTTTTTTATGTCAACCAATAGAAAAATAACTCCCGATGCCTTTATAAAATAATAGGCACTTTGCCCAAGCTTGGTCCTATTTTCATTATCAACATGGACAAAAGCTTCACAACCAAAGGTTTTTAGAAATGAATAGTTTACCTTTTTACCCGTCCATGTCTCCTCTAGGATGCCACCATCTAAAGGATTTGAAGGTCCCCTGTTTATTAAATAAACAACGATATGTACAACATCTGCCCAAAAGTGTAAGGGTAGTCCAACATGCAATCTCATGCTCCTTACACACTCCATAATGGTCCTATTCCTCCTCTCAGACACACCATTTTCTTGTGGGGTTCCAGGAACCATTTTCTGCCTACGGATTCCATTATATGAATAGTAATTCTTAAATTTTCTGCTGTAATACTCGTCTCCATTATCATATCTAAGACACTTCAACTTTTTTCTTGTCTCATACTCAACCAAAGCTTTCCACTTTTTTAAAAGTTTCAAATACTTCTAATTTTTGTTTTAGGAAATACACCCATGTTTTCCTAGTTGCATCATCAATAAAAGTAACATAATAGCAAGAGCCACCAAGAGAAGATACCTGAGCTGGTCCCTATACATCTGAATGTACACGATCTAATTTTTCACTCTTCTTCTCTTTCCCAACTTTGAGAAATCAGACTCTTTTTTGTTTTCCATAAACACAATTTTCACAGAAGTCCAAGTCAATCTGCTTTAGACCTAGTAGCAACTTTCTAGAGTGAAGGATCTTCATCCCTTTCTCACTCATGTGCCCAAGTCTATGGTGCCACAATTCTGTTTCTATCCCTGTAGCAAGTGTTATAACTATCTCAGTAGCAACTATTTCTGTAACAACTAAGGTAGAACAAGTATTACTAGTACACAAATACAATGTGCCTACCTTTTCACCTTTAGCTACTACTAATGCACCTTTAGTGACCTTCCAAACTTTGTCTGAAAAGGTAACTATGTAGCCTTCACTACCCAGTTGTCCTGTAGAAATTGAATTCCTTCTCAAATTTGGAACATGCCTTATCTCCTATAGAAACCATTCATTTCCATTCTGTAACTTGATTTTTATCTTTCCTTTTCCAACAATCTGACAGGGTTCATCATCACCTAAATATACCCATCCAAAATCACCGTGAACACAATATATAAAATATTTCCTATGGGGTGTGGCATGAAATGAAGCCCCTGAATCTATTACCCAGGAATCATTAGCATTATCTAAACATATATTTATAGCATCCTGTAATTTATTACTTGTAACATTAGCTTCCTTACTATCATCATGTTGTCTGTCTCCTTGTTTTCCCTTTCGAGACCAACAATCCTTCTTCAAGTGTCCTAGCTTTCCACAGTGCTAGCAATCCATTCTTCCTCTGGATTTAGATATGCCTTTCTTTGGCTTCCCTTGTGACTTCCCATGATTTGTTGGGCTTTTTCCTCTCTCCTTTGTTCTTCCCTTGTTATCTACAGTCAAAGCATTACCTGATGTTGAACTCTCACCTGTGCTTTTCTGTTGCATTTCCTCGCTAAGGATAACACCAACAACATCATCAAATTTCAAAGTATTTGAACTAGAGATAGAGTTACTTACAGCCATTACCAAGCTATTCTAGCTTTCTGACAAAGAACATAAAACCAAGAGAGCCCTCACCTCTTCCTCAAATTTCACTTTTACAAAAGTTAACTGACTGGTAATAATATTAAACTCATTTAAATGATCTGACACAGATCCACCTTCAATCATTTTTAGATTAAACAAATGCTTCATGAGAAATACCTTATTAGAAGCTGAGGGTTTTTCATACAATTTGGCCAAATCTTTCATCAGTTCACTTGTTGTCTTCACTTATGTTATATTGAATGCCATAGATGGTGCCAAGCACAACTGAATGGTCCCCAGTGCCTTTCTATCCAGAAGTTCCCAATCCTCATCAGTCATTGCTGCCGGTTTCTTAGCTATTCCTTCCAACGACCTCCATAAATCCTTCTAATAGAGATAATCCTCCATCTGTCTCTTCCATAATTGATAGTTCTTCCCATTGAATTTATCTACCTATAGTTTACCCTCGTCTGCCATTGTTCCCACTTAACCGTGAGACCTTCCTACATACGATAATCAAACACAACCCGCTTTGTTACCAATTGTTAGGGTTTAGATAGATCAAAGCAATAAACACAACAATTATATGTAGATTAAATAACCTAAATATAACAAAGAGGAATAACACAAAAGAGATCAACATAAAAATTTAACGTGGTTCACCCAATATAGGCCACATCCACAGAAACTCAGCCATCCAATGCTTTTATTATCCAGTGCAAAATAAATTACAATCTCATGAATTACATCATTGTAACATACATCCCAACTGCTTATAACAAGCTTTTTGGAAGCTTCTAAAATTAGGGTTTTGCAATGTCATTTTTTTTTGTTAGTTAACAAAAATTAACAACTGACTCCAATCATGCAAAAAAGAGGAAAAAAATGTTTTCGGGGACTGCACCCCCAAACCCCTGCTTCTCAGGGGCTTCCACCCCTAAACCCTGATGAGGATACATAACTAGTGTATAGGAATTGCATGATCAGCTGCCACACACCAACACTGCCCCCTACACTCCCTCGTTAAATAATTTGGGGGGAAACCACGCTGATAAAAGTGGGAAAAATTTAACCTCTGAGTCTAATTAGGCTCCATATAAGAACAATCTTACACTTGGAGATTGATCAGACTCCACACCATATCATCTCCCATTTGGAGATTGATCATAACAATGCTAACCCTGTAGCTTGCACTAGAAATAAGCACACTGGACCCTACTATTCTGATTTTATTATTTTCAGTCTTGAAGACCAACCAAAGCTAAAAAGAAGCTCAACTTCTCCCTTGTCACTACCTTCATAAACATATCTGTTGGATTGTCATCTGTATGTATCTTTTCTAGCCTTAACTGTCCATCATCCAACACCAATTAGATGAAGTGATACCTTAGATGTATGTGTTTGGTCTTTAAATGCAAGGCAAAATTCTTTGCAAGATGTATGGCACTCTGACTGTCTGTAAACAAATAACTGTTAGCCTATTGTTTGTCCAATTCTTCTATGAAATATTGCAGCCAGATCATCTCCTTGCTTGCCTATGTTGCAGCTATATACTCTGCCTCCACGGTGGATAAAGCTACCACCTTTTACAATCGGGAGATCCAACTCACCATTGTCCCACCTACAGTAAAGACATAACCTATAGTACTCCACCTGGTATCAATATCCCCTGCTAAATCTGAGTCCACATAGCCTGCTAAATCAAT
Source organism: Cunninghamia lanceolata (assembly GCA_027924645.1). Classification (NCBI taxonomy): domain Eukaryota; kingdom Viridiplantae; phylum Streptophyta; class Pinopsida; order Cupressales; family Cupressaceae; genus Cunninghamia; species Cunninghamia lanceolata. The sequence goes on from BSBN01000743.1 coordinate 500,680, forward strand.
ATTAGAGCCCCCAAAACATAAGTGTTTAGTGGATGTACCTCTCAAATATTTAAGAATCTATTTTACCGCATTCCAATGCTCTAATCTAGGATTACTCATATACCTACTTATGACTCCTACAACATGTGCAATATCTGGTCTTATGCATACCATGGCATGCATTAAACTTCCTATAGCTGAAGCATATGGTACCTTAGACATTTTTTCTTCCTCCGCTTGTGTCTTAGGACACATCTCCTTAGTCAATTTCAAATGACTAGGCAAAGGTGTACTAATAGCTTTTGCATTCTCCATATGGAATCTCTGCAACACCTTTTCAACATAATCAGCCTAAGATAGAGTCAATTTTCTTTTTTTCCTATCTCTACAAATTTTCATACTAAGGATTTGTTTTGCTGTCCCCAAATCCTTTATAGAAAATGATTGTGCTAACTGCAATTTTAACTCTCTTATGTGATCCATGTTAGACCCTGCTACAAGTATCTCATCAACATATACACATAAAATAATGTAACTATCATTATCCAACCTCTTAAAATAAACACAATGGTCAGAATTACATCGACTGTAGCCTTGCTCAACCATAAAACTATCAAATTTCAAATACCATTGTCGAGGTGTTTGTTTCAAGCCATATAAATTCTTCTTCAATCTGCACACCAATTTCTCCTTACCTTTGACCTCAAATCCCTGTGGTTGTTCCATCTATATCTCCTCCTCTAAATCACCATGGAGAAAGGCAATTTTCACATCTAGCTATTCCAAATGCATGCAAATCTTCAGCAACCACAATACTTAAAATAGTATGAATAGGAGTCATCTTAACAACCGGAGAAAAAATCTCATCAAAATCAATACCTTTGTTCTGTACAAATCTTTTTACAACTAACCTGGCTTTAAATCTTTTCTTACCTCCATCTTCCTCTTTCAGCCTATAAACCCATTTGTTTGGTAAAGCCTTTTTACCTACAGACAACTTACATAATTCCCAAGTCTGATTTTTTAGCAAGGAGTCCATTTCATCTTTCATTGCAAGCTCCCACTGAACCTTTGTATCCCCCTGCATAGATTCATCATACCCTTCCAATTCACCAGCATCTGTTAACAAAATAGAATACAAAGAGGGAGAAAACCTTTCAAGAGGTCTACTTAGCCTTGTGGGCCATCTTAACATTCACTGGAGTTTGCGGTATTTAATGTTGTTATTCTGGAGCATGAGGAACCATTGGAACATCACTATTTGGAGTATCATCCAACACCACATAATCCTTTTCTTTCTTCTCATGTTGCTGGAACTGATCTTTGTAAAAATACCTTCTCATTGAATACAACATACCTGCTTCTCACAATTTTCAGATTTTCAACATCCCAAAGCCTATATCCAAATTCATCAATACCATATCCAATGAAGATACACTTTTTTGATTTTGCATCCATCTTGGCTCTATTTTCATAATTTACATGTGCAAATGCTTCACATTCGAAGGTTTTGAGAAAACAATAACTCAACTTCTTACTTGTCCATGCTTCTTCTAGAATACCACAACCCAAAGGAACTGAAGGACCTCTATTAATTAAATATACAAGGGTATTGACAACCTCTGCCCACATGTTTAAAGGCAACCCAATATGCAATCTCATGCTTCTTGCACGCTCCATTATTATCTTATTCATGCACTCAACCACTCCATTTTCTTGTGGAGTCCTTGGAACCATTTTCTACCTATGAATTCCATTAAAGGAACAATAATCCTAAAATTATTTTCTACAATACTCACCACCATTATCAGATTTGAGACATTTTAATCTTTTACCCGTCTCATTTTCATCCAAGCTTCTCCATTTCTTAAATGTTTCAAATACATCAAATTTCTGCCTAAGGAAATAAATCTAAACCTTCCTAGTTGCATCATCTATGAATGTAACATAATTCCGAGAGCCACCAAGAGAAGATACCTGAGCCGATCCCCATACATCTTTTGTTATATGGAGCCTAATCAAACTCGGAGGTTAAATTTACCCCACTTTTATCGGCGTGGTTTCCCCCCAAATTGGTTAACGGGGTCAAGGGGCTCCCCCGAAACCTCCAATGATTTTTTATTATTTTATTAAGGCATCGGGAGTTATTTTTTCAATTGGATGACATAAAAAAACCCTATTCTTATAACTGACATAAGGCTTGATAAAAGAGGCTAAGGGTTAGCATTTCGGTTGATGTATTGTAGCATTTGCAGCAGTATTAAGTTGCAAGGATAGTTGGTTGTAATTGGTTTGATTTATTGGATAATAGTATTGGACTCTTTATTGGTGGATGTAGCTCGCGTTTGGGTGAACCACATTAAAACTTGTCTCTCACTGTTATTATTTCTATGTATTTTTATTCCTCTGTTTAATCTTTATTTGCATTTAATTGATATCTTAGGTTGGCTAACCCTAACAACATCTGTATGCACAAGCTCCAACTTTTACTCTTTCTTTTGTTTCCCATCCTTGAGAAAACTAAATCTCTTTTGTTTTCCATAGACACAACTTTCATAGAAATCCATATTAATACATTCCAGACCTGGTAAAACTTTCTTAGAATGAAGTACCTTCATACCTTTTTCACTCATATGCCCAAGTCTGTTATGCCACAGTGTTGTCTCAGAATCTGTAGCAACTGTTTCAATCTCTTCTTACGAACCCGCAACAACTGTTCCTGAACCTGTTTATTTTTTCTCTGTAACAACTAAAGTAGAAGGAACAATATGACATGTACAAAGATATTAGGTGCCTACTTTCACACCTTTTGCTACTATTAAGGCACCTCTTGAAACCTTCCAATTTTTATCATTAAAAGTAACTGTGTAACCTTCATCACCTAGCTGCCCTACTGAAATTAAATTCCTACTTAGCCTTGGAATGTGCCTTACCTTTTTTAGTAGCTAATGATTCCCATTCTGCAACTTAATCTTAATTCTTTCCTTTCCAACAATCTGACAGGGTTCATTATCTCCCAAATAAACTAGCCCAAAATCCCCTTGGACATAATCAAGAAAATAACTTCTATGGGGCGTAGCATGAAATGAGGCCCCTGAATCTAAAACCGATGAATCATCAGCATTATCTAGGGAAAGAATCAAAGCATCATCTTCAGATTTATTACTTACCACATTTTCCTCCTTATTTCCTTCTTGTTTGTCTCCTTCTTTATTCTTCTAAGACTAGCAATCTTTCTTCAGATGACCTAGTTTCCCATAGTACCAGCAATCCTTTTGTCCTCTGGATTGGGACCTCTTATCCTTTGATTTTCCTCATGACTTCCTATGACCTCCAGAACCTTTTCTTCTCTCCCTTGATCTGCCCCTGGTTTTTGCATTCAAAACACTACCTGATGTGGACCCTCCTGAGCTTTTCCGTCGCATTTCCTCTCTAAGGATAACACCAACAACATCATCAAATTTGATGTAGGAGCATCTAGTGGTATAAAGGTAATCTGCATCACCCAAAAAAGATGTTGATTCAAAATCATTGAAGTTGTTTTCATTTCTTTCCATAATTAGTATTTCTGGTTCCATAATCACTTGAATAATGATGTAGGACTTTTAGTTTTTCCAAACTACTAAAAATAGCAAACTGCTATTTTTGAAAAGTTTAACTGCCATTTCAGGAAAGTTTGCATTTGGACATGGATTGAAGCAAAAATTTACAGGAAGCTTTGAACATAAATGAAATATAAGACCTTTGGCAAAGAAATCAAGCAAAGATCATTTGTGAGCTGAAAGATATTAAAGTTTTCATTTTCTGAAAAGCCCCTAGAAATTTCTAAAATCAGATATGATGCACTAAAATGTCCTGTAATACCCTAAAAAGTTGATGGAAATCTATTTATGGATTTTTGATGTGATAGTTCACTTCATGAGCTTTTTGGCACTTAAAACGGTTCATCAATCGGACACCCAGATCAAAAGTTATGCTTCCCAGAAGTTGACCTACTTTTGGAGGGAGTTGCAATTTTGAAATTTAGCTGGAGTCCACTAAAAAGGGCTATTTAGGACTATTTTTGGGAACCCTGGGTAGTAGTAGAGATAAGGGGGAAAGTGGAGAGTCAAGAAAAGGCAGAAAACAAAAAACCTAGCTGATTTGGGGCTACAGAAGGCTAAAGACTCTAGAGTCTTGAGGTTAGGAAAGCTGTAATGTGTTGCAGCTAGTAGAGGATTCATCCTCTGATTGTATTGAGCTACTGTAATGTAATGTGTTGTCCAAATCAATAAAAGAACATCTCTATTTTCTATGTGCAATTTTTGTTGTTGTGTGCTTTGTGATTTACCCCCTTCATCAAAATTTTAAAGTATTTGAACTAGAGACAAAGTTACTTACAACCATTACCAATCTATTCTAGCTTTCTGGCAAAGAACATAAAACCAAGAGAGCCCTCGCCTCTTCATCAAATTTCACTTTTACAGAAGTTAACTGACTGGTAATCATATTAAACTCATTTAAATGATCTGTCACAGATCCACCTTCAATCATTTTTAGATTAAACAAACGCTTCATGAGAAATACCTTATTTGAGGCTAAGGGTTTTTCATACAATTTAACCAAAGATTTCATCAGTTCATCTGTTGTCTTTGCTTCTGTTATAATGAACGCCATAGATCGTGCCAGGGACAATTGAATGGTTCCCAGTGCCTCTCTATCTAGAAGATCCCAATCCTCATCAGTCATTGATGTCAGTTTCTTAGCTTTTCCTTCCAATGGCCTCCATAAATCCTTTTGATAGAGATAATCCTCCATATGCATCTTCCATAACTACTAGTTCTGCCCATTGAATTTATCTACCTTCAATTTACACTCGTCTACCATTTCTCCCACTTAATTATGAGACTCCCACTCAACCGTGAGACCTTCCTATAGACAATAATCAAACACAACCCACTCTAATACCACTTGTTAGGAATTGCATGTAGATGATATCAATTAAATGCAAATAAAGATTAAATAGAGGAATGAAAATACATAGAAATCATAACAGCGAGAAACAATTTTAATGTGGTTCACCCGAACTCGGGCTACATCCACCAACAGAGAGTCCAATATTATTATCCAACAAATCAAACCGATTACAACTAGCAATCCTTGCAACTCAATACTACTGTAAATACTACAATACAATATCAACAAAAACCCTATCCCTGAGCATGTTTTATCAAGACTTATGTCAGTTACAAAACAAGGTTTTTTTATGTCAGCCAAAAGAAAAAATAATTTGGGGGGAAACTACACTGATAAAAGTGGGGAAAATTTAACCTTTGATTCTGATTAGGCTTTGAGAAAAGATGTCAACCATGTTGCATTGAATTTTGGTCAGAAACCCCTTGCAAATTATGGCGGAGCCCATATCTTTGTCAGGCCTGCAAACCTACAAATAGATTGCTTGCATGAAAGAACGTTAGGCACATTAATGAAGAGGTGCAGAAAGTCCTTATCTTTTACTGCCGAATTGTCCTTGCATCTACGTCTGTACCCTAGCATTGAAGGGTTCATCATTTCATCTACCCTCATTGGCCTAAGTCACAGAAATTGAATGCTGAGTTGGTAGAAGGAGAACAACTTTTACAACACTTTAAATCTTAACCCTTTGAGTCTGTTGGGATAGGAAAATTTAAAATTTTCTTGTAATCTTACTCATCCATATCCGACCAAATTAGAAAACATTATGCCCAAAAGTCATGATGATAACTGGTGTATTCCATTAAAATCACAAGCTTTCACCACAAGTGACTGTATCACTCGCTAAATTACACTAAAATGAAGGGCTTCAATTCCTAAGATTCGGCAAGACATCCCCTTTTTTCATACCGATCCATGTTCTACGAGGAACTTGTTGAAATAGCTATCGGCATAAGAATAAGCATCGGCGAGAAGATTCCAAGAATCATCGACGGAGAAAGTGGCACCGATGACCTTTCATCGGGGAGAAAATGCATGGTCACATCAATCGGCATAAGGAAACACTATCGGGTAGCATTTTACAAACCCTCCCGATAGTATAAGTCATGCCGATGGTGAATTCGGTAGGACTCTCACCGAGCATCTTGTGGAACTAAAAAGATTATGAAATGAAGTTTTATTAGTGTATGTTTCGTGCATTGTATGTATGTTTCAAGTTACACATTTCAATATACATACAATGTGGAACTCAAGAAAGGTTGAAATTTGGTTAAAATGATGCATCATGACTTAAAGTATATCAGAAGATGCATTGCACTTTATATACATCGCGGAGCCAAAAAGTAAGTAAACTGTGGTTTATAAAAATGATAAGTCTGAAGAGGTGATACAAAGGAGTTTGTATGTATTCGGCTTTGTATCTAAAAATTGGATAGAAGTATTGTTGCATTTCAGAAGATACAATCAAAGAAGTGATGTGGGCTCCACCATTTGCATATCAAGCTTGTATAAATAACAATGTATATCTTTGATATACAAGCCGATATACAAGTTAAAAGAATGCAAATAAGAGATACAAACCGGATGCGAAAAGAAAGTTAAATACTAAAAAGTCTTTGTATGTTTAGGGTGCTTGTATGTTTATAATATACATACCCAATATACAAAGGAATAAAAAGCATCGCTGGGGATAAAAGGTAAAGAGAGGGTTTGTATAAGATGCTTTGTATGTGCGCTTATACAAGATAACATACAAATGATAATATACAAAGAAAATATACAAGAGAATAATATACAAAACCTAACATAATTGGGGATTTGAACATTATATACATCGGGTGGGGACCACATATGTATGTTGGAGATATATGTATATGATATGCAAGAAAGTAATACAACAGGATATATACAAAGGTGGATCCAAAGATAATTTCAATTTATTTCATAAACCCAATAAAGTTTTTGCTTGTATATGAAAGAAATGTATTCGATATACAAGGGAGACATGTAGGGAAGACTTGTATGATCGTAGCAGAAGCTTTGGGTCCTGCCGACTACGTGAGTTACACCGATCATGAAAGCCAAAGAGCCTTCGGTGATAGTCATACCGATGCATTAAGTAGTGAATGAAACATGTCGGGAAGACCAAAAGGCTTCAAAACCATATGATAATCTCACATCGATGATTCAAGTCAAGCTGATGGCAATACAAACAATTATTCTCGCATCGGGTGACTTTGTGGTACCTCCTTGAAAACATAAGAAATATCTTGAGGGACTTCAAGAAGATTACCATTAAAATTGATTACGTAAATGAAGTCTAATTAAAATATTTAATTTGCCAATGGCAACTAATTAAATATTTTATTTTGCCGAAGACAATTGAATGAAGAGCTGTACCAAAGGATGCACCGGAATGTAAAGGGTCATAACCCTAATATTGCAAGATATATATGGAGGTGCAAACCAAGAAATCAAATCAGAGGTAGATTAGAAAAAACATCATAATCAGAAGTAGGAGTTAGATAACTAGATGGATTGATCAGTTGCCAAAATAGAACATTATGCTGTACATTGTAAAATCTTTTGAAATTGTATAATGGAGAAGAATGCATAAATTGATGATTTAATATTAGTGTCTATTGTTTGTTGAGCTAAATAATTATTTGGCTATCTCCACATTGTTATTTCTCTGTTATTTGAACATGAGTTTCCAAGTTGATATTTCAGTTTCATCGAGACACACTTGTTGTTTTCGTGTAATCGAATTAATTGGTTTCCATTAAAGAATTAAAATCCTTTTGATTGATTACAGTAACTTGGTAGTAACATTTGGATCAGTAAGAAGATCCATATAATTGACAAGATTGCCATACTGTCTCCAACTCGATATTGTCTTGTTATTCAAATTGAGGTTCTACTCCATTTGTCAATACACACTTACTGCCATTGTGTGATTCTGTTGATTGGTTCCTTCAAGAAAGGATTAAAAATCCTTTCAATAAGTCATAGTAACCTGGTAGGATCGAGTGGATCAATAAGTAGAGTATGTCAGTCACATTCTTGCACGTTTATACAAGGTATAAACAAACACAAGTGCCAAACAATTAGAATTGTAACCAGTAAATAAGTCATATATCACATACACCTTGACTCCATTAGCCCAATAGAAATAGGCACTGGTCATACCAATTCCACTCTAGGATTTCATAAAATCTTATTCAAACAATTACATCTCAGATCTTAGTATTAGGAGTAGAAGTAGTTTGCAAGCTTTCATATATTCCACACTTTATGCCATTGTGGGTAGATCCCTAAATGCATTTGAGTCATACATTCCTTTTATCTGCTTCAGCTTTCAAGGTTCACCCACCTAGGTTTAGTAGAACCTGAAGTGTAGGGAGTCATCAACCATTTAGGTTAACTTCGTTAGTTGGTTCAAAAATGTTGCAAGTCTGATCATAGAGCCTGGCATCCTCTTAGGGTTTGTAACCTACATTTTTGAGACCTAACAGAGTCTCAGTGGAACTCACCAACTCAGAATGAATGCTTTGGTGCTACCACCCAGTGTTTAAATGATCTGAATTTGAATAGGAGCTATAGGACGAAGGAATGGATAAAAGATCGATAGCCCCATGAGCTCCGCAACATTCCTTACCATTTTTGCTTTGTGCCAATGCCTAGGACACATGGAGAGATCTCATTCCTGCATAGAGGATATTTTCCTCTACCAAGATTCTTTTGTGGACTTGTGCTACCATTGGATCCTTCATCTCCTACAGCCCACTTCTTCATCTAACACCTAGTAGCACCTGATTCATTGATTTGGGATCCTCGATCATATGGCCATGGGCCCCTAATATACTTTACACGTGCCCTCTTTTCACAGCCTCGTAGTGGGACGATGATGTCACCTTCATTGGTCTGTGGGTATTTGATATCTAGATATGCACTCATCAAATTAAACTTTACAGCATAGAGAAACTATCATCTGCATGCATATTAACCTTTAATATCTGAGCGCTAACTTAATATTCAGATGTCTTTGAATATCTTGATGATGTCATCGGCATGAAGAACTTCTTTGAAGGGGGATCTGGATGACATCATCATCATATACATTTATTTTGGGGAGGGGGTCCGAATGATGTCATCAGGACATTTGCAAAGAACCTGGATATTAGGAAATATTTGGATGACATCATCGAGATATCTATGCTAAAAGACTTAAGATTTAAAATTAATAAGGAATGTGACCCGACGAACAACAAAAGGTAAACCTTAGGACATAGGGCCGGCTACTTCATGACATAAAAGGCTTCAAGTGATAACTTAAGTGACCGAGCACCAGAAAGGATGGTCAACTTCAAATTAGAACAAAGGCATGATGACCATAAAACCTTAGGTTTTAAGGGGAAAACAATGGAAACCCGAAGGGGTCTGAGCATGGTTTAAACAATTGGCCTACTTACCAGAGAGGGAAAACACCAGATCTTAGGATTACTTAGACTATTTGGCCAGGAAGGCAAAATAGGATAACAGGTCCATCATCCAAAGATGAAATCAAATAGTATGAGTTAAATGGAAAGGATAGAGACGCTCTTTTGAATGCTTTATCTAACACTGAGTTAGTGAAAATTATGGATTTGGAAACTACTCATGAGATTTGGGTTAAGTTGAAAAATTTATATGAAGGAGATGATTCTGTAAAGAGTGCCAAATTACAAAACCTAAAGGCGAGGTATGAAGCCTTGAAGATGAGTGATGATGAGAACATAACAATCTACATGCAAAAGTTTGATGAAATGTCAATGGAATCAAAGGTCTTGGGGGAACCATCAATGAGGATGAGGTTGTGTTGAAGATTCTTAGGTCATTACCTAAATCCTACAATCACAATGTGTCTACAATTGAAGAACTTATGAGTGTGAACAAGATTACAAAGGATCAATTGATTAGAAAGTTCAGTGCATTTGAGATGAGAGAGTTTAGTGATGCTTTACCGAAGACTGAGACTACTTTCAAAGCCAACATGTCAGAGAAAACTTCAAGATCTAAGAAGTATGTTGTGGAATTAGATGATGACCCTGATGAGATTGAAGCCAACTTTATGGATAGAATGCAAAGAGGTACTAGTAATTTCAAAGGTAAATTACCATTCAAATGCTTTACCTATGGCAAGATTGGTCACTATGCATCCAGGTGTTTGAAGATAATTGAAAAAGCCAAGAAGAAATTTGAAAGTACACCTAGGATTATAAAGAAATGCTATTATGTTAGAGATTTTGATGATGATGATGGTGTAACAGATGATGACTTTGATGATACTATAGCAAATGAATGCTTATTTATTACTATCAAGGAAGAACATGTATCTACTAATCCTACTAGCTATGTGAAGGAAGAAAAACTAGTGGAAGAAAGTGCTTTGTCTGTCTGCCAGGCTGAGAAAGATAAGGATGAATGGATTATTGATAGTGGATGTTCACATCACATGACCGGTGATAAAAGTAAGTTTGTAAGTTTGGAAAAGTATGATGGAGGACTAGTTAGGTTTGGAGATGATCTAATTGGTAAGATTTGTGAAAGAGGGTCTATTTGTTTTGATGGAAAGCACAATATAGATGATGTTCTCTATGTGAAGGGTTTAAAGCATTGTCTTTTAAGTGTTGGTCAGATATGTGACAAAGGGTATAGTTTGAGATTCAAGGATAATGGATGTAAGATCATGGAAAGCTCTGGAAGAGTAAGTGCTACTGATAAGAAGACTAGAGGTAATGTTTATCATTTGAGAGGAACTAATGAATGTTGTTTGTTGGCTCAGACAGATGAGAGCTGGTTGTGGCATAGAAGGATGTCTCATATCAATTTTGACAACTTGGTGAAGATAAGTTCAGTACAAGCTGTGAGAGATTTTCCTAAGCTTGTGAAGCCTACTAGTACTATTTGCAAGGAATGTCAATTGGGGAAACAAACAAGGACAAGTTTCAAGAGTAAAGAACAATTTTTTCTTGAGCTCGTGCATATAGATTTGTGTGGTCCTACAAGAATAAGAATCCTGCAAGGAGACATGTACTTTATGTTGCTTATTGATGATTATTCTAGAATGACTTGGGTCACTTTTCTAAAAGATAAATTAGAAGCCCTAGACAAGTTCAAATCCTTCAAGGCGATGGTTGAGAATGAGTTAGAATTGAGGATCAAATGCTTAAGGTCTGATAGAGGAGGTGAGTTTACATCAAATGAATTCAATCTTTTCTATGAAGAACATGGGATAAAAAGATAGTTGTCTGCTCCTAGAACTCCCCAGTAGAATGGAGTTGTTGAAAAAAAGAAGAGGACAATTCAAGAGGTTTCTAGGTCTGATGAAGGAGGCCAACCTACTAGAAGTATACTAGAGAGAAGCCATACATACTGTTGTCTACATTAAAAATAGAGTTCAAGTCAAAGGTAATGGTACTAAAACTCCTTATGAATTGTGTTATGGAAGAATTCCTACAGTGAAATATTTCAAAGTTTTTGGAAGCAAATGTTATATCAGAAGAGAAGAAGAGTTAGGCAAGTTTGATGCTAGGTGTGATGAAGGAATTTTCCTTGGATACTCCACTAAGAGTAAGGCCTACTGGTGCTACAACAAGAGATTGAGAAAGATCATTGAGAGTGCTAATGTGAAAGTTGATGAAGATAGGGAAAGAATATCAAATCTAAGTGGGTATGAATTAGATGAACCTACTGCTACAACAAATGAAGAAAAAGTTGAACAAGAAGATAGTCAAGTTGAAGAAGAAAAGGCTCTAGAAAGTGCTGTTAAGATTCCTAGGTATGTAAGGATTAATCATTTTGAGGATCAGATTATTGGTGATAAAAGAAAAGGGCTATTGACAAGGAAAAGAGCTGCAGAAGAAAATGTGAACTACTGTTTACTTTCAAATATTGAACCTAAAACTGTAAGTGAAGCCTACAAAGATGAAAATTGGGTAAAATCTATGGAAGAAGAGCTGATGCAGATAGAGAAGAATCAAACTTGGGAACTAGTTCCTAGACCTATTGATAAGAATGTGATTGGAACTAAATGGGTTTTTAGAAACAAGTTGAATGAAAATGGATAAGTAGTAAGAAACAAAGCAAGACCGGTATGCAAAGGATATTCTCATGTTGAAGGCATAGATTTTGAGGAAACTTATGCTCCTATGGAAAGGATTGAAGAAATAAGAATGTTTTTGGCATTTGCAACACACAAAGATTTCAAGGTGTACCAAATGGATGTGAAGTCTGCATTCTTGAATGGAGAGCTAGAAGAAGTTTACATTGAACAACCAAAAGGATTTTAGTCATTAGACCAAGGTGACATGGTGCACAGATTGAAGAAAGCCTTGTATGGACTAAAGCAAGCTCCTAGAGCCTGGTATGCAAGGTTGGACAAGTATTTGTTGCAATTAGGGTTTAGTAAAGGTACTGCAAATAGTAATCTATATTTCAAAATCAATGATGATCAAATTTTGATTGTTGTAGTCTTTGTTGATGATATTATCTTTGGAGGAAATGAAAGAATGTGTAAGAAATATGCAGAGGAAATGCAAAAGGAGTTTGAGATGTCTATGTTTGGTGAAATTAATTTCTTTCTTGAACTATAGATTACTCAATCAGTAAAAGGAATTTTCATTTCTCAGTCCAAGTATGTAAAAGAGTCATTGAAGAAGTTTAGAATGGAGGATTCTAAGCTAGTAGGTACCCCTATGGTAACTGGTTGGAAGCTAAGAAAGAATGATGAATCACCTAAGATTGATCAGAAAATGTATAGGCCTATGATTGGAGGACTACTTTATCTAACCTATACCAGACCAGATATAATGCATGCAGTTTGTCTTGTGGCAAGATTTCAAGAAGATCCTAGAGAGTCACATGTGATGGTAGTGAAGAGGATCATGAGGTATTTAAAAGGCACTCTAGACTATGGATTATGGTATCCTAAAGATACTAACTTCACTCTTAGTGCTTATACAGATACAAATTGGGCTGGAGATGTTGATGATAGAAAAAGTACAAGTGGAGGTGCTTTCTTCTTGGGTAACAGATTGGTTTCATAGTTAAGCAAGAAACAAGATTCAATTTCTTTGTCTACTGTAGAAGCATAATATATTAATGTAGCATGTTGTTGTACTCAAGTGCTATGGATGAAGCAAAAATTGAAGGATATAAGAGTTGTGTATGGAGAACCAATTTTAATCTTTTGTGAAAATACAAGTGCTATAAACATTTCAAAGAATCCAGTGATGCACTCAAGAACAAGAATATATCAATTATATCAATAAGGTATCACTTTCTGAGAGAAAAGGTAATAGAGAATAAAGTAAAGATGGAATATGTGTCTACAAAGGATCAAATTGCAGCTATTTTCACAAAGCCTCTGCCTAAGGATACTTTTGAGTATCTCGGGGAGAAGTTAGGGGTCATTACCCCTCCTTCTCTAAACTAAATTGCATAGGAAATGCATCAGTCTAGTTATGCCCAAAGTCTCATTCTTTGATCTAGATTGATGTTTTGAAGGCTACCTCTCAGGGGGAGTAGGTAGATTTTGCTGATCTGAGTTCTTGATAAATAACAGTAAGTGTTGCAGTATTGCTAATAGGGGGAGTAGTGCAGTAAGATCTGAATTGAGCCATGGTAACTAAAGAGAGAAAAGATCTAGAACCATTAATCATTGATGTCAAAGGAAGAGAGAAGTTCATGTGAAAAAATTAATGAGAGAGATTCTGAGAAAGTTACAGCCAGAGAAAGCATAAAGTTAGGGGGAGCAAAGAAGCAAAGCAGGTTTGTTTGTCTTGATGGTTTTTCACATCATGTGTTGCCATCAATGACAAAGGGGGAGATTATTGAAAGCATGAGAAGTAAGTGTTGTTATTGATGTCAACACCTAAGGTTAGCATCTAAGGAAGTTATTTCAATGAGTTTGAGCAAGTGTTTGAGAAGTCAGTATAATTGCAGAAGTGTTCTATCTCCCAAAATAGTACAGTGTTTTGCTCTGCATATCCTGTAGATTGAATATCTTTGTCAGCAGTTTGGAAGTTGTGTTAAGGGATGTCTGTAGTTGGTATATTTCAAGCTTGAGCCTTCGGTGTGAATTTGAGTGAGTTATGTTCACCAAAGTAAAAATATTTTTTTCTGAATATTCAATGGTGACAAGGAGAATGTATTCTGCTCCGTATTTCTCTGTATTCAAGTTTTATGGATTGTGGTTCAAGGATTAAGTTTGGGATAATGTTATGTGCCTTCAGTTGAAATGGTTCGTGATTTGGTGCTCCACAAGTGATCTTTCCTTCATGACAGTGATTGACAATAATGTTTAAGTGCTCCGGTTTGAAGAATCATCTAGATAAACTGTTTAGGGGTTGTGCGGAAGTTCTTGGTGATTGTAATGTGCTTGTGGATGTCTCTAGATCATGTTCTTTCTTTTTGATTGGTCCACAAAGTGTAATTCAGATTGTGCATGAAGCGTGTTCCTAAAGGTCTTAGTGTTAACACCAGTTCTGGCTGACTTGGTTGTTTTCACTACTTATGATTATGCTTTGGAGTTTGTGATAGCGTGTTGTTGCATGGAAGATTGCATTTGAGTCCTAACTAAGGCATGGTGTGGTCCACATTCATTATTTTCCTTCACAAATCTATTTAGGTCCTGACCTATCTAATATATGTATGTATGCCGAACCAGGAGATTATTCAACAGTTGATGATTGTAATGCCGACCTTGATGTACATTTCAAGGTTGATGAATTATATAAATACATGTAATGAAGTTTAAATAATAAAGGATGATGTGAATATGTGAAGATAAGAGTGAAGTGTAAAAGCATAGTAGAGCAAAGGATTTTTATTGTGCTTCAATGAAACTAAACCTTGGCATGGTATAGATGCTACTATCTCAGTTCACCAACTTCTGGCAGTGACCCCTTTTAGCAGTGGGCCTATTCCTTTGGTAGTGAGCCCCTTCTTTTGCAGTGAGCATTCTGGGTAGTGAGCCCTAAGGCAGTGAACCTTCGACAATGAGCCTTGTTGTAAATTTTGATATATCATTTATACTGTGAGTTAATCATCACCATGGTTTTTCCCATATTGGGTTTTCCACGTAAAAAAATTGGTGCCTCATGTATTGAATGTGTGAATGTGTTTAAGTTTCTGATTTCATGCTTTCATGGTTAAGTCATAATAATAGTGATTAAGTGGTTGATGTGTTGATGTTTGAAAGAAGTTAAGTTTTGGTTACAACTGATTCACCCCCCTCTCAGTTGTCTTGTACATTTCAACAAAAATTTAGTAATTTTCATCTATAAATGAAAACTATAGACATCATTCAAGACAATAGTAGTCATGTTGAGAATAGAAATCACAAGCATAAAGAAAAATGTAAAGTATTTAAAACACTAAACAAACTAACACATTGTGTTTTAAGAAATAAAAATTCCATGTCCAATTAGAATACAAAATCTAATAGAAATCATAGCACTTGATAGTTGTGCTCATGATAGAATGACATGAGATAACCTATGATACATATCTAAAAGTAATTGTGTTATAAAAATGCCACATAAAAGAAGTAAAATTAAGCATGGAATCTACATAAATGTATAGCATTAATGGGCTATTTGAGAGGCTTATTGTCCATCATAGAGAGACCATATTCTCTAAAACTGTATACCAAGGTGATGATGTAAGGCCCCAACTAGTTCAGACTCAACTTGCCTTTGGCATTAGTTGGGTCATTTATGTTGTGATAGTTTTCATACAAAACCAAGTCAGGTCTACTTGGAATGAGCAATGAAGAACTCACTGATTATAGTTGTGGTTCAGGGTTTTTTTATAAGCTTGGAGATGTTCAAGAGAATTAATACATTGTTGATTAAGCATCTCAAGTTGTTGAAGTTATTAATCATGATAAATATTGTCATTAATGAGGCCTTGGAGGGAAACTTGTAAATAAGGAATCTCAAACTCTAAAGGCATGATGGCATCGACAACATAGACAAGATTGTATGGGGTAGTTCCAATATCCATACGAATACTCATACAATAGGCCCATAATGCATATGAGAGTTAAGTGTGTAAATCTTTACCATGTTTGTTAATAATTTTCTGAGGAATTTGTTTTATTGTTTTGTTGGAAGCTTCTACTTGGCCATTATACTGAGGATAGTATGGCATAGATAAGCATTGTTGTATATAGAATTTCATGAAGTGGTCTATTGTAGTGATGCTAGATATATGACCTTGAGAAGAAGTAGGAGAGATTTTTCCAATTAGATCCAAGTCCCATACTAAAAATCACCAAGGTGATACTTGGGCATGAAGTTCCTATGTGGAATCTTGAATCAAGTTACTATGTTGTTGGCACTAAGGTCATTTATTAACAAAATCAAAGGAATCTTGTTCCATGCTTTGCCAATAATAGCCCATTCAAAGAAGATTTTAAACTAATTATCTTCCACTAAAATGTCCCCCATAGGCTCTGTTAGGTCCCAAAACCACAGCTCCACTTCCTAGGATGAAATCACACTCATAAGGCCAGGGTTGTCTTCATGTAAACATAATCAATCCATCAATAGAACATGGAGGGTTGAAGGTCATGGGAGTGGGTTTTATCCCCTACACTTTGAGATTAGCTAGGCTCTGGAGGGATATTCCAAGGGGTATACCTTAATAAGTATTGAGTTCAAATTAGATGAACAACTACAAATCAATGAACAACCAAACCCAACTCATTATCTTGATCCCAAAACTATCACCGAACCAAGAACAACTAGCTATTCAAAACCCCTATATAACTAATACAAGCTATGTGAATGTACATTCACAGGAAAGATGGTTTTTCCCCTAAATTACTGGTAAATATTTGTTTGACATATATAGTGTGAGATTGGTCTAATGGAGCCAAGGCTAGTGCCAATCTAATTGGGATACAAAGTCTCAGATGACAAGAAAGAAAATAATGGAAGGGAAACAAAGAAATTTTGATCTAAGCATACGCTCTATCAGATTGTAGGTTTTGTGCTTCAAACATACTTAGTAATCCAAAAAAGAACTGCATGCATTTAAATGTAAAGAACAGATGAAAATTACAAGGCTTGTAATATATATAAAATTTTGTCATATTTTCAAATGTCCAATACAAACTTATCAGCAAATGTGATAAGAGGAAAACCCTAAATACATACAAACTATCATGGAGACATTCTATGCACAAACCCAACTGCACATTAACTTTTGTTTATTTCACCACCCCATTACTTCTCTGCAACTGGACATGTCATGATTTGGAGCCCTAGAAGTATTTCTAAACCTACACATTCTTCAGCCACCACCAAAGAACCAACCCAAAATACATCTCAAACATATACATATATAGCATTTATGATCACTGTAGTAGTCATGAACATAGGAAAGAGTGGTCAACAAGGAAAACCAATCACCTATGCTGCAATAAATTCACTTATGTGTCCTTGGAACGCACCCACATGGCTTTGCCCTTGAAATCCACTAAACAAGAGTGTCTGCCCATGCCTTGGGTACAATAAATTCAATCCAAAGGAGCTACAATGGCATAGGAGGGAGAGAAATCTATTTTCTACAAGAAATTAGGCTCTAAAAAATAATTAATGGTGGCCAGAAAGTTCGCTGAGCAGTCCCATCACGTCCTACACAATAGAAAGAGCTGTGAAGGTGAAATGGGTTGGACCCTAACCAATCAAGCTTCCTTCGATCAAGATTTCACCAATCAGGCCTTTGAAAGGGGAAGAACGAAACCTTGATCTCCAAAGTCTGAAAGAGGCAATAGGGAAACCGTTGAGCTTTAGAGATTGGGCCTTCACCATGCATCGTACTTTTGAAAAGAAGAAACGCTCGATCCCCAACTCTGAAACACTTAGAATAAATTATGAAGCATTGTCAGGGATCAGGCCTTGGACCTTCCACCTTCTGCCTTCCAATACAAAAGAGGGAGAAGAAAACTCCTGCTCATCGAAGTCTCAAATACTTATATATTTTAGAAGTTCGATGGAGTTTGGCGATCGGGCCTTCCACCTATCACTTGCTAAATGGAAAGAAAATAGCACAACCCTGGCCTCTCAGATCCATAATACTTAGAAACCTTTGAAACTAGTGGACCTTGGCCATTAGGCCTTTTGCCTTCCACATTCAAAAAAGAAGGAGGACGAGAGAACTCCTACATGTCACTACCCGCAATACTTTGGAACATTGTAGCTCTTCAGGCTTCGATAAGTGGACCTTCCATCTTCTGCTTACAAAGAAGGAGGAAGATAAACCTCCTGACCCCCAGTGCCTGAAACATAGACACATTTATGAATTATCAAGGTGGAGCATTTGGAGCCGATAGGAAAGGCATGATGAAAGACAAAACCCCGAAACTCAGAAAATGTAGAAAATACAAGGAAAACACTTAGAATATGGACTTAGTCATTTTTGTGGGTTTCTTCCTTGCATTTAAAAAAGAACAAGGTAGAACTCATGATGGATTCAGAAAGATTAGCATGTTGGGGAAACTTAGTAAGATTTTGCAAATACCTGGCTTGAAAATAGGAAACCCAATAGTGGCTCTGGTTGGGGACGTGTGCCAAGTAGTGGCACAGTGAGAATCCAAAATATCTCTAGGTAGAACAAAAAGGCAAAAACAAACCAGGGGGAACAATGCAAGATGTATTTACAAGGTATATAGTCATAAGCATGAGGGCACAAAAGGAAAGTTGATTGTAATCAAAATTTGCAATCACTTTCAGGTCAAAGCTGCACAAGATGACCAAGACTACTTGCCTCTGTCAAAGACAAGTTGAATGAAGGAGTTGATCTCCCTCAAACCAAATCTATTATTGGGATAAGGTGACATTAACCTTGTAAATCCAAATATTATATTTATTCCATTTATTATATGTAATTTGTAATTATCCATGGGGAGATGTACTAGTTTCACTGGCAGGGGTAATTTCAGAGTAACCAGAGGTAATTACAAAGTGACTTTTACTATTGGCAAATGTAAAAACTCAAAGTAAATGAGAGTAGGCATGATCCCTTGAGGAATCTACTATTTTTGATATGTATGACGATTGTCATAATGTTTGATAAGTGAATCTATGACAGGTGCCAGTTGTCATAAGATTCTGAGATTCTATGACACATATGACAGATATGTTAGTTGTATATTTGCTATATTTAGCCCAAGGTTCCTATCTTGGAAAGATATTGTTTTGTGGAATCTATGATGGTTATGATGCATCATAAGATGTTGTAAGAGGCTGGATTTAGTCTTGGGCACCCAACCTTTGCATGGCTGTTTTTGGAAAAGCGTAAGATGCTTATAAGATGGTAATTAATGTTTATAGGTTGGAGAAACTTAGGAGAGAGAAGGTGAATTCCTAGAATGGAGTGGAAAACATTTCTATAAGTATTTTTCCATGTATTTGTTGCTGCAATACAGATTTTAGGTACTTAGGTGCTACTGAAATGTTGTCAGATTGAAGACTTGTGGAGAGAGTTGTGTAGTTGATGTATTGTACAATTTTGTTGAGATTAATACAAACTTGTGCCTCTTTCTTGGTGGAGTTTTTTTACCCACAAGGGTTTTCTCCATGTAAACACTGTGTCATTGTGTTGATTTCTTCATGTTTGACATCTTTTCTGTAGTGGGTTTTATGTTTTGTTACAATCTCCATTGTTAATGCACACTTAGGATCTCTAAAATTTATCTTGAATCAGATTTCTATTGAAGTAGTGTTTCTTTCATTTCTAACATTTGGCATCAGACCCTAACCAACTTTGACTCTTGGGTGGTAGTGTGGAAGCTGTAGTTGCAATGGGAGATTTGGTTGTGTTTGTTTTGTAGATCTTGTGTTGTTATTATGGCTGGATCCACCATTGCATCAACCTCTCGATTGGACATTGAGAAGTTCAATAGAACAGGGTATGAGTTGTGGAAGCTAAAAATGGAAGATTTTTTGGAAGAAAGAAACCAATGGTTGGTTGTTCAAACTTTTCGTACCTATGTCATTTGTATCTTTGAGTTCCAGATGTTTTTCCTTTGTTTTCTATCTGATTTGAGTAGTGTCGTTGGGGGCACTCATGTAGATTCTTGTCTTCTTGATTCTGATCTTCATCTTGTTTTAGAAGAGGTTCTTCTTTAAGCACTATAGTAGTCAGTCTTTGATAGTGTTTGTAGCTTCTTCATGCTTCAGTGGTGTTCATCATGTTCATCTTCATGTTCCTATTCTTTTGGGACATCTTTTGTGGAGGCTTCTTAGTCCTTCACTCTGTCTCTCTCTCTCTCTTGTAAGGAGGTTTGTTCTCTCTTTTCGGGAGGAGTTTTTCCCACATGGTTTTCTTCTTTTGTCTATTTGTGAGAGACTCTTTTGTACATGGGTACCTCATCAAGAATAATTATCGGGACCCATCTTTTCTTTCATGCATTTGTCCTTAGTTTTTTAGCTTCTCCCTAAGTTCATCTTAAGGTAGGGTGTTAGAGTAATAGGTTCTTTACTTAATTAATTTAATCATATTGATTAATTAATTAAATCACCTTTACTTTATTTCACTTAAGCTAAACTTAGGAATATCTCATTAGGGTTTTCTAACTTGCAAATATAAAAGCAAGTTCTCTCATGTAATTCATAAAATCTATTTCATTAATTACATCTATTTTTTGTACAAATTGCTTTCTTTATTTTTTTCTCTTGTGGAAGGTTAATCTTAGGTTTTGCAGGTGTTCATGGGTCTTGTGAGGTTGGTTTCACAACTTCTACATGGTATCAGTGTTGTTATATGGAGCCTAATCAGACTCAAAGGTTAAATTTACCCCACTTTTATCAGCGTGGTTTCCACCCAAATTATTTAACGGGGTTAAGGGGCAGTGCCCCTTGTGGGGGTTTGGGGGTAGCGCCCCTTGTGGGGTCTAGTAGTCAGGAGTTATTTTTATATTGGCCAACAAAAAAAATCCTATTTTTGTAACCGACATAAGGCTTGATAAAGCGGCTAAGGGTTAGGGTTTTTGTTGATGTATTGTAGCATTTTACAATGGTATTGAGTTGCAAGGATTGCTGGTTGTAATCAGTTTGATTTACTGGATAATAATATTGGACTCTCTATTGGTGGATGTAGCCTGAGTTTGGGTGAACCATGTTAAAACTTATCTCTTGTTGCTATTATTTCTGTGTATTTTTCATTCCTTTGTTCAATCTTTATTTGCATTTAATTGATATCTTCTGCATGCAATCCCTAACAAGTGGTATCAGAGCCAAGTTGTGTTTGATTATCATCTACAGGAAGGTCTCATGGTTGAGTGGGAGTCTCACAGTTGAGTGGGAGCAATGGTGGATGAGGGTAAACTAAAGGTAGATAAATTCAATGGGCAAAACTATCAGTTATGGAAGATGCAGATGAAGGATTATCTCTATCAGAAGGATTTATGGAGGCCATTGGAAGCAATAGCGAAGAAACTAGAAATAATGACTGATGAGGATTGGAATATTCTGGATAGAAAGGCACTGGGAACCATTTGGTTGTGCCTGGCACCATTAGTGGCATTCAATATAATGGAAGCAAAGACAACAGATGGTCTGATGAAAGCTTTGGCTAAATTGTATGAAAAACCCTCAGCCTCAAATAAGGTATTTCTCATGAAGCATTTATTTAATCTGAAAATGATTGAAGGTGGACATATGACAGATCATTTAAATGAGTTTAATATGATTATTATTCAGTTAACTTCTGTAAAAGTACGTTTTGATGAAGAGGTGAGGGCTCTCTTGATATTATGTTCTTTTCCAAAAAGTTGGAATAGCTTGGTAATGGTTGTAAGTAACTCTATCTCTGGTTCAAATACTTTAAAATTTGATGATGTTGTTGGTGTTATCCTTAGTGAGGAAATGCGACAGAAAATCTTAGGAGGGTCCACATCAGGTAGTGTTTTGAATGCAAAAAGAAAGGGAAGATCAAAGGAGAGAGGAAAAGGTTCTAGAGGTCATGGGAAGTCACAAGGAAAATCAAAGGACAAGAGGTCCCGATCCAGAGGGCAAAAAGATTGCTGGTACTATGGGAAACCAGGTCAACTGAGGAAAAATTGTTGGTCTTAGAATAATAAAGGAGACAAACAAGAAGGCAATAAGGAGGAAAATGTGTTAAGTAATAAATCTAAAGATGATGCTTTGATTCTTTCCCTAGATAATGATGATGATTCATGGGTTTTAGATTCAGGGGCCTCATTTCATCTACACCCCATAGAAGTTATTATATTGATTATGTCCAAGGGGATTTTAGGCTAGTTTATTTGGGAGATAACGATCCCTGTCAAATTGTTGGGAAGGGAAGAATCAAGATTAAGTTGCAGAATGGGAATCATTGGCTACTACAAGAGGTAAGACACGTTTCAAGGTTGAGTAGGAATTTAATTTCAGCAGGGCAGCTAGCTGATGAATGTTGCATTGTTACATTTATTGATAAAAATTGGAAGGTTTTGAGAGGTGCCTTAATAGTAGCAAAATGTGTGAAAGTAGGCACCTTATATCTTTGTACAGGTCATATTGTTCCTTTTACTTTAGCTATTGCAAAGAAAAAATAAACAGGTTCAGGAACAGTTGCTGCAGGTTCGCAGGAAGAGATTGAAACAATTGCTATAGGTTCTGAGACAACACTGTGGCATAACGGAGTTGAGCATATGAGTGAAAAAGGTATAAAGGTACTTCATTCTAAGAAAGTCTTACCAGGTCTAAAATGTATTAATATGGATTTTTGTGAAAGTTGTGTGTATGGAAAACAAAAAAGAGTCATTTTTCTCAAGGATGGTAAGCAAAAAAAAGATGAAAAGTTGAAGCTTGTGCATATAGATGTATGGGGAATAGCTCAGGTATCTTCTCTGCGGTGGCTCTTGGTATTATGTTACATTCATAGATGATGCAACTAGGAAGGTTTGGATCTATTTCCTTAGGCAGAAATCTGATGTATTTAAAACATTTAAGAAATGGAGAAGTTTGGTTGAGAATGAGATGGGTAAAAGATTAAAATGTCTCAGATTTGATAATGGTGGTGAGTATTGCAGCAAAGAATTTGAGGATTATTATTTCTTTAATGGAATTCATAGGCAGAAAATAATTCCAGGGACTCCATAGGAAAATAGAGTGGCTGAACGCATGAATAAGACAATAATGGAGTGCGCAAGGACCATGAGATTGCATGTTGGGCTGCCTTTAAACATGTGGGCAGAGGCTGTCAATTCCGTTGTATATTTAATTAATAGAGGTCCTTCAGTTCCTTTGGGATGTGGTATTCTAGAGGAAGAATGGATAGGTAAGAAGGTGATTTATTATTTTCTCAAAACCTTCAGATGCGAAGCATTTGCACATGTAGATTATGAAAATAGAACCAAGTTGGATGTAAAATCAGAAAAGTGTACCTTCGTTGGATATGGCATTGATAAATTTGGTTATAGGCTTTGAGATTTTAAAGATCAAAAAATTGTGAGAAGCGGGGATTTTGTATTCAATGAGAAAGTGTTGTACAAAGATCAGTTGTAGTAGTATGAGAAGAAAGAAAAGGATTATGTGGTGCTGGATGATACTCTAGATAATGATGTTCCAATGGTTCCTCATGCTCTGCAACAACAACAAGAAATACCACAAATGCCAGTGAATGTTAGACGGTCAATAAGGCTAAGTAGACCTCCTGAAAGGTTTCCTCCCTCTTTGTATTCTATTTTGTTAACAGATGCTGGTGAACTGGAAGGGTATGATGAATCTATGCAGGTGGATACAAAGGTTCAGTGAGAGCTTGCAATAAAAGAAGAAATGGACTCCTTGTTGAAAAATTAGACTTGGGAATTATGTAAGTTACCTGTAGGTAAAAAGGCTTTACCAAACAAATGGGTTTATAGGCTCAAAGAGGAAGATGGAGGTAAGAAAAGATTTAAAGCTAGTTTAGTTGTATAAGGATTTGCATAGAAAAAGGGCATTGATTTTGATGAGATTTTTTCTCCAGTTGTTAAGATGACTTCTATTCATACTATTTTAAGTATTGTGGTTGCTGAAGATTTGCATATGGAATAGCTAGATGTGAAAACTACCTTTCTCCATGGTGATTTGGAGTAGGATATATATATGGAACAACCCCAAGGATTTGAGGTCAACAGTAAAGAGAAACTAGTGTATAGATTGAAGAAGAGTTTGTATGGCTTGAAACAAGCACATTGTAAATGGTATTTGAAATTTGATAGTTTTATGGCTGAGAAAGGCTACAACCGGTGTGATTCTGACCATTGTGTTTATTTTAAGAGGTTGGATAATGACAGCTACATTTTTTTATGTTTATATGTTGATGATATGCTTGTAGCAGGGTCTAACATAGATCACATAAGAGAGTTAAAACAACAGTTGGCAAAATCATTTACTATGAAGGATTTGGGGGCAGCAAAACAAATCCTTGGTATGAAAATTTGCAGAGATAGGAAGAACAAAAAATTGACCCTATCTCAGGTTGATTATGTTGAAAAGGTGTTGCAGAGATTCCATATGGAGAATACAAAAGCTATTAGCACACCTTTGCCTAGTCATTTGAAATTGACTAAGGAGATGTGTCCTAAGACACAAGAGGAGGAAGAAAAAATGTCCAAGGTACCATATGCTTTAGCTATAGGAAGTTTAATATATGCCATGGTATGCACGAGACCAGATATTGCACATGCTGTAGGAGTCGTAAGCAGGTATATGAGTCATCCCAGATTGGAGTATTAGAATGCAGTAAAATAGATTCTTAGATATTTTAGAGGTACATCCAGTAAACACTTATGTTTTGGGCTATTGATTTAGCTGGTTATGTAGACTCAGATTTGGTAGGGGACATTGATACTAGGCAGAGTACTATAGGTTATGTCTTTACTTTAGGTGGGACAACAGTGAGTTGGATCTCACGGTTGCAAAAGGTGGTTGCTTTATCCACCATGGAGGCAGAGTATGTAGCTGCAACAGAGGCAAGCAAGGAGATGATATGGCTGCAATCTTTCATGGAAGAATTGGGCAAACAACATGCTAAAAATTATTTGTTTACAGATAGTTAGAGTGCCATGCATTTTTCACAGAATTATGTCTTGCATTTAAAGACCAAACACATACAACTAAGGTATCACTTCATCTGATCGGTGTTGGATGATGTACAGTTACGACTGGAAAAGATCCATACAGATGAAAATCTAACAGATATGTTTATAAAGGTAGTAACAAGGGATAAATTGAGCTCCTCTTCAGCTTTGGTTGGTCTTCAAGACTAAAAAATAATAAAATTAAAACAATAGAGTCCAAGGTACTTATTTCTAGTGGGAGCTACAGGGTCAGCAGTATTATGATCAATCTCTAAGTGGGAGATGATATGGTGTGGAGTCTGATCAGTCTCCAAGTGGGAGATTGTTGTTATATGGAGCCTAATCAGACTTGGAGGTTAAATTTACCCCACTTTTATCGGCACAGTTTCCCCCCAAATTATTTAATGGGGTCAAGGGGCAGCACCCCTTGAGGGGTTTGGGGCAGCACCCCCAAGACAGGGTCAAGGGGCAGCGCCTCAAACAAATTTTATTATTTTATAAAGGCACCGGGAGTTATTTTTCTATTGGCCAACATAAAAAAACTCCTATTTTTGTAACCGACATAAGGCTTGATAAAAGTGGTTAAGGGTTAGGGTTTTCATTGATGTATTGTAGCATTTTGCAGTGGTATTGCGTTGCAAGGATTGTTGGTTGTAATCGGTTTGATTTATTGGATAATAATATTGGACTCTCTATTGGTGGATGTAGCCTGGGTTTGGGTGAACCATGTTGAAACTTGTCTCTCACTATTATTATTTCTATGTATTTTTCATTTCTCTGTTTAATTTTTATTTACATTTAATTGATATATGTTGCATGCAATCCCTAACAATCAAAGCTCCAGATCTGCAAGCCCCTTCTTAGATTTTGAGAAAATTTTAAGCAAGAGCTTTTTGCTGGGTGTGTTTCTATGTAAAACAAAGTATTCCATTAGATTGAGAGCAATCGAAATAGTTAGATTAGCCTTTTATTTGGCTTGATTTGAGTTTTGTAGGCTAGATCTGCAAGGGTTTTAGTTGGTGCTTTTTTGGGATCCAAAGGAAAACTATTTTTCAGAGCGTTTTGGGCCCAAACAGACCTCACCATTGCGCTTGGAAGGCCCAAAAACCTTATGATCAACTGTCAAATCGTCGAAATCAGCCTCGGGCTCATTTGGGGCAATTTTTTTTTGCCAGGGAAGCTGTACGACATCCCCAACATGCAAATCGAGGTGCCTATAAAAAAAATTATTTTTTCCTGCAAGTAGATTTTTTTTCAAAAGAATTATATTGGAATTTAAAAAAAAAACAAAGCAAGCTTTTTAAATAAAAAAAAAGGCATAAAAAAAACCTTTTAAAAGTGCTTATGCGCTGGTTCACGGGCAGGGCTGCAGGGTCCATTCCCCCACCTCCCTTTAAGGGGGCGGCGGGAGCCCTTGGGCCCCCCACCACCCACATGGGTGGTGGCAGGTGCCTTAAGGGCCCCACCCTTTTTGTTTTTTTTTGTTTTTAATTTTTTTTTACAATAAAAAATCAAGTTTTTTAAAATGTTTTTTTATAAAAAATAAATAAACATGCAAAAAAAATTTGTGTTTTTTTTAAATTAAAAAAAAACACCTGCAATAATTCTTTTTACCTATTTTTTTTATTTAAAAAAAACATGTTCTGCACCTACCTCGGGATTCATGCCACTTGGTAGCTTATTCAACAGAACCTCTAGTTTAGAGACAAATTTGGCTATTACATAAAATTTGGAGGAGCTCTACATTTGTCTGGAAGAGTTTTATTTTTGCTACAACTAACCAGTTTGGCAGCGGTTCTAATGTTGGCAGATCTCTAAATTTGGAGGCTTTTTTTCTAAATTTGGTGGATATGTTCTTTTCCTAGTCTAGCCCCTCTCCATTGGGCTTTTCATTTTTGCATTTCATCTTCCAAGGGCTTTTCAGTGCAATTTTTTTTGAAAAGGGGTAGAATTTCATTCTCTTCATAGTGGTGCAAGTGGTTTTCAGTTTGTACTTTTAGTTTTTTCTAGATTTTTATTTTCTCAGTGCTGTTGTTGTGTAGTTCTCATTTTGAGAACTTTGACAGGCCATATCTTGGGCGTACGGACTCCTTTTTGGGTCCCATTTTTTTTGAAAGTGCATGTTTTTCTGTGTACTTCATCATGGTGCTATCACTTTCCTCTATTTTTGTTAGATAATTGTATTTTTAGCATGTAGTCTTTTTTTAGACATTGTGAGCTTTCATTGTAAGCAATTCTCATATGTAAACGCACTGAAATAAAGTGCCACAACATTGTACATATATTCTTGAGATCTTGTACATCATTGTGTGCCTTATTGTGCTCAAACTGTGATATAAAGTGCCATGGGGGGTTGATGTTTTCCTTTTGTTTTTCCATCACACCTTTGTCAAGTGAGTGTCCCTTCCATGACAACAGTGAATCACATTGATTCTTTCCTCATGTGTGTGTGCCTTGGTTTTCACACCCTTTTATTTGCTAGTACTTTCATGTTTGCATGTTCAAATGTTCCCGTTTCTTCTACATGCACTTCTCAGTTTCATAGTTTCAGTGTACCTGTCATAGCTCTCCCTTGTCCGCATTATTGGGGGATTTCTACTATTGGTGCTAATGCTTCCTTGGTTTTGCGTTGGAGTGAACTATGTATCTAGTATTTATTCCTATGTACTAGGCGAATGCAACGTACATCAATGGCTGGTTACCCATGCATTTCAGTGAGATGGAGCATTTACCATATGGACACTCTTGCATTCCTTTTGTGGAGGCGACCTTCTATTTTCACTTGATCAATTCTTCAAACTTTTGGTACCTGTACCATTTGTATCTTTGAGTTTCAGATGTTTAGCCTTTGTTTGCCATCTAATTTGAGTAGTGTCGTTGGGGGCACTCATGCAGATTCTTGTCTTCTTGATTCTGATCTTCATCTTGGTTTAGAGGAGGTTCTTCTTTCAGCATTATAGAAGTCAGCTTCGACAGTGTTTGTAGCTTCTTCATGCTTCAGTGGAGTTTGTCACATTCATCTTTATGTTCCTATTCTTTTGGGACATCTTTTGTGGAGGCTTCTTAGTCTCTCTCTCTCTCTCTCTCTCTCTCTCTTGTAAGGAGGTTTGTTCTCTCTTTTGGGGAGGAGTTTTTCCCACATGGTTTTCTCCTTTTCTCTATTTGTGAGATACTCTTTTATACATGGGTACCTCATTAGGCCTAGTTGCTGGGACCCATCTTTGCTTTCATACATTTGTCCTTAATTTTTTAGCTTCTCCCTAAGTTCATCTTAAGGAGGGGTGTTAGAGTAATAGGTTCTTTACTTAATTAATTTAATCATATTGATTAATTAATTAAGTCACCTTTACTTTATTTCACTCAAGCTAAACTTAAGAATCTCTCATTAGGGTTTTCTAACTTGTAAATATAAAAGCAAGTTCTCTCATGTAATTCATAAAATCCATTTCATTAATTGCATCCTTTTTGTGCAATTTTCTCTCTTTGTTTTTTTCTCTTGTGGAAGGTTAATTTTAGGTTTTGTAGGTGTTCATGGGTCCTATGAGGTTGGTTTCACAACTTCTACAGAAAAACCCCATAAAGCATTAGTATTATGAAAAATTAAATATTTACTATATACTTACAGACACAAGAACTTGGGGACAATTCCTCCATCTTTTCAAATGGACTCACATAAACCTCTGATGTAGAGTGAATATTTCAATATTCACAAATTCTAAATTCTCCTCTAATAATTTATTCCAATGGGAATCCCTTAAATATAGGAAAATAAGGTAGATAACACCTTTTTGAGAAGAAGTTATTATACCTTTTACAAACATTAGTATTAATCAATAAATTAATTAATAGTAAAAAGATTTATATTAATAAATTTACCAATTAATTACATTATCTTTGTACTATGCTAAAAGCATATTTATATTATAAGGTTTTATACCTTATATTATAACATTATAAATGTTATTTTTAAGCCTACTTATAAATGTATATACTCCTAATAAACATTGTGCTCTAACACCCCCCTTAATGTTTATGGTGACATATGTTGTCAATTTCTTTGGAAAAGAAAAATAAAATTCCTTAATAACACATGATATCTTTGAAAAACATACAATAGTGATAGAATATATGCCAAGATGAAGATCATGTATTCTAGACTACATGATAAACTCCTTGTCATAACTTAGATCCTAATTTTCTTAATAATGCTTACAAAGAGGTCTTGTAAAGTTTTTTATTAGAGCTTGAGCCTCCTCAAAATATTCTCCTCCCCCAAGTTGTTTATGTGATGCCCATAGGTCTCACATATAATATAATGCTTAAGAAGTGGAAGAAGGAATGCAGAGGAAGAGATTACATAACTCCTATAGGTCTTACATATACTACATAGTTGGCCACAACTAGGAGGTGGCATTGCCATGAACACTCCCCCTTAATAGAAACTCCTTGAGGCCTATCATTATTCTAAATTTAGAGAATTTGGCACTATATAGAGGTTTTATAAAATATTTACCACCTAAATATCAGTTTGACATAATTGGAGAGTAATGTCACCACTGAGAACTTTTTCTTGTATGAAGTGTGCATGAACTTAAAACATGTTTTATTCTTTGACATTGAACAAGATTTTTGGCATGAGCAGTATAACTTTGGCTATCAATATAAATTTCAGACAAACCACTATGCCGAAGCTGCGGTTGCCTATCATTCTATTTCTCTGGCTCATGCTAAGGGTCATAGAAAAGTCTGGGTGGAGGGTGACTCTATGAACATCATCAATTGCCTTATGAGCACTACTAAACCAAGATGGGCTATTGTGACCTTGATCGAAGATACTGTTATGTCGTTAAGAACCTTTGAGGCTACCCATATTTCTCACATTTATTGTGAGGGGAACAAGGTGGCGGATGTTTTTGCTAACCTTGGAGTTATAAATAATGCTAAGCTCATATGGGATGAATTTATTTTGATCCCGTACAATGTTAAAGAGATAATTAAATATGATTGCCTCCATGGTACAATAATCGAGAACCTCTAAAGAGATCATCATGATCTCTAAGGGTTTGTAGAACTCCCCCATCTAGAAATTCATCTCACACAGATTATGGGTTCCAATATCACCAAAATTCCTCTGTTAGTCCTCATTCTTACCTTCACTTATGTTTGCAAAGATCGTGATTTCTTCCAGCATCTGAATTCCACTAGGGGGGAGATAGAAACAGGGTTGAACCTTCTTCATGCGAGGGGATTATGTAGAAGCAGAAGGTTTGGAGTATATTAAGGCTGGAGGGCTCACTCTACTTATGGAAAATCTCCATGGAGCCAACCCTAATGTCACTGTGATGTTTGTTAAAGGTTACAAGAACAAGAGGGTCATGGTGTATGGGTGGGATATGGATATTTCTAAAGACTTAATAGCCATGGTGACGGGGCTTTCAACCAGTGGGAAGAAAATATTCTGGGAGAGGAAGTAGAGTGAGGAAGCCCTTAATAACTTCTTCAAAGGAAATGAAAAGGATAAGCTGGTCAAATTTTAGACTTGGGGGGTATAATCGTCTTTGCATTAAGCCTATCTGGGTGGAGGCGGCTGAAGTAATAATGAGATATGTTACCCTAGATGGGAGGTATGTGACCATCTACTCCTATCACTTCAATTTGCTCAATCATTTCAAACATGGTATGTTGGTTTCTTTTCCCTTCTACCTATTTTCTTCTTTGGAGTTTGGTCTGAAAGAACATAGTAAAAACCCTAAACTCCCAGTCCTACATGAGAGCCTCATATTACTTATAATGGAGCACATGAAGAACAACACCCCCAAAAAAGGAATTAAACAAAAATTTGGTGCTAAGAAGAAGGGTAGGGTGGAGTCTAACGAAGAAGGGTCTGATTCTGAGGACGAGGATTGGGAAATGGAAGAGGAAGAAGAGGAGAGTGAGGAGGAATCCTCTAGAAAGAAGAGAAAACTTAGAAGAGGGAAGTTTCCATCTCGTGGTCTAAAGGGTTAGAAATATGTGATAACACTGACACCTCTGTTAAGGAGATTTTTGACAAGAAGACTATGCCTTAGAAGAGGAAAACCCCCACTTCTGTGAAAAAAGGTAAAAAACCAATGGAGGGTGATGAGGCTTTTGTCCAGGATGTCGATGGCTCTTCTCAGATTAAGTTGAAGATTGGGAAGAAGGATAAGCTAGGTGAGAAGGATCAGGGAAAGGGAAATTTCTAGATTGCTGGTAGTTTTGCCCAGAAGTAGGGGACCAGGCTGAAGCAGGGGATTAAGGAGAAGCCATCTGAGAAGGTGAGTAACAGGGTGGAAGATTCTCTGGGCAAGTCCAAGCACATCCCTGAACCGTGTGCAGACCTCAAGTTTTCTGAAATCAACGACCCTTCAAATAATCTCCCTGAGGATTTTGATGATCTATTGGCCCAGGCTAGAAACAGAGATGAGGTTGAGGTCTTCAAACTTGTGAAGAATGCAGTGAATTCACAACACAAAATGACTAAGTGGTTCTTCTTGGAAATTAATAGAATCAACATCAAATTCCAGTTGTTGTAGGATAGCTTGGGGAGTGGGATCAATACTATAGCTGAACAGGACACTCTAATCTTTAGAAATTGGGATGCCATCTCTAAAATGGAGGAAATGGATTGTGAGATAAATAGGATCAGAGAAGAATTCAATACAAGGGTTCAGTACCTTGAGGAGAAGATCATAGAGGTAAACAACAACTTAAACAAAATTTGCAATATTAGTAAACTCACCATTTAGAACAATCTCAATAGGATGAGAGTGTTGACTGAGAAGCTTAAGGAGCTAAGAAAAGAGCAGTTCAAGGATTTCAATGCCGAGGACATCTTGAATACTGTGGATCTAGGTAATCAGGATAAAGAAGATGAAACTCAAAACAATGGTAAACAGGTGGCAGTTGAAGACACAGGTGGACCTTTGACCTGCACCAGGGGGAGAAATAAAAAGTAGTTTGAAGCTGAGAGGAAAGAGCTCATAGACTTTTCCAAAATGCATGAGGCATTTTATGAACAGGAACTAGAAGTGGTAGAAACTCTTAAGAAGATGAACTAGTTTGGTTTTTCTGTTCTCTTTTTTTGCTACTCTTTATATGCTTATGTTTTTTTAGTAGCTTATAGTTGGCTATCGGTTGGCTTACTTCTTTTTGTATGCTTCCTACTATAAAGGGTTTCGGGGCCCCCTCTCAAAACCTGTTTGACCATCTTAATAAAAAACAAGGTGATTTTTTTAATAATACCCATGTGAAACTCATCTAATAATATTGTAAGCCACATTGATTCTTGTATTTCTTCTGTTGTATTTCTATATTTAGGCTCTGTGGATGAAAGATCCACAAGAGGTTTCTTTTCATTACTTCATGTGATAACATAGGTACACCAAATTTAAATATAGCCTAAAGTATATTTTTTATCAACAAAATCATTAGCATAGTCAACATCACAATAACCATATACATTTGCATTTATGGCACAAGAAAAATAATGACCATAATATATAGTTCCTTTAGTAAACCTTAGTGTACTTTTAGCTATTTTCTATTGATCTATGTATGGATCTTGTATGAATCTAGATGCAATACCTATTACATAGGTAATATCTATTCTAGATATAGTAAGGTAAATGAGGCTTCCTACTAATTTACAATACAAAGTAGGATTGGTCTTTTCACATGTAGGTTTAGGGTCAAGTTTGATACCCATTTCAATAGGAATACTAGCAGGATTGTCATCAATCATATTGAATTTTTCAAGTAAATCTTGTATCTTTCTTGTGATACCACAATAGAGTGATGATCTTGACAGACAATCATTCTTATACATTGATGATTTTTTAAACTAGTCATTTCAAATGTTTTATTTATATTGTTTTTATATTTTTAGATTAAAGAATTAAAACTACTTGTTATGAGTAAGTCATCCCCATATAATACAACTATAATCATATAACCATCTTCAATTTTAATAGAGAGGTCATTATTAAAGTAGTAGATAGAGAATTCAAGAGTTTAGAAAAATTATTGATCTTTGCATTCCAAGCTCTAGGAGCTATTTAGCATTATACAAAGATTTTCTAGGTTTATAAACATATGATTCTTTTTTTGGTTCTTCAAACCCTTTTGGTTAAGTCATATATATTTGTTCTTTGATATTGTCATTTTATGCTACTAATGAAAGAAGCATTTGAATGGTTCCCACATTTTCCATTAGGTAAAGTTTTCTTTAGTACCAAAACCATGTCATTAAGTGAAGCCTATAGTGACAAACATTACCTTATATTTGTATTTCACCATTGGAGTTATATTTAACTTTATACATCACCAACAATATTTGTTTTGAAGTTGGAGGTGCAAGATCCAAGTCTTGTTTCTAATTAGAGTGTCATACTCTACTAGTATTTAATTCCTCCAGTTCTTATCTCTATTAGCTTCTTCAAAATTTTGAAGTTCACTTTCATAGAAATCTATTAGGGCTTAATATGTACGTTGAGGTATTTTAAATGAGGAAGGATTGTCTTTTAGATATATTATGAGAATTTGTTTTTTAATCCTACATCTTTCTATAATTAAATTATGGGGATACTACTCATCTTGTGAGAATAAAACTCTAACTCTTACACTTGGTGCTAAGATGTCACTTACAAAATTTGAACTTGGATCTCCATTAGGAAAATCCTATAGCCTTGACATTTTAGTAGGAAGGATATTATATGTTTCCTTATTGAATTAGGGTTCAAAACCACTTGGGTCTTTTGGGTTGAGTATTATTTATAGATTTCTCCCCCTTCAATTCATCATATTGTACTAGATTATCTTCTTCAAAATAGAATATTCATCATAAATTTCAATAGGTTGAATGGATATTAATTTTTTAGTATATGAACACTTCTACTCAATATAATATCCATTTTTTGAAGGGTCATAAAGCCTTAAGCCTTTCATTCTTCCTCCACATCATAAGAAGATATACTTGAAGAAAGTAGGATCAAGTTTCTTCCTTTTAATTGTAGGCTCTAAGTAAAGAAATGTATATACAATGAGAATAATTAAAAACATTCCCAAAACTTTTTATTTTTTAATTTTAAAACTTCCAAATCTTTTAAAATAAACATATGAGATAGTACATACATTTTCTAATGATTATTGTCAATAGAATTGTACACTAAGAACATGATATTAAAAATAGTACAACATTATATATATATATATATATATATATATATATATATATATATATATATATATATATATATATATATATATATATATATATATATATATATATATATATATATATAACATGACTTTATAAAATGAAGAATTTATGGAAGCTTTAGTGTATCTATAACCAAATTACTTCCATAACTATCATTCTTATTTGCAAGTATTTTTTATTTCTTTGCAAAAGAAGCTAACTATAGTGCAAAAATATTTTCATTTGATTAGTTTGCTAGCAATGTTAATCAAGCATGATAATGATGGAGGTACTGTCCTAGAATGGTATTCCACATACTAGGATATGTCATTTGTTACTCAATAACTTAATGTTAATTAGTCCATTTCTAGGATATTTCTCTTTAGAAAATTTCTCTTTTAGAGATATATTGGCAAGATTCATTTTTCAATAGCATTGTTTGAATGAATAAAATAGTATTTTTAATACCAAGGACTTGAAGCATAATATGTACAACTAGCTCCTTTCATGATAGTTTGTATGAAAATGAAATTTCTAGAAAATTTCAAGTGTATCCCTTAGCATAAATGTAAAAAATTCTAAGCTCTATGTGAAATCTTTGATATAAAAAAATAAATACATAAAAGAGGTGCAAAACTACTATATTGCTTAGTTCTATGTCTAATGATATCATCATCACTTGTATTTTTTTGATCCTTTTTTGACCATCACTACATAAAACTTTCATAGAGAGAGATGTTAAATTAGGTGAAAAACAAGTCATGATTTGTAGACTAAACTCTACACAATAGTATGTAGAACAAAATAGATAGTTCAAACATGTGCAACATCCATTCCAATTTCATCATGAATCTAAATAGCTCTTTATAAGTTAGCAAAACTACACTTATCTATCTAATCACATTTTGAAATCAAATATGTAATGCCCCGCCATGAACACCTTAGAGAACAACATATCTATGCTATGCAAAGCAGGATATTTTTTTTTTATATGAATAAGATAACAAAGTAATGTTAACACATCTATACACATCATTTGAACTAACGACTTGTCCTCTAAGATTTCATGGCTGCATTACTTGCCAAATCAATTAACATAATTCAACATACATTATTAACTAACATTAGTAGATCATTCTAAATCTATAGCATTAAATGAATAAACATATACATCTCCATATCATAACATCAGATGAATAATCGACATGATTAGGATTACATGTGAATGTACAAATTCCTATACACATGAGTAATTCATTACATTGATTACATTATCACCTTTCTGAATACATACATTATGAATCAACTGTCACACAAGGCTAGACCATGAGTATGCATAATCATCTTCCTCAAACTGGTACAAGATCTGATATCTAATGCACAAGATACATCCTCCTCACCCACAAACATCAGCAAGGGAAAAACCAATGGAAATAAAAGATCTTCCACCCGACCATGTGGAACCCTAAGGTCCACCCCCCGAGCTAGGAGATAACACAAGATCCCACACTCATAGATAGTAAGGAGAACAATAGACTAACACAAGCAGTAGGGTTATACATGACACCAATTATCAAACTATCCACAATAAACATCACTGACATACTTAACTACACTTCCAGAGGCACTTATGCAATTGAGGGAGGAAATACAACTACGGAGTGCTAGACTGCAATAGGGAGGAGTGTCATCACATGGATTGATATGGGTTGTCCTGGTGGACTTCACTAGGCCCCGACTCCCATCTTTGGGTTGTCTTGGCAGCCTCTCCCAATCCCCGGTCCCCATACAAACTCATGCAGAATCAATGTACCTTTCATAGGGACAAGGTAGTTGATCTTACCATTCCAGGCCTTCTCATCTCATCTCAAGCCTAAATGAGCATTTGAGCCATGAGTGAGGCATACATTATCTTGATTAATGTGAATTCTACCCATTCCCCTATTTCATTATTAATGTTATCACTGGATTAAGAAACCCTTTAATGGGTTGTCCTGGACACCACTATGGGTTCCGGCCCCCATTGAGAGCCACTCCCCCTACTTTGCAACCAGTAAACCCTACACTGGGCAAGGCATTGACCATCTTGCACAACCATCATAACCACATAATCCATACACCAAACAAGGCATTAATCATCTTTGAATGTTCATCACAATTAAATGAGTTCATGTCAGAATAGGAGACAACATTTTAGGGTTACATATCACAAGGACCATACACACAACTACACCCTTCTTAGCCTCTACAATCCAACTTCCCAATGACACAGAACTTACATCCCACTATAACAAAAGCATGAACATTTAATCCAATAGTCTAGATACATTGGTTACTATAGAGAATTTATCATAACAAAGTTATCAATATAAGATTGTAACTTGGTTATTATCCAATCTCAATTTTAGAATAGACCAATTTCATAATTCTATGCACAGTGTAAGTAGATAATAAACATAAAAGACAATTACCTATATGTAATTATTGCACAATAATCTATTCTTACTTAACACAAAGAGCCAACTTTTATTATAACAGAAAATTAAGAAAATCCTATATTCTAAACATGAGATCCTTCTATGATAACTCTTTCTCTCTTTATTCAAAGATAGCATATAAAAAGATAATTCATAATTAACTAAAATCTAATTAAGATTAACTACTTACTATTCTTACCTATACATGACTCTACTCAATTAAAACATCAACTAAGCCTTAATTTGGAACTTAAGTCTCTAGAGTTGTTGTATGTTTTTACCATGGTTTTAATTTCTCTGCAACTGGTATATTGTAAATTCTAACTAGAAGAATACATTTCAATTGTCATCTATAAATAATTTATTCTACGTAAAGAATATAACCTTTCCATTTATTCCTAACTGAATCTAGTGAACATTTAATGAGAAATCAAAATAAACAAAACATTGTTTAAATGGTATAAGAAACGTTATAACTACTTATTCCTAACAAAGTTTATAATTAGACATAATGTAATTAATTTATTTATTTTAAATGTCCCCAACTCTCAATGACTTATCTATAAGAAGTAATCAATCCACTGACCAATATATTTATTCATCACTAAAAGCTTGATTTAATTGATAAGTACACAGTTAAAAATCCTTTCATACTTATGTCCTTATGCTTATGATCTCATAATCCCATTTTCATATTCATAATAATTTTTATATTCACTTTCATATTCATATTTATATCCATTTTCATATATGTAAGCAGATTTACCTTATTTCTACACTCCTATTTATTCTCATATTATTATACCTATTCTGTATGCATACTTATACATAATGAATGTATATACATCAATGATGGTAATATATTCCAATTATAATTATGCTGATACAAGCAGTATTCATTTATTTACATTCATATTATTCATCTACAACATTTATATTACCTAACCTATTAATAAAGGAAAGTGCATGTACCTCTTTATGCTGCTTGTCTTGTTAAATCTGCTCACTGGATTCTATTCTCTTTCGCCTATTCTTTAATATTTATATATTATAGTATTTGTTATAATATTAATAATATCTCTATATTATATTATTATATATGCTATTAATATTATTGTATATATATATATATATTTACTTGAATAATTCCTCCCTATATGTATTTATGATATCTTTCCTACTTATGACTCAAATATATATATATATATATATATATATATATATAATGCAGATTTAAATATATAACTATAATGCGGATTTAATTATATTTATTTATAATGCCGATATTCCTTTTTTTATTTATTTCCCATATATTTATAATACTTCCTCTTAAATTAAATGCAAGCTACTGTTATTCCATACTTTTTGACTTTCATATTTAAAGACTTTTGTTTGCTTACTTTAGACTTCCTTATTTCTTATATCCCTAAATCTGATCCCCTCTCCTTCCTTGCTGCTGCTATTTATATTATATATGTTCCATTATTCCTCTTATGAAGAATGGTGACTCTTCAAAGAGTCACATACATAATATTAATATCTAATATATATATATATATATATTATTTAATTAATTAATTCCTATTAATAATATATATTATAATAATATTTATATCTATTAATATCTTATGAGTATAATAATAACAATATTTGATATTTATATTCATGATAATATATTATATAACTTATTAATATTTATGTGTAATTAAATATATTGTTTAAATCTTCAATTTAAACAAGGCTTTAATATGGGGACATGACAATATAGTACTGGAAATAAACCCTAATAAAATAGTATATTTTACCCTAATAGTATATTTTATACCAGCTTTACAGTAAATAAAATGTAGTGTTGGAAATAACCTTTATAAAATATAAAATATTGTACCACACTTGTAAATAAAATAGAGTGATGTAAATTTAAAAGATAGTATAAAATATTATTTTATAGCACTATATTAAACCCTAACAAAATATAATTATAAACAACAATGAAAAGATAATAATTTAAATTTCATTGTGTAGAAAACATAAGTAAAAATTGGTGACAAAATCTATAAAATATAATGCACTTACCATTCAATTAACTTATGTTCTTCGGGTCTAAAATATTGCAGCCACCTCTTAAAAAAAACTCCATGGAAATTTATAATGCACAGTGTTCCATTTCCAAAAAGATTAAAAAGCCCCCCAAATTCTCTAGGTCAAAATTCCCCCTCCCCATTTAATAAATAATGAAGGGAGGGAAGTTATTTTTCCCACTCCCGTACAAAATAAATTTACAACTACCCCAACTAACTACCTACTAACCCTTATTAAAAATAAATAAAATATATGCAACCAACATAATTTAAACATACACACAATAAATAATTTTACACAAACGGGTAAAACCATTTACCCACACTCACTCACATATTATAATTAATTATATAACCAACTTTATAATATTCTATTTATTTACTATTTTATTATTATTTCTTAATTATAATATTACACTATAATTTTATTTTATTATCAACTAGGATTATATATATTATTTATCAATCCATTTTAATGCATAAGATAACCAAGGCATATTATCAGACAAATTAAACCAAAAGCCAAAACAATTACCTAACCACTAACCAGGGTCAAAAGGCAAAACTTCAAGCAACACTGACTGGCCACTAATAGTACTTGACAAGGTATCAAACTAGGTACTCATCCTCTTCGAGGATGATGGTTAGGGTGGGGGACCAAGTGCTATCTCTGGTCAACTACTTCCATTGGGTGCAAGGCACGCTTAAACCTACCAATTTAGGTGGAGTCGATGCTTGGTACTTGTTCACTCAAACATACAAGTTAGAGTACATGTACATAATAGCCAAAGCACTAGGGAAGGGACTCTAGCAATCATATCTCATACTCATATGTCACCCATATGTCCAATGGTATGATGCCACTCTTTCCACCTATCCTAACAACATACTACTGTATCACCTTATCCAAATAAATCTCTGCATAATAACAATATGCATCATGCTCCCAAAAGTATTAACAGAAGCTCTTGTTCCATCCTCATCATCAGGTTCCTTAGCCAAACTACCTGCACATCCAAGGTGAGAATGGAGGGGTGCTACATCCTTCCCCCCTAAAACTTGACTTACTCTTGGAAGTCGCAAACTAGGGTGGAAACATAACACATTAGTACCAACATCAGAACTGATTCATTATATCAAAATAATATACACTAGTTTGCTTATGAAAATAATTTATCTCGAAAGAACATATACTTATATGGTCCATTTCAGACCTATCTTTTTAGCCTTTAATGTTACAATAATAACACAATCAAGACTTGCATTTCAAAAAATGATTCCATAGTACATAAACCACTCAAAATCCTTCAGTTTCTTTTGGAACAAAGAAAACATTGCATCCACTTAATCCTAACTAGCAGAATTTCTCATATCAGAAACATATAAGGTATTCAATTTCAAATGCATTACCATATCATTTTCTTTACCCTTAAATTACAATTCTCTTTCCAATACACTATTAAGAAATCAATACATCAAAATGCTACATTTCCATAAATCACAACATAATTAGACCCACAAAGCACACTAAATATTCATCATTTATAAACAAGACATTCCTCTTTATTCATGTTACAACAATAAATCTCATGACATATTCAACCAAGATCATGATTTTACACCTTTTAGAAGCATGTAAACACAATTCATCATTTTATAAGTACTATATTCACAATTTCACATACATTCTTCACATACACACAATTCACATCACCGGGAATCACATCACAAGGCTACATAGGGGTCCATCTGGACACCGGGAAGCAACATACTAATCCATGATACATAATCCATGAGCCAAGAGCCAAAATCCATCTCACATAATCTATACCTCACACGTAGTGGCTTGATGGTGTTAGGCCACACACACATGGTGAGACCATCCAAACAAGACCACAATGACCTATCTCTTGTTGTATAAGGTAGTTAGCCTCCAAGAGATAGTCATCACACATAGGTGGGTAGTGGGTCCTAGCTGTGTAACAGCCTCACATACCCCCATCCTCAAGGTTCCCTGCGTCTGCTTCCTCGTATACACTCACCAAGTCCACCTCATATGTCCTTGGAGAGGAATCACAATACGACACATGTCCGACATCGAAAATAATAAGGAAAAAAACTAGTTTAGCCACCAATGTCATAAGAAAGATCAAATAAAAATTCAATTTCAACAATAAAGTAGAAAAATGCATGCAATTTTAATATTAAGTCAAATGTAACCACGAGGGTTACAACCAAATAGGATCACAAGGTGTGGCTAAACCATCACAATCAAAAAGAAACAAAGTACCGGCCTTCACAATCAATAGGAAATCATCAATAACCATAAAGAAAATATTCAATCTTCAAAAGTACACTGTACAACACTATGTGACTAGATACTAGCCACCAAACAAGGAAGGAGGGAACAACGTCAGGCTATAGCAGTAGCCCTCATGTGGTGCGGAGTGAGCATGCCATCCACATGGCTCAAGGTGTACTCCTCGGCTACACCTTACATCACGTCGTCACGCGGCATGGACTAACCAAGTGGCCCACACACTGCTTGGCTGCCCGCATGGAACGTGCACCTCGGCCACATCCTGCATCGCGTCTCAGTGTGGCATGGTCATACGCTAGCCAGAGAAGGCACGTACTAGCCATATGCCGCAAGGCATTGTGTTTGTGGCTCCGCAGAAGTAGGCACACGCAGAACACACCCCGCATAGCGATACCTCATGGAGAAGGCACATGCAGGTACTTGCCGTAGCCAGAGGTATACATGGCTAGGACCTACTCATATGCTAATCGACCCAACACTGTCGAAAGCAAACATGAGTATCCCTCTACAAGTGTGCGAGGCCCCATTACGCTCATCACACAAGTAGGCTATAACACAATCTCATAGTGCACCTTCACGTGTCTATGCATGTGGCATCGTGTCCTCGAGCCTAGCTCACTACCAACAGCAACACGACATCATCACCAGCACTGTGTCAGAACATCAATGGGGGTGTGGCATCGTACCTATCATGTCAGAACATGTGCAGATACGGAATCATCTCAACATGGGTAACAAATCTCCCTCCACATGCTAGACCTCAAAATATACATGGGGCACATGGTCTCACTTGGGTTACCCACGTAGGTCCTAGACCCCGGCCCCCAAGTGACGACTCATGTCTTCACATAGTTCTAGTTGGGTTGT
This sequence comes from Cunninghamia lanceolata, assembly GCA_027924645.1. Classification (NCBI taxonomy): domain Eukaryota; kingdom Viridiplantae; phylum Streptophyta; class Pinopsida; order Cupressales; family Cupressaceae; genus Cunninghamia; species Cunninghamia lanceolata. The sequence goes on from BSBN01000743.1 coordinate 542,693, forward strand.
CCATGCAGGTCCTAGACCCCAGCCCCCAACTGATAACTCATGTGGCATATCATACCTTTCATGAAGACAAGGTAAATGATCATCCAAGAAATACCATCCAAATGCTTAGAAACTATGGGGTTTAGGCTAACACATATGAATCAAGTATCCTGATCCATCATAAGGGGAAGTAGTGAGTATGTTTCCTTAGGATCGGTTGAGCGAGGGACCACTCTGCGCCATTATAAGCGTACGCTATTCACTCCGCCCAAGGAACTTTGTGGCTGCTACTACCCCTTCATAGACTGAGGGACTAGAGAACCAAAAGAAGAGAATCTATGAATCTAACTTTTGGCTACTCTTTTATATATATATTTTCAACCACACAAGGGTTGGCCCTCAATCAGGTAACAAACATACAAACACACATTGTGGTATGGTTAAACCCACACCAAAATACACTTATTCCCAATGGATGGGTACCCAGTATCACCATCTTATGGGCACACAAAGCATGTACGGGGTATTCACAACACTCAACCAATGCACAGTTACTGGTTCCTCACATTTACAGGGGGAAGATTTACATTTACATACACAATTTTCATTACTACCAAGGATCACAAACCAAAAGTACATTTATTTCCATAACCACTGTGATTCCCTTTATAAGATCATATCATTTCATATTATCCATAACCCCTTTTTTTTTAAATCATCTTTTCCATATACCACCTAATGCTAAAAGTCACTATCATGATCATCATGATTACTTAACAATTCCACTTAACAAATTATACACAAGTTCCATATTCACAAAATAACAATAATGATCCTCTACTTAACTCTTACCACTTCATGTAGGTCTTTCCTAAACACAACAACTCTTACTTCATCACAAGCTATTTGAATTCTCACAGAACCAAAGGATCCACATATTTTCAACATGCAAGACATCCAATGCATAAATCTTTTCTATTTATACAATAGTAAGAAAAGAGAAGGACATTACCTCATGGGTTTTTAGCTACACCTAGCAAACAAGATTTTCAAACACCAAATATAGTCATTGTAATTTTCCAAAGAAGATACCTAGTTCTATGCACTAGCATCTTATTTATTCCACAAAAAATAGCCCTTTCCATTAAAACATATCACATTATGTAATACAAAACTTAATCACATACATTTACTTCCAAATACATAGATTAAATACCTAGCTACACAAAATAACATCTTATCCTAATGCACCTTTAGTCAAACAAAAGAAATTTACATGCCAACTTAGCTAATTAATCTGAACCTGCACATGCATAAGAGAAGTTACTATAACTAGACATAGGCAACAACATTAACCAAAGATCCCAGTGCTGCAACCTGGCTCTGATACCAGATGTAATGCCCTGCCATGAACACCTTAGAGAACAAGATATCTATGCTATGCAATGCAGGATAATTTTTTTTTATATGAATAAGATAACAAAGTAATGTTAACACATCTATACACATCATTTGAACTAACGACTTGTCCTCTAAGATTTCATGGTTGCATTACTTGCCAAATCAATTAACATAATTCAACATACATTATTAACTAACATTAGTAGATCATTCTAAATCTATAGCATTAAATGAATAAACATATACATCTCCATATCATAACATCAGATGAATAATCGACATGATTAGGATTACATGTGAATGTACAAATTCCTATAACATGAGTAATTCATTACATTGATTACATTATCACCTTTCTGAATACATACATTATGAATCGACTGTCACACAAGGGTAGACCATGAGTATGCATAATCATCTTCTTCAAACTGGTACAAGATCTGATATCTAATGCACAAGATACATCCTTCTCACCCACGAACATCGGCAAGGGAAAAACCAATGGAAATAAAAGATCTTCCACCCGACCATGTGGAACCCTAAGGTCCACCCCCCGAGCTAGGAGATAACACAAGATCCCACACTCACAGATAGCAAGGAGAACAATAGACTAGCACAAGCAGTAGGGTTATACATGACACCAATTATCAAACTGTCCACAATAAACATCACTGACATACTTAACTACACTTCTAGAGGCACTTACGCAATTGAGGGAGGAAATACAACTAGGGAGTGCTAGACTGCAATAGGGAGGAGTGTCATCACATGGATTGATATGGGTTGTCCTGGTGGACTTCACTAGGCCCCGAATCCCATCTTTGGGTTGTCTTGGCAACCTCTCCCGATCCCCGGTCCCCATACAAACTCATGCAGAATCAATGTACCTTTCATAGGGACAAGGTAGTTGATCTTACCATTCCAGGCCTTCTCATCTCATCGCAAGCCTAAATGAGCATTTGAGCCACGAGTGAGGCATACATTATCTTGATTAATGTGAATTCTACCCATTCCCCTATTTCATTATTAATGTTATCACTGGATTAAGAAACCCTTTAATGGGTTGTCCTGGACACCACTATGGGTTCCGGCCCCCATTGAGAGCCACTCCCCCTACTTTGCAACCAGTAAACCCTACACTGGGCAAGGCATTGACCATCTTGCACAACCATCATAACCACATAATCCATACACCAAACAAGGCATTAATCATCTTTGAATGTTCATCACAATTAAATGAGTTCATGTCAAAATAGGAGACAACATTTTAGGGTTACATATCACAAGGACCATACACACAACTACACCCTTCTTAGCCTCTACAATCCAACTTCCCAATGACACAGAACTTACATCCCACTATAACAAAAGCATGAACATTTAATCCAATAGTCTAGATACATTGGTTACTATAGAGAATTTATCATAACAAAGTTATCAATATAAGATTGTAACTTGGTTATTATCCAATCTCAATTTTAGAATAGACCAATTTCATAATTCTATGCACAGTGTAAGTAGATAGTAAACATAAAAGACAATTACCTATATGTAATTATTGCACAATAATCTATTCTTACTTAACACAAAGAGCCAACTTTTATTATAACAGAAAATTAAGAAAATCCTATATTCTAAACATGAGATCCTTCTATGATAACTCTTTCTCTCTTTATTCAAAGATAGCATATAAAAAGATAATTCATAATTAACTAAAATCAAATTAAGATTAACTACTTACTATTATTACCTATACATGACTCTACTCAATTAAAACATCAACTAAGCCTTAATTTGGAACTTAAGTCTCTAGAGTTGTTGTATGTTTTTACCATGGTTTTAATTTCTCCGCAACTAGTATATTGTAAATTCTAACTAGAAGAATACATTTCAATTGTCATCTATAAATAATTTATTCTACATAAAGAATATAACCTTTCCATTTATTCCTAACTAAATCTCATGAACATTTAATGAGAAATCAAAATAAACAAAACATTGTTTAAATGGTATAAGAAACGTTATAACTACTTATTCCTAACAAAGTTTATAATTAGACATAATGTAATTTATTTATTTATTTTAAATGTCCCCAACTCTCAATGACTTATCTATAAGAAGTAATCAATCCACTGACCAATATATTTATTCATCACTAAAAGCTTGATTTAATTGATAAGTACACAGTTAAAAATCCTTTCATACTTAATGCCATTTTCATATTCATAATAATTTTTATATTCACTTTCATATTCATATTTATATCCATTTTCATATATATAAGCAGATTTACCTTATTTCTACACTCCTATTTATTCTCATATTATTATACCTATTTTGTATGCATACTTATACATAATGAATGTATATACATCAATGATGGTAATATATTCCAATTATAATTATGCTGATACAAGCAGTATTCATTTATTTATATTCATATTATTCATCTACAACATTTATATTACCTAACCTATTAATAAAGGAAAGGGCATGTACCTCTTTATGCTGCTTGTCTTGTTGAATCTGCTCACTGGATTCTATTCTCTTTCGCCTATTCTTTAATATTTATATATTATAGTATTTGTTATAATATTAATAATATCTCTATATTATATTATTATATATGCTATTAATATTATTGTATATATATATATATATATATATATATATATATATTTATTTATTTATTTATTTATTTTTACTTGAATAATTCCTCCCTATATGTATTTATGATATCTTTTGTACTTATGACTCAAATATATATATATATAAAGCAGATTTAAATATATAAATATAATGCGGATTTAATTATATTTATTTATAATGCCGATATTCTTTTTTTATTTATTTCCCATATATTTATAATACTTCCTCTTAAATTAAATGCAAGCTACTGTTATTCCATACTTTCTAACTTTCATATTTAAAGACTTCTGTTTGCTTACTTTAGACTTCCTTATTTCTTATATCCCCAAATCTGATCCCCTTTCCTTCCTTGCTGCTATTTATATTATATATGTTCCATTATGCCTCTTACAAAGAATGGTGACTCTTCAAAGAGTCACATACATAATATTAATATCTAATATATATATTAATTAATTAATTAATTCCTATTAATAATATATATTATAATAATATTTATATCTATTAATATCTTATGAGTATAATAATAATAATATTTGATATTTATATTCATGTAATATGATAATATATTATATAACTTATTAATATTTATGTGTAATTAAATATATTGTTTAAATCTTCAATTTAAACAAGGCTTTAATATGGGGACATGACAATATAGTACTGGAAATAAACCCTAATAAAATAGTATATTTTACCCTAATAGTATATTTTATACCAGCTTTACAGTAAATAAAATGTAGTGTTGGAAATAACCTTTATAAAATATAAAATATTGTACCACACTTGTAAATAAAATAGAGTGATGTAAATTTAAAAGATAGTATAAAATATTATTTTATAGCACTATATTAAACCCTAACAAAATATAATTATAAACAACAATGAAAAGATAATAATTTAAATTTCATTGTGTAGAAAACATAAGTAAAAATTGGTGACAAAATCTATAAAATATAATGCACTTACCATTCAATTAACTTCTGTTCTTCAGGTCTAAAATATTGCAGCCACCTCTTAAAAAAAACTCCATGGAAATTTATAATGCACAGTGTTCCATGTCCAAAAAGATTAAAAAGCCCCCCAAATTCTCTAGGTCAAAATTCCCCCTCCCCATTTAATAAATAATGAAGGGAGGGAAGTTATTTTTCCCACTCCAGTACAAAATAAATTTACAACTACCCCAACTGACTACCTACTAACCCTTATTAAAAATAAATAAAATATATGCAACCAACATAATTTAAACATACACACAATAAATAATTTTACACAAACGGGTAAAACCATTTACCCACACTCACTCACATATTATAATTAATTATATAACCAACTTTATAATATTCTATTTATTTACTATTTTATTATTATTTCTTAATTATAATATTACACTATAATTTTATTTTATTATCAACTAGGATTATATATATTATTTATCAATCCATTTTAATGCATAAGATAACCAAGGCATATTATCAGACAAATTAAACCAAAAGCCAAAACAATTACCTAGCCACTAACCAGGGTCAAAAGGCAAAACTTCAAGCAACACTGACTGGCCACTAATAGTACTTGACAAGGTATCAAACTAAGTACTCATCCTCTTCGAGGATGATGGTTAGGGTGGGGGACCAAGTGCTATCTCTGGTCAACTACTTCCATTGGGTGCAAGGCACGCTCAAACCTGCCAATTCAGGTGGAGTCGATGCCTGGTACCTGTTCACTCAAACATACAAGTTAGAGCACATGTACATAATAGCCAAAGCACTAGGGAAGGGACTCTAGCAATCATATCTCATACTCGTATGTCACCCATACATCCAATGGTATGATGCCACCCTTTCCACCTGTCCTAACAACATACTACTGTATCACCTTATCCAAATAAATCTCTGCATAATAACAATATGCATCATGCTCCCAAAAGTATTAACAGAAGCTCTTGTTCCATCCTCATCATCAGGTTCCTTAGCCAAACTACCTGCACATCCAAGGTGAGAATGGAGGGGTGCTACAAAATAGGTCAAATTAAGTTCTTCATAATATAAGATATGTACTTTTATCCCCTTTTAAGGTTATCCAATAAAAAATAGTCTTTTAAATGCTAAGGAATACCATGGTTAAATAAGAAAACATCATATTCTATATACACTAGGTACATAGATACAAACATAATACTCTATAATATTTTAGAGTCTCTCAAAAATTCACTTTATATGTGATAGGGTCTAAAAATATTGAATTTGACCTTGTATTTTATAACAAAGACATAAAAATGACAACCATTAAACTTTAGCCCATAAATCTATACACTAAAATAGTTAACATGTGTATCTACATATATTAGAATAAATGTATTGATAGGTAAAAGTGATCTATGTCTAATTTTGCACAAGAGTATACTATTTGAGACCATGTATAGGTATTAATAGATTGCCCCAAAAAATAGATATAAGAAAAAAATATTAGGAATAAATTGTTTGCCATAACAATTATAAGAGAAATTGCATTCCCTTACTTTCACACATATCTTATATAGATTACACTATTTTATAAATATTTGAAAGTTACTATAGCCTTCCCCCAAGACTATACTAAAGGCAAAGGTGAGGCTAGAGTGATAATCAACTATGGGAATTTAATGATTTAACCACAAATATACCACATGCCCAATTCTTACAATGTATATGATGCCAATCATATTACTCACATTGCTTTCATATAAATTTCTTTTAGTAAATCAAATTCCTATTAAAGATTAGACTTTCAAATCAGACCCAGATTATCTATTTCTTTTAATTTTACAATTGTTATCTATAATATATAGAGAATTATGTACATTATAAATATAATATATAAATTTTATTTTATTTTAAATTAATATAATAAAACAATTAAATTAGTAAAAAAACCAAACTTGATACTTAAATTGATATAATTAAATTAATTTATAAGATAATATATTTAATCAAATAAACTTTTTAACTAAAATCAATATTTGTATCCATCAAAAATAAATTTATTAAAATTAATATATTTAATATATACACGATTATTAGTTATTAAATCCATTCTTTTTTTTGAAGAATAAAATTTTAATTTTGATATGTATATAATAATATATTATATAATCATGGAGATGTGAGTGAAGACATAAATGTCCCAAGGAGAAATATGGAAGGAGCGAAGTGAAATTCTATAGAAGAGTAGGAAAATCTTGAGGAGCAAAGGAGATTAATCTAGTAATGGTAGGAAGAATATAGAAGGAAAGAAGATTCAAGAGAAATTAAAAAAAGTTGGGATGAAGTAGGAATTTGGCAATCTAATCAATAGTAAGAAAAGAAGGGTTACTTTATGAGGCAACATGTTTTCAATTCCTTAGAGTTAGAGTAGGTGATTCTTTCTTTTCTAAGATTTAATCGATTTGGTGACCTCAGGTGAAGGAGATCAATATGAATCAAATACATCAACATTCTAGTACATTACAAGAAGATGAGGTGAAGGAAGAAACAGGGAAGAATTTATGTACCTTTGTCACTCAGGCAAATAGGACCCCTTTGGGAGAACAAAAGATAAAGGAGTGTAATCAAAATAAATTAATCATCCAAAATGAGTAGGAGTTGGAGAGATTGAAATCCCATTTAAAAAACATGGCCTTCTTCCAAAAGTGGGAAAATCTATGGCTTGCTTGGGATCACATTCAAAAATGGTGCAAAGGCAGTTGGGTTAGATGATGAAAATTAGAAAATTGCCAAGGGTATTTTTTCAAATTGAATGCAAATCTCTAGAAAGGAAGGGAGAAATTATGAATGTGGGTCCCTATCACATGGATGGAGTAGGTTTCTATATTAAGGATTGGGAGATAAATTTTGATCCCTCAAATATAACTTTTCAAAAAATTCAATGTAAATTATCTACCCTTAGAATATTGTAGTACCCTGATTCTTGTAGAAATTGGTAACTCCATAGGGACCCTCATTATGATGGATGTGTATATTGAAGGCACATGACAACTAAGAGGGGGGGTGAATTAGTTGTATCAAAAACCTTAACTTCTTTAAACACAATCACATTCATATCCACTTACTTTAACTTCTTATTCTGTTATGAAGATTAAACATGAATAGCAGAATCAAAACATAAACACATCAATACGATACACACATGAAAACCAAATTTTTTACATGGAAAACCCTAAAAGGGAAAACCCATGGTGAGTGTTAGCTCACAATATAATGTAGTAACAATACCAAATAACAAAGAGGCTCACTGTCTTAGGGCTCAGTGCCCAAAATGCTCACTGCAAAAAAGGCTCACTGCCAAAGGGTGGCTCACTGCCAAGGGGTGGCTCACTGCCAAGGGGTGGTTCACTACCAGGATGGGTGGCTCACTACCATGAACTAATATATTAGCATCTACAACATGCCTGAGTTCAGTTCCATTAAAGCACAATATATCTCTCGTACTCTACCTTTACAACACACACACTTTATCTTCGCATCTTTGCACTCACACTCTTCACTCACAGCTTCATTACATATATTTATACCAATCATCAACCTTGGAACATTCATCAAGGTCAGAATTACAACTTATAACCATTGGAACTATCTCCAAGGTTGGCATACATACATAAATCAAATTAGGTCTGGACCTAAACAAACTTGCGGAGTAAATGAATGAAATAAAAACACTTCATGTCTTAGCTTGGACCCAAATACATGTTCACATGCTTGAACATGCTTCTACAATCCACGAATCACCTCCGCAACAAGTGTAAATAACCTAGTCAACCAGAACTAGTGCAAACATCAAGAATACTTAAATACAGGCTTCCAAGAACTTCATTATAGCTTGTGGATCAAGAACACATCTTCAATACATTCTTGAGACATCCAAAAATGACATAGAATCACCTGGGAGCTGAGAAATCCAACTGCAACAGATCTTACTTGAGAACAACAAATATCACTTGAAAACATATCACAGACTACTCTCAACAAACACTATCAGACTCTGGTAATCAATAACTTTCTTTCCAGAGCACTAAATCACAAATCCTTTGGAATGAAGATAGCTAAGGACTTTATAAACTTAAGTCCAGAACCACATGACCAAAATTCAAACTACAGAGAAATGCGGAGCAAAATACTTTCTCCCTGTCACACTGTAAATATTGTCAGACATAATCTTCAAACTGGTGAAGAGAACTTTTGCTACACAACAATCTGAACCACCAAATTTTGGATTTAGTATCTTCAAACACTTCCCTAAATCATATCCAAAACTCATACTCGGGTCTTCAACACAGAGGATATGCAAAGCAAAATACTCAGACAATGTTCTTAATATGACAACTCAATCAACCAACAAACAACAATATCAGAAGATACAATTGGCACTAATCAAAAAATAAACATGTTGACATTAATGACAACACTAGTTAGCACATGCTTGCAATAGTGTAATGTAGAAAATTGTGTACCATTGCAATTTTATGTTATGTTTTTGACCCACTTTGGTGTTCACTCCCATTGCATGATTGTAGGGCCACTCGATCTTAACCTTGGCCTATTTTCCCACTAACCAAGGTTTGACCAGTTCTATATCATATTCATATATTTGTTTCTATTCTAGGAACACATGCTAAAATCCCAGATAATTTTTCTAGGACGTGAACACAACACACAAACACCTGCATGATGTGCTAGCATCCCAAAGATTCTATAAATTCAATCTATTGCTTTCCCACCTAATCACTTGATTCCATTAGTGGTAGCATTCATTTGGAAATAAAATAGACTCTATAAACATACCTGACCCTTTTGATTCTCCCATCCTCTAATATAAAATCTCCTTTTTGAAATCCTTTCACTTCTACTCACTTTTAGAAAAACTCTAGACTCACAAAATAACTCTTGGCTCTCTATTGATGATTTTTAGATGCTCTCTTGTAGCTGAATCATCTCTCTTCCTTAGCTTCTATTAAATTTATTCCTGAAGCTTGGTCATTGTTGAGGCTCTCACAAGGGATTGACATTGGTTACACATTGATTTGATCCTCAAGGAGCTTGTAGCCTCCTCCATTGTGTCAAGCTTGGTAACAATATTTTATAATGAAGAGATAGAATTGTTATTGTATTTATGATATCTTCCATTATCTTTATTTTATCAAACTTTTGGTATAGAACACCACCTTATATTCCTTTATGCAAACTAGGGTATTCTTCCCAATATACTAGGGTTGATTCTCATAGATTATTATTGTTGTCACTACTATTATTTTCCTATACACACTTAGGAAATAGGAGAAAACATTTTTTATTAATTATTTTCCAATGTTGGTTGTCCATGGAGGTTGAAAGACCAACTAGGGGCTTGACCTAAAGCAAAGCTTCCAAACAACCCTAACAAAATATCTTTTGTCTTTGTAGTTGCAGATATTTTGAGAGATTCATCTACATAGAGATTTTTGGGTTTCTCCTCTTTCATTTACTCTTCATCATTTCTTATTTTTCATTGTTCAAATTACTCATTTCAATGTGTGATAATATAGATCTTGTTATTTGGTTTGATTCTGGGCATCTTGTGTAATTTTCTATGGAGACTAGATAAATTACTAGAGCAGGACCGATGTACTTTCTAGAACTTTTCTTCACTTTACTGATCTATAGATGATGACAAAACATATAGATGTATGCATGACACATTGGTATCCTAGGTTTAGGCTTCCTCCCTCGAGTTCTAGGCTCTTCATATGCTTCCCTTTTCATTTCTATAATTTGTTATGGGTTTCTACATCCTTTTTCTTGAAAAGTATAGTTTCATTACTATTTCATTATGATTTAGCTTAACCAAAATAATTATTTTCTAAGTTTAAGGCAATTATAGGGTTTAGCTAGAGCTATTTTACTCTTCCTATTTAGATAGCAACATAATACTCTTCCTTTGAAGCTAGTTAAATCCTTGTGTAATATTAAATTAAGAATTGTTCTAACTACAAAGCATAGACATTTTGATTAGAGTCACATTTTCTATATTACATTTTGGTGAACCTAACACTGTTCACTTGCACTCTTCTTCTCATTCTTATTGTTTGCCACAAATAAGGGTTCAACTATGTCATATTTATTTTTGCAAACCTTCACAACCTTCAATGATCCATTTTCTAATGAATATTTCAACATGTTAGATGAATCTCTTGATGACTTCATACATGCAACTTCTTCCTCTTATATTTCAAAACATTTTTTTTTGAAACAATTGATTAACACAATCTATGTTTCTAGTTCTACAAAAGAACTTGTGAAACCAAAAATCATGGTACATCTTCATTCTAATACACAACAATCTTCTAAATTGGTTATCACCATTCAAGGTGCTACAAACACACCTTGATCTCCAAATTATTTTACTTAAATTTCAAAATCTATAACACTAAATGTGACTGGGTCTCCTCACTATCATGCGGTAGACCATATGTATAATACAAGGTGAAACAAAGAGAATATACCTATCCCTACTTCCCTTCCTACTTCCTCTCCTATTTTTCCTGTAGCTCCTTGTCTTCCTCAAAAAACCATAAGAGAGTATGATCTTGTAGAGCATATCCATGCTACTCCTAACAAGATCTCTCTTTGGGAGCTCATTCAAATTCACCGACATATCATGGTATGCTCCAAGAAGCCTTACAAAAGATCCCAGCTTCACCTTTTATTAGGCCAAATTATGTATCTTCCTTACTCAACTGCATATACACAAATACAACTAATATAACATTATAGCAATATGAGTTACCATCTCTAGAGGTTTAAAAACACAATGAACTTCTCCTCATTATTATCAGAATCAGTTTTATCAGCGTTAAACATGCACTTATCAATAATGGTTCAAGCCTCAACATTTGTGGGGTAGATTTGTTATACCGAATCAGTATTGTACATCTTGTATATCTCCAACAAACCTCTCTATCTGTGGTCTTGAAAACATAGGTAGGAAAATCCTTAACACAATCACCTTGCCTATTGAATTTGGACATATTACTTTGCCTACTCTTATATGCATGTCATGCTTGGAGCTCTTTCCTATAATCTACTTCTTGGTAGACCATGGATTCATGCCATGGGCATAGTTCCATCTACCTTGCATGGATCAGTAAAATTTGTCTGTGGAAAAAAACATACACAATAAATGTTGATCTGGATCCCTTACAATAGTGTTAGTAATTAGATCCTAAGAATCAACTTAATTCTTCTCCAACAGTTTGAAATCTCATTCCTTCTTCTTCTCCAAAAGATGATTCATCACCCTCAACTCTCGTCAGTGATTTTGACATGATAATTTAAATCCATCTTCTAATGCATGTCTATATGATGATTGGGGTTCTTTAGATTTTACACCTTCCTTCGTGGGAGAGTATAAAATCAACCAATCTCACTCTAACATCTCAAAAATCCAATCCACTCTATCTCTTCTAAATGCTTCATCACAACCTGTTAACACTTTTACTTCTCATTCTACCAAAACTTCATGTGACTACACTTCCCATATCAATTATGCTACAGATGGTGATCCTCCACCTTTTATAGAGATGCAATCCTGTTATGGTCATGGTTTTCATATTCTCTCTAAAACTAGTTATAAAGGCAATAGATGTGGACAAAAAGACTAGGTAATCAAGGTCCCTTTGAACCTAATCCATATTATTCTTCCATGGGTCTTCGATACCATCCTACTTGCCCCTCTAAAGCCTCATACTAAGATTTTATAGATGTTAATATGATATATATGTCTCTACACTCTTCTTCTCTTCCTCTTTTACATTATTGACTTATCACACATGACTTTAATTCTAATCTACCTCCTTTAGATGCTTTTTCTATGGATGAATCTCTCACTGAATTCCTAGGAGTATATGATCATATGCTTACATATCATAATGATTGTGAGTTTACCTATTGTTTAAATGCACAAGCATACTTTGGGAACCTATTGGTTTATCTAATGATACCTCTTTATCTCCTAATAATCCTTGAGAATCTCTACATTCATCTAATCCTTAGGACTACAATACTCTCCTTGTTTGAGATATTATTGATGCCCCAATGAATCCTAAAAACATAAAAAAAGTCATCCAAATAGGACAATGATTATCTTCAGAAGCGTGATCTTCAAACTCTGATCTCTTACATGAATTTCTTGATTTATTTGCCTAGTGTTGGTAAACAGATTTGTCACTATAGAATAATATATGACTCACCCAAGGAACAACAATAGTTGGAGAGGTTCTACCCAAACAAACAACCTTTCCTTTGTGTTTGAGAGGAGCAGCTTCCTCATATTATGATTATATTTTCTAGGGTACGATTTTGACCAGAAAGCAAGAATAGTGACCTAATGTAAAAATAATAAGGGGAAAACCCTAAGTTTCCTAATAAGCATATACAAATTTAAGATTTTCTTAAAATAATATAAAGATATTTTAAAACCCATAGACAAAGACAAACTCTTAGAATAATCTCTAAGAAACTTTATAGGAGGGTACAATAAGGATGTGAATACAAGAATACACCCTAACTTAAGAAAGAGCAACTTGATAGTTTTCACAACACATAGATTGAGAGAAAATATTGAATACCAATCCTAAATTATACCAAAATAATCTATAATAAAAGATGAAAATTATTTTCAATCATATAACAAATATTCCTAAAGATAATGACTATTATTCTAACATAAGAAAGAAAAATAACATAAAGGAGACAATACATAGGCTCATTGACCAACACTATTATTCCTTTATTGATATTCAAGAGGAAAACACACAATTTTTCTTTTCTCTATAAAAAATGAGAGGATCCAAAAGTCTCTTGCTTCCCCCACTCTAGCTGAAGACATAATGAATTTTTAACCCCTTAACATTTGGAATCATTGCCTTTATAGTCTCCCAACCTAAAACTAACTAGTAACCACTTCTTTTTCACTTTTAGGAGTTCATAAAAGATTTATGAAATAAAATAAAATCAACTGATAAGAGTATACCTCAAAAAAAATTTAGTTACAAACATTAGGGTAAAGACTTCATAATAAAATATCAAGTCTCTATCAAATTTTGACAAGAATATGGTTGTCAAGGCATTATGTCGAACAGGTTTGCATGTGCTGACCATAGGTAGTGATTTTTGAAGTAATTTGTCTAATAATTGGCATAATGACTCTTTTACTAATCATCCTTAACATTGAAATGTTATTACTTTTTCTAAGTGTGCTTCCCTTTCCTTCAAATATATATGTGATATAGTTGAAATCTGCCTTTAGAAAGATATGGACCAGGAAGAAGATGAGATCCTCCAGAAAGTATATACACTATAGAGTTCTTTCATCTCATTTGTGAGGCTGCAAGGACTATGTGGGTACACAAGAATTTAGGATGGCCATGATCAAGTTTCAAATAACCTTTGTGGATCCATGATTTCTCCCTACATTTAACTATTTAATCATCTCCCCTATAATTAGGACATTTCTTTTATAAATCTCTTCCTTTGAGAAATACAAATATGATAGCTAGTTAGGAATGTGAAATTTCCAAGATGAATTAGCATCTTCTTCTCATACTAGCATTCAAACTAATCACAAGTTTCCTTGATGATGATTATGAGCCTCATGAGTGTCCTTGAAAATGCATTGGAATGGATGACCCCTCAACTGTCATTAGACTATTTTATCATTCCTCTATTGATATATAGGTTTCCCCACATAATTGTCCCAATGATCAATAAATATCTTCTTACAAGTCCTTGTAATTTTCTCACCATGATTTTTCTTGTAGCAATCTTTGAGATAAACTTGGTTTTAGAGTGGCAATCACTACATACACAAAGGTTCTTGACAACTCTAATAGTTGTTCCTATAAGGAAGATAATGTATTCCTACACTAATATTGAGAGGAGGATAATGCAAAACTTTACAGATCTTTAACAATTACAGAAACTTAAGCAAAATTAAACATAGATATCATGCATACCACAACACAGTGATTTACATGGGGAGAACCCTTTCGGGAGAAAACCCCCACACTCCAAAAGTCACCCAATATATTATTCAGAAATCACAAAGATTACAATATACTTACAGAGAAAGCCTCTCATAGGAGTATAACCGCTAGAGATCTAGAGACAAGACAACTGCTATCAGACTCTCGGAATACATCACAATACTACCACCGTAATACAACGCCCTCATAAAATAGGGTTACCTTCTAGGGCAAGACAAGCCAAAAAAATATCTACCATCAAATCTAAAACCTAATAATGAATGGTCCAGATTTACAATATATCATTAATTTAATGTATGTCATCCATTTAATAGTTTTTGTTAACAAAAAATGTTAACATGCATCCCACTCCACCCCATGCTCCCATTGTATATTACACCTATCAGTGTAACTAGGAAATATGTCTATCCTATCAGCAATAAACCTTATATAATTGCAAGGTTGAGACACATTTTCCCAACAAATCTCCCTTATTGAACACCTTGCAAGAGCAATAGGAGGGAGTAAACATCATCTCTTAATTGCTAGGGGCCAAAAGGCCCATAGTATTTGAACACCATCTGAACTTTTATGTGCTCATAGGCTTAGTTAAAGAATCAACAACATTCATCAAAGTCTCTACCTTAACCAGCTTCACCCTACCATCTTCGACCATATCTCTAACAAAATGATACTATACATCAACGTGCTTGGCCCTAGCATGAAATGTTAGGTTCTTAGCTAGACAAATCACACTCTAACTATCACAATAAATTGTCACCGCACCTTGTTTTATTCTAATATCTGAACACAGTCTCTTAATCCAAATGGCTTCTTTGCAAGCATGAGTAGCTTCCATATACTCAGCTTCAGTAGTGGACAAATCAACCACAACATGTCGCTTACTCATCCAACTAATTGCACCACCAAAAAAAGTAAACACATTAGCACTAGTGGAGCATCTACTATCAATATCACCTACCCAGTTTGAATCCACATAACCTTGAATATCAAGGGAAATATCATCTTCAGTCAAATTACTGTGATAACACAAGGAATACTCTGAGGTACCATACAAATATCTGAAGACTCTTTTAATTGTATCCCAATGAACTCTACCAAGATTAGACATATATCTGGAAAGAACTCCCACTGCTTGGGCAATGTCTAGTCTAGTACAAACCATAACATATATCAAACTTCCAACTGCACTTTGGTAAGGCACTCTACTCATCTATTCCATCTCTGATGGAGATGTTGGACAATCTAAAATAGATAACTTTGTTCCAATTGAAAAGGGAACACACAATGATCTACAGTCCTGCATGTTAAACCTCTGTAAAATTGAATTGACATAATTGCTTTAGCCAAGCCATAGCTTTCTATTCACTCTATCTCTTCTAATTTCCATCCCAAGAATGTGTCTAGCTGCACCAAAGTCTTTAATTTCAAATTTAGTAGCATGTTGAGATTTTAGTTCTGAAATCATACCTTTTCCTTTACTAATAAATAACATATCATCAACATATAATGCAATAAATAGGAAATGATCACCATCAATTTTATTATAAACACAGTGATCTGATTTAGAACACTCAAATCCCAAACTTAACACATATGTATTAAATTTTTGGTACCACATCCTAGGACTCTGTTTTAGGCCATACAAAGATTTCTTCAATTTGCAAACCAAATTACCTTTACCTTTCACCATGTAGTGCTCTGGATGTGTCATAGATAAATCCTCCTCCAAGTCACCATGAAGGAAAGTAGTTTTCACATCCAATTGCTCAACCTCTAAATCATAAACAACAGCAATAGAAAGAAAAAATATAATGGATGTCATTTTTGCAACAAGAGATAATATCTCACCATAATCAACACCCTCAACTTGAGAGTAACCTTTTGCAACCAACCTTGCTTTGTACTTATCAATACCTCTAGATCTAAACCAATCTTTTTCTTGAACACCCATTTGCAACCAATAGGTTTTTATCCTTCAGGCAATGGTACAAGATCCCACGTATCATTCTTTTTCAAAGATGTCATTTTTTCATCCATAGAAATCTTCTGAAATTCTACATCATTCATACCTAATTCCTCTTCTATAGATCTGGGTTCATCCATGTTAGTATTCAAAGCAAAAACACACCTCCAATCATCAGGTGAATACCTTTCAGGTGGTTATCTATGCCTTGTAGACCTATGAACAAGCTGATTTGGAGGTTCTTCCTCTTCTTCTGAAGATTCAGAGCTAGATGAGCTCTCCTCAACTTCTTGTCTATCCATGGGCCTTGATTCAACTTTCTCAAGTGTAGAAGGAAAGTGAATCTCATCTTCTTGTTTACTTTGTTTTGGCTATAATGTAACAAAAGAAGGCTTAGTTTCTCTAAAAATAACACTTCTACTATATATTACCTTCTATGCAATAGGATTCCAAAGCTTGTATCCTTTCACACCATAACTGTATCCAATGAAGATACATTTCACATCCTTGTTCTCCAACTTTTTTCACTTCTCCTTTGGCACATGTGCATATGCCTCAAAACCAAAAACTCTAAGATGTCTTAATGAAGGTTTGTAACCTGACCATGCCTCTATAGGCATTTTATCAACAAGAATTGATGTAGGAGACCTGTTAATCAGGTAACTGGCACTGACAACAACTTCAACCCAAAACCTTTGTTCTCGACCAGCACCACTCAACATACTCCTACCCTTGTCCATTAGTGTCATGTTCATTCTTTTTGCAACTCCATTCTATTGTGGAGAATACGAAGTTGTCTTTTGTCTATGAATACCACAATCTTTACAAAATCTATGAAAATCATTAGAGAGAAATTCACCACCATTATCAGTCCTCAAACATTTTATTTTCTTTCCATTCTGCAACTCAATCATTGCTTTAAATTCTTTAAATCGACTGAAAACTTCATATTTACTCTTTAGAAAGGATACCCATGTCCTACTATATTCATCAATAAATGAAACATAATATGTGGATTTTCCAATTGAAGGAACATCTACAGGACCAAACACATCATAATGAATAAGATCCAATACACCACAATATTTATGAGAACTTGAGTAAAATTGAATGTGATTTTGTTTTCCATAAATGCAATGCTCACAAAAATCAAACTCAAGATTACAATTAGACAACCCCTTCAACAAGGTTTTTATTTTTCAAGGTCCTTAGACCCTTTTCTCCAATGTGGCCAAGTCTTTGGTGCCATAACATAGTTTTCTCTATAGGTAACTTTTATTCAGAAGAAAAAGTACCCTTGGGTACCTAAAAGCCATGACCATCTACTGAAGATGAAACCCTCACCTCTTCCACAGACTTGCTTTTCATAGAAGTACTATTGTACTCAACAATGCATGCATCATGCTTATATAATGTGTCATATCTGACACCGCTACCAATAACCATAGCACCTCTAACCATCTTGCATCCTACATCAGAAAATACTACCAGCACACCTGCATCTATTAGTTTTCTCACAGATAAGGGTGCTGCCACAATAATGGGTTACACTTTCTGGGACATCCTAATTTTTGCTGAAATCACATATTTTTAGAAAATATAATGATTTAAGCCTTGAAAGGTTCCATTTAAAGGATTTTAATTGAAGAGGGTTTGATCAAACCCCCTCGGATAGAACCCCGCTAGTTTTAAACCATACCTATAATGGAGTCTCCTCTACACCTATCAAAATGCTGATAAAAAACCACTTTTGATTTACCTTTTGGGGGATCAAATGAATTCATTTAAAATTTATTTTTTGTAAGTATGTAGCCCTTATTATAAGCTTCCCAAAAAGTATAATTTAAATATATTTAATTTGATTATTGTAGACACTTAAATTTGTCCATGTCTTGCAACACCTAATTGACACATTATTAGAGACATCATAAGACATTTTTTCCTAATCCCACTCCTAATCCTATCCTAATCACCTAGACAATTAATTAAATAAATCTTATTTATTTAATTAATCCCCCTTTCACATGTCCCAAATAATTTAAATAAAATATTTGAATTATTCCCTCACCTCTCATCACATTCAAACATGTCACATGTCACATGCACAACTAATTTAAATAATCTTTTATTTGAATTAGGTCTCCTTTATTCCCCTCTGCACACTTGTCACGTAACTACAACTCCTCATGGAGTGGGAAACCCTATTCAATCCTAGTCATTCACATCATTCAAACCAACTTTCAATCATAGCCCTTCATTCAAATTAGCCCTTTCCTATAAATCAACCCTCAACCAAGCCATTTGATAAATGAGTTTTCAAGTAGCCTCATATTGTTGAATTTCCTAATGCAACTAGTTCCAAGTATTATTATGTTGTTAAAATAGTGAGCACCCAACATTCATCCTTCAAAATCATGCATTCCTATGCAAGATTGAGAAGAGCAATGGAGGCGAGCCAAGCTTAGTGTAGACATTGGTTTGCATTTGCTTTGTTATTTGGTTTCTATGCTATCTTGTACTTCATTGTGCTTGTTAGGGTTTGATGATTTGATGTTTGTGCATTTACCTTGATTTTTTCCCTAACTACATTTGGTGAAATTGACGTAAATCTAGCATTTTTTGTCAAGTTTTGGTGATTGACTTTTGCAGGTGATCACTTGGCTTGAAACGGACCTCATCATTGTGTCCGGGAGGCCTCGCAAGTGAAGATTGACATAAAATTTGCTAGGTTTTGCTCCCTATTTAAAAAAAAAAAAATTTAACAGTAGTCCATACAATACAGATCCATACCATACAGACCCACTGTTGGCATGCATGCATCCCTACCTCTATCGCTGTGGTCTGTTCTAGTTTTCATCTGCAAACAGTCTTCGTCGGTAGTCATTTTCTATATTGGGTTTGTGTAGGTTAATGATTCTCCTTGTGGACTGCAAATATTTTTACTGACTATTAAAAACCTACCGATTGCCTGTTAAACATCCTCAACGCCTAAAACCCCCCACCAATCTCCCATTTGGCTGCCCGCTGGCCACCTCTCTGCCCGCTCCGCATACTTTCTACCCTCCATCACTCAGCTGCCACCCTCCATTTATTCCTTATTCATCCGCCACTGTGGCTTTTGTCACTGCCACCAAGAGCTTGTTGACTACTTGTTTTTGCCTCCTAAATTGTAGCATCTGTTTTCTTTTGCTTGGCTTTTTCTATCCTTCGCTGACCTTACAATTCCTAGCCATCACTCGCTACAAATTTCTCCACTTAAAACCTAACCTCTGCTCCCTTATTCATGTTGACAACTCTATTCCTCTTGTCCTTTGTTGATTGACCAAACCTGTTGCTGCCTAGAGTCCCCTATCACAGCCCTAGGGCCACCCTTAAATGTCGACCTCTGCCTTGAAATCTTGTCGCATACACTGCCAACAATCCAAAGCCCTAAACCTGTGCTATTAACCTACACAGTTTGGCCTAAGCCACCATTTATGCCCACGGTTTGCCTAATCATGACTGTCAGCCACTAGGCTGTAAGCCCCTTTCACTTTGGGCACCAGTCACTTTAGTGACCACGGGGTATAGTTAGCCCCTTTGTTCTTTATTCCTTTTTTTATTTTTGTTCGCTCCTAGCCCATGGTCAAATGAGTGACCAAGGGGCTATTTAAGACTCTGACCCCAGACTTCACCATGATAGTTACCGCATGCATATGACCACAACTTTGATAACTGCTAGCAGTTAAGTGTTAACAGTCAGGCCTATCATTTTTCCTCCACATGCCCTAATAGGTAGTTTTTTTCAAACTTGCATAACTTTCACATACAGAGGTAGTTTTTCATGAAATTTGTGGCGTTTGAGAGCTAGTTCACCCAACTACATAGTGGCGAAGGTTTCCTCAGGTGACTATGCCATTTTCACTTCTTTTTCCTTAGTCAAAGTCAACATTAGTTTCAAACTTCAAATGAACATAACTATTACAAAATTGATCCATTTTTTGCAAATTTTTTAAAACTGCATAGAATTCTATCTAGAATCTGTTCATGACATTCATTCTACTATATCTATTCATCTTGATCAGATTTCTCATATTTCTTCATTTTCATATAACACATTTCTATGCAAGTTTACTTGTTCTTTCTTTGATTTTGTGGCTTCTAGGTGATCACATGGAGCTGTAACACCATTGGAATCAGTCATAGTAGTAGGTTTAAGGATAAAAATATTTAGGTACACTCATTTCATCTTTCATCTCCATTCATTTCTTCATAATAATTGTTTGCAAACATGGTGCAGGTGCACCTCACCCACAGTGGCCTCCTTAAGGCATTTGGTTGTTTTATGTTTATTTTTCTATTTTCAATAAGGTCCTAAATGACCCTTCAATGTAATAAGGTTAGTTTGATCAAGGCTTACCATTTTTAGGTTGTTAGTTAAGAGTTTTTTAGTCAGTTAGATCTCCTAGCCGATTGGAAGTGTCTCCCAGCCGTTGGGAACCAAGTTTGTACTACTGTGGGTAAGTGTATAAATACCCCAGTATAGGTCAATTGAGATAATATATTGATGTTAAGAAGTTGTATTGTGCTATTGGAAATAGAGTACTATAATCACATTTTCTAAAAGAAAATAAGATTATGTTTGTGTTTTGATCATCTGATTGCACTGTGTAATCAAATTGTTGTTTTGGTGGCTGGATGGATTTTCCATTCCATTCCACCATTTGATTCCTACATAATCGGTGGAATGGTTATGTACAGTAGTTTAGAGTTTAGTTTTGTATTTTCTATTTCTGTTCACATGCATGTTTGTAGGATCGCAAGTCAGAGGTGTTGAGTAACCCTAGCATGGGGAAGTGCTAGGTCGTGCAGGTTGAAAATAGCTTGAGAAACCATCCAAGAAGTGGATCAGGTCATCGATGGAGATTAGGCGGGTTAAAACTGTGAAATCCGTGAAGTTTTCAACATACATGTATTTTATGTGTATATCGCTTTTGCATGAAGGATATACAATCTATGAATATATCACTTTTACATGTTCTCTGTATCTTGTATTTGTCTATCGCAGGTACAAAGGAGGGAGAAAGTCCAAGATTTCAGTCGGCATACAAGGAAGTCAAAGTTTGGTCAAATGTAGATTTGAAAATGCATGTTATGAATATACAAGGTTAAGTATATCGAATATACAATTCCTGTATATAGTGCAAATGTATATTGGATACAATTTCTGTGTATCCCGCAGATGAATGTTGTGAGTATCCCACAGATGCACATCAGGGTTTGTATGTTGCAAAAGTATAACAGGTTATACAATCTGTGAGTATATGTCTTTTGTATGTTGAAGACAATTTGTGTATATACTGCAGTTGTATGGGCGGGATAGTCTGTGAGTATCTGTCAATTGCATATCACGGGTTGTATGTTTAGATTGTATGTTGAAACATACATCGGTTCATATACAACAAAGTCAACGGTCAAGTGTATGTCGGCGAAGCAAATGGTGGTTGTATGTTATGCATGTATATTGGAATATACAATGCGCAGATACAAGTTTTAGATGCAAAGGACAACTGATAGAATAGGTGGAGGTAATCGGCACCGACAGGTCATGTGTTGTATGTTCAGTGTAGAGGAAGCGATAGATGCAAGAGGATCGCGGGTGCAGCCAGTAAGGGTTTGCATATACATTCACAAATGTATCTCATGGAAGATACAAGTGCTACATGATCAGCGATAAGGAGTTTGGAGTTGGTGTGAGGTGAAGCATCGGGGAGATTCCAAGCATAGCAGCCGATAGTATTAGGTCTTGCCGATAGGCAAGTAAAGTGAAGGGTTTATTAAAATGAAATCTGTATGCATATTTAATAATGCATAGACATACAAGCGAGAATGTATGTTAGAGGGTTTTAGTGGTGAATGCTCTGCATCAAAACACACTTCAATTTGGGCTTAAAAAGAACATTTGTTTGCTCTCACATTTGGATTTGGGCTCTAAAACAAATTCTCATCTTTATTCACACATTAAAATTGGGCATAAAATGAACCATTGTCTTCTATTCACACATTTTGACTTTGGATTTAAAAATAACAAGTGTCTTCATTGTTTGGTGAACTTGAATGTGATCGAAGGTGTGTATGCTCTTCTCATGCACTTTATGCAACCTTGAGAATCAAAAACTCCTCTCATCCATTCAATTTCACACCACACATTTCATTTCTTAAAGGGAAATTAACAAGTGCAAGTGTGAATCAAGTGTGCATGTGTATTCTCTCTCCTCGCATCACAAGGTGATCTTGGAGATCAAAAACACCCACTTGGTTTGCTTTTGTCATACCCTTCCTAGGAGGCCTGCTTGGAGACACACCACTCCAAGGGATGACCTCAACTCTAGCATTCCGATGGAGTATAAATAGCAAGGTGTGAATTGAAAGACACCCTCTTTGGAAGTTGAAATCTTGTCACTCTTGGCTAAGCCCCAAAGAACTTTATACCTTTGGGAAGTGAAGGTGAAGGGTGGGTTACCCCTTTCTCCTAGCTATGTGGCACTATTTCTCTTTCATTTCACATAATTGGGCCCCCTGTACCTTGAGTATATTGGGGACATTCTTAGTCAACTTGTACAACCTAGATTAATACCTAATTGGCCACACCTACTTGACTAGTCATAGGATTATTGATGTGTCTTCCACATGTCTTCCTAATCATCACATTCTTCAAATTTCAAAGTTAAACTTGCTTATGTGTCTTGCGTGTGTGATTCATGTGTCTGCATGTGTAATCATTTGTTTGTAAATTGCCACATCAAGTTATAAACAAGAACACATAAACAAGTCATTCTAAACATTCTTTCCAACACGTTCATTCCAAGTCATCCTAATCAAACCCTAATCATCCTAGTCATTTCATTCTAATCAAAATCCTAATCATCCATGTCATTCACCTAATCCACATCTTAATCATCCTACTTGTCATTCTCCTAATCACCTTTCTAAGCCAATCAATTTAATCCTAATCATCCTTGTCATTCAATTGACATCATCCTAATCATATCTTCATCATTTCATCCTATCAATCCTAATCATTCCACATCATCATTCTCATTCTAGTCAAACACTTATCAAAATGGTTGTAATCCTTAGCAAGCCTACGCCCAATCCTAATCCCAAGCTTATACTTCGAGGAGGCCCTCCTTCAAATTCTAGTGATGATCCAAGCCCTATGAACCAATCCTATGTATCATCCCCCTCCATTTCATACCAATCTAATCCATCCACTTATCATGTCAATGCCACATCAACCAATCCCACTTCTTTCCATGTCAATGCCACATCAACATGTCCAATCACTTCACAACAAGAACATGTGAGCCTAAGTCACCCTTTGAAACAAGATAAAAGGCCTTTAAGTCCTAATGCCACCTTTGACAAGGGAGACACCAACCTAGCTCATGCAAGCCCTTCATTTAATCCCCCACCAACTCCACACCCTAAGTTCAAACATTACAAAAGTAAACATATGGAGTTACCCAAATCCACCAATCTATCCAATCCCTTTGACCTTCCATCCAATCAAAGTCAGAATCCTAAGCCAACACCTTCCACTCCTTTTATCCCTCCACCATTAGACCTACCCGACCTACCCATGCCTAATCCTAATCCATTCAATAACCCTATTATCCCTCCACCTAATCCCAATCCTAATAATTTAACTTCCACCACCCATCCACCTATAAAGGATGTGATCCAAGGGCTACTAGAAAGGAATCAACTATCTCCATGTCAAACACCTATCCTTGAGTCTCCAAAAGTATCCTCAAACAGGTCATGCCTAGTCCTTCAAACCAATCATATGGTCCATAACCCATCGACCCTATTGAAGAACCTTCTTCCATAAGTCCATGTCGACCTCCATTATGCCCTTATGTTGTTGACCATCTAGCATCTAGCAAGCCTCTCCAAGAATCTTCCATCCCCATCAAAACACAATAGTTATGTCAAGGGTATAATTCTAATCATGTGGAAACATCAAGCCCACATTCAAATCAAGATCAAAGTCCTTCCATTGATCCCATCCATAACACACTTAATCCTATTCATGATCAAGCTCCCATATATGATCAAGATCCTACCTATGATCAAGAAGGCCATAATGATCCTCTTAGTCAATTTTATGCATTCCATGGTCAAGAGAGCTTGCTACTCCACCCATCCATGATCCAACAACTTCCACTTCCCATGATGAGACAAGTGGCTCCCAAGCATACATAGAAGATCAAATAAATAACTTGGATCTTAGTGAACATAATGATAATCAAGCTCCTAACAATCCTTCCACATCCACTATCGATCCCATTTCAAATCCACCATCATATCGCCTTGGCCTATCCACTTTCATTCATGAGTGTTTCTCCTTAGGACCACAACAACCTTTGTCCACCACTTTACCTTCTCCACCAAATAATGAACTCAAGTATAGTGTCCAAACCACACCTAGTCTCATAGTCCATGGCATACACCAAAACATGAACTATTAAGGTAAAGGCTTAGGACTTCATGAACAAGGTATTTTGGAGGCCATCCATGTCAACATTCCTCCACACTCATATGACCTTGGATATACACCCCAAGGTAAACAGTCTCAAGATGTTGATACTTCCTCCATGCCTCCTAAATCCATGACTTTCCACCACAAATCGTATCATGTACCCAAAACATATGTTGCCATTCCACCTCCATTATCCTACAAATATCAAAAGCATGTGACCATACATCTTCCACCATCCACTTTACCACCATTTCTCCCAATAACCCCTTATATTCCTAATTATGACCAACAAATGCACACATCGACCAAACATGGAGCTTCCACCAATCCCATGGGGTTCAAAAACAAAAATTTGGATGCCTCCACTCATAAAGCAACAAATCCTAAGGATACTCATGCCTTAGGGCATCAATGCAAAGAGTCAAAGCAAAATCTATCTAAAAAGCTACCTAAGCCCATACCTTCAAAAGAAAAGGTCAAAACTAAAATGGTTTGGGTACCTAAACAAAAAGAAGTCAATTCAAATGGGGCATCCACATCTCAAAAATCCCAACCATCCTCATCCATTGATAAATGCAATTCCATTCCAAAGTCTCAAATTCCTTCATCCCACAAGCAAAGAAAAAGTCATAAAAATACTAAGTCTATGTAGGTACCTAAAATCCTACATCATCCATACCCTAAGCAAAGATCTCCATTTCTTCCTACACCACCTTCTCATAAAAATCTTCAATGTTTATCGTGGTGTGTGATGTCATTGGTCATGATCCCTTTCCATACCTCCATCTCTCCATCCTTCATCCACTGTCCTACATATCTTCCCCATCACCTCCCTATGGTCCATGCTTTAGCATAAACCTTTCATAATCCACTATTATTCCATACATAATCCACATTGTAATCCATTATCCTTCGATACATAATCCACATCATAATCCACTATCCACCTAATCCATCTCACTTTCATGCAATCCCTTACCAACATCTATGAGCATAATGACATTTGACATGGTCCATGCGATGAAATCACTCCTTAATGGGACACTATCACCTTTCATGGCACTAGACAATTGAGTCCCTCCTATCCATATTCCCCTTCTCTCATTCAAAAGTTAAAAAAAAAATTAAAAAAGTAAAGAGAAATCCCTTCGTCCAACGGTGAAAACCACCCTTGGTAGGGCCTTGGATAAGTACCATGATGAAAAACTGGAAAATAGGTGTCATGTGTAGGTTCATCCTCTATGTCGCTTACACTTGGGGGCATGTTGTCTCATCCTTTCTATCTATCCTATCATACCATTTCCATACCATCCTTCCATCCTTATGCATTACACCCACATGCCTATCCTATTCAATCCACCAACCCTCCATTCCTTCTTTTGTTCTTGATAAAGACATGGGGGAAAAATGTTGAAAAATGTTTTGGATATCTCTTGATATACCTTATCCTCTCCAAACAATCCTATCATTGTCCCATTGTCATAAGCTTTTTCATGAAAAATCCTAAGCATACCATCTAGAATGGGGCATGTTATCCCTAGGTGACATAGTCTTTGGAGATCACATCCTTGCCCTCTTATGCATACATGCATCCATCCCCTTGCCTATCACCCACCCTTTAATCCATTCATTAAATCCTACCTTCCTCCTTACCTAGACTTGGTTTTCCCTTGTCATTGGTATCTTGCATAAAGGCTATTCAAATTGTCATCCAATGCCATCCCAAAACATTTCAAAAATACAAAAAAATTTTTAAAAATTTCAAAAAATACAAAAAAAATAAAACATTTCAAAAACACAAAAAAATCAAAACATTCAAAAAATCCAAAAAATCACAACATTTCAAAAATATAAATAAAGCAGAAAATTTCAAAAATACAAAAAAAAAAGAAAATTTCAAAAATACAAAAAAAAATCAAATATTTCAAAAAAAATCTAAGCAATAAAATCAGTCAATTTCTCAATCAAATCAAAATCATTCATAAAGTCATCAAATCAAATCACTTCTTCTAATCATTCTTCAAATTAATTCTTCCAATCAATCCAAACATTAAACTCAAATGCAAGTCAGCATCAATCCATACCAATCAAGTTAATCTATCTTGTCAAATTATCCAATCACATCAATGGTCTTGATCCTAATCTTGACGTAAACCAAATCAATCAATCATCAATCACATCCTGGTGTTGATTTGCATCGCCAACAACATTAGTATCAATCAATCAATTGTCTTATACAAGATGTTGCATCGTCAAAACTAGACTAGGTGTCTTATATGACATGTTTCATTTCCTGAAACCAAACATCATCACACAATCATTATCATCAATCAATCAATCATTGGTTTACATCTTGACAGGGGCAATAACTTGTTGGTTTTTGTATCATTTGTGCATGCTTGCTTGCTTATGTGTGTTATCATTTTATCTTGCATTTGAATCACATCCCTTTCATTTCTAGCTAATATTCATATCTTGTGTATGTTGGAATGGCTTTTTGCATTAACCTTTGCATCTAAGGTCATATCATACCTTTTGTGCATTAGGACTTTAATGCTCCAAGTCTACTTCCTCATACATTAGACAAGGTTGTATTACGCTAGGTGCACAAGACACATCATCACCCTAGTCCCTATACCTTGGTTCATAATGTTTAGTGCTATATAAAACTTCATGGTTGCTCACCTTCATTGTAGCATAACGTATCATTTATTTCTTCCATTCATTCCCTTATCTTTCTTCCTTAACCAATCCCTTTCATTTCAAGAGCCTACCCGTGTTTGTCCAACCCCCCTATCCTCTCGAGGGGGTATCATCATCCTATCCTTTTCCTATATCCATACCTTAGCTTCTTTGAAATGATGTTACTGGACATAAATATCATCATCTTGATCATCATCTCAAAGAGGGGCAAAATGTAGACACTTAAATTTGTATGTCTTGCAACACCTAATTGACACATTACTAGAGACATCATAAGACATTTGGTCCTAATCCCACTCCTAATCTCATCCTAATCACCTAGAAAATTAATTAAATAAATCTTATTTATTTAATTAATCCCCCTTTCATATGTCCCAAATAATTCAAATAAAATATTTGCATTATTCCCTCACCTCTCATCACATTCAAACACATGTCACATGTCACATGCACGACAATTTAAATAATCTTTTATTTGAGCTAGGTCTCCTTTATTCTCCTCTGCACACTTGTCACATGACTGCAACTCCTCATGAGTGGGAAACCCTATTCAATCCTAGCCCTCCACATCGTTCAAACCAACTTTCAATCATATCCCTTCATTCAAATCAGCCCTTTCCTATAAATCAACCCCCAACCAAGCCATTTGATAAATGAGTTTTCAAGTAGCCTTATGCTGTTGAATTTCCTAATGTAACTAGTCCCAAGTATTGTTATGCTACTACAATAGTGAGCACCCAACATTCATCCTTCAAAATCATGCATTCCTATGCAAGATTGAGAAGAGCAATGGAGGCGAGCCAAGCTTAGTGTAGAGATTGGTTTACATTTGCTTTGTTATTTGGTTTCTATGCTATCTTGTACTTTATTGTGCTTGTTAGGGTTTGATGATTTGTTGTTTGTGCATTTACCCTAATTTTTACCCTAACTACAATTATTATATTCATTTTTTATTTCTTGTGAATGTAGGTTTTTCAATGAACATCAAGGTCTTTATTTCATACATACGAAAAAATAGGAAAATAGAGAAAACAAATTCTAAAAAATACATGTCCTCTAGGTATTGATGTCCTTATTCCAACAATTTTTTTTTGAATTCTGATACATACAAAAAATGTTATGCTCTTTATAGTACACCTATGTCTAAATTGTAATTGGTTTGACTTCAAAACTTAATTAAAAAAATATTCAATAAAACATTATGAAACCAAATGCATCCTCTAGATATTGTAGTTACAAATCTAAATTTGAAAAAAATTAAAATTTTATCCTTCATAGAAAAATAATTATGTGGTTTATAGTACACATCACTCTTTAAAAATGGTGTTTACTATTAAAAACTAGTTATTGAAGGAGATGGAAAAACAAATGCAATTTGATTCCAAAAATTTTAAAATATATATATTTAGAATCTACACATAATGTCACAAATCACTAGTTTGTATCATCTTCAAATTCCTCATAGTTTAGCAACTATAGGTGTCTGAAAGTGAAGATTTAGTTCAAAATGTTCATTTCAATGTCAAGTTTGGCCAAAAAGTGTAACCCAATATTGTGGGATCACCCATAACAAATTTCGTGCTAATCCAAGGATATGCAACACACCATTAATCCTTTCTATTCTACCATCAGGAAACTTGATTCTAACTTTACCACAGACAACAATATTTAAATAAGAATCATCACCCAAGTACATCTTACCTCAAAACTAATCTCTATTAAAGGTCATATGGAAAGACGCACCTGAGTCAATTAACCATGCACCATTACCTACATGAGTTGCCAAAGCTACAATGAATACATCACCATCTTCCTTCTTAGACTCAAAATCATAATCAAATCTCTTCTTTTTCTACTTCTTTTCTTCTTTGCATTCCTTACGAATATGTCCAGGCTTACCACAATTCCAACAAACAACTTTGGACTTTAAGGGAGATTTGGATCTCCCCTTGGACTTGGATTTATCATGCTTCTCATTCTTCTGACCTTTTTCCTTAGGTCTTCCATGAACATTTAGGGCCTCCTTGGCACTAATAGATATCTTCCTCCTCATCTCTTCAAAAAGCAAAGAACCCACCACATCTTCAGTCTTCGATATAACAGAAGTACTCCCAAAAGCCATAACAAGAAAATCCCATGAATCAAGCAAATAACAAAATAATATCTCACATATCTCCTTCTCATCCATTTTGACACCAATTGATGCCAATTGAGCCACCAACATATTGAATGCTTCTAGTTGGTCTGTAATTCATCCACCCTCTTCCATTATCAAGGAATACAATCTCTTCCTCAAGAAAATCTTGTTCACTAAAGATTTGGCTTGATACATCTCACCAAGCTTCTTCCATAGTTTCTATGTAGAGGTCTCTTCATGGACATTGATTAAAATAGAGTCTGACAAACACAATCTGATTAGAACCTTGGCTTTATGGTCCATAACATCATACTAAGCAGCCAAAGTAGGATTTATAGGCCTTGAAAACTTCTCATCAACAGCATCCCACAGATCTCGATCTATCAATAGATCCTCCATATTTAACTTCCACATTTCAAAATTATTTCTAGAAATTTATCCACATCTATTCTCCCTAATGAATTTGCTAGATCTAAAAATTCTTGCAACGCGATCACAAAGTGTCTTCTGCACAAGCTATCACTAAAATCTGGATTAGTTCAAAAAACCCAACAACCCACAACTGAAACCAAAGGTGATCAGGCTCTAATACCACTTGTAAGGAAGTTAAGGTAGCGGAACAACTTCCTACACCAATCTTGAGAGGAGGATAATGCAAAACTTTACAGATCTTTAATAGTTATAGAAACTTAAACAAAAATAAACATAGATATCATGCATACCACAACATAGCGATTTACGTGGGGAAAACTCTTTCGAGAGAAAAACCCCACACTCCAAAATCTGCCCAATATATTATTCAAAAATCACAAATATTACAATACACTTGCAGAGAAAGATTCTCACAGGAGTATCACCACCAGAGATCTAGAGACAACACGACTGCTATAAGACTCTCATAATACATCACAATATCACATCCATAATACAACACCCTCATAAAATAAGGTTACCTTCTAGGGCAAGACAAGCCAACAAAATATCTACCATCAGATCTAAAACCTAATAATGAATGGTCTAGATTTGCAATATATCATTAATTTAATGTATGTTGGCCATTTGATAGTTGTTGTTAACAAAAAAATGTTAACACACATCCCACTCCACCCCATGCTCCCATTGTATATTACACCTATCATTGTAACTAGGAAATATATTAAATATATATATCCTGTCAACAATAAACCTTATATAATTGCAAGGTTGAGACACATTTTCCCAACAGTTCCAAGGGATGTTTTTAACAACCCAAATGCAATTGCCAACCTCTCAATATGTTGAGAGAGAAGTGATTCTTTCTCCTCATCCACATCATTCAATGCAAGTTATGTATTTGAAATATACCCTATTGCCTTCATCTCCCAAGACAAATCCACTAACTTTTCATATATCTCTAAGATGTTTGTGGGTATGATCTATCTCCTTTTCAAGGTCGCCCCACTTAAAGGATTTTGCATAAAAATTGACAAAAGAACATATGGTGCAACATTTTTAGGATCTATCTTTAAAAGAAATACTGCCACAAATTCTCCTAGTTCTATGTTTTTATGTAATCAACAATCAACAAGTAGACACATCCACACAACTACATCAGGTTTTAATAGTATTTTGATGATAAAAAGTAATTCTTTTGAAAGTTAGTCAAAATAGCCAAGAAGGTCAACTATGCATGGTTAATGATCCATTATAGGCTTGATGCTATAACATTCACTCATACAATTGAAGCATGTACAACCGCCAGTCACCTGACTTGCATATCTACATATGAATAAAACAAAAATGAAGCTTATAATGTTGGGATTGGTTCAAGATAGCTTCATTAGTTCAAAGAGTTTCAGAGCATCAGTGCTATAACCATGCATTGCATATTTTTCCACTATTACAATCCATGAGATGGCATCAAGTTGATGTATTTTATTAAAAAGTGTCTGTGCCTTCTGTATGTTGTCATATTTTGCATACATGTCTATCAAGGCATTTGCAACTGCAACATTAGACAAAAACCCACCATCAATTACTCTTTGATCAATCTCCACACCTTGTTCCAAAAATCTAAGTTTGGTGCAAGCTGGAAGAATGTTGGTAAAACATTGTTGTGTTTGGCTTTACACCGACAGAATACATTTACTTTAGAATCTCCATGGATTTTTCAAGAAACCCATTTTGTGCATATCCATCAATGGCTACAGTCCATGAAACCACATTTGGCTGGGGTATTATTTTAAAAAGCCTTAAAGAGTTTCAATGCCTCTTCAATACATCCTACATAGGATTATCCAATGACATATGACACTCCACGAGTACACATTTCTCTTAGGCATCTTTTGTAAGAACTCCATGGCATTATCCATATCCTCAATTTGTGTATATCTCTATTCCAAAGCTCCAACACATAAAGAGGCAAGGAGGAAACTAGCAAAAGTTGAGGAGTTTAGCCTTACACCTATGAACAGTATTTTCCTAAGACTTTTTAAAGCCTATTCAACAAATCTGTTTTATTATACATCTTATTATTTACTTTTTAAAATTTCAATGGTCCATTCGGTGTTTACTCATGGAATTGTGTATTCCTGCAAGCTTGGTTGTGATGGTTTGGTGTCTCATCCTCACATATGCTAAGTGTATTTTCTTGAAAGTTTCCTACACCAGGTTCAAAAGATCAATTTTGAATGTCCATAAGTCATTGCATTCTATGAGATGAGAGCTATTTCAAGCATTCTTCTTAAATCATTCACATGTCTAGTTTGACCTTCTAGATTGTGTACTCATGTTAGCCAGGAATCTTTTGAATACAATGCCCTTTATCCTTGCACAAGGAGATTACTAGTGTTTAGGGCATAGTATTTTGTTTTAACTCTATATATTGCATTTGTTTTGTCCAGCAAATCCATTCTACACATCCCATAATCATGGTGTTCCATGAGACCACATTTTTTATGGGACTTCTTCCCTAAAGTAAAAGGAAAGTTATTTTCTATGAAATTATCCTTTAAAATTAAAAGGAGATAGAAAAATAAAGAATATTATGATCCTTTGGTTAAAATGGGCATTAATAAAGAGTGTTTATATAAAATCTTATAAAAGGGGAGGAACAAGTGTATTTATATAAATAATTATTAATAGGAAACCTTTGTGAAAGGGTGTGATGGTTTAGAAACCACTCCTTAAAAGGTTATATAAGGAATGCCTTGTATGAGACTTGAAAAGGGCCTAGAAATCACTTACATTTGTATGTTGAACTTGGGTTAGGGACATAATACTTTGGATTATATTGGAAGAGCTTAGTAACAATGATTTATAGTTGTGTGTTTTGTTTGGGTAAGTTTGGCATCCCATCAACTTATGCCAACAGATTGGCACTATTGTAGGGGATGCAATATCTTGGCTCATATCTTGAAAGACCTTTGCAACATAGTCACTCCAGAAGTTTGCAGCCATTGCTGAGTGTAGTTTGTTGTGTGTTGAAGTTGGCAACTTGTCAACTTATGCCAACATATTGGCACCATTACCGGGGATGTAATATCTTGGCTCAAATCTTGAAAGACCTTTGCAACATAGTCACTGAAGAAGTTTGCAGCCATTGCTGGGTGCAGTTTGTTGTGTGTTGAAGTTGGGAGCCCTGCATTGTAGGATGTTTTAGTCATGGAAGGTTGGTATGGATATGATTATTATAGGGTTGCTCCTTTATCTAAGTCTTCCTATGTATCAAACCCTATGAATTATATTGGAGTGGATTTCCATGACCATCCTAGTAGTACATTTTCTAGTCATGGCTCTGCATGTTATACAAACCAAAACTTATATGCACCCATGCAAAATCAAAATGACTTAGCAATGTAGAAATGTAAAATTGATAAGACTAAATATTTGCTAGAGCCCTTATGGAAGCAAGAAGAAGAAACATAAAATCAAATTAGGCTATTAGAGTCTAGGATGTAGTCCAATGCATTCCCTGCTACCCCAAAAAATCAAATTGCTCAGTCCCCTGCTCCTCCCTTAGATCTAGTATATAATTAGCTAGACCTCTCATGGGTTGACTACAAAACACGAGGCATGCCAACCAAGGTCTATATCTAGTTTCCCAAGTTTAACGGGTACAATATTTGGGAAGGGGACACACATGTTGATGTATTCTCAGAATTCATGGAAGAAAATTAATATGAGGATGAGGATATGTACATGAGATTTTTTGTTAGGTCATTACATAGAAAGGCAAAAGAATGGTTCCAAAATTTCCCAAGGCAGTCCTTTGCCTCATGGAATGAACTTGTGGCAGTATTTGAAAATGAATTTTCCAAATGTCTTGACCCTATTGATCTTGTCATAGAGCTAGAAAAAAATAAAAGACAAGAGGGAGAGTCAAGCAAGGATTTTGGTCATAGTTTTGTTGTTGCTCTTTCCCATATTCTTGAAGGTTTCAGACCTAACATTCCCGCTTGCATTTATATGTTTTTCAAAGCATATGAAACCATATTGAGTTATGTATAGGAAGATTTCAAAATAACGAGTATGCAATAGGCATATTTTTCCCTAGACTCCATGGAGAAAATGAGAGATGACTACATAGAGGGTTTGTTATCCACAAGTGCATGTGTTTTTGGTAATAAATATCCTAATCTAAACAACATCAGTGTGGATATAGACAATCAAGTGAATGCAACATCAGATGATGATGATTGTGTAGTCAAGGGTAGAAAGTGAAGGTGGTGCATTATATAATAGTGATGCAGATGATGAAAGTAGTGTATGGACCGACCTTTTGTTGGATAGTTCATCAAGTGAAAATGATAAAGATAGAACCAATGGTGACTTCCAAATTAATGCTAAGGTATGTGTCTCAATGAATAATGAGGATGTTGTGTACATGGATGAGAAGTTAGTGGGATCATCTTGTAAGGTTGATCATGTTGAGTGTACACAAGTATGCAAAATAGGGGATGAATTAGAAACTTGTTTCATGTTTGATATGCTGCCCTCCTTTGTTTCCGTTTGTGATGAGGAAGAAGTTAGTATTTTCTTGCATGAGGTAGATGTAGAGGTGGTTACACATGATGATAAATGATCAGAGACAGATGTTGGTGCAACCATGGAGTTTTAGTGTGAAGAGGTTTCCCTGTATTGTGGAGACAATGATCATGTGGATGAATATGATAACTTGTTTCTTTGGTGCAAGGTATGTTGTCTTCCCCATGCTGAGTGTGCTTCAAGTTAGCCACAAGGAAATGATACGAGAATGAATTTGGAAGAAGAAACGTGTCATCAGTCTCTTTGTGGTAGCAGGTATGAGACATTAGATTGCCAGAGTGGACTTGAAATAGAGAGACAATTTGAGGAACATGGTTCTTCACATGAGGTGTCTCATGGTATTGATTTGTGTGCTGATGGTTTGGATTGCATTTGAGTCATGCTTATGATTCAGAAATTGAAAGTTATAGTAGCACATATGAAATTTGTGTTCAAGAACTTGGTGGAAATGCAAATGAATATGAGTCTTTCCACTTTGATGTGGAATGTTTATCAGTTCTTGGATGTGTTGGTGCTATAGTAGAGGTTGAGTCCTTTGTATGGGACATTGATGTGAATGAGTAGTTGTTACATCCCCATCCTATGATTAGCTTAATCTTACTCTTACATGGTAATCAGGAGGATTAGTTAAGAGTTTGATGATTTGATGTTTGTGGAAAATATTAGATTAATCATTTTTTCTAATTAATGCTAGTTAGACATGAGATTTATAGATTGAAATGATTATTTAATTATTATGATTTATCGATCATATGATGATGCACTAATCATGATTTTTTTATTGTGAGTTGGATCAGGAAAGTGATCATCTTTTGAAGATGGAAGGAGAGTATCATCCAAGAGGAAGAGATAGATGTTGAGAAGCAATGTCCATAGCCATCTAAGTGTCAGACATTTTGTCCTTTTGAACCGTGTAAGTTGGTGTAAGTTACACTTCTTCTTGGCTAGTTGATTTTCCTTTTGTGTCGTCTGTCGATTCAGTCATTTCGACAATGTTGCATCAACTCAACCCAATGACATTCTTAGAATTTCAATACGAGTTGAGAGTTAGTCTTGCTTTTTGTTAGAGCATTTTCTTATCACTCTAAATATTTTCGAAATGGGATTACGAATCTATTTTTCTTTGGTCTATTATGTTTCGGGTCCTTAGCAAAGAAGGGAGAGCAGTGCTTGATCCCTAAATTGCAAGTTGACCCTATCTCTAGGAAGGAGGTGATGTCAGAAAGTGACATCTTGGTTACTACTAGTATTTGCCTACATCTAGAAGATGCATGAAAATAATATTGTGCTATGAATATATATTTTTAATATTGAATTTCGTGCTATATTATTATGTTTATTATCTTGCTTTAGTTGATATCACCCACAACAATGGTGTGATATTTTGTTTATCTTTGAAACTGAAGGGAGATTTGTGCTCACAAAAGGTTGGCAAATAAGCATGTTGGATGATGAGCCACTATGAATCAGGGAGTTGGCCGAGTGGGGAAAGACCACCCATCCCGTCATGGCAAAGGGTGGTGGTTTCCACCAACCTTGGCATGCAAAAAGAACAGATAATAAGTCTTTAGTTATCTTTTGAGAGAAGGGGGATCATTATTCTATTTTTGGGATGGCAGAGCTCTCTTTCTGTGCTTGGGAGGATACACAGAAGAAGAGAGAACAATCTTTCAAACTGGAAAGGAATGCATTGGACAAACTTCATTTCAAGTAGAATGAGAGTCTGTAAGTATGTTACTTTTCTTTGTGTACATACTAGTATTCTAATTATCAACTATGTCAAGCTTCCATAGTATGGTTACTGTATTAAGCTTCATGCTTTTATTGATATTGCAGTGGCTTGAGGCCGAATGGTCGAACCTGTTTAAATATTAAAGTATTCTTTATGAGTCAGCTTAAGATTGTTACAACTGAGTGTTAAATTCATTTTATTTATACTATATAAGTGGGCTGAGGCTGCTAAGTCTGAGTTAGGATTCTTTATTATCTTTATTGTATTAGTGGCCCAAAGTTGCTAAGGCTAAGTTATGATTCTTTATAATCTTTGTTGTATCAGTGGCTCGGGGCCGCTAAGGCTGAGCTATGAATCTTTATTATCTTTATTGTGACTGTGGCTCTAGGCCATTATGGCTGAGTCTTATTTCACTATATTTCTTACTATATCTATAGCTCGAGTCCAGTATGGATGAGCAATATCCTCTATATCATTACATGCCAACTATTAACATGGCTTGAGTAATATTAGTGCCAAGACTCGTATATGAGATGAGTCGGATGTGCTCATGGCATGAAAGTGCAGAGCATTGCATTAAGTACCTTCTCCTTGTTTGGCCTATATATGGCCATTGCAGTCACCATGAAATGTAGTAAAGGTCAATATGACCTTAGTCATTAAATGTGCTTATAGCACTCAAACAAAATCTTGTATTGTTTTTCATGGAACCCGACTATGGCTAAAAGGGGTTATTTAAATAACCATGACTGTACTTGTTTACCCTTGACTAAGGAGGTGGTGTGATCATCAAATATCATAGTGATATCATATGGCAACTTGCATGTTTACTAAATTATTAGTATGGAAATTGTTCTATTGTTGATAATTAAGACCTATATGGTTATGATTACAAGTTTTAAACCCTTTATTTTACTTATGAGTAAACTAATGGGGATAGTGTTTATGATGTAGAGTAGATGGAGGTTATGAATACCATCACAAATGAACAAACTTTTCAATTTTTAAAACTCTTACTTGGTGGTTTTTCTCTCAACTCCTTCAATCCCCTAGTAGTACTCCAAAACAAGGAATTTCATCATAATTTTCCACTAAGATTTCAAACCCAAAATTT
This sequence comes from Cunninghamia lanceolata, assembly GCA_027924645.1. NCBI lineage: Eukaryota > Viridiplantae > Streptophyta > Pinopsida > Cupressales > Cupressaceae > Cunninghamia > Cunninghamia lanceolata. The sequence continues at coordinate 580,976 of BSBN01000743.1, forward strand.
GAACATCATTTTAGATACCCTTTATGTCTCTTGTTAACATATCTAGTTTGTGGATAGGGTTGTTTTGGAACCAAACCCTCTAAAATTGACTGTTACAGTTCAATTAGGCCTAATTAGCCCTGTTTTACAAAGTAAGTATGTGAAATTCAAAACCCAAACCACAAAACTTCATTTCAAGTATTCCCTCACATTACATGGGGTCTGAATATGCCAATTTTATCAACTGGAACTATCACCAAATAAAAAAATACTATGTCTACCTACTCACTTCAAGCCAAATACATAGAGAAATTAGACTAGGGCTGCCTCAAATTTGACCCAAACTCCATCCCCTACTCCTGTAAATACCAAAATCATTAAAAGCATCATGTCTACTTCTATTCCACTAATTTTTAGAATTTTCCACCAGTGTAATTGTTCAAAAACTCATTTTTTTCAACCAAAACCTCACCACCTAGGGTTTCCTTACTGTTTTCGGTAAAAGTCCTCTAACTTTCTTGAAACATGATGAAAATGAATAAAATCAACTGCAAATGAAAGAAGACTTATTGTTTTATCACATGCAATTAAGTTTGGTTTTGGATAGTACTATACTGGGCCATACAATGAGCTGGAACAACAAACAAACACAAGAAAAAGCAGAAAAATAGAGTTTTTGTTATTGTTTTTCATCAAAAATCCACTTCCAACCATGTCTTCTAACCTCACAAAGCATGTTTTAACTATTTTCAACCAATCCCCAACTAACTTTTGATTTTCCAACCATTCAAATGCCTTCCTAACCACTAGTGACTCTTCATATTCCCATTTTTGCACTCTTTTTTCCAATTTTTTACAAAATTGACAACTTTTACAAAACTGACCCCACACAAAAACATGAGACATGGTCTTAAAAGACCTTATTACAACCAAAAATGACTTAATCACACCAAAACTAACACTTTGTAACTTTTTTTCCTATGAAGACCTAGGTGGCCTACACCAGTTTATCACCAAAATCTCATAAGGGTGATTAGAGCTACCAACCATTATGAAACCACTCTATTTTGTTAAGTCCAGGTATGCCTAGAGTATCAAGAATATGATTTTGACCCATTAGATAATTTAAATTGATATGGTAAACCATAGAAGACCCAAGGTGGTAAATATGGTTGATTTTTGGTATGATCTACAAGTGGAACAAGGTGACGTGGAGTCACAAGTTCCCCGTTACGAAAGTAACCCATTTAATCATAACCAACTTATGATGGGAGTTGAGTGTCTAGGTATGGACGATGAATCTAATTGATCCCAATTATACTAGACCTAGAGAGAAAGGTCTAACTAAACTTACTGTAGGACATAACACCTTATAAGTTGAGTCAGGGTGGTGGACATACGACAATGTTCATTGTGTAACATATATGTATGTAAATCTTTGGCCAAAGTAATGCATTCATCTCTGCATGCATTGTTGGTCCATAGTGTTCCAGATGGCTTAGTGTCTCCAGTAGTGTCATACATAGTTAGAGTGGATCTATAGTTGTGTGACTGTGAGACATTAGGAAGGACACAACACTAGATACTTAGATGGATAACCTAATGGTTCCTAATATCTAACCTTTTCGTGAAGGGTAGGGCCACTTCCAGTTAGGAAGTTGTGCGGGGGACCGCAGGTCTGTGGTTGGTGGAAAATCACCTAGATGATGCTCTCCTTCCCAAGCACGAGCCAAGCCGAGGCTTATGGAGACAAATGTCAGTTTTGCATTTTATGACCTGTTGGCCAATTGTAATGTATAATTTGATATTTGATGCCTTGAGCATAACCTTGTACATACATAGTGAGAGTATTTCACTGATGATATGTAATTAGATAGTATAATTGTAAGCTTTGTTATATTCTATTTAGAATAACATGCTTAATTGATGAAATGATAGGGAATCATTGTTGTTTAATTTGAAATGGATAATCATATGGTTAAACTCTGGTTTGGTAATCATATTGATAATTAAATCTCTTGATTATGATGCATGTTTAAGTTAAATATTGAGCATTATTGAAAGTGATATTACATATGGTATCAGAGCTACTAGGTTCAATACATGGACCTATGAGCTCACTACTTGATGATTATTTGTATCCAACATTAAACATGATAATGTTTGGATGTTCTATGCCAGAAGGGTAAGAATTTGAATAACACCTTGAAAGAAGGTAATGGAACATGGATGTTACCTATGTCAACAAAAAATCTTCAAGGCACGAGCCTCAAGGATGAAGAAACTTGAACATATTAGATGCCTGGTAGGAGCATGGTTAACTGATGAGGAAACCTTCGTTGATGTTGTGAAATGCATGAAGTAGGAGTTAAGGAAAGAAGAAAGGATGGCTGCCCCTAACTCTATTGATGCATCAGTAGAACCCTCTGTACCTAAAGCTCTAGCTATGGAAAATAGCCCTAAAGATTATGATGTACCTAAGGAGATAGTGAAGGAGTACCAGTTTGTACCCTCACCTTGTTGAAATAAGGGCAAACAATTGAGAGGGGGGGTGAATCAGTTGTCTCAAAACTTTAACACTTGCAGCAATTTATCTTCCTTATCACTTATTAACAAATTAATGATATAACCATGAAAGCATAAATCAACAACACATGAGCAAAAACATAATCAACACACATAACACCAAGATTTTTACGTACAAACCTGATTAATGGAAAAAACACGGTGGGGGTTAACCCACAAGAAATTATACTTTGTTAAAAGTATTACAAATGGGGAAGGCACATGCCTTCAGGGTGCACTACCTAGAGCTCACTACTCCAAGAGGCTCACTACCTATAGAAATGATTACAAGAAGATTATAGAATGTTTAAATTGATGAATAACATCTACCAATGCAAAAATTTAGTTCCGGTTAAGCACTAAATACTGATCTTACACACTTCATCCTTAGTCTGCCTTGTTTCACTCTTCGGCCATAATCTGGGCTTAAATCTTTACCTTCACACTTCTATCTACCTTTTTCACACTTACTCCATTACATCATCATTATAAATCACCAAAACACTCAAATCCATCAGCTATATATATCCGCATCAAGAAATTCAATCAACTATAGTCAGCTTCAAGAAAACTTAGAACATTTATTAAGAACTCTACTCTATTGGTTGAATCCATGCAAAATCAACAACGTAGACCAAAAAATTGTGTTCTCAAATCATCAATCATGTCAGCCAATACCACTGATTATCACAAATTGCTTAACCAACAACTTTTCTTCATCCAGACTAAGATCAAATACTAGATCAACTTGTTCTTCTGACTGTACTGACTAACTGGAACCCGATACTTAGATGCTTATAAATTTTGAATCCCTCATCACTAGAGGCTAAATTTCTAGATTTAAATAGTCCTAACAATCCTTGTCACTCCCTCATATCTACATCACACTGTGATTTACCACTGGAGAGATTCGAACCTAGATACTAGACCCTGTCCCATGCTCTGTTTCTGACTACCCAGACTTAGACAAATCTTCACTCTGACTTCTGATATGAACAAATTATGTAATGTGGATGTGTAGGATAGACTTACTTGCCATCAATGACAACACCTATCATACGTAGTAGTGTCTCTTGCCAACAATCTCCCCCTTTGGAATTGATGGAAACACTTAGTGAAAAATGACTAAGTGTCTAAACAACTCCCCCTTACTTTTTACACTTATGCTTTTCGCTATTCTCCAGTGCTCCCCCTTTGCTGGATTCCTCATTTTTCACTGCTCTTCACTCCCCCTTTGACATCAATGGTAAAGGCTAAACTTTTTGGATGTAACAATTCCATAATCTCACATTCCTCCACAATAGAGTGGGTATGTAATACAACTTTATAGCTAGGAGTGAATATTGTCTTGTGGTCCAGTAGTTCCAATATCTATAATTGATCATCAAACTCAACAAAATCCTCATACCAAAATTCACCAAAAATTTTATGTACATGGGCATATATACAAACAACCCTATGACTTATTTACATAAGTTTGAACACATCACTAAAGATATTCTTCAACAGTGCCAACTCTTTGTTCCAAATCTTCTTCATAATGTTCAAAACTGAGATGTGACCACTGAATAAGAATGCTTGAGACTCTACTTTCCACAAGTCAGTAGGATCACTTGTTTTAGCAACAGCTTGGGCCTCTATCATGGTATTGAACATTGCTTCCAACTTGGAGGAAATTAGTCCCCAGAGCTCACACATCCTAGTCTGAATGTTGTCCTTTTCCTTCACCAATTTCTTTATTTCTTCAATCATTCTGATTGTTTGACATTCTTGGCTCATCACTGATGCTATCAGAGGATCAAAAGATTGGGATACACTTGACAGTTTTTCCTTAGACTCCTTTATTTTTATTTCAATGTCCTCTATAGCTTTTGGACAAGATAAACAAAATTTATATACATTCCCTCCTTCTGTAAGAGCATATTGAATATTCTTAACACTGGTATCCAGCACAATTCTATCTAATGCAATCATCCCTTTCAGAGCATCAAATCTTTTATCATTGAATTTATTTTGAACCTTGACCTTTGTAGACTTGTCAAGAGATTCAAAATGAGAACTTCCAGAGTTTGTTAGACTTTTCAACTGACTGGAGGGAGATGCAGATGAATCTTTCTAGAATGTTGGCATGATTTTCTCTAGAATCCTAGATGTAAGACCAAGTAGCTCACTATCTTCTATGTGAGACTTCAAAATATCTTCTCTTGCCTTGACTTGAGCAATGGAGGCCAATTTTATCTTCTGTACCAAAGATGGGGTATCAAAATTTATTGGACCTAGTATTATGTCCTGATCTTCTTTAATTTGTTTATCTCTTTCCAAAATTTCCTTCACTACTTCTGTAGTGTCTCTTGCCCAAGATATTGATGTATCTATTTGATCCTTACTGGTACTGTCAACCTTTGCAATCTCTTCTTCCTTTTCATTTTTGTCCTTGGCCTTTTCTACTTCTTGGTCCTTATCTTTTTATATTTCATACTCTTTATTTTTCAATGGATTATCTTCATCTGTTTCAACATTCATCTCTATATCTTCTTTGTTGGATTGATCTAGAGGAGTTTGAATACTTCCTACATCATCAGTTTTATCTGTCATCTTTCCATCTTCTTTGTTTATTGCTTCCTCTTCCAGAAAAGAGGTGTCATCTATCTCAGTTTGTTGCTCATCTCTCTGCTGCTCTTCATCATTTAGAATTGATGCATCCTCAGTATCAATCAATTCTTTTGTAACCACATAGAACTTGTTTTTGTCCAGTGCTTTCTTCAAAATTTGTTTTGTTTCTTTAACAACTTCATCAATATCTCCAATCATCAGCTTATTCATCCTTGTTTTGCTTTTGAAATCGTTCTTGACCTCTTTAAAAATTTTATTTGCTTCTTTGTTGGAGATAACCAGACACAGACTAGATAACACATGTTCCATTAGCTCCAAATCTTTAGCTTTAGCAGCCCCTTTCCTCATTTCCAAAATGTTACTCAGACTCTTTGGAATTTCAGATAAAATTTCCACGAGAGCTCTATTGAATGTATTCAAGTATTTTACAGTGGCATCCTCCAGAATTATCTTGTTTGCATCATCAAAAGTGTCAGTATTTTATTATGGGTTTCAGATTCCCATGAATTGTCATAGCATTCACAATTTCTTCTACAGATAAAGTGGATTTTCTAGCTTGGGTTTCAGTCCTTTATCTTTTAGTTACCTTCATACTTTCAGAAGGCTTATCTTTTGCAGCCTTTGAAGCTTCTGCTGTCTTTGTCTTTATTTCCTTTACTACTTCATCTGATTTTGTTTCCTCATCATCTTTAATGCTCACATATGTTTTGGATGCTTTAGTCTTCATTCTTTTACCATATTTACCGAATGGTTTATCTTAATTTTTTTCTATTATGATAGGTTTTGTGTGAGCAGAGGCAGTAGTAGAGCTTCTTATTTTTCTAGGCTGGCTAGTGGAGACTTTTAGAGCACTTCCTTGTTTCTTATCCTACATCTCCTTCTCAGCTTTTTCTATCCTTTCTCTATTCTTCTTCACAACTTCCTTAGTTATGCCTATACTTTCAGCATACATTTCTACTTGCTTTTGAACTTTCCTCTTGATTTTAAGTTTTTTGAGCTCAACATGCAGTTTCATACTTAGCTCCTCATAAGTCCCAAATCTTTCAACAGAATTATCCTTGGGTTTGCTCAAGAGATGTTGATCATACATATCCAAAATATTTCCATCTACCTCATACCCCATGGGCATGATCCAAACAGTTCTAGGTTCTACTAATTCCATTAAGCACTGATCAGTGTCCACCATGAAATAGATTTCATTCTTGTATTTCTCAACAACCAATTTAGGGATTCTTTCCCTAGAATGCATCATGCTCTGAAAATTCTTGAAGTAACCCCAAATTGTAATTTTCTGTGCTTTAGAGTCACCAATGCTATTCAAGTGCTCTATTATCTGTATAGCAACAGGTTTATCATTTGTCCAACACATGCTTTTCTTGCTAGGTAACTCATTCATGAAATAGAAGAATAAACATAAGATCAATGTACCATATTTGAAGGTGTTCTTCTTATCCTTCTTTACCTTATTCAAATTTTCCATCAGCTAGTTCTGTAACAACTCACACAAGTCATAATCAACAATCTCTCTCAACATTTGATAGGCTGCATAGATAGTTGTACTGGATACAAAATTTTCCCTACTAGAATGATAAATCTTGTATCCAATCACCATTGAAGAAAATTTGACCCCTTGATCAGTGATGTCATTTATTGTCATTTCCCTTTTGTCAAACCTTGAACCGGTAGCATCAGTTACTGTTTGATTCTTTATTGCTTTCAACATTGGCAGTCCACCAGATGAGTTTAACCCTATCACAGCCTTGATGGTGTCCTTGGTGATCTTGAATGGTTTCATTAGCCATATAAACTCATCATGCATTCAGCTCAGCACATACTAGACCCATTTATCCTCATCGAAGGATGGAAACCCTATAATTTGAATGAAATGTTTATCATGGAGTGCCTTATACTCAAGTTTAAGACCATGAATTTCATCCCTTAGATGATTCTTGAACAAATCTACAAACATTGAGTCCCTAAATTCATCTATGCTCACATGAATATAGACCCTAATATCTTCAACATGCAATACACCATACGAAACACTTGAAAATGCACCTAACGGGTCAACTTCTACTGATTTGTGTGGATTCTTCTTGAATTTGGATAAGGGCCTTTCAGTGATATCAACAACCAAAGGTGTAGCCATTGCAAACTATTGCAAGTTCAAAGCTTCGTAGAAAAATACCTTTTTCATGGAATTAGGGTTAGCTAATAAATTCACCGGTCGCACTTCAAATCCTTGAAATCTTAGCTCCGGTGCTCTTTTGCTTGCTCTCTTCGAATGTAAAGTAAGCCAAATGATGAAAGGATGACCTTTTATGCTCCGTAAATCGCTATATACACTTCTTTTCTTCCAGAAATCCTTTCAAATGATCTACAATAACCCAAATTATCTTCTCATCGTGCCAGATTTAGGCACCCACTTATTGGTTCGGGGAATTTGATTTTCAATGCAGCTCCCCCTGAGCCAGAGCTCCCATTTTAGTTCCCCGAGGAATTTTCAGCACTAGATTCTGGTACAGACCCATCACCATCATTTCTTACACTTTTCTTCACCCATGTCTTGTCCATTTCATTCTGGATCTCATTTACATCAATTTTGCCCTTGCCTTTGTCTTGTCTCTGCTCATCCAGTTTTTTGTTTACTGGACCTCTTCTTTCATTATTTTTGCTTCTATAGAATCTTGCAATATGACCGGATCGATTACAATTGAAACACACAACATTTCTTTGCCCATTTGATTGATTTCCTCTTGATCTGGACTGATTAGCCATATGTCCAAATCTATTGCATGCAAAGCATTTGCTATTGAAGGAATTGCCATTTCCTCTATTGTTAGAGTTATTCATTATCATACTTCTGCATTCATTGGATCTATGACCATACCTCTTACACTTGAAGCATTGACCGGAGAAGCATGGACCACTTTGATTTACTCTGCTTCTGCACTGAGTAGCTTTATGACCAAATTTATTGCAATTGAAACAATTGCCATTGAAAGATGGATACCTTTTGTTTTAGGTGAAATTTGGATTGTTTATTGTTTTGGTTGTTAGATGTTTGAATCCTCCTTTCACCCTTAACATTCAAGGATCTAGGGTTGAGTGGCAATGCACTATCATACCCTAGGTCATTGTGATGATGTAGGGAAGCTTGGATTAGGGTGTTTAATTATCAATTTTCCTTCTTTTATGCTTAATTGACCATTAAAACCCTAATTTTGTAAATATGGCAATAAACTAACGAATAACGGAAAAAGCTCTTACAGAGAGATGTAAAATGCCAAATCACAGAGTACCTTTTTTTGGGGTTCTGAGGCAAAAAATTTGGGAACACAGGAGCGGGTGCCCAAGTCCAAGGCCTATATTTTTGTCTAGATCTAAGAACTCAGTCTGCAACTCTTTCCTATTATTCCAGATATTTTCTTGTTATGAAACTTGGAGGACTAATGAGCGAGCACCCAAGTCTAGGGGACAGATTTTCTTCCTGTTCTACAATTCTGACACTCCAAGATGTCTTCCTACAACTTCACTTTGTCCAGCTCCGCAACTTGTAACCTGCAACCATGAAAACTTTGGGAGGGGGTTGTGGTGTTTGAAGGCTTGCCTCAGTCAAGCCCTGAAGGACACTTAAGTCTCTGAACACCGTTGTCAGATAGAAAGTGTGTGCCAAGGAAGGCAGAGGTAAAAATCCAAATGAAATAATGATGAAAACATAATATAATGTCACCTTGCAGTGAAGCTCTCATTGGAGGAAGATGTCCTTCTTTCCATGATGAAATGGATGGTCAAATCTACAAACACAAACACATAGACAACAAAATTCTACTCTTGCAACATAATGAAAGCCTTGAATCACCTTGAGAATGCCTAAAGTTCACAATTGCCATCTATTTTCTAAATGAATGCCTAAACATGCTTTTATATGCAACTACAAACATTCCCACCAAGATTTCATAAATTCAAACTTACCGTGTCGAGATAGGACCCAAATAATGGTCACAAGCCGACACCCACAAATTGGGACTACCCCAAAATAGGGTAGGACTAGGGAGCGGGTGCCCAAGTCCTCTCCCCCTATTTTGGGTAGGGTTAAGCTCAAGGGGTCCTCCTAGGTCCCATTTGTCATGTTACCTAGGGCTCATTCCATCGGGATGCCAAATTATGAAGTAAGATGCCCTAAATGCATGTAAAAAACCCAAGAGCTAAACCTTATGAGGGAAAAGCCCCCAAAGGGACATTTTTTGATGTTACATTTAGCCCCCACTTTAATGTATGTATAAACACGAGGCCAATACATGCATTAAAGTATGGTCACAAACACACCAAGCATAGAGAATACACGCCAATCACATAGAAGACAGTAACAGGCATGCAAAACATGGAGAAGATAGTTACAATCATGCAGAACATGGAGAAGACAATTAATGCATAGAAGACACATTAATACATGGAAGACAAAAATGATTTCTTTTCTTTTCTTTTTCTCATATATATGAAATGCAGATGCAAGTATTGGAAAGTAAACAAATATCCCATAATACAGGATGCACTCATCGCATAGGTCTTTAAACTACATCTGAGGACAAGCACATTCTTAACATCTACAACAGACAGCTTACCTTATATATGCCCCCACCTTAAGGTGGTTGATATCATGTATCAATATCAAGCACATTAAGGTAGGAAGAGAACACACAAGGGAACACAAGCTCTCGCAAAGCCCATGCCCCCTAGAGGTGACATATACTTTACGATCGCCAAATGTTCCCACAAACACATACCTACAAGAAACATGTTAGTGTCTACAACATCATGATAAACAACAACATCAATGCATATGATTAACCACACAAAGAGCCAAGGTTATACAATGAATTTAGAGTTTGACGATAACCATGGGGCTATATCATGAAGTTCTTCGAATCGAGTACCACCAAGGCTAGATTCAAAGACAAAGAAAGGTGCATAGAGCAGCAATATTGTTAAGATTTGTAAATGCGATAGAAAGATCATCAAATTCACTATGCAGAAAGCATGAGTGCTTCCACTAGCCAAGTGTCGGATAAGATATATAACTCCATCATCATATTAGGAACTAAGTCCATTTTTTTATTGCTCTTGAAAGGGACACTAGGTCTGCATCAATATAAATGTTTTTTTCGTCATCCGCCCGCTAGATAGAAACACTAGAGGAAGGGAAACAATAAATAAGAGAGGAGAAACAAGTGTCTTAGGAAAAGTCATGTAGGAGGGTGCCCCCAGTGTCACCAACCGCAATGCTATGTCCGTAAGACACAACACACAACAATGAAATTAGAGACAGAGGCAATATAGAAGAATGATGATACAAATAGAAGAAGGTCACAACAGAGGTGGTCTCCTGGTATCTCAGACCTTATAGGAGAATCCAAGGTCATCCTAGGAGGCCTAAACAACACATAACACATCATGGGGGAAGCACATCATGAGAGTGATAAAGGGTTAGAGATACTTACCTGTAGGGTCTTCGTATTATATTTTGGAACTTTCAAACCTCTTGGAGAGGTACTCGATCATGTTTAATACAAAATTTGAGTGGTTCTTATGAAAGTCTTGTTTACTATCATATGATGCTTGTTTTGTAATTTCTTGTGGAAGTGAGACTTTTTGTTGCTTATGAGGGAGGGAACCACTATTATTTCCAACTGTTGATTATCGTCTTACTCTTTTCTAATTTTTAGCAAGTTTTCGTTGTTGAATTTTTCTAGCATGGTAATAGGAATCATCCTGTACCATCTCACTCATTTGTATTAGTTGTTGTTCTTTCTTTTCTGATGTATTCTGATTATCTCCCAATCCATATAAGGATAACAGAGGAGGAACCTCAACATAAATTCCATTTCTTCGTGAACGAGGTGGATTATCCACTTGTTTCTTATCTAATTCAATCATTCCCACGATACTATCATAGTCCAAGTAATCATCCTCATCTACTTCCATTAAACCCTGTTCCACCATATTGTTTTTAGTATGCTTAGGGAAAGGATTAGTGAAGATTTGTAAGTTCTGATTCAGCGGAGCAACCGACTTGTTTCCATTATCATTCACACCTAATACCTGGATGACATTTGAATCAATAAGGTCCTGTATCTCATGTTTAAGATGCATATATCATTCAACATCATGTCCTTGTGTTCGATGATAATGAAAAAAGGCATTAGCATCAAAGCAAGGTCCTTGTTTATTAGGATCAACAGGCTTGATTAGGGGAAGCTTCAGGATGGAATGATAGGACTCAGAAATTGAAGTAAATTTTCTTGGTTGGTATGATGCTTTCTTTGAATTGGTGATAGCTGAAACATTTGAAAAGTTGTTCATATTCGGTCCATTAATCTTGATGAAGCTCCTATTATTATTATTCCTCTTAAAATTGTTGTGTGATGATCCACCCCTGGATTGTCCAACTTGAGCTTATGAGTTTTGATTTTCATACTGACTAGACGAAAGTTGATAATCACGAAGGACTGTGTATAAATGTTGGAAGGAGTTATATTTCATCAAGAGAATCTTATCACAAATATTAGGTTGTAGATTTGTAATAAATATCTTCTAAACATCCTCATCTTTCATTTGATACTAAATTTGTGCATAAAGCCCTTGATATTGACTAATGAATTCAGTCAACTTCTCTTTCGGACCTTGTTTGCATTGAACCAAGTCAATAAGAGTGACTTGGGGTTTGATATTTGCTTGAAAGTGTTGTAGAAACTGATCAATCAACTACAAAAAGGAGTGTATTGAATTTGGATGTAAAGAGAAAAACCATTCTAAAGTAGTATCTTTGAGAGATCGTGGGAAAAGTTTTGCCAACAAATCCTCTTCAAAGTAAAAATCACTACACATAGCTGTAAATGCTACCACATGGATATTAGGATCACATTTTCCACCATATTTTTTAAAGCGGGAAGTCTCAAACCTCTCAGGCATAGGAGTTCTCAAGATTGCATAGGAAAGGGGATTATGAGCATGATATGTTGGTAGACTAGGTTGCGAAGAATTTGTCAAGTTTATTAGCTTTTGTTGTAAAGCAGTCATGCCCTATAAAAGTTGGTTTAGGATGACATCATTTGAAAATGCAGTTTGTTGTGAAGAATTGGAACCAAAGTGAGGAGGTGAATGAGCTTGAGATATCATAGGTAGAGGCTGAGAATATGTTAACGGTGGTTGGACATAATTATAGGTGGAAGATAGTTGCGAGTAGGTAATAGGTGGTTGAGAACAATTATGCATAGAGGAGGTCCCCTTAGAATTCAATTTCTGATAATCAAATCCCACAACTTTGTAATTAGTGCCATTAGATACTCCAATACCAATGGTAGTGTTACTACAAGTATTTGTATCAGTTGTTAAGATCGTTCATGTAAAATTTGATATTCCCGTAGTCGGTATAGGTATGGATACTTGGGTATGAGATGGTGATAAAGTGTTATTTATCACTTGTGCACATTCGGTCACTGGCATAATGTTGGTTTGTAAAATATGTGCTAGACCACAAATTACATTAACACCATCTTGTCCTTCTTTTATCAACTCTCTTATATTATGAATTGTAGGGACAACTTCTTCAGCTATTCTCTCATTTTCCATAAATTATTGAAATTGGGTTAGCTCTTTATCCAATTTTTCTATTTGCTCATCAGATACATATCATGTTGCCTCAATAGTATCATCAACATCATGAAAAGTTTGTTCTTCCATTGTGGTTGGAGGATGTATAATATCTTGCACAATTTGAGTTTCTCCCTTTGTAAAGAAGGTGTTCAAAGGATTATTAGAGGTAGGAATGTTGTTTTCTCCAAGAGCACTAGATACCATTAACCTTTTACTTCTCAAAGGGATATTGTTTTTAGGACAATGTGTCATAAAGCTTATACAAAAGCATACAACACACAATGCACAAACTAAGAAAACAAATCATAAGAGAAGGATATGATTGAAGGCCAAAAATGCTTAGTTTTTTGTACTTTTTTCAATGCAAATAAGTGAAAAAAAGGGTGTTGTAAGGATTTTGATCAGGGGAATCAAGTTATATGTCTGATATCAGTCTAGAACAAAAATAGTATCCTTCACAACACACTCTTGATGCAAACCTAAGATAATGCCAAGCAAAATATAGTGAAAATATGTCAAAATAGGCACTTTTCCCACCAAATCTTGATTGAAAAGAGCATGACAAAGGGTGTTGTGAAGAGAATGATGATGGAAAGAAAATTATATTAGTAATAAAAGCTAGTTAATGTCAAAATACCCAACACAACACACTTTTAGTGCCACTTAAGGTCAAACCCTAGTGAAAATATAGTAAAAATAGGCTATTTTTCACGGTTTTTCAACTCCAAGACCTAGAAAAAGGGGTGTTGTAATGAATTTTAGGAGGTGAAGAAAATAAAATAAATGATATCAGTCACCTCAATCCATAAAATTGGTCACAACACACTTGGAGTGCAAACTAGGCCAAACCCTAGGGCAAAAATAACAAAAATTGTGTAGTTTTTCACCAAATTTTCAATACAAGAGGCCAATAAAAGGGGTGTTGTGAACTTTTTAGGAGGGGTAGAAAATTATTACCCTGGTAAAAACCAATTAGTGCAAAAGTACTCTTCATAACACACCTATGGTGCAACTTTAGAGAGTCGATAAGGCCAAATCTAGTGAAAATCAATGTTTTTGAAGCCCTAGGTTTGAGATCTTGACACAAAATGTTATGTGAATGCTTTGAGGTCTGATTTATGATGAAAATTAAATACTCTCAGATCTGAAAATTAATTCCAAGATTTACTATGCAAAATGCCAATGCAAATTTAATGAAAATACATGAAAATTGCTAGTTTTTTGTTGAAATTTTCTATGCAAAAATGTAAATATTTTAAATCTAAATGCAAATTTAGACTAAAATGCAAGACTAAAGAGAAATTCTAATTTGAATGAGCCTCTAAAATAAGTATAAAAATCTGAAATAAGATTTTTCCTACTAACCCTAGATTTTGGAATTACTAGGTTATATGAAAATTGTCAAAATTTCTACAAAACCCTAGAAATTAAACGATGCAAATGTAATACAAATTTCTAAATTTTTGTATTTTTCTGTATTTTATATCATATCTGATGCAACAATCATGAATTAGGGAAATTTAGAAAGAATTGATGCAAATTAGTAAGCCTAACAATGAATTTTTTTTGAATTTTTCAAAATTTTTAATTTTTTTGAATTTTTCTCAATGCAATAAAATGAATGACTATATGAATGAATGAAGTCAATCAAAATCTTAAAAAAACACTCAGAAAGTTACAATTAAGTCCAAAAACATAGTGTCACCAAAATGTTTTAGGTGAAATTTGGATTGTTTATTGTTTTGGTTGTTAGATGTTTGAATCCTCCTTTCACCCTTAACATTCAAGGATCTAGGGTTGAGTGGAAATGCACTATCATACCCTAGGTCACTATGATGTTGTAGGGAATCTTGGATTAGGGCATTTAATTATCAATTTTCTTTCTTTTATGCTTAATTGACCATTAAAACCCTAATTTTGCAAATACAACAATAAATTGATGAATAATGGAAAAAGCTCTTGCAGAGAGATGTAAAATGCCAAATCATAGAGTACCTATTTTTGAGGTTCCAAGGTAGAAAAGTTGAGGACATAGGAGTGGGTGCCCAAGTCCAAGGCCTATATTTTTGTCTGGATCCAAGAACTCAGTCTGCTACTCTTTCCTGTTGTTCTGGAGATTTTCCCGTCACAGAACTTGGAGGACTAATGAGCAGGTGCCCAAGTCTAGGGGCATATTTTCTTCCTATTCTACAATTCTAACACTCCAATATGTCTTCCTGCAACTTCACTTTGTCCAGCTCCGTAACCTGTAACCTGCAACCATGAAAACTTTGGGAGGGGGTTCTGGTGTTTAGAGGCTTGCCTTAGTCAAGCTCTGGAGGACACTTAAGTCTCTGAACACCGTTGTCAGATAGAGAGTGCATGTCAAGGGAGGAAGAGGCAAAAATCCAAATGAAATAATGATGAAAACACAATATAATGTCACCTTGTAGTGAAGATCTCATGGGAGGAAGATGCTCTTCATTCCATGATGAAATGGATGCTCAAATATGCAAACACAAACACATAGACAACATAATTTTGCTCTTGCAACACAATGAAAACCTTGAATCACCTTGAGAATGCCTAAAGTTCACAATTGCCATCTAGTTTCTAAATGAATGCCTAAACATGCTTTTATAGGCAACTATAAACATTTCCACCAAGATTTCACAAATTCAAACTTACTATGTCAGCATAGGACCCAAATAACGGTCACAAGCCGACACCTACAAATTGGGACTACCCCAAAATAGGGCAGGACTAGGGTGTGGGCGCCCAAGTCCTCCCCCCTTTTTTTGGTAGGGTTAAGCTCAAGGGGTCCTCCTAGGTCCCATTTGTCATGTTACCTAGGGCTCATTCCATCAGGATGCCAAATTATGAAGTAAGATGTCCTAAATGCATGCAAAAGACCCAAGAGCTAAACCTTATGAAGGAAAAGCCCCCAAGGAGACATTTCCCAACGTTACACCTTTGAGCATTAGGCTGTCTTATCAGAGGTCTTCTAGGTCTATTTCTTGATTGAGAATTTCTTTGTCCAGATCCAGAGCTTTCACCTTTCTCATACCCAAGACCATGCTTATCATCAGCCTTCTTTTGACTCTCAAGTAGCACTTCAAGTTTAGCTGAGCTTATCTTGAACTTCTCCTTGTATTCAATTTCTAGGTCATGTCTGAGAATGACAATTTGCCTTTCAAGTTCCTCCTCATTATATCTGCATTCTTGTAGATCAGATTTTAGGTGACCAATTGTTCTATTCATTCTTCAGCATTCTTCTATTCTTTCCTTCAAAGTTTGATTCAGGTTTTCTTCAGTCTTCTTCATTTCCTCAATTTCTTTGGTTAGCTTCATCACCCCAGATTCCATCTCATGTTTTAGAACAAAATCTTCTTTTGTCAGCTTCTCACATTCCTTTGTCTTTTCTTCCAAAGCCTCATTCATACCATTTTCTTCAATAGAATTAGCTAGCATCTGAAGTAGCTCCTTCCTCTTTTCCATACATTTTTTTAGTTTTACTTTTAACATCTCAATGCAATCATCAGCATCTTTAAGTTTCACTTTCAGTTCATTTACTTCTGCTTTGGATTGATCAAGATCTTCTAAAGCTAATTCAAGTTGTTCTATGAATGAACCCATTGAAACTCCTTCCCAGATCTTCCTCAAGTTGTTAGGCTTCTTCCAAGGAACATTTCTCTAATACCAATTATTGAAATAAGGGTAGACAACTGAGAGGGGGGGTGAATTAGTTGTCTCAAAACTTTAACACTTGTAGAAATTTATCTTCCTTATCGCTTATTAACAAATTAATGATATAACCATGAAAGCATAAATCAGCAACACATGAGAAAAAAACATAATCAACACACATAACACCAGGATTTTTACGTGGAAACCTGGTTAAGGGAAAAACCACGGTGGGGGTTAATCCACAAGAAATTATACTCTGTTAAAAGTATTACAAATGGCGAAGGCACATGCCTTCAGGGTGCACTACCCAGAGCTCACTACTCCAAGAGGCTCACTACCTAAAGAAATGATTACAAGAAGATTACAAAATTTTTGAATTGATGAATAGCATCTACCAATGCAAAAATTTAGTTCCGATTAAGCACAAAATATTGATCTTACATATTTCATCCTTACTCTGCCCTGTTTCACTCTTCGGCCATAATTCGGCCTTAGATCTTTACCTTCACACTTCTCTCTACCTTTTTCGCACTTACTCCATTACATTATCATTATAACTCACGAAAAAAATCGAATCCATCGGCTATATATCCGCATCAAGAAATTCAATCAACTATAGTCGACTTATAGAAAACTTAGAACATTTATTAAGAACTCTACTTTGTTGGCTGAATCCATGCACAATCAACAATGCGGACCAAAAACTTGTGTTCTCAAATCATCAATCAAATCATCAATCATGTCGGCCAAATACCACTGATTATCACAAATTTCAGCTTTTCTTCATCCGGACTAAGATCAAATACTAGGTCAGCCTATCCTTCTTCTGACTGTACTAACTAACTGGAACCTGATACTCAGATGCTTATAACTTTTGAATCCTTCATCACTGGAGGCTAAATTTATGGATTTAGATAGTCCTAATAATCCTTATCACTTACACAACACACTGTGATTTACCTTCAGAGAGATCCGAACCTAGATATTGGACCCTGTCACATGCTCTGTTTCTGACTATCCAGACTTAGACAAATCTTCACTCTGACTTCCGGTATGAACAAATTATGTAATGTGGATGTGTAGGATAGACTTAGTTGCCATCAACGACAACACCTATCATGTGTAGTAGTCTCTTGCCAACACACCTCTTAAGACTGAAATGAAAATACGAATAAGGGAAGTTATCCCAAACTATAAATGACTTGCAGTAGCAAGGTGTAAACAAAAATTTTGTAATTTTGGTGGATTATATGTAATCCAATGAAAACTACAATGCAATGGAAAATCCTAACAATTTTTCCTTTCTTGTTAAAGATTACATGAATGAGAATAGATTTGTATAATCAATGAATTAAATGACATGGAAAAACTAATTTGTGATTAATCTACAAACTTCAGGAAGAAGTAGATTGCAACAAAGGTTCAGATTAGAACCAGGATGGGAGATAGCCAGGAAGAAGGATATCCTTCAACACACTCCAAATCTAAGTTAGACCAAATCCTAACTTTTTTAAAAGAAACAAGAATAGGGATAGAAATTCTTGAATAGGAGGTTAGGTGCTGACAAGGACCCAGGTAGGATGCCTATGATGGGGCTAATGATAAGGAACACCATAATGACACCACCCAAAGTGAGCATGGAGAGAATAACTCTAAGGCTAGGAAAGAAGAGGATAGGAGGAGCCATATGGATTTGGAACTATCCCAAGACATGAAGAGGGTCATGCCTCCTAAATTTGATGGATCCATAAGCGGAGATGCCACAGAGGCATGGCTTAAGGAAATGGAAAAATATTTTGAAATTAGAAACTATAATGAGGTCACTAAAGCTGTGTGGGGAGCATTCTAGTTGGCAGGTGAAGCATATACATGGTGGATGAACAAAAAGATGGAACTAGGCTTGAGGTCTACAAGCCTTACATGGGACAGGTTTGTAGAACTTTTCAAGCAAAGATGGTTGCCTCAACTGTTCTATGATTAGAAACTTATAGACTTCTAGAATCTGAAACATGCTAATATGACTGTGAATGAATATTGGGAAAAATTCACCTGACTGCTGAAGTATGTGCCGCAACACCAACAAGATGAGAAATTCTACATTCAGAAGTTCATAATGGGGTTAAACACCCAGATTGGGGGTGAGGTTGATGTTCATGGTCCTACTACAATGGACTAGGTCTATGAAAAGACCATCAAACAAGAACATCAATTGAAATCTATGTTAGCTTATAGAGAAAGGAACTAAAAGAGATATAATTGGTATCAATCCTTGAAATCCTCCAAGAAAAAGGGGAAGAAACAAGATTATTCTGAGAAAAATGATAAGGGGACCAAACATAAGCAAACTGAGTCCAAGGGAGAGAAAAAGGGGAATAACCACTCTAGGAAGAATGGATATAATTCTGACAAACCTCAGGAGAGGCATGGACTAGTGGGAGGGTGCTACACTTGCAGCAGAGATAATTACACCAACCAGTGTCCTAAAAAGACACTCCAAGAGGAAACCCTCTACCCTCTCAACAAACGACGTTCCAACAACGCATTCATGCAAGCTTGGACAATAGGCAAGGTAAATACCAAACAACTCCCATTGAGACAACATGTATTTTATTTGGACTTTTGATTTCAGTTTTGATTGATACTGGTGCTACCGAATGCTTTGTTTCCCCTAAAATTGCTAGTAAAATTCCTAGAAAAGATGGATTCATGGAAAACACATGGTCTATAGAGTATGTAAAATCACACAAAGGCTCAGGTAGATCAATGCCTATTTGAGGCTAAGGTTGAACTTCTAAGATTTTCCATGGAAGTAAATCTTTATGTAGCCCCACTAGGCTTGTATGATGTTATCCTAGGGATAAATTGGATATGGAGACATCGAGCCAAAGTGGACTATCATGCCAAAATAGTAGAATGTCTGGATGATTTAGGAAACAAAGTCTTTCTGCAAGGGAAATCTAGGGAAGTCAAATTAAGACAAATTTCTGCTCTACAAATGAAAAGAGCTCAAAGAAATGGGTGGTAGCTTTTCGCGGTTAAAATGGAAAAACTAAATGAGATTGATGAAACTTATTTCCAAGATGACTTAATGTTTTATGAATCTCAGAAACTTAATGAAGTTGGGAAGAAGGAGTTCATAGGTCAGGAAAGATTAGATATGGACAGGTATCCCTTCCTTAGAGATTTTGAGGATGTATTTTTGAATGAACTATTGGCATTACCTCCTAAAAGAGCCTTTGATTTCACCATTGATATAATTCCTAGATCGAAACCTATTTCTAAAGCCCCCTACAAAATGACTACTATAGAACTAATGGAGATAAAACCTCAATTACAGGAGTTGTTAGACAAAGGGTTGATTAGACCCAGTGTGTCACCATGGGGAGCCCCAGTTATTTTTGTGAAAAAGAAAGATGACACTTTGCAGTTGTGCATAGATTGTTGCATGTTGAATAAAGCAACCATTAAGAACAAATACCCATTACCTCGCATCGATGATCTTTTCCATCAGATGAGGGGAGCAACCATGTTTTCCAAGATTGATCTTCAATCTGGATATCACCAATTGAGGTTGAAGGATGAGGACATCCATAAGATAGCCTTTAGAACCAGGTGTTACCTAAATTTCATTACAGCTCATTCAAGTAGAGCTTTGATTCAAAGTCCAAAAGGTACATTTTTATTTCATCCTTATTACATTACACTCAAGTGTTTGAATGAAATAATTTAAAAAGATTTATGATTATCAAATTACTGCACTTATCCAAGTGCATGTAACATAAGAGAGATTTATACAAATTCTTTCTAAAACAAACAAATAATCTTTATTGAATGTAAAATGTACATTATCTCACACAAGCCGTGAGATTAATTTTCTTATTCAATGAAATTGAAGAAACAATTTATACTTGAATAAGTAAAAGTAAAAACATGTCCATGTAAGGGTAGAGGCTAGTCATTGCCTGAGAATGACTAGTTTTGGTTCTGGTGTGTAGTCCCATTGTCCAGAGTTGTCTTTGTCTTTCCAAGTCCATGTCATCTCTGTTTCCTGCATCTGGCAGATGAGTGATGTTAGAGTAATACTCTAAGCAATGAGTGGTCCCTAACCTGACATGAACAGGTACTTATGCATGCATAAACTACTTGAATGCATTAAATAAGTAATGTATACCTTGGATGTCCTAGAGAACTATAAAGTCATCAAACACATCCAAAATATGCATTTATTTTTCTAACATGTTTGTTTCATGTGTAGATACAGGTGTCATTTAACACTCATTTGATTTTAGCATGTGGGGTTAAATGGGCTCTCATGAGGGTTGAGCCCAGCATGCCTAGTTGAGAAACATTAATGCTTTCAAACAGTCTTTTAAGATAAACAGGTCTGTGACAATCAGAGGAAAACATGAAGATAATGCAGAGTTTGTTACAAAGGTCATGCAATGGTAGTAGTAAAAATAAGAGATAGCAATCATCAAATAACAGTGTGATAGCAGTCATGAAGGCAAGAGTTTGATTGTGAGATGAGATTTGATGGAAGACAAGCATGAAAAGAATGGCGACAGTCTAGATGCCAAATAGAACAGTCAAGAAGAGGACACAAAGATGTTTAGACATAGACATTTTCATAATGCAGTAATTTTAGTAGAGGGCAGTCATAAAGTTCTATAAGATGAAGGTAACAAGGACAGTTTACAAGGGACGATAAATTTTAGTAATGTGTTTCTTTATAGATAGTTGAGGTCTGAGAACAAAGAGAGGCATCATGAAGAAATGGGTTTTGCTTAAAAAACATTGTCATTTATGATCTTGGACAGTCTTATGATGACAGTCATGTTAGATGGAACAAAAGGAACAGCTACATGGTGCTATTTAGAAGCCTTTTGAGTTAGCCAAACCTCTTCAGAGTTCATGATCAATGAGACTGGCATGTCAAGACAATGCAAAGAACAGTGCCAAAAGTCCTAAAAGGTTCCCAAACAATTGCAAATGGGAGAAGATAGCAATGAAGATGAACGACTTATAACAACCATGGACAAAAGGAGCAGTACTACAGAATGAAAGAAATATCACAAGGAATGGCATCCAACATCACAATCCCCAGTTACTAAGTAAGTGAAACCATAGTAAGTTATAGTAAATGGAGAGCATGCTAAAAGGGAAAGATTGTGCTATCATGTTGCAACCCCAAGAGATTGCTGCTATAGAATGAAAGAATAATTAATGATAGAAATGATTGCATACATAGTAAAGCATGATTGTCACAACAATACAAATACCTCAATAGCAGACTATAGAAACATGCAAGAACAGTCATCTTTGAGCATGAACAACAGTGATAAAAGATGCAAACTAGCCAAGAAGATGGCCATCTTTTAGTGATGAGTCTGTCAAGAGAGAACTTGTCACAAAGTCATAACATAGGACAGCTGAAGTCCAGAAACAAAATGTTGATAGTAAGGAAAAAGTCATCTGGATGGCTATAGTAGTCTCTGTATCCTAGACAGTCTAGAATAGTCAAATGATAGTCATAAAAGATTTTAAAAAAAAAAACAATCGTACAGACCTCTGACATTATGAGTCTGTCAAGAAGAGAGATGAAGCACAGTCATGGAAAGAAAATCATCAGAGGAGGAGTAAAACGTAAAGCTACAATCAACTCATGATGAGGTGTTACACAACTAGAAATGAAGCATGTACATTGTTAACAAAAGCCAAGAGGACCTGTATTTCTCCACGGCCTTTCAAGATGAGGAAAATCACAAATTTCCATCTTTTTCTGTAGCTTATACTTTTAAAAATAGACATATATGCATAAAGTGAGGTCCAGTTCATAACCATAAAGAATGCAGAAATATACAGTTAGGGTTTGTTTTTCTTGTCAAAACCCTATATGTCAAAAGCCAAATCGCTATTCTTTTTCCAGGTTGAAGATTAAAACACAGTAGGGTTTTTCAACTTTTGAAACCCTAGTTCTTAATAGAAAATATGATTTTCACTTCATGGTTGTTCAAAGCACGAGTTAGGGTTTTCATAACCCTAATATTTATAAAAATGGAAATGACAATGAAGTTGCTACTGAAAATGATAAGTCTACAGAGAATAGTAAAAATTTTGTTATTTTTTCCAAAGAGAAGCCAACAAAACTTGCATTTCTTCACAGTCATAATTGAAGACACAGTATACAATATACACAGAAGCCACTGTCACTATAGAGAGTCTTGAATTTATACATTTTGTTCCAGAAATGATGAGTTTTGTAGTATAATTTCAGAGTAATGAGTTCATTGAACCTACCTCAGCTATTGGAGCAGAAAATGGTGAAAACACAGTGGAAATGCCTCAAAAATCACATACTGGGGCCCAACACCAAACCCTTGTTGGCAGCGAGAAGAATCCAAAGCAAGTTGTCAAAATGCAAAAAATGCAAAATGAAGTTCAAAAGTTGTTTTTTGTGTCTTTAGGGTTTTGTAACCCTAGAAGTCTGATGGGGTTTCTTTCTCTTGCATTTTATATTTTTTACATATCATCTAAAGCTGTCGTTGTCCAACACATGGATAATGTAATGCCTAGGTGTGCCATGAGGTGGCATTGATGCATTTTAATACTTTGTTAAGTCTTTTATGTATTTTATCCCCTTTGTTTAGGTAGCACTTTGGTGCCTTTTGACTTTTATCCCCTTTCTTGCATACTATGAAATGTAAAACAATCACCTTAAATGATGACATTATAAATCATTTAGGTGTTATTGTGAGCTGTTATTGTAAAAGAGAGAATGAGGGAGGGTGTTGAGATTTTTTAATTTCTTTTGAGGAGATATAGTTGGAATTGTGGAGATGTGGCAAACACATGCCATTGTTATAGCTATTTGTTTGTTGCCTTGAGGGAGAAGATTGACTAATTCTTGGAGACAGTTAGTGATTGAATTGAATGTGTTAGAGAGTTTCTAGGACTATTTTATTACTCCTAGAGTCCTTTTGGACTTGTTTTCATGATTCATTATGTTTGACTAAGTCCTAATGGACTTTTTCTTGCATTTTGGGCACTTTTGGAGAGGATATGGGCCCTAGATTTTAGGCTTTTTCTAGGCATCCAACCCAAATCAGTTTGACATTCGTTATTTTGTGGAACCACTTGGATAGTGGTGGTTATAGTCACTTTTGTGACTCTATTGTAGGTAGTTTTGATTATGCAAAATTTTGAAGACTTGTGGTTTTGATAATCCTTGATCAGATTTTGACAGTTTGTAACTCACATTTTTGGACATGAATAGCAGAGAAGACCTTGGTTATTAATGACTTCTGGAGTATTGCCTTCTTCATTCCTTGCTTTGTTGGGTGCATTTAAATGATTTGATCATGCTATCTGTGAGGTATTGTTATTTCCTTATAGTTCTGTCTCATGTTCAACACCTTTATGCAGGAATTTGTTTATGCAAGTCATAATTTGTGTCAAATTTTGTGAATAGCTTGTAGTTGTGAAGTCACCTTCCTTCTAAAAGTTTGATCATCAGGACCTTGTTGTGAAATATTTATGTAAAGACATACCAGAATGTGTTGTGCAAGTTTATTTTAATTATTTTTAAGCAAGTGTTGATTATCTAGGTTTGTGTCCAAGGTCAGTTTGGTGCATCACCCATTAGATTATAGATTCAGTTTATGCAAATCTCTCTTATCATTTTCCCAAGCAAGTTAATATAGGTGAAGCCAATTAGGAAGCTGGCCTTCTCTGGAGGTTGACCTCTGCCTATAAAGTGACCCATAGCTTTAGAGGTCTTCCCATGTTTCATCAAATAGACTAAGTTATGCAAATTAGTCAGGGTGCATATTTAGGTGATAATAGTTTTTGGCACACCCGATGGGACTGTGAATTGATTCTCAGTCCATTTTGTACTTTTTGTTACTGTTGCTTGGTGTGTATAGTAGTAGTTTCAGCCTATTGGAGGCATCAAGGAAAACACACACCTGGCGATTCTGGAAAGAAATAACTAGTTTCAAGAAGACAAGTGCTAGTATATGCTCATTTTAACTAAAAATCATACCTAATTTTTACTATTGTGAAGGTTTTCAATGAGTTTCCAGCTCATATGAATGCTGGGATATGTCTTCATTTCAAAGAAACATGTCTTATTTTCCACCATTTCATGAAAATCTTGTTCATACACCATCTTATCGGCTATACCAGAGCAACCATGCAGCTAGTTTTACCCCAAATAGCCATGTGACAACAATATACCAGCATGCACAACATGCATACCACCCACCCACCCCTGTCCAATCTCCTAATCATCCAATGTAGTCTAAGGTCAAGGAGCTTGAAAACATTTTGTTAGACTTCAACAAGAAAGTAGAAGATGTTAATAGGCAAAACAAATATAATCAGCTATAGGATGAGTTGGCTTATCAAGCCTGTCTTCATGAGCAGGAGTTGGAGGCACAAAGAGCACAGTTTGAGCAAGAGATAGCAATGAGAGAAGAACAGATGAAACTTTTACTAGCTCAAGCACTGTTGGTAAATAGATTTGTTGCTTCAAAATAATCTTCTTGAGTAACTCCGTTGGCCCTTGGATTAGCAACAACCTGCTCACAACAGTTGAACAATCACAGGGCTATGTCGATTGCTCTCTGCGTTTAAGAGGGGCAACTCCCTCGTATGATAGGGGTATTTAGATTTTTAGAATTATAAGAATAAAAACAAAGAAATAACAAATAGTAGTGATGAAATAAGAGTTAAAATAATGAATTTAAGTTCCATGCATCCAAGTAGAGATACCAAAACTTGATGTGAAATATCTTTCTCACAATGCAACTTTGAAAGGAAAGCACATGATCATTATTGATGAAACGTACGAATACCAATAACAACACATGAAATCAAGTTGAACACACATTCAAAATGTTTCTTTATTGCTTTCAAACTTGAATAACACTATCCGAGTCTTTCATACACTGTCATGTGAAAAAGTGGAACCCCCCCTTTTGATTGAAATACAATGAAGTATATATAGGTGAGGTTAGTAACCACCTAGGGTAACTACCTCAACCACTTTTTATAACTACTTGGTATAACTACCTAAGTGTACTAACTTTGCACAACTAACTTTCTTTTGTAAAGATAGTCACTTAGAGTAACTACTTAACTTAGGCACTTAAAATAACTATGTAAGAAAGAGTTAGGAGGAACCAAGGGCCCTATTCAGAAGCTCTCATTCTAGCATGAGCTGTAGATATTGCTAGCAAAGGTTGTGGAATTGGATTTCATGCCCACCATTTGCACTTGCTTGAAAGATATTAAAAACCTTTATAACAGTCCGTTTCGTGAATATCCTAGTGCAATATATTTTCCCTTCACATAGTGCAATATATGTATTCTTCAAGACAATAACCTTTTTGAGGCGCTTCGTTAAATGGTTCACATGCCTTGTCTTAATATTTTAGATTATGTATTCAGACGCTGCATTATTGTTTTCCATGCATGTAGGTGGCCTTGGTGGGTCATGGAGGAAGTCGATAGAGATTGTAGAATTTGAGCTTCACATCTAAAAATTGCATTTTTTTCTCAACAAAACTAGTTTGTGCATATCTTGTAATCATGAGACAATATCTCTTCGTCAAAGGTTCCTACGTTTTGTTTGTGCTGCGCCATTTCCATGCATGTCTACCAAAGCATTTCAAATCAAGAAGGCACTTGTACCCATAGGAGGCTCAAGGAATACGCCATTATGAGACAACTTTCTGAGCATTTTGATGCCCACATATAAAGCCCATTGGCCAAATAACATTGAGAGATATTGTCAAACAGTTTGTGTTCATTGTCAAGATTCCACACGTTTTCTCTTGTGCTTTCACTTTGTGCATGTCTTTTGATGGCTATCCATATACTAGTGCGAAGCTCATACTTTTGGCACGGGAAAGGCAATTGTTGCAAATGGTTTTAATTTCTCCTACCAATTGCATTTACTTGAAAGATTGTAGAGTGTCTTCAACACACCCATTTTGTACATCTACTGTAGACATCTCTTTGAGGCAAATATCTTATGTGCATTCTTGTGATGGTGTGCTCTAATGTTCCGTTTTGGTGTAGGTGAGGAGAAAGATATTGACCTCGAGGGCACTTGCAAATGCTACATCTGACAAAAAATCACTTTCCATTATGCTTTGAGGAAGTCCAAACCCTGTTGCAAATCTCCCATCTAGGCACGGGCTGGAGCATGCTGGCAAATGTTGTAGAGTCTATCTTTACACCTGAAAATTGTATTTCCTTAAAAGTTTTTAAACTCTTTTGAACAAATCAATTTTGAGTATATCTTGCAATCGATGTATTTCATTAGATGAAACCATTGTGGTGTTTTTCATTGAGAATGCCTCCATATCCTACATGCAAGCGCACTGTCGCACATGCAAATGCAATAATTTGAAATATAACGTTATTTATGGGTACTCACAGGGAATATAGGTGAATTTAAAGGCATGTGGAGAGTGGAAGGTTGGTGGTGACCGTTTTATGGAGATTCCTTCTCTCATCGGTGTGTTTGAAAGCTTCAACAAGTTCGTGGAGATTTGAAACAGTTCTAAGACTTATAAAAATGTCTGACAAGTGCCTTATAAATGTGCCGCCGTGGTGTATATCCGGAGTTTGAATGCAATCTCCAAAGTTCATTGGAATTTTACAACAGTTTCATAAGTAATTATATGGACCGATGAAAATGAGGCCAACAAGCACGTAAGCATTAGGATCAAGCAACCCCTATCATTCCAAATTAGTCTATTCAGAAAGAGGTATGTAGGTATAATCTTTCAAATTTCAAGCAAAATGAACCTCTTATCCTTGCCAAAGTCAAGATTCCTAGTTTTAGAAATCCTTTACCCTTGCAAGAACCAAGGTTAGTGCAGACTGAATATATTATGCCCCAAAACCCACCACTGGAAGATTCCTTTCCCTTCCAAGAAGATAGTCTTGAATGTAAATAGACTCCTCGGAAAGTCAAAATCCCAAGTTTCAAAGGATCTAATTTTGCTGAGGAGCCAGTGAGCATTCGAGACCAATCCATTAACGATCAATTTCAACCCAGGACAGAACATTCCCTTGAGCAGAAATTTTCTTGGCAAGAAATTTACAAAGTTCCCCAATCTTCCATACTTAATGAATCTAACAAGAAACTCCTTGATCAAGAGGTTGTACTCCTCTGGGAGAAGGTCAGAAGGGTAGATCTATCACTTGTGGTTAAGGAGTGTCCTCAATTAGAGTAGCAAGAGATTGAACATGAAAGGGGCTCTCAAAAGGAGTTTTTGTTTGTTTCTACTGATGAGCTTCTTGGTTTCATTGAAGAGGATGAAGTTGTTTCAGTTTTCATCTCATAAGATCAACTAGTGCAGCAGAATATTGATGATTCTTTCAAGGTATCTAGCTGGTGCAGTGATCAGGAAGATATAGGTGAACCTGATTTGGAGCCTAACAATATTAATGGAGGCTGTTATGAGGCTTGTGAAAGTAGCCCTGATTCAAATGATCAAGAGCTTGAAGATGATTCATTTCAAACAAAAAATGAACTTTTTTGCTCACATTTAGGTGAGGTACCGGCACCAACCATACAAATGGAAACATTCTCTAGCATCCCGAAAGTAGAACAAGAGGAGGCTACAAATCTGGGGCAGCAGGTTGATGAGCATAACAAGTTGAAGTAGCAAGATATGGAACCAAAGGGGGGTTCTCAGAATGAAGTATTGACTATTTCATTTGAGGAGCTCCCATCTTTTGTTGAAGAGGAGACAAATGAACATGAGGAACATGGTAAAAAAGAGGCTGATATGCTTTGGTATGATGGCCCACCTTCATTTGATGAACAAAATGAAGAAGTTTTGGGACAGCTACAAGATGTTAAACAACGTGATGAGTTCCTGGTTCAAGAGCTTATCAATAGGTGTGAAGAAGAAACTTTGGTTCATGAAGATCTACGTAACGTAAAAATCAATCTTCCCATGCAAAAAGGCAAAGAAGAGTGTGATGAAGACTTGTTCTGAGATGATCTTGAGACATTTTGTTTAAAGTTGTATGATAAAACAACAAAATTTGAAGAATAGATCCATGAACAATAGGAGCAAGTGGAGGAAATCGCCATGGTTTCTATTGCATCTCAAGAATCAAGTGATTCCAATCAGCAAGATGATGAGGTAGTAGTGTATAAACATGAAGACAATAGTAAGAGGCCAAGTTTTATCCTTTCAAGAGGTTGTCCTATCAGATACTGAGCCAGTATGGAGGCTATTGAAGTTCCACAGACTATGCTTGCACCCAAGCATGAGGATGCAACCGAAAAGAAAGCTGAAGTTAGAGTTGCAGCTGGAAGTGATTAGGTTCAGCTCACTTGCCCATTCCAGGACAGCAATAGGCAAGATCAAAATCAAGGTGTAAGTGAGTTTATTTTCACCTTTCATGAAACCTTGCAACAGTATATTGAATATTTGCATGTGTTTCATTTTCTTTCAGCAATGTATAACCATGTAATGCCTCAATTCTTGATCAAAAAGGGGTGTTATTTTGGAAATCCAATCGATGGTTTTGTTTGACCAGCTATTTTTCTACTTAGGGTAGGTTAGAATAGTTTTCTAGATACAGTTTTCAATTCCCTAAGTGTTGTCCAACACAGTTAGATAGGTTGCTTTCTATATTTTTCTTTTTAGTTAGGTTTCCAAGTGTCTTTCACTGTTGTTCTGCTGAGTTACAAAAGTTAGAAATCTATTGTCCAAGTGTTTTGAAAAGTCAGAGAGTGACTCTATGCCCAATGGATAAGCTTTAGGCAATTGGTCTGATGTTTAGCAGGCAAACATATAGCAGATGTCACCAAAAATGTTACCTAAATTTCACAACATCTCATTTAGGTAGAGCTTTAATTCAAAGTCCAAAAGGTACATTTTTATCTGATCCTTATTACATTACACTCAAGTGTTTGAATGAAATAATTTAAAAAGATTTATGATTATCAAATTACTGCACTTATCCAAGTGCATGTAACATAAGAGAGATTTATACAAATTCTTTCTGAAACAAACAAATAATCTTTATTGAATGTAAAATGTACATTATCTCACACAAGCCATGAGATTAACTTTCTTATTCAATGAAATTGAAGAAACAATTTATACATGAATAAGTAAAAGTAAAAACATGTGCATATAAGGGTAGAGGCCAGTCATTGCCTGAGAATGACTGGTTTTGGTTCTAGTGTGTAGTCTTGTTGCCCAGAGTTGTCTTTGTCTTTCCAAGTCCATGTCATCTTTGTTTCCTGCATCTGGTAGATGAGTGATGTTAGAGTAATACTCTAAGCAATGAGTGGTCCCTAACTTGACATGAACAGGTCTTATGCATGCATAAACTACTCCTCAAATGCATTAAATAAGTAATGCATACGTTGGATGTCCTAGAGAACTATCAAGTCAGCAAACACATCCAAAATATGCATTTATTTTCCTAACATGTTTGTTTCATGTGTAGATATAGGTGTCATTTAACACTCATTTGATTTCAGCATGTGGGGTTAAATGGGCTCTCACGAGGGTTGAGCCTAGCATGCCTAATTGAGAAACATTAATGCTTTCAAATAGTCTTTTGAGATAAACTGGTCTGTGACAGTCAGAGGAAAACATGAAGATAGTGTAGAGTTTGTTACAAAGGTCATGCAATGGTAGTAGTCAAAATAAGAGATAGCAGTCATCAAATAACAGTGTGATAGCAGTCATGAAGGCAAGAGTTTGACTGTGATATGAGAGTTGATGGAAGACAAGCATGAAAAGAGCAGAGATAGTCTAGATGCCAAATAGAATAGTCAAGAAGAGGACACAAAGATGTTTAGACATAGACATTTTCATAATGCAGTAATTTTAGTAGAGGGCAGTCATAAAGTTCTGTAAGATGAAGGTAACAAGGACAGTTTACAAGGGATGATAAGTTTTAGTAATGTGTTTCTTTATAGATAGTTGAGGTCTGAGAACAAAGAGAGGCATCATGAAGAAATGGGTTTTGACTATAAAACATTGTCATTTCTGATCTTGGACAGTCTTATGATGATAGTCATGTTAGATGGAGCAAAAGGAACATCTACATGGTGCTATTTAGAAGCCTTTTGAGTTAGCCAAACCTCTTCAAAGTTCATGATCAATGAGACTATCATGTCAAGACAATGCAAAGAATAGTGCCAAAAGTCCTAAAAGGTTCTCAAACAATTGCAAATGGGAGAAGATAACAGTGAAGATGAATGGCTTATAACAATCATGGACAAAAGGAGAAGTCCTATAGAATGAAAGAAATATCACAAGGAATGGAATCCAACATCACAGTCCCTAGTTACTAAGTAAGTGAAACCATAGTAAGTTACAGTAAATGGAGAGCATGATAAAAGGGAAAGTTTGTGCTATCATGCTGCAGCCCCAAGAGATTGCTTCTACAGAATGAAAGAATAATTGATGATAGAAATGGTTGCATACACAGTAAAGCATGATAGTCACAACAATACAAATACCTCAACAACAGACTGTAGAAACATGAAAGCACAGTCATCTTTAAGCATGAACAACAGTGATAAAAGATGCAAACCAGTCAAGAAGATGGCCATCTTTTAGTGATGAGTCTATCAAGAGAGAACTGTCACAAAGTCATAACATAGGACAGCTGAAGTCCAGAAACAAAATGTTGATAGTAAGGAAAAAGTCATCTGGATGGCTATAGTAGTCTTTGTATCCTAGACAGTCTAGAACAGTCAAATGACAGTCATAAAAGATTAAAAAAAAAAACAATTGCACAGATCTCTGACATTATGAGTCTATCAAGAAGAAGAGAGATGAAGCACAGTCACGGCAAGAAAATCATCAGAGGAGTAAAACGTAAAGCTACAGTCAGCTCATGATGAGGTGTTACACAACTAGAAATGAAGCATGTACATTGTAAACAAAAGCCAAGAGGACCTGTATTTCTCCACGGCCTTTCAGGATGAGGAAAATCACAAATTTCCATCTTTTTCTGGAGCTTATACTTTTAGAAACAGTCATATATGCATAAAGTGAGGTCTAGTTCATAACCATAAAGAATGTAGAAATATACAGTTAGGGTTTGTTTTTCTTGTCCAAACCCTATATGTCAAAAGCCAAACTGCTATTCTTTTTCCAGGTTGAAGATTAAAACATAGTAGGGTTTTTCATCTTTTGAAACCCTAGTTCTTAATAGAAAATATGATTTTCACTTCATGGTTGTTCAAAGCACGAGTTAGGGTTTTCATAACCCTAATATTTATAAAAATGGGAATGACAGTGAAGTTTCTAATGAAAATGATAAGTCTACAGAGAATAGTAAAAATGTTATTTTTTTCAAAGAGAAGCCAACAAAACTTGCATTTCTTCACGGTCAGAACTGAAGACACAGTATACAGTATACACAAAAGCCACTGTTGCTACAGAGAGTCCTAAATTTATTTATTTTGTTCCAAAAATGATAAGTTTTGCAATATAATTCTAGAGTAATGAGTTCATTGAACTTACCTCAGCTATTGGAGCAGAAAATGGTGAAAAACACAGTGGAAATGCCTCAAAAATCACATACTGGAGCCCAACATCAAACCCTTGTTGGCGGTGAGAAGAATGCCAAGCAAGTTGTCAAAAATGCAAAAAATGCAAAATGAAGTTCAAAAGTTGTTTTTTGTGTCTTTAGGGTTTCGTAACCCTAGAAGTACGATGGGCTTTCTTTCTCTTGCATTTTATATTTTTTGAATATCATTTAAAGTTGTCGTGGTCCAACACATAGATAATGTAATGCCTAGGTGTGCCATGAGGTGGCCTTGATGCATTTTAATACTTTGTTAAGTCTTTTATGTATTTTATCCCCTTTGTTTAGGTAGCACTTCAGTGCCTTTTGACTTTTATCCCCTCTCTTGCATACTATGAAATGTAAAACAATCACCTTAAATGATGACATTATAAATCATTTAGGTGTTATTGTGAGCTGTTATTGTAAAAGAAAGAATGAGGGAGCGTGTTGAGAGTTTTTAATTGATTTTGAGGAGATATAGTTGGAATTGTGGAGATGTGGCAAACACATGCCATGGTTACAGCTATTTGTTTGTTGCCTTGAGGTAGAAGATTGACTAATTCTTGGAGACAGTTAGTGATTGAGTTGAATGTGTTAGAGAGTTTCTAGGACTATTTTATTACTCCTAGAGTCCTTTTGGACTTGTTTTCATGACTCATTATGTTTGACTAAGTCCTAATGGACTTTTTCTTGCATTTTGGGCACTTTTGGAGAGGATATGGGCCCTAGATTTTAGGCTTTTTCTGGGCATCCGACCCAAATCAGTTTGACATTCCTTCTTTTGTGGAACTACTTGGATAGTGGTGGTTATAGTCACTTTTGTGACTCTATTTTAGGTAGTTCTAATTATGCAAAATTTTGGAGACTTGTGGTTTTGATAATTCTTGCTCAGATTTTGACAGTTTGTAACTCACATTTTTGGACATGAATAGTAGAGAAGACCTTGATTATTAATGACTTTTGGAATATTGCCTTCTTCATTCATTGCTTTGTTGTTTGCATTTAAATGATTTGATCAAGCTATCTAGGAGGTACTGTTATTTCCTTATAGTTCTATGCAGGAATTTTTTTATGTAGGTCATAATTTGTGTCAAGTTTTGTGAATAGCTTGTAGTTGTGAAGTCACCTTCCTTCTAAAATTTTGAGCATCGGGACCTTGTTGTGAAATATTTATGTAAAGACATACCAGAATGAGTTGTGCAAGTTTATTTCAATTGTTTTAAGCAAGTGTTGATTATCTAGGTTTGTGTCCAAGGTCAGTTTGGTGCATCACCCATTAGATTATATATTCAGTTTATGCAAATCTTTCTTATCTTTTTCCCAAAAAAATTTATATAGGTGAAGCCCATTAGGAAGCCAGCCTTCTCCGAGAGGTTGACCTCTGCCTATAAAGTGACCCATAGCTTTAGAGGTCTTCCCATGTTTCATCAAATAGACTAATTTCTACAAATTAGTTAGGGTGCATATTTAGGTGATAACACCAGGTATGGACATTATGAATTCACTATCCTACTTTTTGGATTGATGAATGCACCGGCATCATTTATGAATCTTATGAACAGTGTGTTCAAGGATTGTTTGGACAAGTTTATCCTAGTATTCCTTGATGACATTCTAATCTATTCCAAGAATGAATAAAGAGCATTTACAACATTTGAGAATTGTTCTTCAGAGGTTGAGAGCATAAATTGTATGGCAAGCTCTCCAAATGTATTTTTTTTCAAAAGGAGGTACAATACTTGGGCCACATAATTTTAGCTAATGGGATAGCTGTGGACCTAGCTAAGATTAAGGCTATTTTGGAATGGTCGATACCAAGAAATGTTCATGAAGTCTAAAGTTTCATGGACCTTGCTAGTTATTATAGGAAGTTTGTGAAAAACTTCTCTAAAATTGCATATCCTATAACTTCCTTGCAGAGAAGAGGCAAGAGATTTGAGCGGTCAGATAAGTTCCAGGAGGCCTTTGACCTACTGAAGGAAAAATTGACTTCAGCTCCAATTTTGAAGGTACTTGACCTAGAGGGTCAATTTGTAGTATTATTGATGCCTCAAGAGAAGGCTTAGGTGGTGTACTAGTCTAGGATGGGCAGGTCATTGCATATGAATTGCACAAACTGAAAAAATATGAACAAAATTATGCCCCACATGATTTGGAACTTGCAACAGTCATTCACGCCCTTCAAATGTGGAGGCACTATTTGCTTGGGAAACCTTTTGAGCTGAAAATAGATCATCAGGGAATCAAATATCTATTCACTCAACCATATCTTAATGTTCGGAAAAGAAGATGGTTCGAATTCATCTCAAATTATGATTTCAAGATTAAATATATACAAGGAAAAGAAAATTGGGTGGTAGATGCTTTGAGTAGGAGAAGGCACATCTCCTCCATGATCTCCATACATTTTGATTTTAGGAATCAAGTGTTACAAAAATCTAATGGAGATGAGTTTTACGAGAAGGTAAAACAAGGCCTTAAAGAAGACCCCCAGAATTTGAGATATGAAGGATTCAACCTTGAACCAGATGGGTTATTAAGGTTTAAAGGAAGGATGTATGTACCTAACTTAGTAGAGTTAAGGAATATGGTATGGAAAGAGGTTCATTCTACACCATATTCGAGGCATCTTGGAGTAACAAAGTTACTTGCTGATGTGAAACCCCTATATTTCTAGAAAGAAATGAAGAGGATGCTTAAATTTTTTAGATACGTGCATTGAATACCAGAGGGTGAAGGCAGAACACCATCACCTGGCAGGGCTTTTATACCCTCATGAAATTCTTGAGTGGAAATGGCAAATTATAAGCATGGACTTTGTGCAAGGGATTCCTATGTCAAGGAACAAGCACAATGCTATCTTGGTTGTGGTGGATAGACTCACCAAAGCCACTCATTTTATACCTAGAAACTTGACGGATGGGGCACTCGTCATTACTCAAAAATTTGTTCAAGAGATTTTCAGACTGCATGGAATTCCTGAGAAGATTATCTCAGATAGGGATGCACGAATGACATCAAGGTTTTGGCAAACCTTGTTCTCTTCACTTGGAACCTAGTTGAATATAAGCTCTACTTATCATCCTAAAACGGATGGACAAACTGAGAGGGTGAACCAAGTGCTAGAGGATTTATTGAGGATGTATTGCATGGATTAGTAGTACAAGTGGGAGGATTATCTTCCTCTAGTGGAATTCACCTACAATAATTCCTATCACTAAGCTATTAAGATGGCTCCATTTGAGGCATTATATGGATAGAAGTGCTGAACCCCTATAAGCTAGGACAAGCTGGAAGATAGGGTTAGTCTTGGTCCAGAAATGCTATCAGAGATGGAAGAGCAAGTACATCTGATTAAAAGAAGGCTAGCAGAAGCCAATGATATACAAAAGAGTTATGTGGATGCAAAGCACATTGAAAGGCATTTCACAGTGGGAGAGAAAGTTCTCCTAAGCGTAAAACCTCAGAAGAGTTCCATTAAATTTAGAAATATGTCCAAACTGGCACCAAGATACATGGGTCCTTTCAAAATTCCTGAAGAAGTCAACCCAGTAGCATACAGAATTGCTCTACTGCTAGCACTTGCCATGATGCATAATGTGTTTCATGTTTCATATTTAAAAAAGTTTATTTCTGTTGATAATCAAATTCCTATGCTTGATTGGAATACTATACAGGTGAAAGGACCTAGGAGTGGTGGTGATTGATCCCATCAAGGTGCTCGAAATGTGTAAGCTACACTTACGTAACAAAGAAATAACGTAGTGCAAGGTCCAATGGGACCAATATACTGAGGAAAATGCCACCTGGGAAAATTATGATGACTTTCATGCTAGATTTCCTCATCTTTTCTAAAAAATTTGTTTATTATGCTCTTAAAACATATTTCTTTTTATGATGATTAACTTTTGAGACATTAAATTTCATCAGGGACAATGATTCTTATGGAGGGAGATATGTTACATCCCCATCCTATGATTAGCTTAATCTTAGTCTTACATAGTAATCAGGAGGATTAGTTAAGAATTTGATGATTTGATGTTTGTGGAAAATGTCAAATTAATTATTGTTTCTAATTAATGTTAGTTAGACATGAGATTTCTAGATTGAAATTTTTATTTAATTATTATGATTTATTGATCATATGATGATGCACTAATCATGATTTTATGATTGTGAGTTGGATCAGGAAAGTGATCATCTTCTGAAGATGGAAGGAGAGTATCATCTAGGAGGAAGAGATAGATGTCAGGAAGCAGGGTCAATAGCCATCTGAATGATAGAAATTTTGTCCTTTCAAACCATGTAAGTTGGTGTAAGTTACGTTTCTTCTTGGCCAGTTGAATTTCCTTTTGTGTCATCTATTGATTCAGTCATTTCGACAATGTTGCATCAACTCGACCCAACGATGTTCTTGGAATGTTAGTATAAGTTGAGAGTTAGTCTTTCTTTTTGTCAGAGTATTTTCTTATCACTCTAAATATTTTCAAACTGAGATTACGAATCCATTTTTCTTTGGTCTTTTATGTTTGGGGTTCTTAGTAAAGAAGGGAGAGCGGTGCTCGATCCCTAAATTGCAAGTTGACCAAGTCTCCATGAAGGAGGTGATGTCAGAAAGCGACATCTTGGTTAATACTAGTATTTGCCTACATCTATAAGATGCATGAAAATAATATTGTGCTATGAATATATTTTTTTGATATTGAATTTTGTGCTATATTATTATGTTTATTATCTTACTTTAATTGATATCACCCACGACAATGGTGTGATATTTTTTTTATCTTTGAAACCAAAGGGAGCTTTGTGTTTACCAAAGTTTGGTAGAAAAGCATGTTGGATGACAAGACCCTATGAATCGAGGAGTTGGCCGAGTGGGGAAAGACCACCCATCCTGTCATGACGAAGGGTGGTGGTTTCCATCAACCTCGACATGCAAAAAGAATAGATAATAAGTCTTTAGTTATCTTTTGAGAGAAGGGGGATCATTATTCTATTTTTGGGGTGGCAGAGCTCTCTTTCTATGCTTAGGAGGAGACACAAAAGAAGAGAGAATAGTCTTTTGAATTGGAAAGGATTGCATTGGACAGACTTCATTTTAGGTAGAATGAGAGTCTGTAAGCATGTTGCTTTTCTTTGTTTACATACTGGTATTGTAATTACCAACTGTGTCAAGCTTCCATAGTATGGTTACTATATTAAGCTTCATGCTTTTATTGATATTGCAGTGGCTCGAGACTGAATGGCCAAGCCTATTTAAATATTAAAGTATTCTTTGAGTCAGCTTAAGGTCATTATTGACGAGTGTTAAATTCATTTTATTCTTTATTGTATAAGTGGGTCGAGTCCGCTACGGCTGAGTCATGATTCTTTATTATCTTTATTGTATCAGTGGCCTAAGGCTGCTAAGGCCAAGTTATGATTCTTTATAATCTTTATTGTATCAGTGGCTCGGGGCTGCTAAGGCCAAGCTATGAATCTTTATTATCTTTATTGCGACTGTGGCTCTAGGCCATTGTAGCCGAGTCTAATTTCACTATATTTCTTACTATATCTATAGCTCGAGTCTAGTATGGACGAGCACATATCCTCTGTATCATTACATGCTAACTATTGATGTGGCTTGAGTAATATTAGTGCCAAGACTTGTATATGAGATGAGCCGAATGTGCTCATGGCATGAAAGTGCAGAGCATTGCATTAAGTACCTACTCATTGTTCGGCATGTGTATGGCCATTGCAGTCACCATGAAATGTAGTAAAGGTCGATATGACCTTAGTCATTCAGCATGCTTATAGCACTCAAACAAAATCTTGTATTATTTTTCATGGAACCTGACTGTGGCTAAAAGGGGTTATTTAAATAACTATGACTATACTTGTTTACCCTTGACTAAGGAGGCGGTGTGATCATTAAAGATCATAGTGTTATCATATGGTAGCTTGCATGTTTGCTAAATTATTAGTATGGAAATTGTTCTATTGTTGATAACTAAGACCTATATGGTTATGATTACAAGTTTTAAACCCTTTATTTTACTTATGAGTAAACTAACGGGGATAGTGTTTATCACCAAAAGCTCATAAAGGTAATTAGAGCTATCAACCATTATGAAACCACTCTATTTCGTTAAGGCAAGGTATGCCTAGAGTATCAAGAATATGATTTTGACCCATAAGATAATTTAAATTGATATGGTAAACCATAGAAGACCCAAGGTGGTAAATATGGTCAATTTTTGGTATGATCTGAAGGTGGAACAAGGTGACGAGGAGTCACAAGTTCCCCGTTATAAAAGTAGTGACTCATTTAATCGTAACCAACTTATGATGGGATTCGAGTGTCTAGGTATGGATGATGAATTGAATTGATCCCACTTATACTAGACCTAGAGAGAAAGGTCTAACTGAACTTACTATAGGACATGACAACTTATAAGTTGAGTCACGGTGGTGGACATATGATGGCGTTCATTGTGTAACGTATATGTATGTAAATCTTTGGCCAAAGTAATGCATCTGTCTCTTCATGCATTGTTGGTCCACAGTGTTCCAGATGGCTTAGTGTCTCTAGTAGTGTCATACATAGTTAGAGTAGATCTATAGTTGTCTGACCGTGAGACATTAGGAAGGACACAACACTAGATAATCAAATGGCTAACCTAATGGTTCCTAATATCTAACCTTTCTGTGAAGGGTAGGGCCACTTCCAGTTAGGAAATTGAGTGGGGGACCACAGACCTCCATGGTTGGTGGAAAAACCCCTGGATGATGCTCTCCTTCCCAAGCAGGAGACAAGCTGAGGCTTATGGAGATAGATGTCATTTTGTTCCAGATACAGTATTTTACATTTTATGACTTGTTGGTCAATTGTAATCTATAATTTCATATTTGATGCCTTGAGCATAACCTTGTACATACATAGTGAGAGTATTCCACTAATGATATGTAATTGGATATTGTAATTGTAAGTTTTGTTATATTTTGTTTAGAATAACATGCTTAATTGATGAAATGATAGTGAATCATTGTTGTTTAATTTGAAATGGATAATCATATGGTTAAACTCTAGTTTGGTAATCATATTGATAATTAAATCTCTTGATTATGATGCATGTTTATGTTGAATCTTGAGCATTATGGAAAGTATTGTTACAACAGTGAGGCATGTATATGCCTGAACTTCAACAGATGGCAGCCCAACTCGAAGGTATACCTGAGTTGGAGTCTTTCCAATTTGCTCTACAAGATGAAGTGTCTTCTCTTGTAGATTAGCAGTGCATTCAGGCACAATTATCCTTGCCATGTGAGTTGGAGGTGTTCTTCTTTTCCCTCAATTTGCATCAAGAGGTCAGCAAGTATGACAGTGTGGAAGTTGATGATGAATGCTTCTTTCCATCTATCTCTTTTGGTACTGACCTAGTTCTATATTTGTCACCCCTTGCTGCTAGGAACAAACATGATGTTATATGGAATAGGTTGAACACCTATTATTTGTGGCTGACCTATAGCAATGTTTTCAATGGTGAAGTTTGTCTTCATGTCATGTATAGTGATTACAGGTTGGTGCATGTAGATTAAAAACTTTAGTTTTCCAACTAGATGAAAAGTATAGATGTTAGAAATGAAAACAAC
Source organism: Cunninghamia lanceolata (assembly GCA_027924645.1). NCBI lineage: Eukaryota > Viridiplantae > Streptophyta > Pinopsida > Cupressales > Cupressaceae > Cunninghamia > Cunninghamia lanceolata. The sequence continues at coordinate 620,663 of BSBN01000743.1, forward strand.
ACTACTTTAATGGAAATCAGACTCAAGATAAATTTCAGCAATCTTAAGTGTGCATTAACAATGGAGATTGTAACAAAACATAAAACCTACTATAGAAAAGATGTCAAACATGAAGAACTCAACACAATGACACAGTGTTTACATGGAGAAAACCCTTGTGGGTAAAAAACTCCACCAGGAAAGAGGCAAAAGTTTGTATTAATCTCAACAAGATTGTACAATACATCAACTACACAACTGGTGCAGGGCACCAGGAGCACCTTGATTCCAAGATCATTTTGATTGCATTTTTTTTTGAAAGGTTGTGGTTTTTGTTTAATGTGATCTGTAATAAGGCTGTACCCATGGATGTAAGGTCCTCTTGTGTGGTCAAGATGATTGGGGTAATCATATAAACCTCAATCATGCTTAGTCCACTTGGATCCTTGTTGTACCAATCAGCCCTAGAAGGTCTAAGGATTGGTTTTTGAGTTTTTTTTATTGTTTTTGTGTTTTGTCATGTTTTAGGGAGTATGTTGGTCATTTGAGATCCATTACACAAGTTAAACCAATCAGTTTCTTTGTGTTAAGGCCAAAAATGCCATAGTGTCAAGTGTTGTCAATGGTGTCAATGACACATTGACCGGTTGCAACTTCATTTTGGTTATTAAAACTATTTGTAGAACTTGTATACTAACTTGGATAGGTTGATATGGAGGACATCTTGCTCTAGTACGGAGGAGAAAGTTTTTGTATGAAATTTGGGCACAAAAATCAAGAAAACTGACTGTTTTCCCCTATTTTTCATGATGTGTATGGCTTGTATGGATTTTCCAAGTGAGAAAATGTACTTTTTCTGAAACTAGACTAAGCCAGGGTTCGAATGCAACTAGTTTGAGACTCTGAAGTGGTCGTAGTGAAAAGTTATTGCATTTTTAATCCGGACTGGTCTAGAAACCTTGTTTTCTAGGGCTGTCCCACAAATTTGGCCCTAGAATGCATTCCCACTAATGAAATTTCATGCCACTCGGTGAAATGAGGCTAGGGGTGTATACTACTTGATTCCAAAAGCTTTTTGTTGGGAAATGCAGTCTTCTATTTTTAAGGTGATGCCCTAGGTCAAATATCTCTATGTATTTGACTGAAATTATGCAATTTGCTGATGTAAATGACAAAAGTCTAATAGAGTGAGCAAATGAATGGTGGATTTGTGTTGCTTAGGGATGGTAGAGTCATTCCAAGTTCCTGCCCTTGACTTATGTACCCAATTTTGAGCACTTGCTTTGTAACCTAGCCTAAATTGATCAATTAGGCCTAGAAGACCAAATGAGTGTTCTGGATTGCTGGAGTAGAGTTGGAATAGGAGACTTGGGAGTTTGATAGGGTTCCATAGAGGGTATCTAAAACCATCATTTGTTTGCCTAGTCATTTGGGATTTTGTCAAGTTGTGTGAAGAAAACCTAGTTTGGAGGGCTAGTAGCCTTACTAGTCAAGGTATAGGTTGGAGAGTTTTGGGAAGTTGGTGATAAAACCAAGTGTTGGTAAGGTGTTTTCAGACTTGTAGACATAGCCTTGAGAGTTGGACAAGAGCCTAAGTAACAAATCCTTCATTCACCCTTGAATGTGCCTTTGATTATGTTGGATTGAAGAAGTGAAGTGGGTGAGTGGGCTAAGGAGAACAAACTTACTTTATGTTGTTGCTTCCCTTGTGCCACTCTGCATCAGGTGGTATCAGAGCCATCAAAGAGATGGGAGATCGAGAAGAAGAGGAAGAAATTCCTTCAAAGGTGACAAATGCTGAATTGGCATACATAGTGAGAGAACAAGCAGCCAAGAACAAAAGGATGGAGGCTGAGATAGAAAAGTTGAAGAAAGACAAAGACAAGAAGAAGAAGCCAAAGGTCATCTTGGATTCAGATGAAGAGGATCAAGATGAAGAAGAAGAAGTGCCAATGGAAGAGCCACAAGGAGGCATGTCAGAGAGACAACTCCTAGATGCACTTGGAAAGTTGAGTAGGAAGGACACCAAGGCAGACTTACCTATGTTTCCTGGTAAGATGAATCTAGAGGAGTGCCTTGATTGGATTGAGGCAATGGAGAACTATTTTGAATGTGAAGAAGTGGCAGAAAATTAGAAAGTGAGGATTGCCAAATCAAGAATGAAAGGGCCAGCCTTGAGTTGGTGGAATTTTATTCAAAATGAAAGGATAGAAGATGATAGGAATCCTATCTCTACATGGAGGAAGATGGTACTTGAGATCAAGAAGCAATTTGTCCTTGAAGATTATGAGGTCAACTTGAACAAGAAGTTGCACAACTTGAGACAGAAGGACATGGACATGAGCACCTACATAGAGGAGTTCCACAAGGTGACATTGAAAGCCAAGATGCTTGAGAATGAAAAATAGAAGCTTGCAAGGTATCTCAATGGCCTTAAGTTCTCCATTCAAGATGAATTAACTCTCTTTAACCCGGAGACAGTCCATAAGTGCTTCCAAATGGCACTGAGGATTGAGGATAAGCAGAGGCGAAAAGATGATTCTTGTAGCAGCAGCAGAGGTAGAGGAAATCAGAACTTTAGGGGCAGAGGCAGATTTCAAAACAGAGATAATTTCTCTAGACTCCAAGGTGGCGGATCACAAGAAGGCAGCCAAGGGCAGGCTGATAAAAATAGTGCAAATCAGGGTCAGTTTAGAGGGAGAGGTAATGGCAGAGGTAGAAGTGGGGGTAGAGGTCCCAATGTGTTTACTGGAAGGTGTTTCTCTTGCAATCAAATTGGACATCTATCCTTTAGGTGCCCAGAGAAGATGGGAAACACTGCTGCAAATCAGAAAGAAAGAAGAGTACAACTCCTTCAAGAAGAGGATTGTCAAAGCACCACAAGTTACCAAATAGCCTCTTCCAAGTCTGCAGCACCTGAGAGTGGAAAATGCATCATGTTTAATAGATCACTCATCATGCCAGCCACCAAGGAGCAGCCCCAAAGAAACAACTTGTTCAGAACTACTTGCAAGGTGAAAGGAAAAGTTTGCAAGGCAATAGTAGATTCAGGTTCTTCTGAAATTTGGCTTCTAATGAAATGGTGACTAAGTTAGGGTTGGAAAGAATGCCTCATCCTAACCCCTATAGAGTCTTTTGGCTAACCAAGGAACAACAAATTGTGGTGAAAGAGCAATGTTGGGTTGAATTCAAGATAGGTGAATATCATGATAAGGTTCTTTGTGAGATAGTGGATATGGATGCATGCCACCTTCTTCTTGGAAGGCCTTGGCAACATGACACAAGTGACCAACATGATGGTAAGCAAAATGTGATTCATTTGTCCAAGAATGGTGAAAAGTTTACAATGACTCCTTTGATTGATGATTGCAAAGAGAAGGTTATTTCTAGTTCAATTATGTTGGTAGGTGAAAAAGAGAAAGTGCCATGTTTTGCAGTAGTCCTCAAGCCCAAGGATGTGAATCCCAAGAAGGCCAAAGTGCAGCAACCTCTTAGGAGGATTGGACCAAAGGAAGTGGAAGAACTGTTGGAAAGGTTTCATGATGTGATAGCTGATGAGAGTAAGGATACTCTTCCACCAAAGAGGGAGATTAGTCATTGCATTGATCTCATCCCTGGATCCACCCTACCAAACCAAGCAGCATAGAAGTTGACTCCAGAGCAAAATACTGAAGTGGCAAGACAAATCCAAGACTTGTTGGATAGAGGACTTATCAGGAGGAGTATTAGTCCATGTTCAATACCTGCAGTACTTGCACCCAAGAAGGAAGGAACATGGAGACTATGCACTGATTCCAGGGCCATCAACAAGATTACTATCAGGTATAGATTTCCAATGCCTAGAATAGAAGATTTAATGGATTGCTTGGGTAGGGCTAAGTATTTTACCAAGATGGATCTAAAAAGTGGTTACCACCAAATCAGGATAAGGGAGGGGGATGAGTGGAAAATCGCCTTCAAAACCAATGAAGGACTATTTGAATGGGTTGTCATGCCTTTTGGCTTATCAAATGCACCAAGCACCTTCATGAGATTGATGAATGAAGTGCTAAAACCTTTCCTTAACAAGTTTATTGTTGTGTATCTGGATGATATATTAGTTTTTAGTGACAGCATGGAAGACCACATAAGGCATATCCATCAAGTGCTCAGAAGGCTTCAAGAGGAGAAGTTGAGTATCAATCTTGACAAATGTGTCTTCCTACAAGAAGATTTAATATTCTTGGGGTTTGTCATCTCCAAGGGCAGCCTAAAAATGGATCCAAGCAAAGTGGAAGCCATTCTTAATTGGCCAACACCTACAACAGCCTCGGAGGTAAGGAGTTTCCATGGTTTGTGTAGCTTTTATAGAAAGTTCATTAGAGGGTTTAGTGGCATTTGTGCTCCACTTGTTGACACCATAAAAGGGGGCAAGAAATGTGTATTTGTGAGGACAAATGAGGCCACTCAAGCCTTTGAACTATTAAAGAAAAAATTTTTAGAAAAACCAATCCTAGTGCTACCTAATTTTGACAAGGTCTTTGTGGTAGAGTGTGATGCAAGTAAGAGGGTTGTTGGGGGAGTCCTAAGTCAAGATGGGAGGCCTGTAGCCTTCTTTAGTGAGAAGTTAAATGAAGCAAAACAAAACTACTCCACCTATGATCTAGAGTTATATGCCATGGTTCAGTCATTGAGGAAATGGAGACACTACTTATTGCCAAAGGAATTTATAGTTTTTACTGATAACCATGCATTGAGCTTCTTGAACAGGCAGCAGAAGTTAAACCACAGACATGTCAAGTAGATGGAGTACATCCAAGCATACACCTTCTCCATAAAACACAAGAAAGGAGTGGCCAATAAGGTAGCCGATGCCTTAAGTAGGAGGAATCTTGTTGTGTAGACCATACAGTTGGAAAGTATAGGTATTGATGCCATCAAAGATCAGTATGCAGTAGATGAAGACTTCAAAGAATCATACCTCTCTTGCAAGGCCATGACAGGAAGGTATAATACTGATTTTTCTGATTTTTTGTTGCAAGATGAATATCTTTTCAAAGGTAGCATGTTGTGTATCCCAAGAGGGTCTGTTAGAGAGAATATAATCAAGGAAAAGCACTATGGCAGCATGTCAGGTCACTTTGGTATTGATAAGACCCTAGAATTGGTTAGGAGATACTATTTTTGGCCAAAATTGCCAACCGATGTAAGGAAGTTTGTTGAAACTTGTCAAATTTGCCAAAGAGCAAAGGGGAATACATCAAATGCAAGTTTATACACTCCTCTACCTATTCCTTCAAAGCCTTGGGATTCCATCAACATGGACTTTGTACTTGGTTTGCCCAGGACCAAGAATGGGCATGATAGCATCTTTGTGGTTGTAGATAGGTTCTCAAAAATGGCTCACTTCATCCCTTGTAAAACCACACATGATGCCTCACACATAGCAGGTCTTTTCTTCAAAGAAATAGTTAGGTTACATGGTTTACCTTTGTCAATCATCTCAGACAGAGACCCCAAGTTCATATGACACTTCTAGAGGACACTGTGGAAGAGACTAGGTACAAACTTGTCATTATCATCTGCCTATCACCCTCAGTCTGATGGACAAATAGAGGTGATTAATAGGTCACTTGGCAACCTCCTAAGATGCCTAACAAAGGAGTAGGGTGCTAGTTTGGATTCCATTTTGGCTCAGGCAAAGTTCTCATACAATGACACTGTCAATAGAAGCACCAGCCTGTCTCCTTTCCAAATTGTTTATGGCACTCACCCAAGGGGTATTTTGGAACTTAGGGAGGTTAAAGGATTGGAAAACAACAGTGCCTTGGCTGAAGACTTCGTTCAAGTCAAGAAAGATGTCCATGAACAAGTACAATAGAAATTGCTGTCCACTTCTCAGAAGTACAAACAGTTTGCTGGCAGGAAAAGAAGGGATTTGCAGTTCAAAGAAGGGGATTTGGTAATGGTCCATCTAAAGAAGGAGAGGCTCCCTACAGGTAAACATACCAAGCTGCTCATGAAGAAGATTGGGCCTTGTGAAGTGCTCAAGAAATGTGGAGAAAATGCCTACAAAATTAGACTTCCGGATGGCATTGCTTTGTCTCCTATTTTTAATGTTTCAGACCTTTATCCCTATAAAGGAATTGATCCTTAGACTGCTGTTGAAGAAGATCAAACTAATTAGACACTCCAAGAACTCATTCCTTCATCTCCAAATCAGATTGAGTGCATTTTGGATAAGCGGATTGCAAAACAAACCAGGAGGCACACCTATCATGAATACTTGGTGAAGTGGCTAAACAAACCTCAGGAGGATGCCACTTGGATGAGTAGAGTAGACATTGAGAAGGTAGGTTTCACATTTGATAACATTCCTAACTCAAGAGACTTGAGTTCTGTTTGATAGTGGGTGTATGGTGCAAGGCACCTAGGAGCACCTTGATTCCAAGATCATTTTGATTGCATTTTTTTTTGAAAGGTTGTGGTTTTTGTTTAATGTGATCTATAATAAGGCTGTAGCCATGGATGTAAGGTCCTCTTGTGTGGTCAAGATGATTGGGGTAATCATATAAACCTTAATCATGCTTAGTCCACTTGGATCCTTGTTGTACCAATCAGCCCTAGAAGGTCTAAGGATTGGTTTTTGAGTTTTTTTGATTATTTTTGTGTTTTGTCATGTTTTAGGGAGTATGTTGGTCATTTGAGATCCATTACACAAGTTAAACCAATCAGTTTCTTTGTGTTAAGGCCAAAAATGCCATAGTGTCAAGTGTTGTCAATGGTGTCAATGACACATTGACCAGTTGCAACTTCATTTTGGTTATTAAAACTATTTGTAGAACTTGTATATCAACTTGGATAGGTTGATATGGAGGACATCTTGCTCTAGTACAGAGGAGAAAGTTTTTGTATGGAATTTGGAAAAATCAAGAATACTGACTGTTTTCCCCTATTTTTCTTGCTGTGTATAGCCTGTATGGATTTATCAAGTGAGTAAATGTACTTTTTCTGAAACTAGACTGAGTCAAGGTTTGAATGCAACTAGTTTGAGGTTCTGAAGTGGTCATAGTGAAAAGTTATTGCATTTTTAATCTAGACTAGTCTAGAAACCCTGTTTTCTAGGGCTGTCCCACAAATTTGGCCCTAGAATGCATTCCCACTGATGAAATTTCATGCCACTTAGTGAAATGTAGGCTAGGGGTGTATACTACTTGATTCCAAAAGCTTTTTGTTGGGAAATGTAGTCTTCTATTTTTAAGGTGATGCCCTAGGTCAAATATCTCTATGTATTTGATTGAAATTATGCAATTTGGTGATGTAAATGAAAAAAGTATGATAGAGTGAGCAAATGAATGGTGGATTTGTGTTGTTTGGGGATGGTAGAGTCATTCCAAGTTCCTACCCCTGACCTATGCACCCAATTTTGAGCACTTGCTTTGTAACCTAGCCTAAATTGATTAATTAGGCCTAGAAGACCAAATGAGTGTTCTGGATTGCTGGAGTAGAGTTGGAACAGGAGACTTGGGAGTTTGATAGGGTTCCATAGAGGGTATCTAAAACCATCATTTGTTTGCCTAGTTATTTGGGATTTTGTCAAGTTGTGTGAAGAAAACCTAGTTTGGAGGGCTAGTAGCCTTACTAGTCAAGGTATAGGTTGGAGAGTTTTGGGAAGTTGGTGATCAAACCAAGTGTTGGTAAGGTGTTTTTAGACCTGCATGAAGGTGTAGACATAGCCTTGAGAGTTGGACAAGAGCCTAAGTAACAAATCCTTCATTTACCCTTGAATGTGCCTTTGATTGTGTTGGAATGAAGAAGTGAAGTGGGTGAGTGGGCTAAGGAGAACAAACTTACTTTGTGTTGTTGCTTCCCTTGTGCCACTCTGCATCAACAACTCTCTCCACAAGTCTTCAATCCGACAACATTTTGGCAGCACCTAAGTACCTAAAGTCTGTATTGTAGCAACAAATACATGGAAAAATACTTATAAAAATGTTATCCTCTCCATTCTAGGCATTCACCTTCTCTCTCCTAAGATTCTCCAACCTATAAACATTAATTACCATCTTACAAGCATCTTACACTTGTCCAAAAATAGCCATGCAAAGGTTGGGTGCCCAAGACTAAATCTGGCCTCTTACATCATCTTATGACATGTCATAATCGTCATAGATTCCACAAAAGAGTATATTTTCAAGATAGGAACCTTGGGCTAAATATAGCAAATATACGACTAACATATCTATCATATGCATCATAGAATCTCATAATCTTATGAAAACTTGCAACTATCATAGATTCACTTACCAAAGATTATGACAGTTGTCATACATGCCAAAAATAGTAGATTCCTCAAGGGAGCACGCCTATCATTTACTTTGAGTTTTTACATTTGCCAACAATAAAAGTCACTTTGTAATTACCTCTAGTTACTCTGAAATTAGCCTTTTTACAAGGTTAATGGCACCTTATCCCAACATTCTCCCACTTGACATTATACATTGTAAATCAACCCATGGCCTCTCTGCACCATATGAACTTCTATGTGCTCACATGCTTGGTCAATGAATCTGCAACATTCTCCTGATTGTCTATATTCTTCAACTCAATCTCTCCATTTGCAACCAACTCTCAAACAAAGTGATATTGAACATAAAAATGCTTAGTCCAAGCATGATACATGTGATTCTTAGCCAAACATATAGCACTCTGGCTCTCACAACCAATTTGAATGATCCTGCAATCAAAACCAATACATGTACACAGTCTCCTCAACCAAACTACCTCCTTAGAGACATGAGTAGCAGCCATATACTCTACTTCTGTGGTGGACAAAGCAACTATGGGCTACCTCTTACTCATCCAACTCATTGGACCTCCAAACAAAGTAAACACATAGCCACTAGTGGACCTTCGACTATCCAAGTCACCTGCCCAATCTACATCAACAAAACCCTATAAGTCCAAAGATTTGTCATCACTATCAGTACTAGAATAAACTAAAAAATAATCAGGAGTACCTACAAGATATTAGTTCTAATGCTATCTACTAGGGTTAGACATAAATCTGCTCAAAACTCCCACTGCTTGGGCAATATCTGGTCTAGTGCAAACCATTGCATACATCAAACTCCCTACAACACTAGCATATGGCACATTAGACATATCCTCAAGATCATCCTCAGTCTTTGGACACATATCTAATGAAAGCTTAGTACCAATGGGTAAAGGAACTCTAACTGGGTTACAGTCTTGCAAACTAAACCTCTGCAAAATAGCATTCACATAGTTTTTGACAACCAAAGCTTTGTGTTAACTTTGTCCCTCCTAATCTCTATTCCCAAAATATACCATGCAGCACCAAGATCCTTCATCTCAAATGCACCTAAAAGTTGGGCTTTAAGCTCATTGATCATACCCTTAGTATTGTTGAAAAACAACATGACATCAACATACAAAGAAATAACCAGTATAGAATCACCAACACAATAAATGTAAACACAGTGATCCTCCTCGCTTCTAACAAAACCCAATTTCAAAATAAATGAGTCAAACTTTGGATACCACATTCTGGGGGGCTATTTCAGACCATAAAGAGACCTCTTTAACCTGCAAACCCAATGTTCTTTTCCTTTTACCTCAAAACCTGTAGGTTGTTGCATATAAATTTCTTCTTCAAGATCTCCATGCAAGAACACAGTCTTAACATCCATTTGCTCAATCTCCCAATCATAAGTTGTGTCAATGGATAAGAGAAATCTAATAGAAGTCAATTTAGCAACAAGAGAGAATATCTCACCAAAATCAACTCCCTCTCTCTGGGAGTAGCCCTTGGCTACCAGTCTAGCCTTGTACTTCTCCAATGACCCATCTGCTCCAAAATTCTTCTTGAAGACCCACTTACAACTTATGGCCTTTCTTCATTTGGGAAAACAAACAAGATCCCAGGTGTTACAAGAGTCTAAAGCCATCATCTTCTCCTACATTGCTAACTGCCAACACTCACTATCATCTGCAGAAATAGCTTCCCTGTAGGATCTAGGTTCATCGTTAGTACTTAATAAAGCATATACACAATGGAAATCTAGTGGGCTATACCTGTCAACTAGATTACATTATCTCGTGGATCTCCTCAAGGGTGGAGTAAGAGACTCTACCCATTCTTCTGCATGATCATCTACACCAACTTCTTCAGTCACAACAAATTCATCTTCATTAGAACTACTCAAATCTTCTTCTTCTTCTTCTTCTTCTTCTTCACCCCCCAATCCATCATTCTATTCTTCCTGAGGTGCATCTTGTCGATCTAAATCAAAGTGCACCTTCTTTACCTTTTCTTCTTTTTCTTTTGGCTACTTAGGTTCAGAAATAGCTCTAAGTTCCCTGAAAATAACATCTCTAGAAAGGATAATCTTGTGGGTTAGTGGATTCCAAAGCTTATAACCTTTCACATTATCACCATATCCAATTAATGTACACTTTTCATATTTTGGATCCAACTTAGATTGCTTTTCCTTAGGCACATGAACAAAAGCCTCATAGCCAAAAACCCTTAAATGTGAATTAGAAGGTTTCTTACATGTCCACACTTCATAAGGTGGTGAATCAAGAGCCTTACAAGGAGATCTATTTATCAAATAGCAAGCAGTAAACATAGCCTCTGCCCAAAAGCATTTTTTAACTATGCATCACTAAGTGTTGCAAGTATGTCATTGATGTCAACATACTCTTGTTGCATTGATGATAAGGATTGGATGAGCTGTGTGCTAAGGATATTGAGAAAATTAGTCCTAATCAGGAACAGAGAAGAACAATGAAGACAGTGAGGCAAAGATCCTAGCTAAGATGAAGATCAGAGGATGCACTTAAAAGGGTTTGTATATATGTGTCTTAAGATGATTCAACAAAGATCTCATTGGTTTGCAGGAAGATCTGAATAAGTTATGACCACTTAAGTAAAACTGGTTCTGGCAGATGTTTAGAGGTGACAGAGTGATACAGATTGGTCCAGTGAGATCCAAAAATGAAATATCTTGTTCTACAGATTTGGTGGAGTGTTTATGAAGTCAATGTGAAGTGACAACTCAATTGGTTCATGATCTGGAGATCCGTAAGCATCTATTCCAATATGACAATGATAACAGACTGTGTTCTTGATGTTCCAGATGAATAAGAGAATGATTTTAGTAAGGAGTAGTGTGGATGTTCTTGGTGATTTAGGCAAGCTTGTGGAGGTCTTTGGATTGTGTTCAGTTTGTGTTGGTGGTCCACATTGAAGATTGAACTCGTAATTGAAGATTTACTTCCGGATGATGATGTTCTTCCTGTTAGATCTAGGGCACACAACTGAGAGGGGGGGTGAATCAGTTGTATAAAAACTTGCTTCTACTTCAAACACTTGATTCTTCTTTGTTAGTTAATAGCATATCAATTAACCATTCATGAAAGCATAAAGCATTAACACCGGAGCAGATAAACATCAACACATTAGACACCAAGATTTTGACGTGGAAAACCCAGTTAAGGGAAAAACCACGGGGTGATTAACCCAAGGATTATTCTCTGTTAGAAGAATAAGGAAAAATGGATGGCACATGCCAATTAGGGCTCACTGCCTAAGCACACTGCTCACAAGGAGGCACACTGCCTACAAGAGACACACTGTCTACAAGATGATAAGTTTTACAAACTTGAACTAGAGATTGACATCTTTACCATGTCTAGATCAGTTCCATTAAGCCTGAGATACTTCTACTCTGCCCTTCGCTCTTTCGCTATATCACACTCATCCGCTCCATGACACACTTCAAAATGAATTCACAAACCTTTATTTATACAAGGCATTGACTTAGGAACAATCATCTAAGTCGGCAATCATCCACAAGAACATTCGCAAGATGAATAACTTATCCGGTCGGCCAGCCTGAACAAGAACATCTTCATCCGAAAGTATATCTCCAATTCTGAGCTCTAACACTGATGCGGATTGACAACACAACCTCAACATGATCCAAGAACCTTCACAGGCTTGCCTGTATGACCAGGTACATCTGCACTTCCTCTACTTACCAGAATTCTTCTCTTCTTCATCTGGAACTTCAAGAACACAATCTACCGCCACTGTCATAATACAAAAGGTTCTTCTGGACCTCCAAACAATGCACAAATCAAGATGACACATCACAAGGACATCCCAAACACTCCTTCCAATCCGTAGAATAGGACAATGCACTTTCGGATCTCACCGGACCTTTTTGTAACACTCTCACTCTGGAGCATCTCCTGGAACTGGTTCTACTTGATCGATCATAACTTCTTCAGATCTTCATGTGGACCTCTAAAATCTTATACAGAACATCTGAAGACTCATATCTACAAACCCTTTAATCCACATCCTCTGATCCTCAACCTATTGAGTACTTTTGCCTTCTCCTCATCACTATTCTTCATTGTTCCTGATTGAGACTAATTTTCTCAATATCCTCAGCACACAGCTCATACAATCCTTCTTGTCAATGCAATATGAGTATGTTGACATCAATGACAACACTGGTTAACCTCATACTTGCAACAATCTCCACCTTTGTCATTGATGGCAACATATGAAGTGAAAAACCATCAAGACAAGAACTTCTCTTTTCTGTCACAGCTCCCCCTATCAGCAACAACTCTTCACATGTCTTTTCTTCCTTTATTGCTCCCCCTTTGATCATTAACCACTTGTTTTTCACATGTCTTCTCTCCCCCTTTGACATCAATGGAAAAGGGCTCATACTTGCAATTCTTACACATCAAAATCATACCAGCTGCTCCCCCTTAGTAGCAGCTCCCCATCATCAATCTGGATCACAAGATATGACTATGATATCCACCAGACTGATGCACATCAGTGCATCCTAGTTCATCACCGGAGGGGCCATGACCCCTAACTTCTCCCTGAGATACTCAAAAGAGTCCTTGGGAAGAGGTTTAGTAAAAATATCTACAAGTTGATCCTTGGAGGGCACATACTCCAATCTGACTTCACCCTTGTTCACTTGTTCTCTCAAAAAGTAAAATTTGATAGATATATGCTTGGTCTTAGAATGCAATACCGGATTCTTAGAAATATTTATTGCACTTGAATTATCATAGTAAATTGTGATAGGCTCCTCATATTCTACTTGAATATCTCTTAGCATTTGCTTCATCCACAAAAGTTGAGTGCAACTACCTGCTGCTGCAATGTATTCTGCTTCTATTGTAGATAGTGATATTGCTTCTTGTTTCTTGCTTAGCCAAGACACCAACCTTTTTCCCAAAAAGAATGCTCCTCCACTTGTACTCTTCCTATCATCCACATCTCCTACCCAATCTGTATCTGTATATGCATGAAGAGAAAAGTCATGATCTCTGGGATACCATAGGCCATACTCAACTATTCCTTTCAAGTACCTAAAAATTCTTTTGATTGCCATGACATGAGATTCTCTGAGATCAGCCTGGAATCTCGCCACAAGACCAACAGCCTACTTTATATCTGGTCTAGTCTGAGTGAGATACACTAATCCACCAATCATTGATCTATACTTTGTCTGATTTGTCTTAGAAGAGTCATCATCTTTGCTCAACTTACATCCAGTAGCCATAGGAGTGTTCATTGGCTTTGAATCTTCCATTCCAAATTTCTTCAATAGTTCTTTCACATACTTGGTCTGAGAGATAAAGATTCCTTTCTCTGTCTAAGTAATTTGCAGACCCAAGAAGAAATTTATTTCACTGAGCATTGACATTTCAAACTCACTTTTCATTTGGTTTACAAAGGTTTTACACATACTATCTTTTCCTCCAAAGATGATATCATCAACAAATACTTCAACAATCAAGATGTTTTCATGATCAATTTTGAAATATAGGTTACTATCAACAGTACCTTTGTTGAAACTAATCTTCAAAAGATGTTTGTCCAACCTCTCATACCATGCTCTTGGGGCTTGCTTTAGACCATACAGTGCCTTCTTTAGTTTGCAGACCATATCACCATGCTCAGATAACTGAAATCCATCCGGTTGTTCAATGTACACCTCTTCTTCTAGATCACCATTTAGGAAAGCAGATTTGACATCCATCTGATACACTTTGAAATCTTTGAAGGCAACAAATGCAAGAAATAGTCTGACTGCTTCAATTCTTGCCACCGGAGCAAAGGTTTCCTCAAAATCAATCCCTTCTATTTGAGAATAGCCTTTGCAAACTAATCTAGCCTTATTTCTGATTACTTCACCAACTTCATTTAGTTTGTTCTGGAAGACCCATTTGGTTCCAATCACATTCTTGTTTCTAGGTCTGCAAACAAGATCCCAAGTGTGATTTTTCTCAATTTGCATTAATTCTTCTTCCATTGCTTTTGTCCAATTTTCATCATTGCATGCTTCATTTATTGTCTTAGGTTCAATCTTTGAAATCAGACAACATTCATCTAAATTTTGAGCAACATTCCTTCTTGTTTGTACCCCTTTGCTTTTGTCACCTATGAACTGATCTTCAGAGTGATTTAGAGTTACATACCTTGGAACTTTGGGAGTTTCTTGCACTACTGTTTCTTGATCAAGCTCATCCAGACAAACTTCTTCTTCTTGATTTACCAGATCAGTCTGAATCTGACCTTCAGGAGAGGATTGAGTTCCTTGAATTAGAACATCATTCTAATCACCTTCATCATACTCATAAAACCTTAAGGGCTTTTCAATTCCTTCATCAACCTTCACATTTGCACTTTCTATCATCTTTCTCAGTCTCTTATTGTAACACCGGTATGCTTTGCTTTGAGTGGAGTATCCCAAGAAAATTTCTTCATCACTTCTAGCATCAAACTTTCCTAAATCTTCATCACTTTTACTGTAACACTTGCTACCAAATACTCTAAAATATCTCACAGTAGGAGTGACGCCAAACCAAAGTTCATAAGGAGTCTTATCGGTATTGCTTCTGATTTGAACTCGGTTGAGAGTGTAGAATGCAGTGCTGACAGCTTCTCTCCAAAACATCTTAGGAACATTTGCTTCCATCATCATTGTCTTGGAAGCTTCCTGGATGGTCTGGTTCTTTCTCTCAACTACTCCATTCTGCTGTGGAGTCCTAGGAGCAGACAACTATCTCTTTATACCATGCTTCTCACAAAAGTCTATGAATTCGCCGGATGTGAATTCACCACCTCTATCAGACCTTAGACACTTTAGTTTCAATCCAGTTTGATTCTCTACCATAGCCTTGAAGATTTTGAACTTCTCAAAAGCTTCTGATTTCTCTTTCAGAAAGGTAACCCACATCATCTGGGAATTGTCATCAATCAATAACATGAAATATCTATCACCTTGCATACTCTTGATTCTTGTCAGACCACATAGATCAGTATGAACTAATTCCAATAATCTGGTAGAGGACTGATCCTTGCTTTTGATTGAGACTCTGCTCTATTTACCTAGTTGACATTCTTTGCACAAGCTATTTGTAGGTTTTATCAACTTTGGAAGATCTCTTACAGCCTGAGTATTACTTATC
This sequence comes from Cunninghamia lanceolata, assembly GCA_027924645.1. NCBI lineage: Eukaryota > Viridiplantae > Streptophyta > Pinopsida > Cupressales > Cupressaceae > Cunninghamia > Cunninghamia lanceolata. Next base: position 636,161 of record BSBN01000743.1, read on the forward strand.
TTGATGATGTTATCAAAATTTACATGACACATCCTTCTATGCCATAACCAACTCTAATCAACTTGAACAAATAGACAACTTTTATTAGAACCAACTAGATGAAAGATATTACCTTTTGTTTGAGTACCAGATGCAATCTCAGTTCTGGAGCTTTCAAAGATCTTGCATCTTCCATTTTTGAACCGGAGATCATAACCTTTGTCTACCAGCTGCCCAACACTGAGAAGATTGTGCTTCAATCGTTCAACATATAATACATTACCAGTTTTGCTCTTTCCATCAAAGGAGATAGTTCCCCTACCTCTGATTCTACCAGCAGAATTGCACCAAACTTTACCATTCCTCCTTCATACCTTTCCAAATCTAAGAACTTGTTCTTGTCACCTGTCATATGGTGAGAGCATCTACTGTCAATAACCCAATCATCCTTTTCTTCAACTTGGGCAGCCAAAGCTCTTTCTACAACCTTATGATTGATAGATTCAGAGGATATTGGTTCTTCTTCCTTAGTGGCAATAAACACCCATTCATTGTTGGATTTGTCTCCCATCTCTGATTCATCATCTGTTACTCCTTCATTATCAGCTTCTTCATGAACGTAATAACAACTCTTTTGGAACCTTTGTCTGTTAGAGTTTGACCTTGTAGATCTTTCCGGACATCTTGAGGCAAAGTGACCAATCTTATTGCAGTTGAAGCATTTAAAAGGTAATTTTCCTTCATACTTACCAGATCCTCTTGGCAGTCTTTTTGCAATGAGGGCTTCAAGTTGAGCTGTTTCTACTTCTTCCTCTTCCATGACTTTCCTTGCTTGATCATACCATGATAGCTTCCTTGAAGAGTTTTCTCCTGGATCAAATCTTTGTTTGCCTTTCACATAGGCACTAGCTTTGAATGCAGATTCAGTCTTGGGGGGATCATCTCCAAACTTAGTCATTTCAAATGCAGCTAGTTTGCTAGCCAATTGCTCTCTTATGACAGTTGTATGGGCTCTGAATTCATCAATGGCAGCAACCTTGATTTTGTAGGCAGCAGGAAGGGATCTAAGAATTTTGCAAACAATCTCATTTTCATCCAGAACTCCACCAGCATTCCTAATTCCACATACCAGCTCATTTACTCTTGGCATAAAGGTAGTGATATTTTCATCATCTCTCATCTTCAATCTTTCAAATTTTCCTTTGAGACTTTGCAACCTTGCACTCTTAACAAACTCATCTCCTTCATGTAGAAGTTCTAGTTTAATCCAAATCTCAATGGCAATTGGTAGGTCAATGACATTTGAGAGCTCTGAGTCAGTTAATGCACTTAGAAGAGCTTCTTTTGTTCGCAGATTGTTTTAAACGTCTATGATTTCATTAAGAGTTGTCGAACCGCCCTGTGGAGGTACATATGCCTTTGTAACCATCGATAAGTATGCTCTTCCCATACACTCCAAGTGACATTTCATGCGACCTTTCTAGAGAGAGAAGTTGGTTCCATCAAACTTCGGACTATCCTTCTTGTATGATGACATCCTGGATCTCCTCAAGCGGTTAAGCACCTTTTAGAGGAACTTGGCTCTGATACCAATTGTTAGATCTAGGGCACACAACTGAGAGGGGGGGGTGAATCAGTTGTATAAAAACTTGCTTCTACTTCAAACACTTGATTCTTCTTTGTTAGTTAATAGCATATCAATTAACAATTCATGAAAGCATAAAGCATTAACACCAGAGCAGATAAATATCAACACATTAGACACCAAGATTTTGATGTGGAAAACCCAGTTAAGGGAAAAACCACAGGGTGATTAACCCAAGGATTATTCTCTATTAGAAGAATAAGAAAAAATGGATGGCATATGCCAATTAGGGCTCACTACCCGAGCACACTGCTCACAAGGAGGCACACTGCCTACAAGAGACACACTATCTACAAGATGATAAGTTTTACAAACTTGAACTAGAGATTGACATCTTTACCATGTTTGGATCAGTTCCATTAAGCCCAAGATACTTCTGCTCTGCCCTTTGCTCTTTCGCTATATCACACTCATCCGCTCCATGACACACTTCAAAATGAATTCACAAACCTTTATTTATACAAGGCATTGACTTAGGAACAATCATCTAAATCAGCAATCATCCACAAGAACATTCGCAAGATGAATAACTTATCCGGTTGGCTAGCCTAAACAAGAACATCTTCATTCAGAAGTATATCTCCAATTCTGGGCTCTAACACTGATGCGGACCGATAACACAACCTCAACATGATCCAAGAACCTTCATAGGCTTGCCTGTATGACCAGGTACATCCGCACTTCCTCTACTTACCAGAATTCTTCTCTTCTTCATCCAAAACTTCAAGAACACAGTCTGTCGCCACTGTCAGAATACAAAAGGTTCCTCTGGACCTCCAAACAATGCACAAATCAAGATGACACATCACAAGGACATCCTAAACACTCCTTCCAATCTGTAGAATAGGACAATGCACTTCCGGATCTCACCGGACCTTTTTGTAACACTTTGTCACTCTGGAGCATCTCCCGAAACCGATTCTACTTGATCAATTGTAACTTCTTCAAATCTTCATGCGGACCTCTGAAATCTTGAATGGAACATCTCAAGACTCATATCTACAAACCCTTTAATCTGCATCCTTTGATCCTCAACCTATTGAGTACTTTTGCCTTCTCCTCATCACTGTTCTTCACTGTTCCTGATTGAGACTAATTTTCTCAATATCCTCAGCACACAGCTCATCCAATCCTTCTTGTCAATGCAATATGAGTATGTTGACATCAGTGACAACACTGGTTAACCTCATACTTGCAACACTTCCTAAGTTTGGCCGACCGGATGAGTTACACATCCTGCGGATGATCTTAGAGATGTTCTATGGAGAATGGCATGTTCCTAAAGGAATATTGAAGTCTTAGATCTATGTGGCCGATAGTGTGTTGATCCGCATGAAGTCTTTTTGTAACTAGTCATGTTGCTTTTATGTATTTGCTCTGTAATGTATGCCAACTTGGATGATTATCCCTAAGTCAATGTCTTGTATAAATAAAGAGTTGTAAAGTCATTTCAAAGCGATTCTTGTGGTGATGAGAGTGAGGTAGAAAGGAGGAAAGTGAAAGGCAGAGTAGAAGTATTGATCTTAAATGGAACTGACTCAAGCATGGTGAAGATGCTATTCTTCAGTTCAAGTATATAATACTTATTATTCTGTAGACAGTGTGTCTCTTGTAGGTAGTGGGCCTCTTGTGAGCAGTGTGCTCGGGCAGTGAGCCCTAATTGGCATGTGGCATTTTGTTCTTTCTATTCTTCTAATAGAGAATACAATCTTGGGCTAGTCACCCTGTGGTTTTTCCCTTAATCAGGTTTTCCACATCAAAAATCTTGGTGTCATATGTGTTAATGTGTTTCTGCTCTTGAATTGTTGCATTACATTTTCATGATTGATTTATTATTATGCTGTTGAATTAAGAAAAGAATTTAAGTGATTAATTGGAAGAAAGTTTTGGACAACTAATTCACCCCCCTCTCAGTTGTCTGTCCTTAATCTAACAATTGGTATCAGAGCTAAGTTCCTCAAAAAGAGCTTAACCGCTTGAGGAGATCCAGAATGTCATCCTACAAGAAGGATAGTCTGAGGTTTGATGGAACAAATTTCACTCTTTGAAAAAGTCGCATGGAATGTCACTTGCAATGTATGGGAATGCAGTATTAGATCATGGCTTCAAAGAAGTATACTCCTCCACAGAATGGTCTGAAATCCGTAGATGAAAACAGAGATGCTAAAAATAATCTATAGACTAAAGAAGCTCTTCTAAGTGCCTTGTCTGATTCAGAGCTGACAAATGTTGTTAACCTAAAAACTGCTTTTGAGATTTAGGAAAAACTGGAACTTCTGCATGAAGGAGACAAGTATGTTAAATGTGCCAAGCAACAAAATTTGAAAGGAAAATTTGAAAATCTGAAGATGAGAGAAGATGAAAATATCACTACATTTATGCCAAGAGTAAATGAGCTTGTTTGTGGTATTAGATGTGCTGGTGGAGTCTTGGATGAAGATGAGATTGTTGGTAAAGTTCTCAGGTCCCTTCCTGATTCTTACAAGTACAAGGTTTCTGCTATTGAAGAATTTAGATCTATTTTAGGTATCACAAGAGATCAATTGGTTTATAAACTGACTACATTTGAATTAATTGAGTTTGGAGATGCCCCCCCAAGACTGAAACTGCATTCAAAGCTAGTGCCTTTGTTAAAGGAAAACAAAAGTTTGATCCGAGAGAGAACTCTTCAAAGAAACTATCATAGTATGAGAAAGCAAGAAAAGACCTAGAAGAAGATGAAGTAGAAGTTGTTCAACTTGAAGCCCTTATTGCAAAAATACTGCCAAGAGGATCTGGTAAGTATAAAGGGAAATTACCTTTTAAGTGTTTTAACTGCAATAAGATTGGTCATTTTGCCTCAAGGTGTCCAGAAAGATTTTCAAGGTCAAATCCTAATAGCTCAAGGTTCCAAAAGAAATGTTACTATGTTCATGAAGATGATGATGAAGAAGGTGTAACAGACGATGAATCAGAAACAGGAAACAAATTTGAAAGTGACTGGGTGTTTATTGCCATCAAGGAAGAAGATCCAATACCCTCTGAATTTGTTAATCATAGAATTGTAGAAAGAGCTCTGGCTACCCAAGTTGAAGAAAAGGATGATTGGGTCATTGATAGTGGATGCTCTCACCATATGACAGGTGACAAAAATAAATTCATAGATTTGGAAAGGTATGAAGGAGGAGTGGTAAAATTTGGTGATAATTCTGCTGGCAGAATCAATGGTAGAGGAACTATTTCTTTTGATGGAAAGAACAAAACTAGTAATGTACTGTATGTTGAAGGCCTGAAGTACAATCTTCTCAGTGTTGGACAGTTGGTGGACAAAGGCTATGATCTCAAATTCAAAAATGGAAAATGCAGGATCTTTGAAAGTTCTAGAATAGAGATTGCATCCGGTACTCAAACTAAAGGTAATATCTTCCACTTGGTTGGTACTGGTAAAAGTTGCTTATTTTTTCAAATTGATCAGAGTTGGTTGTGGCATAGGAGAATGTGTCATGTGAATTTTGATAATATCATCAAGATAAGCAACACTCAAGTTGTAAGAGATCTTCCAAGATTGGTGAAACCTACAAATAGTTTGTGTAAAGAATGTCAGTTAGGTAAACAAAGCAAAATCTCATTCAAAAGTAAGGAACAATCCTCTACCGGATTATTGGACTTAGTTCATACTGATCTATGTGATCCGGCAAGAATTAGAAGTGTGCAAGGTGATAGATACTTCATGTTATTAATTGATGACCATTCTCGGATGATGTGGGTGACTTTTCTGAAAAAGAAATCAAAAGCTCTTGAGAAATTCAAAATATTCAAGGCTATGGTAGAGAATGAAACCAGATTAAAATTAAAATGTCTGAGGTCTGATAGAGGTGGAGAATTCACATCCAGTGAGTTCATAGAATTCTATGAGAAACATGGAATAAAAAGATTGTTGTCTGCTCCTAGGACTCCACAGCAGAATGGAGTAGTGGAGAGAAAGAACCGGACCATCCAGGAAGCATCTAGAACCATGATGATGGAAGTGAATGTTCCTCAGATCTATTGGAGAGAAGCTGTAAGCACTGTAGTCTATACTCTCAATCAAGTACAAATTAGAAGTAATACAGGTAAGACTCCTTATGAACTTTGGTTTGGCATCACTCCCACTATGAGGTATTTCAGAGTCTTAGGTAGCAAATGTTACATTAAAAGAGATGAAGATCTAGGAAAATTTGATGCTAGAAGTGATGAAGGAATATTCTTGGGTTATTCAACTCAAAGTAAAGCATATCGGTGTTATAACAAAAGATTAAGGAAGATTGTAGAAAGTACAAATGTGAAGGTTGATGAAGGTATTGAAAAACCATCAAAGTTTTATGAATATGATGAAGATGATCAAAATGATGTTTTTGTTCAAGAAGTCCAAGCTCCCTCTGAAATTTAGATTCAGACTGATTTGGTAAATCAGGAAGAAGAGATAAGTTTGAATGACCCTGTTCAAGAATTAGAAGTGCAAGAAACTCCTAAAGTTCCTAGGTATGTAAGACTGAATCACTCTGAAGATCAGATCATAGGTGATAAAAGCAAAGGTGTTCAAATGAGAAGAAGGATTGCTCAAGAGTATTGTCTGATTTCAAAAATTAAACCTAAGACAGTGAATGAAGCTTGCAATGATGAAAACTGGACTAAAGCAATGGAGGAAGAGCTAATGCAAATTGAGAAAAATCACACTTGGGATCTTGTTCCCAGACCTAAGAACAAGAATGTGATTGGAACCAAATGGGTGTTCTAGAATAAACTAAATGAAGATGGTGAAGTGGTTAGAAACAAAGCTAGATTGGTCTGCAAGGGTTACTCCCAAGTAGAAGGAGTTGATTTTGAAGAAATTTTTGCTCCGGTGGCAAGAATTGAAGCAGTCAAACTATTTCTTGCTTTTGGTGCTTTCAAGGATTTCAAGGTATATCAGATGGATGTCAAGTCTGCCTTCCTAAATGGTGACTTGGAAGAAGAAGTTTACATTGAGCAATGGACTTTAATTGTCTGATCATGGTGATATGGTCTGCAAGTTGAAGAAAGCACTTTATGGACTCAAGCAAGCCCCAAGAGCCTGGTATGAAAGATTGGATAAGCATCTTTTGAAGATTGGTTTCAACAAAGGTACTGCTGACAGTAATTTGTACTTCAAAGTTGATCATGAAAATATCTTGATTGTTGAAGTTTTTGTTAATGATATCATTTTTGGAGGAAAAGATAGTATGTGCAAAACCTTTGCAAATCAAATGAAAAGTGAATTTGAGATGTCCATGTTTGGGGAAATGAATTTCTTCTTGGGTCTGCAAATCACTCAAACAAAGAAAGGAATCTTCATTTCTCAAACCAAATATGTGAAAGAATTATTGAAGAAATTTGGGATGGAAGACTCAAAACCAATGAATACTCCCATGGCAACCAGATGTAAATTGAACAAAGATGATGACTCTCCTAAGGCTGACCAGAAAAAGTACAGGTCAATGATTGGAGGACTATTGTATCTCACTCAAACTAGACTTGACATTATAATGTTGTTGGTCTTGTTGCTAGATTCCAAGCTGATCCTAGAGAATCTCATGTTTTGGCAATCAAAAGAATTTTTAGACATCTAAAAAGGACAGCTAAGTATGGGTTGTGGTATCCTACAGATCATAATTTCTCTCTTCATGCATATACTAATGCGGATTGGGCAGGAGATGTGGATGACCGGAAGAGTACCAGTGGTGGAGCATTCTTTTTGGGAAGAGATTGGTTTCTTGGCTAAGCAAGAAACAAGAGGCAATATCTCTGTCCACTACAGAAGCAAAATATATTGCAGCAGCAAGTAGTTGTACTCAAGTATTGTGGATGAAGCAAATGCTAAGAGACATCAGAGTGGAGTATGAGGAACCTATCACAATCTTTTGTGATAATTCAAGTGCAATAAACATATCAAAGAACCCGGTATTGCATTCAAAGACTAAACACATATCCATCAAGTTTCACTTTTTGAGAGAGCAAGTGAACAAGAATGAAGTCAGATTGGAGTTTGTGCCTTCCAAGGATCATATTGTAGACATTTTTACTAAACCTCTACCTAAGGACTCTTTTGAGTGTCTCAGGGAGAAGTTAGGGGTTATTACCCCTCCGATTCTGAATTAAGGTGCACTATTGTGCATCAATCCGGTGGATCTCACAGTCATATCTTGTGGTCTGGATTGATGTTTAGGAAGCTGCTATTCAGGGGGAGTAGCTGATATGCTTCTGAAGTAATGCAAGTATGTGCCCTTTGCCATTAATGTCAAAGGGGGAGAGAAGACATGTGAAAAATAAGTGGTTGCTGATCAAAGGGGGAGCAGTAAAGGAAGAGAAGACATGTGATTGGTTGTTGTTGATAGGGGGAGTTGTGACAGTATGGAGAAGTTCTTGTCTTGATGGTTAAAATAGTTTTTCAGATCATATGTTGCCATCAATGACAAAGGAGGAGATTGTTACAAGTATGGGCCTAACCAGTGTTGTCATTGATGTCAACATACTCTTGTTGCATTGATGATAAGGATTGGATGAGCTGTGTGATGAGGATATTGAAAAAATTAGTCCTAATTAGGAACAGAGAAGAACAGTGAAGACAGTGAGGCAAAGATCCCAGGTAAGATGAAGATCAGAGGATGCACTTAAAAGGGTTTGTATATATGTGTCTTAAGATGATCCTGCAAAGATCTCAGAGGTCCACATGAAGATCTGAATAAGTTATGACCACTTAAGTAAAACTGGTTCTGGCAGATGTTCAGAGGTGACAGAGTGATATAGATAGGTCCGGTGAGATCCAAAAATGAAATATCCTATTCTGTAGATTTGGTGGAGTGTTTAGGAAGTCAATGTGATGTGACAACTCAATTGGTTCGTGGTCTAGAGATCCGCAAGAATCTATTCCAATATGACAGTGATAACAGACTGTGTTCTTGAGGTTCTAGATGAAGGAGAGAATGATTTCAGTAAGCAGAAGTAGTGTGGATGTTCTTGGTGATTCAGGCAAGCTTATGGAGGTCTTTGGATTGTGTCTAGTTCATGTTGGTGATCTGCATTGAAGATTGAGCTCGTAGTTAAAGATTTACTTCTGGATGATGATGTTCTTCCTAAGTCTGGCTAATCGGATGAGTTACACATCCTGTGGATGATCTTGGAGATGTTCTATGGAGAATGGCATGTTCCTAAAGGAATATTGAAGTCTCAGATCTATGTGTCTGACAGTGTGTTGATCCACGTGAAGTCTCTTTGTAACTAGTCATGTTGCTTTTATGTATTTGCTCTGTAATGTATGCCAACTTGGATGATTATCCCTAAGTCGATGTCTTGTATAAATAAAGAGTTGTAAAGTCATTTCAAAGTGGTTCTTGTGGTGATGAGAGTGAGATAGAAATGAGGAAAGCGAAAGGCAGAGCAGAAGTATTGAGCTTAAATGGAACTAACTCAAGCATGGTGAAGATGCTATTCTTCAGTTCAAGTATGTAATACTTATTATTTTGCAGTCAGTGTGTCTCTTGTAGGTAGTGGGCCTCTTGTGATTAGTGTCCTCAGGCAGTGAACCCTAATTGGCATGTGCCATTTTGTTCTTTCTATTCTTCTAACAGAGAATACAATCTTGGGTTAGTCACCCTGTGGTTTTTCCCTTAACCAGGTTTTCCATGTCAAAAATCTTGGTGTCATATGTGTTAATGTGTTTCTTCTCTTGAATTGTTGCATTACATTTCCATGATTGATTTATTATTATGTTGTTGAATTAAGAAAAGAATTTAAGTGATTAATTAGAAGAAAGTTTTGGATAACTGATTCACCTCCCCTCTCAGTTGTCTGTCCTTAATCTAACACTAAGCATACTTCTGGCTCTTTCCATAATTGTTTGGTTCATCCTTTCTGCAACATCATTTTGTTATGGTGTATACAGAGTTGTCTTTTGTCTAATTATACCTACATGCTTGCAAAACTCATCAAATTCCTTAGAGCAATATTCCCCTCCACTGTCAGATCTTAATATTTTTATCTTTAAACCTGATTGGTTCTCTACTAAGACTTTGAATTCCTTAAACTTTGTGAAAACTTTAGATTTATGTTTCATAAAATAAATCCATGTAAATCTAGATACATCATCAATGAAGGTGACAAAAGAATGAGATTTTCTGATAGATTCATTATCCACAGGCCTAAACACATCCGAATGAATAATTTCTAACTTCTCTTTTGCTCTATCGCTTCCTGAAGGAAATGAATTTCTATTTTATTTAGGGTAAATGCAAGGAGATGGGGGACCAAAAAGTTGCCACCATCTCCAAAATTAAAGCAAAATGCGAGCGCGTTATAACGTGCTCGCATTTTACTTTACATAAAAGGAAAAAAAATGCTTTTCTACTCATTCTCCCGTGACTATTTCTCCTCATAGAAGTAAAGAAGAAAGGAAAAGCGCAGTTGTGTTGAAGAAAAAGCTGGTTAACCAAGTGCAATAGAGAAAACAACAAATTCACAATGCCACCTCACTGCGAAAGACATCGTCGTGCAAATTTGGAGGCTCCAACATAGGAAGAAGGTAGGGTTTGACTGATTTTGTTAGTTTGAGAACAATTTTTGAGTTTTGCAATGTTTGATTTGTTTTTATATTGCATTTACAGTTATTGGAGAAAGAGAAAACCTAAATCCAACTTAGCAGGGTGAAAACAACCCCTAAAACCCTCCAAATCCTCAAAACCCACCTTCACCTCCTTTTCATGAAAGGGATAATCAAGAATACTACCTAGGGATAATAGAAGAAAACAAGAAACATCTTGAAACTATTATTCAAACCCTAAACAATCCAAGTGGAACCATAGAACGTAGGAGGGCACTTGCAAAATCACTATAGGAGATTGTTTCCCACATGGATTTGGTGACAAAAAAATCACCGAATTCCAAGACTATAGGGAGAGGAGTCCGCAATATTATGCTGAAAAGTTGTCATATGAACAAGTCAAGAATGAGAAAATTACAAAATCTCAATTATGTGCACACTTTATTAATCCCAAAACCGGCCAAAGATTAGAAAAAAGTTGCAAACAGTTTCCTATACATTGGTGTATGAATGAAGAAATATCCTAAAACTTTTGGGATAGATGGTACATGGTCTTCAATGAACATCCATGTAGCAATGATGAGGTACCATAATATTTCTTGAGGAAACTCTATTGCGAGTTCGTCCTCAACAAGATTCTGAATTATTTTGACATTCGTGAGTTCCAGGGTAGATGTGGTGGCTCTGCCCAAGATAGACCCAGGGCTTAGTGAGATGAAGACCATGTGCCTATACCCCGAGCGATGCCAGAACGTAGGTCACTCCCTTTGGCTTTGAAAGAGAGTGTTGAGCTGGAGACTTTACATTCATTGACTACTCTCACCCAAACTCTATCACAAAATGCCGATGATTTTACTAAGGCTGATGAGGGTGAGAGTAGTAGGTGTCATGTGTCCCCACATTTGTGCAGTACATGTGGGAACCTATGTGATTATGGGACACGGGAAGCACAACAAGACTCTGCGACACAGGGGCAACATGTTGTGACATAGGGGCAACATGCTACGACATAGGGGCAAGACATATTGGATGATCTTGTTCTCAGTAACAATCTCTTATAGCATGCATTTGGTATTGACTCTCAAGTAATTTTTTACAAGTTTCATCTTGATTTAGTATATTGTTATTTGAAATTTGTAATTAATTTTATATGATTATCTATATTATAAGTTAAAAATAATGTATGTAATTATTTGCACAATGAAATTCCAGGGTTAGAGTCTTCATCCTGCCTCTGTTAGCCATCCATTGGTGGGTTATGAGAGGAGGTCAAGTCAGTAGGTATGTAATTTATCACTTAATCATAATTATTGTAGATATGTCAATGGTAATATTATTTTGTGACAATTTGATGATTTTAACAGTCACTAGCACCTCCACGATTTCCTTGGTCCCCTGGACGCTAAACGACCACTTTTACAGAGATAAATTTAACCATTTCTAATCATTATGCATTTTTAAAATAATATTATGTATTTATTTTGTTTGAATAATCTTGAAGTTGATTTTCAGATGTTGAATATAGTGGAGACTCCTCCTGATCTTCGTGAGTCAGCGCAGATAGGCATTGCTATAGCCATGATGTCTGCAAATCCTTTGACTGAGGTATGAGCCAATAACATGAAAATATCATAATTTTGTATTTCTTATTTTATCTCATGTCATTTGATGTACATAAATGATATTTATGTTTAGTCAATTTTGCTTCTTGATGCTTCTCACAGGAGGTCACAACTCCAGTCCATCCAACTACAGATGAAGAGAGAGACAAGATGATGGAGAGTGATCATCGGTTGGCAATAAGTGATCAATTACATATGTGATGTTATATATTTCATACATTTTCTATACTAATGTGCATATTGTTTATTTGTATTAATAGGTGCAGCTGGATAAACTTTATTCAAAGAGTTCTACTCAATGGCAGAGAGAAGATGTGTCACTGATTGGCTCTCCATCTTCATAGTCAAAGAAGGGCTGCCGATTATTTCCTAAAAGTCCATAGGAAACTAGTTTTTGGGACATTTTTTGTATGCCTAGATGGCTTTGTATACATACTTTTGTATGTTAATTTGATGTATATTTGCCTGTATGGATTTGTTTGGACATGCCAATATGTCTTTTTATATAAACTAGATGTTATGTTCATAACATTATGTATATGACAGTTTATATTAAATATTTATTATGATAATCAATTATTGTTACAGAAATTTGGTTTTACAAGTACCAATTGCATTTACTTGAAAGTTAATAAATTGTTTTCAAATAATCCATTTTGTGCATATCTTGCAATCATTGAATTCTGTGGGACTGTGCATTTCTTTGAGGCATCATTTCAAATAGTTCACGTGCCTTGTCTATGCTTCCATACTTTCCATACATGTCTACAAGGGTAACTTTGCAAATACAATACATGTGACAAAATTCCTATATCATTTATGCTTTGATGGTTGTCCACACCATGTTCTCTAGATCGCCTTATAGCATAGGCAAGGAGGAAGTTGGTTAAGGTTGTGCAATTTGGTTTTAGATGTGCCAAAATTTGCATAAATGGTTGAAATTTATTTTTGTGCATTTTCTTGAGAGTTTTTAAAGCCTTATGAAAAATCTATTTTGTGAATATCTTGTAATCATTGCATTCCATGAGACAACATTTCTTTGAGGCATCGTATCAAATAGTTCATGTTTTTTGTATATGCTTCCACACAAGTTGCATACAGTCTTGTAGGGTACTTACAACTACGACATTTGACAAAATTCCTATATCCTTTATGCTTTGATGGATGTCTATACCATGCTCCAAACATACCATTTCTAAGGTTTTCAAATTTGGCTTTACAATTATCAATTGTATTTTCTTGGAACTTTCTAAAGGCTTATTAGAAAATTCATTTTGTTCATATCTTGCAATCATTGTATTCCATGAGGAGACATTTCTTTGAGGCATCATGCCAAACAGTTCACGTGCCTTGTCTATGCTTCCACACTTTGCATACATGTCTCTAAGGGCAGTTACAACTACAACATCTAACAAAATTCCCATATGTTTTATCCTTTTGATGGATGTCCATTTTGGCATAGGCAAGGAGGATACTGGCTAAGGTTGTGGAATTTTGTTTTACACCCGCCAATCGCATTTGCTTGAAAGTTTCTAATGCCTTATCAAAAAATCCATTTTGTTCATATCTTACAATCATTGCATTCAATGAGGTGACATTTCTTTGGGGCATCATGCCAAACAGTTCATGTACCTTGTCTATGCTTCCACACTTTACATACATGTCTACAAGGGCAGCTGCAATTACAACATGCAACAAATTTCCTATATCCTTTATGTTTTGATGGATGTCGATAAGTTGTTCCAAACATTCTATATTGGTGTACAGATAGGGAGGATGTTGGCAAAGGTTGTAGAATTTGGCTTTACACGTGCCAACTGCATTTACTTGAAATTTTCTAAAGTCTTTTCAACAAATCCATTTCGTGCATATCTTGCAATCATTGCATTCCATGAGACAACATTTCTTTGAGGCATCATGTCAAACAGTTCATGTTCATCAAGTATATGCTTCCACACTTTACATACATGTCTTGCAGGGTACTTACAACTACAACATTTGAAAATTTCCTATATGCTTTATGCTTTGATGGATGTCTATACTATGTTCCAAAGATACCATTTCGAAGGTTTTGGAATTTGGCTTTACACCCACCAATTTGGTGTAGGGGCACCAAATTTTTTTTTTTTTTGCAAGTTTGGTCAAATGAGGTCAAATGATAGGTTTTTTTTGGGTGTTTTTAGTTTATTTGGTCTAATAAGGTCATAATAGACCATGTGCAAGGTCAATAGAGTCATTTTGAGTGAAAAGTGATGCTTTCAAGTAGGATTTTGATGAAAGGGCATTGTTAAAGTGTGGATGATGTTTTATTTAGCATGTGCAAACTTGTAGTGAAGTGTTTGAGTGGGTCTAAACTGGATTTGGGTAGAGGAGTGATGAGAACCAATAAATCCTCTCTATACAAGCACTAGATTGGCCTAGCATGAGGGTTTATTAATTGGATGACTCTATGATCCTTTTGTCTGACAAAATTTGTGGATTTGGTCTATTTGAAACCTACCTAGAACTTTGGAGTTGGGTTTTGAGTTTGAGAGAGACATTGATTGGGGGTTGCTTTGTAAAACAAGGCTAATTGCCCTTAAAATAGCGTAACAGTCAATTTTAGGAGGTGAAAGTCTGAAACAATGCTAGGCACAAATGGGATATGTTGAAGAGAACCAAAAAGGGTATCTAAAATACTAAACCATTTGTGGGTTTGATCAGTTTTCTGGAAGTTATGCCCAAAAGTCACTGTTTGGAGGGCTATTGGGCTTAAAGGGCTGATTGTGAAGGCACTTAATCAAAATTTCAAAGTATAAGTTCTTGATGACCATGTATGGTCTTATCATGGCACATTCATCATTTCAAAGGTGTTCCATGTGATAGTTTGCAGGGGTTGAGGTTTCGAAACAAATTTTGGGTTTGTAGTCCTTGAAGAGTTCATGTCAAGTTGAAGAAGAGTTTGATATCATAGCTCATTGTTGTGAAATATGGTATCAACGGTTTTTTTTGGATATTTTTAGTTTATTTGGTCTAATAAGGTCATAATAGACCATGTGCAAGGTCAATAGAGTCATTTTGAGTTCATTTTACAAAAGTTGTCAACATGTAAAATTGAAAAATGTAAGTTTAAGGAAGTTAAACGGTTAAATCCTTTCAAAAGTCCATTGGACAGTTGGTAGGTAGTTGAAACATGATGAAATTTTCTTGAAAGTTTCCAAAGCCTTATCAAAAAATCTATTTTGTTCATATCTTGCAATCATTGCATTCAATGAGGCGACACTTCTTTGGGGCATCATGCTAAACAGTTCACGTGCCTTGTCTATGCTTCCTTGCATACATGTCTACAAGGGCAGCTGCAATTACAAAAATCCTTATAAATGATGATAATGAGCCTCATCATGATTATTCTATTGCTTTACATCCAAATGCACAAATATCATGCACCTCCCCTTGTGGTGAAACACTAGCTTGATTTATACCCATTTTCTCAACCAAATTTGCAAATTGTTCTTCATGTTCATGGCTGTTGTAGGTTTGAAAAAACTCATTTTTATGATGCCCAAGTTGTCCTAGACATGCATAAGGTTCATAACTTTTGAAAAATCAATCTATAGTTCATTTTCTTGACCCATGGAAAAAGTTATAACCGCTGTCCCAAAGTCTAGAGGAAGACATGTGATGACAACAATCATGACTTGAATGAAGCCCTTTGCGAGTAGTTTCAAATTTGGCATGGATTTTACCTTCTTGGACCATGGTAGATGTTGTGATGACTATTTTTAAGCTTCAAACCCCCCATGATGACAATCCCCCATATAGTCAATCAAGGTAACCACCATCATGTAGTAACAAAGGACAATTAGGAAATTTTGAAATATTGTTGTGTCATGCATACAAATTATCATGAATAGGTGCATAAGGAATGTCCTAGCCTAAGACACTAAAGAGGACTATTAAAATGATGAAAGACCATGTTGAGACAGTCATGATGTCAAGGCATGAATAGCTGAAACAAGGTGGAAACATGATGAATTTGGAGTCTCTTTGACTAAACTAACTGATATACCTACACATGCATGGATACAATGGTCAATGATGATAGAAAAATATGTTAAAACAAAAAATAGATGATCACATGGATCTTTTTCCTGATTTCTTAGCCTTATATGTTACTACTACACCATTTTTAAGGTCCTTGTTGGCTAGATTAGTAAGAGGAAGCCATGGAAAGGCCTTGAAAATATTTGAATGATGCAAGAAATAGAAGCTATGATGTAGAATAATGGATGTACAAATCTCTCCCAACTCAAGATCAGCCTTGTTACAAGATCATATTATTGTTTTATGCATGAGGAAGGATAAAATGGGTGTAGCCATTAAGATCCCTAAGACAGAAAAATTGCCAAACTTTGACAAAGGTTTTCTTAGAATTTGTTGCAGCTGGGAACATTCTGTTTGGACTTGTAGGTGCACATGGGGTCCATCCACAATAACCTCTCTCAGTTTCATTCAAATCTAGTCCATTTGACCGTGCCAAAATCAAATACATTCTTACAAAATGCTTCAGTTTCATGCAGTGGAAAGGTGCTAGGAGTGACATTTTTCATTCCATAGCTCGTGGGGCCAAACAGACTTTGCCAATGCATCGAGGTGGGTGGGTAAATGCCAGGGGAGGTCTCATTTCATGTGCCAAGCATCGTAGTTGTTTGGAGCAATAGGCTATCGGTAAAGTCCCCTAAGATCCCTAAGACAAAAAAACTGCCAAACTTTGACAGAGCAGTTCTTAGAATTCATGGTAGCTGCGAATATTATGTTTGGACCTATAGGTGCATGTGGGGTCCATCCATAAAAACCTCTCTCAGTTTCCTTCAACTCTAGTATATTTGATCGTGTTGGAATCAAACACATTCTTGCAAAATGTTTTAGTTTCATGCAGTGGAAAGGTGCTAGGATTGACATTTTGCATTCCATAGCTTGTGGGGCTGAATGGAATTTGCCAACGTGTCAGGGTGGGTGGGTAAATGCCAAGGGAGGTCTCATTTCGTGTGCCAAGTGCCCTCATTCGGGGCAACAGGCTACTGACAAAGTCACTGAAGATCCCTAAGATGAAAAAATTGCCAAACTTTGATGGAGCAGTTCTTGGAATTCGTGGCATCTGGGAACATTTTGTTTGGACCTACAGGTGCACATGGGGTCCGTCCACAATAAAATCTCTCAGTTTCATTCAACTCCTGTCCATTTGATTGTGCCAGAATCAAACACATTCTTACAAAATGCTTTAGTTTCATGCAATGGAAAGGTTGCCAAGTGCCATCTTTTTTGTTCTACTCATCATGGGGCCAAATGGACTGCGCCAACACATCAAGGTGGGTGGGTAAATGGTAGGGAAGGTCTCATTTCATGTGCCAAGTGTCTCAGTCATTCTGGCTTGCAAGCTACCGACACCTAGCACCTTTTGAGTTTACTGGTAGCTTGCAGCCTGAAACGACTAAGACACTTGGTGCATGAAATGAGACTTCCCCTAGAATTTAGCCACCCACCCCGATGTGTTGGCATAGTTAGTTCACCTCCATGATGAGAAGATCAGAAAATATGGCACCTGGTAACCTTTCCACTACATGAAACTGAAACATTTTGCAAGAATGTGTTTGATTCTGGCACGGTCAAATGGATAGGAGTTGAATGAAACTGAGAGAGGTTATTATAGACAGACCCCACATGCACCTGTAGGTCTAAACAGAACATTCCCAACTACCACAAATTTTGAGAACTGCCCCGTCAAAGTTTGGCAATTTTTTCATCTTAGGGATCTTAAGGGACTTTACTGGTAGCCTGCTGCCCCGAACAACTGCGGCACTTGGCACATGAAATGAGACCTCCCCTGGCATTTACCTACCCACCCCAACATGTTGGCGAAGTTTATTCAGCCCCACGAGCTATGGAATGCAAAATGTCACTCCTAGCACCTTTTGAGTTTATCGATAGCTTGCAGGCTGGAACAACTGAGACACTTGGCGCACGAAATGAGACCTCCCCTAGCATTTACCCAAGACCTATGGAATGCAAAATTTCAATGTTAGCAACTTTCTACTTTGTCGGTAGCTTACAGCCCTAAACGACTGGGGCACTTGGCACACAAAATGAGACCTTCCCTATCATTTACCCACTCACCCTGACATGTTAGCACAATCTATTTGACCCCAAGATGAGCAGAACAAAAAATATGGCACCTGGCAACCTTTCCATTGCATGAAACTAAAGCATTTTATAAGAATGCGTTTGATTCTGGCACGGTCAAATAGACAGGAGTTGAATGAAACTGAGAGAGGTTATTGTAAACGGACCCCACATGCACCTGTAGGTCCAAACAGAACATTCCCAGGTACCACAAATTCTGAGAAGAGCTCTGTCAAAGTTTGGTAGTTTTTTCATTTTAGGGATCTTAAGGGACTTTGTTGGTAGCCTGCTGCCCCGAATGACTACGACGCTTGGCACACAAAATGAGACCTCCCTTGGTATTTACCTGCCCACCTCGACGCGTTGGCAAAGTCCGTTCAACCCCATGATCTATGCAATGCAAAATGTCACTTCTAGCACCTTTTCACTGCATGAAACTAAAGCATTTTGCAAGAATACGTTTGATTTCGGCACAATCAAATGGACTAGAGTTGAACGAAACTGAGAGAGGTTATTGTGGATGGACCCCACGTGCACCTACAGGTCCAAATAGGACATTCCTAAATGTCACAAATTCCAAGAATTGCTCCGTCAAAGTTTGGTAGTTTTTTTCATCTTAGGGATCTTAAGGGACTTTGCCGGTAGCCTGCTGCCCCGAACGACTGCGCCGCTTGGCACACGAAACGAGACCTCTCTTGGCATTTACCCACCCACCCTAATGTGTTGGCAAAGTCCATTCGGCCCCATGAGCTATGGAATGCAAAATGTCACTCCTAGCTTCTTTCCATTGCATGAAACTTAAGCATGGTGGAATGTCTTCTTGTATGGTTGACAATTTCCTACTTTCCTAAATTTGCCTCATTATTTCTCTTTTCCTCTCATTCTCAGCTTCATGCTCTTCTAGTGTTAGATTCTTTGCTCATTTCCTCGGCATGATGATGATTTCTACAAGCATGATGAATAAGACAATGATAATTAGAAATTTTATAATGACAATGAATAGCACAGTCAGAATGAATAACAAGGTTCTACAAACTTCTGAATAAGACACCTCATATCAAGATAACTTGAACATACATAAGTCATGGAGTATGCATTTGAACACAAATATAAGTCATGTAGTATACACTTGAACATACAAAGTCATGGAGTATACACTCAAATACATGAAGTCATAAATGATGCACAAACAACACTTTTAGACTTAGATTTGATGAACTTCCAATTGCTGCCCCAACACTATCATGCACAATCATTTAGGACAGTCATCACACTTTGTCAAATAATGGCCAAGAAAGCTTCAAACTCCTTGAGCAGGTCTGAAAGACCTTCATATAGATTCTTCACACCTTTTTCCCAATCACAAAACACACCAAGTATAAATGGAATACACAAAGGCATGGAGTATACACTTGAACATACAAAGTCATGGACTATACACTCAAATACACAAAGTCATAAATGATGCAGAGGAAGGGTGGAGTTCATGAAAATAGACCCAAAAGTGATGCAATGTAGCAGATCAACACAATCCAAATGAGGCATATTTCACAACAATGGGCTCATGACTGGCTCCATGACTCAATGTCAACATGACAAACATACCATCAAATGAAGAACAAACAACTTATTGCTTTGTTTATCACTTGGCAAACATTTTCCAAGTTAATGTAGACTAATTCAATGTATCAACACCCCTCATGCAACTTAAATGCTTCTACCATAGGTCCTTCTTTCTTTGACTGTCCTAATGCTAGTAGCCCTCCAAAATGGACTGTTAGAACTTTTCTCTCAGGGAAGGCACTGAAACCAAAAACTGTTGACACTTTTGGATACCCTTTAAGCTCATCTAAAACATATCCTAAAATGGGTATAGGTCATTTTGCAACACAAGCCCCCAAAACTGACTGTTCCGTTTCCTAGAAAGGGGCAATTAGCCCTGTTTTCCAAAGCAACTCCACAAAATCCTTCTACCAAACTTCCAAACTAAATTCCAATTTCAATACAGACATCAAATGGTCCAAATCCACCACTTTTGTCAATGGGAAACACTACAAAGCCCCTAAACTACAAAACCCTTGTTAATGCCAATTCCATGCTTGTATCATGAGGGTTTATAGAAAGTCTATGTTCCCAAGCCTATTTTGCTTTGCTTATGCCTCAAACACATTCAATTATGTCTACACATGCTTAATCAATCACTTGGAATGTTCCTCTAATTGTTTTTCCATCAAACCCTATCTCTGTACCTCCAATTTGCTCAAAACAATAGCTTTGCCAGCCTAGGGTATCATCACACATACAACAAGTTCACACCCCTACATTCTGCAAACTTGTAAACAAGAAATACCACCTTTCTAAATCCAATCCACAAATTGTCAAGTGTTCACATTGGTGGAAAAGAGTCACAAACCACTTTCTTGCATTTAAACCCTCAAAAACAGGGTTTGCAGGCAGTCAATAGGAATATACATCAAACTACCTCAAACTTTAATGAAATTCAATGTACGTTTTGTGTTCATGTGATCTCAGGAGTAGGGGAGGCCTTATATTAAAATTGGGGTGATGCCTAGTTAGAAATTGCATTGTTTCCAAGCAAGAAAGGAGGTGTAATGTTGAGTTTTGGTCAAAACTAAATGTGGGTGGCCATATTATGGTTTATTAAGCATGTGCAAACCTTATGCAAGGTGACTGAGTGGTCTTTGAAGTAATTTGAGGTTTGGATGTAGGATTTTCAATAAACCCCCCCCCAACCCCCCCATACAAGCATAGAATGAGGGTTTTGAGGTTAGGGTGCTTGGTGGAGTCTTCTATTGCTAAAGGTTGGTGATTTAGGCCTTTTGAAGTCTACCTAGTGGATTGGGATTGGTTTTGTGAGTTGGGAGAAAGATTTGAGAGATGTTGCTTTGTAAAAGTGGCCTACTTAGGCATAGGAAAAATAGAGGACAATCAATTTTTAGCCTTTCATTTCAAAGTAACCTATACTAAGTTTGAGATATGTTTTAAAACTCCTTAATGGGTATCCAAAAATACCTTTAGAGTCTTGATCAGAGGTCTGCAATAGAAGATATGCTTTGACAGTCCATTTTAGAGGGCTACTAGCAATTAAGGGACAGTTTGTGGGAAAGGACCATGTAGATATAATTTCATATAGTAGGTTTTTGGTGGTTGAGTGAGAGGTTAATACACCATTGTTGTATTGGATAAGTTAGATTTCCATTGTTTTTCTTCTAAGAAAAAGGGCGAGTTTGAATGTAAACCCTAATATTTAAGCAAATATACATGCCTTGTAAGTATTCCAAAATATTTTTAATGCAAAGTACTTGGTTGAATGTCTCCATTTGTGTATGTTATACTATTTGGAGTCTTGATAATTTCTCCTTCATTTATAATTTCTAGATGACATAATGTGTATGTCTGGTTAATTATCCAAGACTTTGTAAACTTCTAAGAATTTTTTCTCAGGGATGCCTTGCATCACATTATGGCAAGTGTTGGTGTTTACATGAGGATCATTAAAGAAGATTCAATTAGGCATACTTTATTTTATTTGTTTGATTCCTTGATGTGTACTTGTAGTATAGCTTATGTTTATGCATGTAAGGTCTTATTACAAAATTCTTAATTTTTCATGAGGAAATATCCTATTTGTTATTTCTTGTGTCTTCCTATCTTAAATAAATTGTGTGTCCCGAATTGGATGAAGACACCAGTCTCTTTGCCTCCTACTCTTACACCACCACCAAAATTATAAAATACAAATTATAAACTATTTTATAATAATAATATAAAAATTTGTTTACTTATTCTTACAAACCTAGTTTTACTTAAAAGATCATATCATGAGAACTTGAAACTTAAACTATATTTGTGGTTTGTGTGTTGTTTGTCACATTAACTATCAAACATGAATTATGTCATTTAAATGCAAAAGAAATCTTTAGGAAAATAATAATTCTGATTAAATTAGTTTCTTGTGTGGCAATCTTATTGTACTTGAAGGAGGTTCTGAATTTGAGTTAGCAAACTTGTAGAATTGGGGCTAGTAACACCTTTTCAAGAGATCTATCTACATAAGGTGAGTTTTCCCTCAATTTTGGTTTTATTTTTGTCTTTGATTAATTTTTCCATATGAACCTCAAGGATCACCCTCCCAAACATAGTGCAGTCTAAAGTGAAGAAGGCTAACCCTGTCTTAACACATTAGCACCTTTACCATCTTGTGTTTGATCATGAGCCCTTTCCTTCTATCCTATTTTTACATCCCCGGTCTCAAGAGTTGTTCTTGCGTGCTTTAGAGTGCAAGATTTATTGTGAAGAGTACCAATAGATCCCTTATATGTAACCAATGTTGATAACTGAGAGGGGGGGTGAATCAGTTATCCTAATTATTTATGCTTTCTGAACTTACTTAATAATCAATGCAACATTAATTCAAATAAGCAAACATAACCATGAAATGGAAATACACATGACACAATATTTTTGACGTGGAAACCTTGTTAAGGGAAAAAACCATGGGGTGATTAACCCAAGACTGTATTCTCTGTTAGAAGAATGGAAATACAAAATGGCACTTGCCAATTAGGGCTCACTGCCCGAGCACACTGCTCACAAGAGGCACACTACCTACAAGAGACACACTGTCTACAGTTTATAAAGAGTGTAATACAATACTTGAACTGATAAGGAGCATCAACATATGCTGGAGTTCAGTTCCGGTTAGGCTCAGTAAACTGATCTGCTGCACTTCATCTTTCCTCTTCTTTTGTGCTGCTTTCCTTTCACAAACTGGACCTTCCTTTCTGCCTTTTTTTGGCTCTACTGCTTTTCTTCACACTTCACCAAAAACCATGACACCTCTCACAACTAAATCCATCTTGTATATATATGCGCACAAGTGATTTCATCACCTTTCTAGTCGGCACCCGGAATAGTCAATATTTTCCACAAACTCTGATCTGTCAGCTGAATCCTTGCTTACCAAGTAATACGGATCAAGGATATACTTGTAGAAGTCATCAATCATGTTGGCCAATCATAACTTATGCCTTAAGAATCTTTACCATCATCAGTAACACATCCGGAATAATGTATGATGTTCTACCAGTCAGTTTTTCCTCTGTCACACTGCCAATCAGGAACCCGATACTCAAGTATTCATATCTTTTTCTTCATCTATCACCGGAGGCTAAATCCTTGGAAGCTATCACTCAAGGTAGTCCTCTTGACTTCCCCAAATCCGCACTTCACCAAGATACTTCCTCTGAGAGATCCGGACCTGATTGTCAGACCTCGCCACATGCTTTGTTCTTGTTTACCAGACCACAACGTTCTTCACTCTGACTTCCGGTAGAGACACACCATGTCCTACAGATGTGTGGGATGAACTTTGTTGCCATCAATGACAACATTCATGAATCCATATAGTGTCTCTTGCCAACAATCTCCCCCTTTGGTATTGATGGCAACACTTAGTGAAAAATGACTAAGTGTTTACACTATGCTCCCCCTTGGCTGATGCTCTATTTTTATACACATTTTTTAGAGCTCCCCCTTAGTTGGATTCCTCATTTTTCACTACTCTTCACTCCCCCTTTGACATCAATGGCAAAGGATGGGAACTGCGCATCAAAATTTTCAAAAATTTAACTATACTTAGCCGTATATAACATACTCACATAAATTGAAGAATGTCTGCAAAAGTTGTTTTCAATTGAATGAATTCTGTAGCCCAACTTTGCTTCATTCTATCCAAAATTGATATATGACCGCTCAATAGGAATGCAAACGCATCTGCCCTTTGTAGATCTGTTGGATCATTGGTTCAGGCTGTGATTTGAGCTTCTTTTATGGCCTCATGCATGGCATCTAACTTAGGAACAATTATCCCTCTGAGCTCACTCAACCTACTGATTCTATTTTTCTTCTCTTTTTCAAGCTTCTTAACTTCATTCAAAACTACAATCGTTTGACATTCTTGATTTATTATTGATGTAGTAAGTGGATCAAAATTTTGAGAAAGTTTTATCAGTTTATCCTCCCATTCTTTCATTTTCTTCTCAATCTCCACTGTTGTTTTGGACCATGATAAACAAAATATGTATATTTCTCTGCCATCTTTAAGAGCATTTTCTAAGCTCTTTATCCCAATATTCATATTTCTCCTATCATTAGTTATCAACCCTTGTACCTCTGATAATCTTTTTGCAAGAAATTCTTTCCGGACCTTATCTTCTACTGACTTCTCTAGGGAATCAAAATGTGTGCTAACACTATTGACTAGAGTTTTGAGATTACCAGATGAGGAGGCTATGGGATCCTTCTGAAATGATGGCATAATCTTTTCTAGCACTCCGGAAGCAGCTTCTATCAACTCATAGTCTTCCATGTGAGACTTTAGGAGTTTTTCTTTAGCCTTTGCATTAGCAAATGAAGCTATCTTCATTGTCTGTACCGGAGAAAGAGAATCAAAATTAAATGGTCCTTGTAGAAGCTCTGGTTCATCAAACTCCATTGTTTCTTTGTTCAAGAATTCTTGGATAGTTTTTGTAGTGTCTCTTGCCAGAGACAGGTTTTTCTTTTCTTCTGCATTCTTAGAGCTATCTCTTGGAGCTTTCTCTCCTTCTACATTCTTACCACTAGCAGTTGTGGTCTTCTCTATTGAGGTCTTCTCTCTTGTAACCTTGGTGCTGTCACCTTCTTTTTCCTTCACCTCTAGTTCTTTCTCCTGTATTCTTTCTTCTCTTTTAGATCCGGAGATTGTAGGGGAAATCGGAGGAGAGATATTTGTTTGTTTATGAGCCACCTCTTCCGGAGTAGAGGATTCTGAGCCCTTGTCTTTACCTTCACCAGAGTCCTCTATGATGGGAATGTTGAACTTTTTAAAAGCATTTCAGAGGATCTCTTCAGTCTCTCTTGCCACTTTGTCAATTTCACCAAGCATGAGCTGATTCATCTTGGCTTTGCTCCAGAACTCATCCTTGCAATCTTTAAAGATCATATTCATTTGTTGCAGAGTGATTGAAGGAAAGAGCTGAATGGCGACCTGTTCCCGGATCTCAAGATCTTTTTCTTGAGCATTGTTCTTCCTCATTTCAAGCCTTTTCTCTAAGCTTTTGGGAATTAGAGAGATAATTTCAATAAAAGCTTTATTGTAAGTGTTCAAAAACTTAACTGTGGCTTCCTCCAGAATCTTTTTATCTACTTCATTATATGCATCATAGAATTCTATTAAGGGTTATAGGTTCCCATCCACAGTGATTGCTTTCACTACAATATCTAAGGATAGAGTGGGTTTTTCAACAAATTCCTCTTCCTTCTCTTCTTCTCCTTGACCGGTAGAGTGTTCACTGGATGATTTCTTTTTCTTCTTGAGTTTCTTTATCTCCTCATCTGATTCAGTTTCTTCATCATCCTTTAGGCTAACATAGGACCTTGTTGCCTTTTTCTTTGTTCTCTTTTCTCCTTTTCTAGATGCCTGGAGTTCCGGTTTTGATGTTCTTGAGCTTTTGGCTGTGACAGGTGCTGATCTTTTTGATAATCTTGTCCGGGTGGCAAATTCTACCGGAGCACTTTCCTTACTTCCCTTTTCTACCTCTTTCTCCTCTTTCTCTGCCCTTTCCACATTTTCTCTGTTGGCATCAAGAGCCTCCTTTGAGATGCCTAAGCCTTTGGCAATTTCTTCAACTTCTTTTCTCATTTTCCTCTTTATTTCTGGTTGTTTGAGTTCCACATGAACTTTTACACTTAGCTCCTCAAAGGTTCCAAACCTTTCTACCTTTGGATCCTTTGGATGACTTAGCATGTGTTGAACATGCAGCTCCACAATTTGTTCATCAACTTCATATCCCATAGGCATGATCCATACAGTTCTTGGTTCTACTGCCTCCATTAGGCACTGATCAATCTCTACCATGAAGCATACTGTGTCTTTGTATTTTTGAACAAGAGACTGGGGAATTCTCTCTTGCTTGCATCATGTTCTGAAAATTCTTGAAATATCCCCACAGGGCTGTATTTCTTGCTTTAGCATCCCCAAGCCCATGCAAATAGTCTTTGATTTGGATGGCAACCGGTTTGTCATTCTGCCATACCCAGCCATTGGATCCGGGAAGCTCATTCATGTAATAAAAGAATAGGCAGAGTATCAAGCCACCATACTTGAAGGAGTTCTTATCCTTCTTAATCTTTTGTAGATTTTCCAAAAGTTGGCTTAGAAGAAGTTCACACAGATCATAGTCATCATTTTCTTTTAGCATTTGATAGGTTGTGTAAACTGCAGTTCCCGATACTTAATTTTCCCTACTAGAGTGATAAATCTTGTAACCAATTATCATGGATGCAAATTTGACATCCGGTTCAGTGATGTCTTCAATTGTCATAGCTCTCTTGTCAAATTTTGATCTAGTTGCATCACTTATTGTTTGATTCTTGACAGACTTGAGAACAGGTATTCCACCGGATGAGTGCAGACTGGTTACTGCCCTAATTGTGTCTTTGGTGATCTTAAATGGTTTATTCAACCATAAGAAATTGTCATGCACTCTACTCAACACATACTGAACCCATTCATCTTCTTCAAAATAGGGGAAATGAATTCACTGTGCAAAATGCTTATCCCAGATGGCTTTATACTGAGGTTTAATCTCAAAAGAATCATCTATTAACTATTTGTGATAGATATCCACTAACTTTGATTCCCCAAATTCTTTAATATTCGCATGTATGTAAACCCTAATGTCTCTTGTATGCAACACACCATGCGGAACATTGGAAAATGCTCCTAGGGGATCTACTTCCAAAGATTTGTATGGATGTTTCTTGAATTTGGGGCGAGGCCTATTAGAGATTTTTACAATATTTGGAGTACCCATCATTCAAGGATTTATAGAGAGATATTTGATAACGGAGAATACCTTTTGCGCCTTTCGGTTTCACAGAGTTAGCTAGATCGATTTCTGGATGAATTGACTTCTGCAAATGATCTTTGATGAGCTTGAGGAATTTTGTTGCAGATCTTCACTTTTCGTTTCTTCTTGAATGCAGAATGAACAAATGCTTAATGAGAAAACCCTTATATTGCTTCGCAAACCCTAATGTCAGGTTGCAGTAAATGCTCGACCTAAGTTATTCCGGTTTGCCTTATTCGGATGACTTGAAGAACCAGATCAATCCTGATCTTTAAACATCTTGCAGATCTTCCAAATCTTAACCATAGTTTATTTAGATGTTTCCCTTATGAACCCTTTAATCCGCAACTCTTCTTGTGCTAGTTCCGGCACCAATTGATTGGCTGGGGGAACAAGGTTTTCTTTGTGTCTCCCCCTAAGCCAGAGCTCACTTTTTAATTTCCAGAAGGAATATCAGCACCAGAGTCTGGTGCGGATCCATCCCCTACATTCTCTGTACTTCTCTTCACCCAAATCTTGTTCATCTCACTTTGAACTTCATCCGCATTCACTTTTTGTTTTCCCTTATCTTGATTCTGATTATAATATACCAGACCTCTTTTGTCCTGATTCTTGCTTCTACAAAATTTTGCTATATGACCGGATCTATTACAAATTTGGAAAATAATGTTTCTTTGCATATTTGATTGATATCCTCTTGATCTACATTGATTAGCCATATGACCCATTCTATTGCATGCAAAGCATCTACCATTGAATGAATTGTTCATTTGCATATTTCTACATTCATGAGATTTGTGACCATACCTTTTGCAATTGAAGCACTGTCTGAAGAAGGATGTATTAGTCTAATTCATTCTCTTTCTACATTGATTAGCTTTATGACCAAAGTTATTGCAGTTGTGGTAGTATCCATTGAAGGATGGATATCTTTGAGCATTAGGCTGCCTTACCGGAGGTCTTCTAGACCTGTTCCTTGGATTTTTTGATCCAAAATTCTTCTGACCAGATCCAGAGCTTTCTCCTTTCTCATATCCCAAACCACACTTGTCATCTACCCTCTTTTGACTTTCAAGAAGAACTTCAACTTGAGTAGAACTTATCTTGAATTTCTCTTTATATTCATTTGCTGTTTGAAGATCCCTTTTGAGAGAGACAATTTGATCCTCAAGTTTTTCTTCATTATCTTTAGCATCTTCAAGATCAAATTCAAGATGTCTAATAATTATATCCATCTTGTGGCAATCTTTTGATTTCTCCTTGAGAGATTGTCTTAGATTATCTTCAGTTTTTCTTTTCTCTTCAACCTCTTGGGTAAACTTCATAACTCCTGATTCCATTTCATGTCTTACCATAATGATTTCTTTTGGTAACTTTTCACATAACTTGGTTTTCTCCTTCAGATCTTGATTTTGTCATTGGCTTCACCTTGACTTGCCAATTGCTGAAGTAGCTCCTTTCTCTTTTTCATAGAGAGACTTAATTTATCTTTTAGTTCTCTCATGAAATCATTAGCCTATTTGAGTCTTTCCTTTAATTCATTGACTTCAGAGTTTGACTGCTCAAGATCATCAAGGGCAGTCTTGAGTTGCTCCCTTAAACCATATACATCCATTTGAATTCCCAGATCTTCCTCAAGCTGTTAGACTCTGTTAGGAGGAACTTATCTCTGATACCAATTGTTGATAACTGAGAGGGGGGGTGAATCAGTTATCCTAATTATTTATGCTTTATGAACTTACTTAATAATCAATGCAACATTAATTCAAATAAGCAAACATAACCATGAAATGGAAATACACATGACACAATATTTTTGACGTGGAAACCTTGTTAAGGGAAAAAACCATGGGGTGATTAACCCAAGATTGTATTCTCTATTAGAAGAATGGAAATACAAAATGGCACTTGCCAATTAGGGCTCACTGCCTGAGCACACTGCTCACAAGAGGCACACTGCCTACAAGAGACACACTGTCTACAGTTTATAAAGAGTGTAATACAATACTTGAACTGATAAGGAGCATCAACATATGCTGGAGTTCAGTTCCGATTAGGCTCAGTAAACTGATCTACTGCACTTCATCTTTCCTCTTCTTTTGTGCTGCTTTCCTTTCACATACTGGACCTTCCTTTCTACTTTTTTTCCGGCTCTACTTCTTTTCTTCGCACTTCACCAAAAGCCACGACACCTCTCACAACTAAATCCATCTTGTATATATATGTGCACAAGTGATTTCATCACCTTTCTAGTTGGCACCCGGAATAGTCAATATTTTCCACAAACTTTGATCTGTCAGTTGAATCCTTGCTTACCAAGTAATGCGGATCAAGGATATACTTGTAGAAGTCATCAATCATGTTGGCCAATCATAACTTATGCCTTAAGAATCTTTACCATCATCAGTAACACATCCGGAATAATGTTTGATGTTCTGCCAGTCAGTTTTTCCTCTGTCACACTGCCAATCAGGAACCTAATACTCATGTATTCATATCTTTTTCTTCATCTATCACTGGAGGCTAAATACTTGGAAACTATCACTCAAGGTAGTCCTCTTGACTTCCCCAAATCCGCACTTCACCAAGATACTTCCTCTGAGAGATCTAGACCTGCCTGTCGGACCTCGCCACATGCTCTGTTCTTGTTTACCGGACCACAACATTCTTCAATCTGACTTCCGATAGAGACACACCATGTCCTGCGGATGTGTGGGATGAACTTTGTTGCCATCAATGACAACATTCATGAATCCATATAGTGTCTCTTGCCAACAACCAATTGGTGGTGGCATATGATATCACTAGTGTCCCTTTCATAATTATGACTATAATGAGAATTTCATAGCTTATGATGAATCTTATTCAACACAACATTTATTAATTTATTTATACAAACTAGTTCGTAGTCATATCACTCATTTTTTTATAGGCTCCTTGGTAGCCTATTATGCTCTTTTTACTTTTCCTTTTTGTATGTTAACATTATCAAGTAGTTGTTGTTCATGCCTATTTTATTTTTGATTATATGCTATTCATGGAAGTTTGTACTTGTAGGTTTCAATAATAAGTGATAATTAGGAGGAAACATAGAGTCTCTATCCATATCCATATCATCTTTATATGTAATTTTCATTTACTCCATCTTGGCTACTTGTTTACTTTGACATACATGATTCATAGTAGTTCATATGTAAGTTAAAATGGAGGAGAAATGTGATGGTGAAATCTATAACTACATATTTGATACCTAGAATTTTGAATTCAAATTTAACTATGGGCCCAAGCTAACCTTGATCTAATATGTGTCTAAGATTAGAGGAAAACTTTGCATGTAGGAAAAGTTATATATATCTTAGAACATAAACAACATAAAAAACATAAAGACATAAAGAACATAAGAACATATATATGTGAATTAAAATGGGCATAAATTGAACATACCTTAGAATTCAATATTGCAGTTGACCAATTCTCCAAAAGATGGCTTCAAAATCCTCAAATTCTTGTTTTTCGCAAGTTTGACTATGAATTCTATATAATTCTAGAATAGGATTAGTGAAATTTATGGAAAAAACAAACATATATCATCAAATTCAATCTATATATCAATGGTAATTAGATTTGAAACAATATCGCACATGAAACATGAAACTTTTAGTTTAAATAATCAAATTTTCTCTAAAAACATGCAAAATCAGTTCTTCTATGTTGAAAAAACAAAAAAAGTAGTGGATTGATATTAAAATGATTCTCAATTAGTCAAACAACATGAAAAGCATTTTCTTGTCTGATATACTCATGAAAAGTAGGAATAATAGTCATGTGGGGTTTGAAACACGGATCCCACATGCTTTTTTACCATTTTCCATGCTTCCCAAAATGCGCTCACGTTATAATGCAAGTGTGTTCTAGGAAGCATGAAAACATAAAGGTTCATGCATGCAAAAAACATAACCTTCCGAATGTTGGTGCCAAAATCAATGTCTAGGATGTCATGCTCTCACATAAAATATATTGTAACTATGCATGTAGTGCATCAAATAGGTAATCAAGTGATGGTCCAAGAGTATCCCTAGACTCAAATATCCATGTGGTTCATGAAATAGAACTTTTTAAGACAAGGAGGGACAAATGTAATTGTGTATCTACATGGGAGAGTCTCTCTCTCTCTCTATCTCTCTCTCTTCATTTCTCTATCCTATATAGAGAGAGGGATCAGGAGACATGGAGAGTTAGAGAGGGACATGGAGATAGAGAGGATAGGTGGAGATAGAGACGGGGAGAGGGAGAGATGGGGATTGAGATAGAGAAAGGGGTCTATAGAGGGAGAAAGATAGAGATACATATATAGAGAGAGGGGAGATAGATCTATCAAGGGAGAGATAGATAGGGAAATACAGAGAGAGAGGTAGAGAGGGGTATATTAATAGATGGGTTATGAGGATAGATAGCTCGATACGGAAATAGATCAAGAGATGTCTAGAGATGTATAGGGAGAGAGATTTCAAGAGGTAGAGGGATTGGGAGAGAGATAGAGAGGAGGAGAGAGAGGTAGCGAGGGATAGATTAAGAGATAGGGATCCATATGTCCAGAGAGATAGAGATAGGGATCCCTATTCTCCCCTCTACAAAAAACCATAAACCTAAACCTCTAAACCCTAAATAATGCCCCTAAACCCTAACCCCTAACCCCTAAACCCAAGCATCCCTAAACCCCTAACCCCTAAAACCTAAACCCTAAACCTTAAACTCAAGCATCCCTAAATCCCTAAAGCCTAAATAATTCCCCTAAACCCTTACCCTAAACCCTAAACCCTATTTACTTGAGCAACCCTAAACTCATGTAAACCTTAAATAGTGAGGGAGGGAGAGATACAAAGGTAGAGTTAGAGAGAGGGGATAGAGAGAGATCTAGCAAGATAGAGAAATAGGGATATATATATATATATAAAGAGGTGGGTATAGTTAGAGAGAGGGATAGAGGAGACAAAGATATCTGTCCCAAGCTCGGTCTCCTCTATATCTACCTATTCGCCTCTCTACCTAAACCATAAACCTTAAACCATAAATAATGCCCCTAAATCCTAACCCCTAACCCCTGAACCCTAAAAATGAGCAACCCTAAACCCCTAAACCATAAACCATAAAACTTGGAAGCAACCCTAAACCTGGAAGATATTTGTTTGATTGTCTATGTTTTCTCGAGGACCAAGTGTCTCATCATGGGATATTGATGGATAATGAATAGGGCCAATGGGATGATGGATAGGAGTGATGTGGGAACATACTTGCTCATGGATAAGATCTCAAGAACATAGATAATATCTTGATCACAAGGAGGATAAGCATGGATAGCCTGATATTAGATATGGATAGGATAAGTGGGGATACATTGATATTCATTGGATTGGGAAGTAAGAGGTGGTGATGGGGGTTCACTAGGAGATGTTGGAGGATTAATGATGGGATCGATGTACAGAGGGGTTGACCAAGAGATGGTAAGGGAACCAAGATGGGATTAGATGGGATGTTTGGATTTAGATTGGGATAGGTGGTTGGTGTTTCCATGTTCTTTGGACTAGGCTAGATTAAAGTATAGCTATTGGGTTTCTTAGATGGATGTGATGGGTTCTTGGATCCAAGATCAATAATCTTTGGATGTTTGACAACATGGCTACATGATGGGGTTTGACTTGGACTTATGGTAGGAGACTCTTCAATGAAATGGATAGACATAGGAGTGGATGATGGTGTTGGAGTGGTATACATGTTATTAGGAGGTTCTTTGTTGGGCTCAGGGATAGGAATTTGAGTACATGGTGTTCTTAGATTCCTTGCTAATAGTCCTTGGGTCACATGCTTCATGGCTTGATGGCTTGATGGACTAGGATATGCATATAGTTGATAGATAATGATGGAAAATGTTGTGGGGTTACGATTATGATCGAGTAAATGGATATAGGAGGCCCAGATAGATTAGGATTGGGAGTGTTAGAGGGGGATGAAATTGGATCAGTGAATTTGGATGACTCCATATCTTTGCTTTTATTTTTGGATTTTGTAAAAGACTCTTCAAGGAGAAAATTTTTCAAGCATTCATGGGTTGATGGATTAGAGCTTAGAATGTTTGATGGTGGATTAGATAGTGAGTTATATGGTAGATGGATGATAGGGATTGATGGATTCAGAGATGGGTTGACTAATGCATTAGTATTACAAGGATTGGAGGGAAATTATAAAATAATTCCCCTTTAACACTAACCCCTAAACCCTAAACTTGAGAAACCCTAGAAACTCATAAACCCTAAATAATTTACCCCTAAAGGTGTGAGCAACGCTAAACTCATAAACCCTAAATATGCCCTGTGTATGAGGAAAATTGATTATGTTTAAATGATAAAATCAAAACTATGATAATAACCAAATCAATAACCCATAACATAAAGAGATCTATCTAAATAAAAAGCCATTATTAATAAATCAAATTAAGAAAGCTTTTACCCAAATTGTGTTGTTCTCTTTGTCGAATGTGGATTGCTCAATAACACTGCGAAACCATGTTTGCAACAAGCAAGTGTAGGTGCTCAAAGATCAATGTCAAAAGATCGTAAGTTGCTTAATGATGTGATGTATGCTCAAAATGATGTTAAAGGATGCCTGAGAATAAGTGATCGAAGAGGATTTGTGAAGGAGATGAGGGGGGTTTAAATAGGTTTCAACAGAGATCGATCAATGGTCCAGATAATTCAAAAGAATCAACGGAGGAGATAAAACAAATAACCATGATGAATGTGCACACAACATGTGTCAATCCATAAGAATATTTTTATTAAGATATGATAAAAACAAGATTGATTGAATAGATAACTCAACGTGTGATTTTGCCTTTTTTAGAGTTCTAAAAATAAGACTGATTGTGCAAATGAGTTAACAAGATATTTAAAGAAGAATTGGAAGATAACTAAAATTAAATAAATAAATTTATTTAATTGTTTGTGCATGATAGATGAATATGAAGATTATAAATAAAATATTTGATTTTATTTATTTTTAGAGGATTGAGACAATTTTAAATAAATTTGCATGATTAATTTAAATTTAGAAGAACAAGTGATTTAATTAAACAATGCAAATTATTTAATTGTAGATAAGAGGGAATTTGTGATGAATTAATTAAATAATTGGATTTATTTAATTAATGGAGACTTGAAATTTGAAAGAGGATAATGATTTAATTAAATAATTAAAATTATTTAATTTTGGCAGAATATAGAGGAATTAAATTTAATTAATTAAATAAATAGGATTTATTCAATTAATGTTGAATTTTGCCGATAAGGGCGTGGTTCGGTGGTTAAGTCTCTCGATTGTAGTGGCGGCCACCAGAGTTTAAACCCCCGCTGGGCCAACGAGCTCATGGGTTTGAAGTGTTCTTACTAGGGGATGAGGTCCCCCGTGTTGTGGCCTCACCGGTGAAAGGAAGCTAGGTGTGCGGAAAATGCTTCCTAAACTAATCTAATGAGGAGAGGGCTATGCAAATCCAACTTTATCCTAACTATTACAGCAATGTTAAACCATTAACATGAGATATTGTAGCAAAACACAAGAACCAGAAAGAAGATAGAAGAGAGAGAGAGACAAGATATACGTGGGGAAAACCCTTATGGGTGAAAAACCCCACACTCCAAAACACAACTCAAATGTATTACAGTAAACAATAACAGGTTACAATACAGTTTCAGAGCCAATGCTCTTTCAGAAGTCTTCGAATGTCAAATCTGGAGATATTCCGGCAGCATAACAGTACTTGTACCAAAGTTGTCTATCTCCCATCCAAGCACCTGTTTATATAGAGTTTACAAGGCAAATATGGAACCTTCTAGAGATGGGTGTCCATCTTGGACTCATGCCCCAAAACCCACGCCTAAGGACACTTGTCCAACATCCCATCCTGAAGTGGGCACTGGGTCCCAAGATAGGTTATGACAGATGCTCTTATGTACCTTACAGCTATCATAGAATCCGTCATATACTGACTAAAAATATCATATTCCTCTTACATGTCATAACCTCCCTTGACTGCCCAAAGATGCCTTTCTCTCGTGCAAAGATACTCACCGACACTTGTAAGAGGTTACGCCTGGACCCCACAAGGGGCTACACCCCTTGACCCTGTCTTGGGGGCGTTGCCCCCAAACCCCTGTTAATTATTCAAGGGGGAAACCGTGGTTGCCAAAGTCACAAAAATTTACCCTGCTGCATATACACAAGGTGCTGACTATGCCAACTCAACATGGGATAAATAAATACAACATTAGGAATTTGCAAAGGCTGAGACACCTTAATTCCCAACAACCAGTTCATTGCTTCAGGAAAAAGTATTCACGTGGAGCCGGAGGGCGTGTCGCACCAGCGTCGTCGGTCACGCTAAAAAGTTTACCAGGTGCATTTTTAAAAAAAAATTAATGTTGAATTTTGGGATTTTGGAAGAATTTGATGAAATTAATTAAATAATTAGATTATTTAATTAACACTGAATGCAAGTGATTAGACATATTTGAAGTGATGTAAGTGATGCGAAGACATGGTCATTTTTGGGTGTCTACATTTTTCCCCTCTTTGATGCCATGTAGTTTACAGTGTTGCGTTAAAGAAAATGATTGTTGAAGACATGATACAATTTTTTATGCCCCAGTGTAGCTAGTTGCCCCAATGTATGCCCCTCGAGAGGAAAGACAGGGAAATGACAGAAGGACTGGGTTGACG
This sequence comes from Cunninghamia lanceolata, assembly GCA_027924645.1. Lineage (NCBI taxonomy): Eukaryota > Viridiplantae > Streptophyta > Pinopsida > Cupressales > Cupressaceae > Cunninghamia > Cunninghamia lanceolata. The sequence continues at coordinate 671,819 of BSBN01000743.1, forward strand.
CTCAACTAGAAGATTGTGTTGGAGATAGGCTAGGTTAGGTAGAAGAAAGTGGAGATAGACTGGAACATGAGAGAAAGACTATTGATCGATCTTTGATTGAAAACTATATAAGGCCATGGATAAATGGATGGGTAAATGAATGAGCTTGTTGCATTGGTTTCACAAATGATGATAAAGAGCAATCCTTATTTTTGATATAGAACGTGGATAGTTTGCCACCAAGGTATAAATGACCAAGGTGCCAAGATATCCAAGTGCGTGGACGTTGACTCTTCAAGAAAGCCGTTTGAACTCAGATCCCTTAGACATAATATAACCTTGTTGGACATGTGAATGCACCATAGTCTTGAACATAAAATAAACTTCAATACATAAATGCAAGAAATATATTAATATGTAAGATGCTAGGTCGTAACACACACAAGATAAATATAATGCTAAGAAAGATACTAAAGATCATTCCTCAAACATGGCACACAAAAGTAATGACTATGCCCCTAATCTATACTGCATCGCAACATACCAAGATTATAGATAAATCAAGATAGCCTTGAATAGGTAATGGACAAAGGAGCAAAAGATAAACCATAAAGCAAATTGACTAACTTACAAAGTAAACATAAAACCAACATATTCTCTTGCCAAAGAGGTTGCTCATGATAGATTGGATAGGAAAGATAACAGCCTTATCATAGGAGTGATGCATCCGTTAAAGGGGGCTATCTACCTAAAAAGACAATGTCGTGCTGCAAGAAATGCTACATGTCGCATGAGACATGTGTTTTGATCTCGACAATGGAACACTCTGCAGAAGACAAGCTTGTTGATTTGGTGCTTTGGTTAAGATAGATTTAGTTGATGCAGGCAATCGATATGTAGGACAGTAGATGACTCTAGAAGTAAGCTGCTTTGCTTTAGGTTTGTTAAGAACTTTTGCTTTGAAAGGATGTGTTTGTTTGTTGTTTGGCTGCTTGAGTTAGTCAAGTCGAGGTGAATGGATTTTGATAAATGAAAGACTAGAAAAATGACATGTCAATGGATTGAGGTGGGTGAACAATCATGAATTGTATGTGCCTGAGTACTAGATACTTCCTTTGTATTCCAGACTGCCTACATACCCTGTATCCACGGGATCAAGGCACATTACGAGGAAAGATGAAAAAATGGTAATATGTAGTTCTAGGTAGAGTGATGAGATGGGTCAAGGTGTTTACACTTGGGTTGGTGAAATGATGAGATCTTATGTACCTGAGTACTGGATACTTCCTTCATATTCCAGACTACCTACATACTTATATCCATGGGATCAAGGTACCTTAAGATTGGGAAGAGATAATATGTAGTTCTGGTTGGTGTGATGATGTAGGAAAAGCATTGGGAAGATAATAGCCTTATCGTAGGAGCAATGTGTCCGTTAAAGGGTGTTATCTGTGGAAAGGAGAACAATTAAAGTGCTTTGTGTTTTTGTGAAGCGTTTTATGTGAGTATGCATGAACCAAGAACAAGGAACCACTCCTATACCTAGGTTAAGGAAGGAATTTCCCCCATTCTGGTAGAGGAAATTGCCTAGGTGACTGATGAAGAAGACATATAAAGTTTGACCTAGGACAAGATAGTGCTAACTGTTGACACAAATCAAGACGTGGGATGACGACGATGGACATTGACAAATTTCCAAGCTATTCTAGATAGGGAGATGGAAATCCAAATAAGGTCAATGGTTTTATTATGGATGGATGGATGAAGCCTGTTGTGAAACGGACATGGAATGAACAAGACTCGATAGATGATGGATGCTAACTCTACACATAGCACCTGTTTTCCAAGTTTTCACTATGGTACTTATCCAAGGCACCTGTTTGCTAGGTTTTCACCAAAGGATGGATTTTTTTTTTTCATTGTATACTCTAAGGATTAGGCATAGAAATTCTTGAGATGAACACTATTAAGTGGCTCATCTAGAGGAATGTCATCAGGTGTAGCTAAAGTATAAGCTCCTGATCCATATGTTGCTATGACAATAAAGGGACCTAACCAGTTAGGCTCAAACTTGCCCTTCTTTTCTCAGTCTGCTTGATTTCTCTAATTCTCTTTGAGTACAAGATCACCAACTTGAAACTGTCTTTCTTTGATCTTTTTGTTGTAATTACGCCATAGGCAGTTTTGATAGACATGGAGATGATTAAGCGCAGCAAGGCGCCTTTCATCTAGTAGTTCTAGCTTAGCTAATTTGGAAGTGCGATACTCCTCTTCGCTGATTAGGTTCTGCATGGATACTCTGAGGGATGGGATCTTGACCTCTATAGGTAGGATGACTTCAGAGCCATAGACCAAGGCATATGGTGTGGCACCAGTTGGTGTTCTGATACTAGTACGATAGGCCCATAGGGCAGGATTGAGTTGCAGGTGCCAATCACGACAAGCTTCATTGACTATTTTCTTGAGGATTTTGAGAATGGTTTTATTGGAAGCCTCAGCTTGGCCATTACTCTGTGGATAGTAGGGAGTTGAAAAATGATGTTGGATATTGTATTGTGTGCACAAGGTATGGATATCTTGGTTCTTGAATGGTCTCCCATTATCAGTGACAATGGCTTGGGGAATACCATACTGGCAAATGAGGTAGTTAAGGATAAACTTGGCTATTTGCTTACCGGTGATATAGGTCATGGGAATGGCTTCAACCCACTTCATAAAATACTCAGTGGCAGTAATGATGAACTTATGGCCATTGGATGAGGATGGGTGGATTTGTCCTATGAGGTCAAGACCCCATTGAGAAAAAGGCCATGGAGTCATCACAGGTTGTAGTTCATGAGCTGGTGCATGAATTAAATCTCCATGCTGCTGGCATTGTAGACATTTCTTAGTGAACTATATAGCATCATGTTCTATTGTAGGCTAGTAATACCCTATTCTGAGTATCTTATTAGCAAGATTAGGACCAGTAGAATGTGCGCCATAGACACCTTCATGTATGTCTCGTAAGGTAGCTTTGGCTTCTTCCGCGTTAAGACATCGTAAGAGGATACCATCGAGACTCCGGTAATATAGCGTATCACCTAGAATGGTGTAACAGGAGGATTGATGGATAAAGGTTTTGCGTTGGGTGGATGAGAGTTCAATGAGAAAGGTACTATTTTTAAGGTATTCATAGATATCTTCGCACCATGGGGAATTGGGACCAACAAGTTCGCAGATGATTTCAGTAATTGGAACATCGACGACTAGTATCAACAACTACTCAATCAAGAATTCACATTTTTGTGTATTTGCAGGCATATCTATAAGTGACCCCATAAAAGCCATAGAATCTGTAGCCTTGTTATGCTCTCTTGGAATTTGCTCAAATGTGATGCTAGAAAAGTGTGGTTTGTAGGCATCCACCAGTTGCTTGTAGGGGACCAACTTTTCATCATTTATTTGATATTCATCTATAACCTATCGAATGACTAGTTGTGAGTCTCCATATACCTGTAATTCTGTGATGTCCCATTGAACTGTTGTATTGAGACCTATGAGGAGTGCTTCATACTTGGCTATGTTGTTGGTGCAAGGAAATGAAAGCTGATATGACTTAGGAATATAATCATTTTGAGATGTGATGACTAAGATGCGGGCCCCTGATCCATGCTGTGTGTAGGAACCATCAAAGTACAATCTCCACATTATTGAGTTGGAAAGAGTGAAGAGATTCTCATCTGGAAAGTCTGCTACCATAGGGTGTGTATCTGTCATGGGTGCTTCTGCTAGTTGATCTACTAGGGCTTGTCCTGTGATTGCTTTACGATCCATATACTCAATGTCGAACTCACTAAGTATCATGACCCATTTAGCTAGTCTGCTTGTGAGAGCTGCTTTTTCTAGTAGATACTTCAATGGATCAATTTTGGATATAAGATTGGTGTGTTGCTTTAGCATGTAATGCCACAACTTTTGGGAAGAAAACACTATTGCTAAACAAGTTCTTTCCATCGGTGAATAATTGAGTTCATATCCCACCAAGGTTCGACTGATATAATAAATTTTATGCTCTTTTCTTGACTCATCATGTTGTGCCAGAAGGGCCCCGAGGGCCAAAGTTGTAGTTGAGATGTATAATATCAAAGGTTTATTGGCAACACGTGGAACCAATACATGAGGTGTAGCTAGATACTCTTTGAGCTGATCAAATGCTACTTGACACTTATCGTCCCATTGAAATGAGGCATCCTTTCAGAGCAAGTGTTGAAATGGTTGGAATTTATCTGCTAGCTATGAGATGAAATACCTAATGGATTGCAACCTTCCTTGAAGGCTCCTTAATGCTTTGAGGTTCTTTTGTGGAGGCATCTCCACTATAGCCTTGACTTTTGTGGGGTCTACTTCGATACCTCTGTGAGATATAATGTATCCCAACAGCTTCCCTGATGTTACACCAAAGACACACTTCTTTGGATTGAGTCTCACTTGGTATTTCTTGAGCCTGTCAAAGATTTGTCCTAGAACTTATATGTGATCTACCCTAGAAGATTTAGCTAGTATTCCATCCACATAGTCCTCCATGATATGATGAAAGAGATCATGGAATATCACTATCATTGCTCTTTGATAATTTGCCCTTGCATTCTTTAGACCAAATAGCATGACACACCAACAATAATTACCCCATGGACAAGTAAAAGTTGTTTTATGTTGATCTTCCTCTGCTATCTTTATCTTATTCTAGCCGGAGAATCCATCCATGAGAGAAAGCATTTCATGACCTGCAGTCAAGTCTACTATGAGGTGAATGTTTGGTAATGGAAAGTCATCTTTGGGACATGCTTTGTTAAGATATCTAAAATCATTACACATGCAGATGCGCCCATTCAATTTAGACATAGGTACAATGTTTCATACCCAGTCTGAATAATCAATGGGTCAGATGGACTTTTCATCTAACAACTTTTGTATTTCCACTTTTACCAAGAGAGCTATTTGTGGGTGCATCTTCCTCAGCTTTTTCTTGACTGGTTTAACTGTTGGATCCACTGTGAGGTAGTGAACCACTAGCCTAGGGTCTAACCCTGCCATATTAGCATAGGTCCATGCAAAGTTGATGGTTCTTGGTAAGAAGAATTTGTTAAGATTCTTGTGCTCTATTTCTAATAATGAGGCTACCAGGAATGTGGTCTTCAGATTTTGCTCTGTACCAAGGTTTATCTCTGTAGAATATTCCACTAGGAGAGATGACTTCTCTTGAAACTTAGATGGTAGGGGAAGGTCAAATCCTCCATCCTTAGGTGCCACAATTGGGTTTTCACCATTGGATACGTCCTTTGTTTTTACTATTTTATGATCAGGAGGTGCCACAGTGTGGCTTTCACCTAGAGATCTTTCTTTGTTTTTACTTTTGCGACTAGAGGATTTGGTATTCTCACCAAAATAAGTTGTTGGCTCTAGTTCCATTACAAAACCTACTTTATGATCACCAAGAGGGAATCCATCCATGAGAGAAAGCATTTCATGACTTGCAGTCAAGTCTACTATGAGGTCAATGTTTGGTAATGGAAAGTCATCTTTGGGACATGCTTTGTTAAGATATCTAAAATCATTACACATGCAGATGCACCCATTCGGTTTAGACATAGGTACAATGTTTGATACCCAGTCTAAATAATCAATGGGTCGGATGAACTTTGCATCTGACAACTTATGTATTTCCACTTTTACCAAGAGAGCTATCTGTGGGTACATCTTCCTCAGCTTTTGCTTAACTGGTTTAACTATTGGATCCACTGTGAGATAGTGAACCACTAGCCTAGGGTCTAACCCTGGCATATTAGCATAGGTCCACACAAAGTTGATGGTTCTTTGTAAGAAGAATTTGTTAAGATTCTTGTGCTCTGTTTCTGATAATGATGCTACCAGGAATGTGGTCTTCAGATTTTTCTCTATGCCAAGGTTTATCTCTGTAGAATCTTCCACTAGGAGAGCTGAATTCTCTTAATACTTAAATGGTAGGGGAAGGTCAAATCCTCCATCCTCAGGTGCCACAATTGGGTTTTCACTATTGGATATGTCCTTTTTTTTACTATTTTGTGATCGGGAGGTGCCACAGTGTGGTTTTCACCTAGAGATCTTTCTTTGTTTTTACTTTTGTGACTGGAGGATTTGGCATTCTCACCAAAATAAGTTGTTGGCTCTAGTTCCATTACAAAACTTGCTTTATGATCACCAAGAGGGATACCATCCCAAAGTCCTATGAACTTAGCTATAGCTTTGTCATTCTGAAATACATCTATAACGAGGGCCCCTTGTTGGTCCCAATCGATAAGTTCAGGGTAGACAAGTGTTACTTTCTGGGTGTTTGTGGTGGATGTTAGGAATACAGATGATGGCATAAATACAAAGGATTCTATAAATAGGTATGTCGTATGGAGGGAAGAGTCATTGATGGTATCCTCATTAGACGTTGAATCTGTGAGAGAAGTTTCAACCACCTTGTTGAGGATACCCTCGATATCTAAGGCGTGCGGTACCTTTCTACCAAATCCTAACCCCTTCTTGTCTAGTTTCTTTGTCACAATGATGGGTTCCATTGTGCCTTGATTTTGTTTCCCAAGGCCACCTTTTCCTTTATAGCCCATATTTTTGACTATCCTTAAGCCATTTCCATATTTCTTGACTTGTTCTTTCTACTTATAGAGCCAAGAAGATATGTCTTCAATAGTTTCCTCTGCTAATAATTTTCCCTCTTGGAATTGGGTTAAAGATGCTGGGGGAGAAATAGCTACTTTTTTAGGTACTTTGGCAATGGGCAGTTGGCCGTAAGATTTAGGTGATAGGGGCATCTGCCTTACACAACAAGATTTTGAGATATCATATGTTCCAAAGCCTATATCATGGATGTGAGCTTTGATATCAAGAAGAGGATTAGGTTCACTTGCAGAGGCCTTTGTCAGATTTTCAAGATCGACATATAGTGGGGATGTAATGGTTTTGTCATTTTTAGGCACCTGGTTGCAATTCTTATAGCTGCCTTGCAAGACATGACATAATTCAAAAGGATTAGGGTCACCTAGGATGGTTATCTTTGTACCATTGCATGGGAACTTTAGAGACTGATGGTATGTTGAGGGAATAGCTTTCATTGCATGGATCCATGGTCGGCCTAGGATAATGTTGTAAGGCAACTCAATGTCAAGGACCTGGCACCTAGTTTCAAGCATGACGAGCCCCAGTTGTATAGGCAAGTGGATAAAACCTTCTAAGCGGTGTTCAACATCATCATATCCCTTGATTGTAATACTTTGATCAATGTTGACATGATCCTCAGAGTATCCCAATTGCTTAAGTAACTTTGGAGAATAGATGTTGAGACCAGCACCACCATCTATGAGTATGCATTTGATTTTGTGTTTATGAATGAGAACCTCAATATGAAGGGCATCATTGTGACACGGATCATAGGATGGGAGGTCTTTCTTAGAGAAGACCACATTGTAGGGTGAAGCAATGTTATCTACTATAGCTCAGAAATCTGTGACCGCTATGTTGTTAGGAACCAAAGACTCCTGGAGAGCTTTTTCTAGCACCACTTTATGTGTGGGTGATGACCGTAGAAGGTCCAAGATAGAAATTTGTGCTGGCGTTTTCCCTAGATGTTTGACAAGATTATAATCGGATTGAGTTGGGAGACTGGGTGTAGGACCACGAATGGTGACACGACCACAACGAGTTGTAACAGCACAATCCATAGATTTGCCTTTGATTGTGAGGGTAGACACTTGACTCTCTTCAAAACAACCCACAATGGAGTCATAGGAAGTGGAAGCATTATTGACACCTTTACCTTTATCCAGAGGAGGATGTAGACCATGGTTTGGGAATGGTTCCTTGTACATATTGAGGTCTTTATTGGTGTGGTGAGCTGGTGGTTCATCCTCAAAAGAGATTTGGTTGCCCTCGATGAGATTTTGGATTAGGTGCTTTAGTTTCATGCATGATGTGGTTCTATGCCCTTTGCTCCTATGGAATTCATAGTATTCATTTTCTCTATACCATGTAGTTTTGTAAATAGGTTCACCATATGGGGGAGCATTTGGTAAGGTGAGGAGCCCTTTGTGTAAAAGCTTTTGTAGGACTAACTCTATGGGCTCTCCAAAGGGAGTGAATTGACGTCGCGGAGGGTAATCTTGTTGAGGCTGCTCTTGTTGTCATTGTTGTTGGTTTTGATATTGTTGTCTTTGTTGTTGCTGCTGTTGAGGTGGAATTTGACTTGGTTTGGAAAGCTGAAGTGGTGTTTACAATGTTTGGACATGTTTAGAATTGACCACCCCATCATTGACCATGTTTTTATTTTTGTTCCAAAACTTTGGTTTATCATTTGTTTGTTGTTGAGGAGCATAGTCTTTAGTTTCTTTGAAGATTTTGACCACTCCTTTAGCAATGAGGGCCTTTTCAATGTTGATTCCCTTGTATGTAATTTCGTCGAAGGTTGTAGCACTAAGAATTTGCAAATGAAAACCCAATTCTTGGTCGAGATTCTACACAAATATGCTAATAAGCTACTTTTCGGGTATCTTGAATGGGAATTTGCTAGCCATTTGTCTACATCGTTGAAGGAAAGAAATGAAAGTTTCACCATTTTTCTGTTTGTTGTTGCATAGATCAGTCATGGAGATCTCATGCTCTGCATTATAGGAGAAATAGGTGGCAAATTTCTCCGCAAGTTCGTTAAAAGACTTAATACCTATGGGGAGGTGTGAGAACCATTCTATAGCTTGACTTCCAAGACTGTGAGGAAAGAGACACATAAGATATGTTTCATTATGTGAGACCTCGAAGCAAGCAAGATAGAATTCCCTGAGATGGTCTTTTGGGTCCCCTTTTCCTTTGTATTTATCAAACTTGGGAATACTGAAATTGTGAGGAAAAGGGATCATGGGTAATGACTGATCAAAAGGATAAGGACACACTTCTTTTAAAGAGAAGGTCTTCTTAGTGTGGCCAAATGTTAAATCGGCTAGCTTTTGTTGAACTTCTACGATTTTTAGCTCCATCGTTGTGGGAGGGGCTGGAAACATCTCCTGGTGTCCTAGAAGTGGTTGTTGATGCCCATATAGAAGATTGTAGTGTAAGCCATGGGCATTGGTGTTATAAGGGTCGTATGATTGGTTGGGGTCATATGTGTTTTGATTTTGGAGAGGTGGGGGTGGCGCTAGGTAAGAATGTAGGCTTTGTGATGGTTGTTGAAAAGAGTTTGGTGGTGGAAAGCTAAAGTTTGTTAGGTTAGGTTGCGGTTGCAGAACATAGATTTGGGAAGTTTGGTTTTGGGAATGTTGAGGGTGGTTAGGAAATGTGTTGAAAAAGTTTAGCGCTGATGATCGTTGTGGTGGGGAGACATAGGTAGAGGTGTTTTACGATGGTTGAGGTTGATTGAGGATGAGCGTAGAAGAATGTTGTGGTTGGGGTTGCATGACCCTGGTTGGTTGAGGGATACGAAGGTTTGATGATGTTGGGGGTGGTGTTTGTTGAGACCCTTGTTGCATGGCTACGTAGTTGTTCCTCGGATTGTAATTTGGTGGCAAACCTTCTCATGATGGGGTAGCCAATATTCTACTTGCGATTGGTGTGGGCATTCTAGAAGTTTGTTGTATGTTTGTTCGAACTATGGCAGCTTGTTTGGCTAGCTCTGCTTGACATTGGAGAGTCTCTTGTTGGTGTTTGTAGATCTCCATAGGAGTCAAAAGTGGTGATATGGGTCTCTCTCCTGTTGAGTTTTGATAAAGGGGATTCTCATATTGTGCAATCGTTCTCCCTTGTGAGCTTTGTTCGTGTAAGGGCATGGTCACTGTTGACATGGTTTAGACCGCAGGTATGGTGTCATAGGTGTTATTTGTGTCCTTGAGATTGGATAAATTGAAATCTTGAGGTAATTTTGCTCCTTGTTTGGCTAGCAAGCGGAAGAAATGATCTTGGTTCCCGCTAAGGATTTTATCAAAGGTGGCCATGACTTTAGGATCTTGTAGGATTTCATCAAGGTCTTGTCCATCTTCTTGAGAGGATTGACCTTTTTCAAAGTGTTGCTCTTCTTGAGATGGGACTTGACCTATGGTATAACCTTATGGAATAAATTCCGGAGGCATGCCGATGGTATAGTGAGGTGTACTTACCAAAGGGACCCTACCTTCTTGAGATGGGACTTGATCGATAGTATAACCTTGTGGAACAAAATCCAGAGGCATGCCGGTGGTATAGTGAGGTGTACTTACCAAAGGGCCCCTACCTTCTTGAGGATTGTTTGGTTGGTCAATCTTTTCGCTTATGTCTTAGGAGTAACCTTGGGAGTAATGTTGGATTGGCCTTATTGAGGTGTGCGAGGAGGTGATTTGCGCTTCCTCGGGACAACTTTCTTGGTCTTTATAGTTTGCTGGAGTCTAGTGGTTACCATGGAATACACTAGGACAATATGTTGGGATTCTGCTTGTGTTTTGGAAAATACAAATTTTGATGCATAGTTTACTGGACAAAAGGCCCTATACTGTTTGACCAAAGGTGCAGGATTGTGCCACCAAAAGCGAGCTACTGTAATACCAAAGGTGATGGACTGAGCTACCAAAGGTGAGGTACTGCTAAACTAAAGGTGAGCTACTGTTAGACCAAAAGCGAGCTACTGTTATACCAAGGGTGCTGAAGTAGGTTTTGCCAGAGGTGAAGTACTATTATACCAAAGGCAAGCTGCTATTAGACCAGAGGTGGTAAAGTAGTATCTGTAATGTTTTATAAGGAAAATTTTGATAGATTTGGTTTTGGTTCTAATTGGATTTGCTTTGGCAAGAGAAAACACATCAAACAAGTTTGCAACAAAAGGATTGACACAACAAATAGTGTATATTCAAGGCTCATAAAAAGCCCAATGTTTCCACAGGTATAAGACAATTGCAAACAATATCAAGCACTTTTTATCCCTATAGACAAGGTTTCATTGCAGTAGATCAACTCACAACTTAATACTTTGTCGACCAAATGTCATTCCATAAAGGTGTCAGACATTTGTATATTTGCGAGAGACGATAGGTAGGGATATCTCACCCTCCCCTTAGAAAGCTCAAGTAGGTCACAAGAGCTTTATGGCCGAGGGAATACTATCTCTTCTCAAGGGAGCCAATGGTGAGTATCTTGAGGGCTTAAATCGATTCCCCTTGCACTGATGATTACCACAACATTCGGAGGTAGATCGGGTAGTTACTATCTAGAATGGTTCTTAGTAACTTTGAGGGACCAATGCCTTACAAGAAATGTGACAAGCTATTAAAAGCTTTAACCAATCCTACTAAGAGTATCAAACACTTCATTAGATGTGAAAATCATTTCCACAAAGAGCTAGTACACCTCTTTTCAGTTTGGCACCACAAGGTAAGGCTGATGTTGGTTAGGACTTGGCTTTCACCTTATCCCTTTCATATAGCAATTCAAAGGAAAACTCCACTTAGGGTTGTCCCTTTTGGATGAAGTGTAATAAAAAAATAGGCCCTTCTAAAGGAATAACTGAAATGTAAGAGCAAGCACATCAAACAAAGGTTCAATTGTCCCGTTATAAGAAAAAATAAGGTGCAACTAGATTAGACACACACACATTTGTAGTTCTCAATTGTCCCTTATGAAATTGAAGTGTTTGGCATTCATGTCCATTATCCCTTAGAAAATTAAAGTGTTTTTGCATTCATGTCCATTGTCCCTTAAGAAAAGCAAAGTGTTCCTAAGACTTAGATTGCCAAAGTGATTTGTTCAATTGTCCCTTAAGAATGGCAATATGTTTCTAAGACTTAGTGTGATAGATCGAGATTTCTTCCATGCTCGTCCTACATGAACATGTTAGAAAAAACTCATTTTCTCTGTGTGAGTGATAAGAAGCTGCAATAGACGATTAGTTCCACAAAAACTCACAAGTTAGCAAAAATAAATCAATTTGACCAAAAGCGTTGCACTGTGTTACCAAAGGTGACTTACTGTTATGCTAAAAGTGCTAAACTATGTTACCGAAGGTGAGTCACTATTATACCAAAGGCGTAGTACTGTACTACCAAATGTGTGGTACTGTACTACCAAATGTGCGGTATTGCTATACCAAACGTGCGGTACTGTACTACCAAATGTGCGGTACTATACTACCAAACGCACAGTGTAATAACATGCCTGCAAAAAATAATATTTCATCAAGAAAGCTAGACCGAAGGATGATTGAATGATTGGGTGATAATCCAAGATGTTGATAAGTGATAAGACGCTGCACCAAGTGATATTAGTTCCAAAGAAAATAACAAGATGTCAAAAATCAAGTCCAAACCCTAACAATAAGTTAGAAACCCTAGAAAACCAAAGTGAAATTCAAAAAATTAGTGATAAATATGATGAGATACAAGAGATTAAATATCACCAATGGATTCCTTATGATTTTCTACGCAATTTAAAAAAAAACATCAAATTTCGTTAAGTTTTGAGAAAGTTATGGGGTTTTGAAGTTTGCAAGCCTGTTATCCCAGCCAAAAGCGCTTTACTGTTATGCCAATAGCGCTTTACTATTATACCAAGTGCGCTTTACTATTATATCAAGAGTTCTTTGCTATTTTCTCAAGTGCACTTTACTGTAATACCAAAAGCACAGTTCTATGCTACCAAAGGCGCTACAGGATGGCCCAAAAGTGTTGTACTGCCCTACCAAAGGCACTTTGCTGTGTTGAGATGCGTTGTTCTGTACTGTACTTAAAAAAATTAATTTCTCAAAGAACAAGAGTGATTAGTGGGTCCCACCGGGCGTGCCAGAATGTGTATGAGGAAAATCAATTATGTTTAAATGATAAAATCAAAACTATGATAATAACCAAATCAATAACCCATAACATAAAGAGATCTATCTAAATAAAAATCCATTATTAATAAATCAAATTAAGAAAGCTTTTACCCAAATTGTGTTCTCTTTGTCGAATGTGATTGCTCAATAATACTGTGAAACCATGTTTGCAACAAGCAACTGTAGGCGTTCAAAGATCAATGTCAAAAGATTGTAAGTTCCTCAACGACGCGATGTATGCTCAAAATGCTGTTAAAAGATGCCTGAGAATAAGTGATTGAAGAGGATTTGTGAAGGAGACGAGGGTGGTTTAAATAGGTTTCAACAGAGATTGATCAACGGTCCAGATAATTCAAAAGAATCAATGGAGGAGATAAAACAAATAACCATGATGAATGTGCACACAACATGTGTTAATCCATAAAGATATTTTTATTAAGATATGATGAAAACAAGATTGATTGAATAGATAACTCAACGTGTGATTTTATCTTTTTTAGAGTTATAAAAATAAGACTGATTGTGCACACGAGTTAACAAGATATTTTAAGAGGAATTAGAAGATAACTGAAATTAAATAAATAAATTTATTTAATTGTTTATGCATGATAGAGGAATATGAAGATTATAAATAAAATATTTGATTTTATTTATTTTTAGAGGATTGAGACAATTTTTAATAAATTTGCATGATTTATTTAAATTTAGAAGAAGAAGTGATTTAATTAAATAATGTAAAATTATTTAATTGTAGATAAGAGGGAATTTGTAATAAATTAATTAAATAATTGGATTTATTTAATTAATGGAGACTTGAAATTTGAAAGAGGATAATGATTTAATTAAATAATTAAAATTATTTAATTTTGGCAGAATAAGGTTGATTTTGCTGAAATTAATTAAATAAATAGAATTTATTCAATTAATGTTGAATTTTGGAGTTTTAGAAGAATTTGATGAAATTAATTAAATAATTAGATTATTCAATTAATGTTGAAATGCAAGTGATTCGAAGACATGGTCATTTTAGGGTGTCTACATGCCCCTAAACCTGAGCAACCCTAAACCTCTCTCTCCCAAAACCCCTAAACCCCTAAACCATAAATAATTCCACTAAACCCTAAACTTAAACAACCCTAAACTCATAAACCCGACCAACCCTCTCTCTCTCCAAAACAAGAAAACTAGGACTCTCTCTCCCCTTATCACCCTATCTCTCCCCTCTCTCCCTCTTCCTCCCTCTCCTCTCACATGTCGATAAAGAATATGGAAACAAGAAAACTAGGACATGCAAAGAGGGACGAGGATATAAATTGGGATGATGAAATGGAAACAAGATAATTTATGAAATTTCATTGGATGGGAAGAATGGTGAGGAGAGGTAGAGAGGGGAGGGAAGTAGAGAGTGAGAGAGAGGATAGGAGGTAGAGACAAGAGGGAAGTAGAGAGTGGGAGAGGACTGTAGGAGGTAGACATGGGAAGGAAGAAGAGAGAGAGGGTAGGAGGTAGACAAGGGAGCGAAGCAGAGACTGAGAGCGAGGGTAGGAGGTAGACAAGGGAGGGAAGTAGAAAGTGAGAGAGAGGGTAAGAGGTAGAGAGGGAGGGGGGAAGAGAGTGAGAGAGAAGGTAGGAGGTAGAGAGGTGAAGGAAGCAAAGACTCAAAAAGAGGGTAGGAGGTAGATAAGGGAGGGAAGTAGAGAGTGAGAGAGAGGGTAGAAGGTAGATAGGGGAGGGAAGAAGAGAGTGAGAGAGAAGGTAGGAGGTAGAGAGGGGAGGGAAGCAGAGACTCAGAGAAAGGGTAGGATGTAGAGAGGGGAGAGGTAGAGAGTGAGAGAGACGATAGCAAGTGTAGCTGCCCTTGTAGACATGTATGTAAAGTGTGGAAACATAGACAAGGCATGTCAATTGTATGACGTAACACCTCAAAGAGATGTTCTATAATGGAATGCAATGATTGCAAGATATGTAAAAAATGGATTTGTTGAAAAGGCTTTAGAAACTTTCAAACAAATGCAATTGGCATGTGTATTTCCAGTTATGCTCATCATAATGTGAGCGCATTATAACGCAATCGTATTATTGATTTCACATAACGCGAGCATGTTATAACGCGATCGCGTTATGCTCAACTTTGTTTGACATGTTTTTATTAGTTTTTAGGAAAATCTAGAGATAATTTAGAGCATGCTCCCCATCAGGATGACACTTTTTTCAATGAAAACTCAAAAAAAATACCACCATAATCTTAAGCTCTTTGTTAGCTATCTAACCATATAATTTTTTTCACATTTTGAGTACGTTTAGTGTTTCATCTTGAATTTCTTTTGTTAGTGTGCCTAGTTTTTGTCAAAAACTAGTGTCTAGTATTTTTGACTTTTTTTTTTAACTATTCATCAAAAATTGAAATAAGTTATATTTTTAAACACTAGACTCCATTCTACACAAAATCTAGAGATAATTTAGAGCATGCTCCCCATCAGGATGACACTTTTTTCAATGAAAACTCAAAAAAAATACCACCATAATCTTAAGCTCTCTGTTAGCTATCTAATCATATAATTTTTTTCACATTTTGAGTATGTTTAGTGTTTCATCTTGAATTTCTTTTGTTAGTGTGTCTAGTATTTTTGACTTTTTTTTTTAACTATTCATCAAAAATTGAAATAAGTTATATTTTTAAAAACTAGACTCCATTCTACACAAATTTAAATTTTTTTATTTTATTTTTGATTACTTTTCAAACATTTTAGGGGGGAGCACGCTCAAATTTTTATTTTTCAGGATGTGTCCACTTTAAAAATTACTAAAAAATCAGGGATAAACTACATGGTGTTACCTAATTTCTCACTAGAGTGATTATTGAAATACTAAAAAAAGTTAACATTTTAGGGGGAGCACACCAGACACTATGTTATGTTTTTTTGAGAAAAATAGGACCAATTTGTCTACTCCCCCTTTTTGAACCCCTTAATCTCAACCATTTTTAGAAAATATTAGTAGTTTAGAAACTAGATTTAGAGAACTACAACTCTTGTTTTTGTTCCATCTTCAAATTTTGAGTGTAGCTATCTTCAATTTCTCATCCAACATCAATGTTTCCTGATTTCAGAAGAAAAAAGTGGCAACTTAAGACCCCATTTTGGTCCCTCAGCTTTGTGCACACACCCTTTACCAAACACACAATGCTCACAGAAATCAAAGTGCTCATCAAAATAAGAGAAACCGTCCTACAATTCTTTTTTATTAATAGTTTTTAATACATTATTGGTTGTGGCCCAATCTATAGTGCCACAACATACAAGTGTTTTCAGAAGCCTCAAAAACATAAGAGGCATTACAAACTGTAGTGGCTTCGAGCTTAAACAAGTTCCCAAATCTCTTTCCTTTCGCTACCACCAAGTTCCCTCTCACCAATCTGCAGCCATGCTTGCCAAATGTCACATGCATTCCCAAATCATTCAACTTTGAAACTAAAATCAAATTTCTAGTTAATCCAGGAACATGCAAAACACCAAGGAGGGTTTTAATCCTCCCATCACTGAAACACAACAATACATTTCCTTTCCCAAAAATTGGATATGAAGAGTTGCACCAAGGTAGATATTACCTCCATCATATTCTTCATATGTGGAGAACCATTCCTTATGTGGGGTCATATGAAATGAGCATCCTAAGTCAACCAACTAGTCTTCATAGAAACAACATTACATGCATAAAATAAAACATCTTCACCTACATTTGAGGACTTATCTGAAGTACTTTCCCACTGTTTCTTGGGGTTTCTACATTCCTTCTTTACATGTCCCCTTTAAATGCAGTTCCAACACTTAACTCTGTTCTTTTTACCAAGAGTTTTAGATCGGCCCTTGGACTTGTCCTTAGCCCCTTTCCGATCTCATTTAGGTCCCCTTTCCGATCTCATTTAGGTCCCCTTTCCTTAGACTTTCCCCTGATACTGAGAGCATCACCTGAACTATCCAAACTCTTCTTCCTCAATTCTTGTGACAGTAGCACTAAAATAAGAGCATCCAACTTTGGATCCGCAAGGTTAGCAATGATAGCAAGGATAACATTCTCCCAAGACTTAGGTAAAGAACAAAAAAGTAAGATATATTTATCTTCCTCACTAACCTAAACATCTACTTGTTAGATTTCGGGCAGACAACTGAGAGGGGAGGTGAATCAGTTGTCCAAAATTTTCTTCTAATTAAACACTTAAATCCACTTTGTAATTTAGTAGCATAATAATAAATCAATCATGGAACCATAATGCATTAAATCAAGAGTAGAAACACATTAACACACAAGACACCAAGACTTTCATGTGAAAAACCTGGTTAAGGGAAAAACCATGGGGTGATTAACCCAAGATTGTATTCTCTATTAGAAGAATAGAAATAACAAAATGGCACATGCCAATTAAGGCTCACTGCCCAAGCACACTGCTCACAAGATGCTCATTACCTATAAGAGACACACTGTCTATAGAATAATAAGTATCACATACTTGAACTAGAGAATAGCATCTTCACCATGCTTGAGTCAGTTCCATTTAAGCTCAATACTTCTGCTTTGCCTTTCGCTCTGCTCCTCTCTACCACACTCTCACCTCCACGATCATTTGAAATGACTTAACAACTCTTTATTTATACAAGACATCGACTTAGGAATTATCATCTAAGTCGGCATACATTATAGAGAAAATACATAAATACAACATGACTTATTACAAAAGACTTCACACGGATCAACACATAGTCAGCCACACAGATCTCAGACTCCAATACTTCTTTAGGAACATGCCATTCTTCATAGAACATCTCCAAGATCATCCGCAGGGTGTGTAACTCATCCGGTCGGCCATACTCAGGAAGAACATCATCATCCGGAAGTAATTCTTCATTTACTAGATCAATATTTAATGCGGACCACCAACATGAACTAGACACAATCCAAAGACTTCCACAAGCTTGCCTGAATCACCAAGAACATCCACACTACTATTGTCTACTGAAATCATTCTCTCCTTCATCTGGAACCTCAAGAACATAGTTTGTCATCACTGTCATATTGGAATAGATGCTTACGAACCTCTAGATCACGAACCAATTGAGTTGTCACTTCACATGGACTTCCTAAACACTCCACCAAATCCATAGAACAGGATATTGCATTTCTGGATCTCACCGGACCTATCTGTATCAATCTGTTACCTCTGAACACCTACTAGAACCGGTTTTACTTAAGTGGCCATAAATTCTTCAGATCTTCATGTAGAACTCTAAAATCTTTATTGGATCATCTCAAGACACATATCTACAAACCCTTTGAAGTACATCTTCTGATCTTTATCTTAACTGGGATCTTTACCTCACTGTCTTCACTATTCTTCTCTGTTCCTAATTAGGACTAATTTTCTCAATATCCTCAACACACAGCTCATCCAATCCTTATCATTAATGCAATAGGAGTATGTTGACATCAATGACAACACTGATTAGGCCCATACTTGCAATAATCTCCCCCTTTGTCATTGATGGCAACATATGATGTGAAAAACTATTTTAACCATCAAAACAAGAACTTCTCCTTATTGTCACAACTCCCCCTATCAGCAACAACCATTCACATGTCTTCTATTTCTTTCCTGCTCCCCCTTTGATCAGCAATCACTTGTTTTTCACATGTCTTCTCTCCCCCTTTGACATCAATGGCAAATGGCACATACTTGTATCACTTCAGAATCATACTAGCTGCTCCCCCTGAGTGGCAGCTTCCCAAACATCAATCTGGATCACAAGATATGACTATGAGATCCACCAGACTGATGCACATCAGTGCACCTTAATTCAGAACCGGAGGTGTAATAACCCCTAACTTCTCCCTAAGATACTCAAAAGAGTCCTTAGGTAGAGGTTTAGTAAAGATATCTGCAATTTGATCTTTGGAAGGCACAAACTCCAATCTGACCTCATTCTTGTTCACTTGCTCTCTCAAAAAATGAAACTTGATGGATATGTGTTTAGTCTTTGACTGCAATACCGGATTCTTAGATATATTTATTGCACTTGAATTATCACAGAAGATTGTGATAGGTTTCTCATACTCCACTCTGATGTCTCTTAGCATTTGCTTCATCCACAAAACTTGAGGGCAACTATCTGCTACTACAATATATTTTGCTTCAGCTGTGGACAGAGATATTGCTTCTTGTTTCTTGCTTAGCCAAGAAAGCAATCTCTTCCCTAAAAAGAATGCTCCAAGTACTCTTCCAGTCATCCACATCTCCTGGCCAATCCGCATCTGTATATACATGAAGAGAAAAATCATGATCTCTGGGATACCACAATCCATACTCAACTGTCCCTTTTAGATATCTAAAAATCCTCTTGATTTCCATGACATGAGATTCTCTAGGATCAGCTCAGAATCTGGCAACAAGACCAACAACATTCATAATGTCAGGTCTAGTTTGAGTGAGATACAACAGTCCTCCAATCATTGACCTGTACTTTTTCTGATCAGTCTTAGGAGACTCATCATCTTTGCTCAATTTACATCCAGTTGCCATGGGAGTATTCATTGGTTTTGAGTCTTCCATTCCAAATTTCTTCAACAATTCTTTCACATATTTGGTCTGAGAAATGAAGATTCCTTTCTTTGTTTGAGTGATTTGTAGACCCAAGAAGAAATTTATTTCCCCAAACATGGACATCTCAAATTCACTTTTCATTTGATTTGTAAAGGTTTTGCACATACTATCTCTTACTCCAAAAATGATATCATCAACAAACACTTCAACTATTAAGATATTTTCATGATCAATTTTGAAATACAAATTACTGTCAGCAGTACCTTTGTTGAAACCAATCTTCAAAATATGTTTATCCAATCTTTCATACCAGGCTCTTGGGGCTTGCTTTAGTCCATACAATGCTTTCTTCAACTTGCAGACCATATCACCATGATTAGACAATTGAAATCTATCTGGTTGCTCAATGTATACTTCTTCTTCCAAGTCACCATTCAGGAAGGTAGATTTGACATCCATCTGATATACTTTGAAATCCTTGAAGGCAGCAAAAGCAAGAAATAATCTATCTGCTTCAATTCTTGCCACCGGAGCAAAAGTTTCTTCAAAATCAACTCCTTCTACTTGGGAGTAACCCTTGCAGACCAATCTGGCTTTTTTTCTGACTACTTCACCATCTTCATTCAGTTTGTTCCAGAAGACCCATTTGGTTCCAATCACATTCTTGTTTTTAGGTCTGGGAATAAGATCCCAAGTGTGATTTTTCTCAATTTGCATCAGCTCTTCCTCCATTGCTTTAGTCTAGTTTTCATCATTCCAAGCTTCATTCACTGTCTTAGGTTCAATCTTTGAAATCAGACAAAACTCTTCTAAATCTTGAGCAATCCTTCTTGTTTGCACACCTTTGCTTTTATCACCTATGATCTGATCTTTAGAGTGATTCAGACTTACATACCTGGGAACTTTGGGAGTTTCTTGCACTTTTCATTCTTGAACAGGTTCATTCAAACTTATCTCTTCTTCCTGATTTACCGGATCAGTTTGAATCTAAATTTCAGAGGGAGCTTGGACTTCTTGAACAAAAATATTATTTTGATCATCTTCATCATATTCATAGAACATTGAGGGTTTTTCAATACCTTCATCAAACTTCACATTTGTACTTTCCACAATTTTCCTTAATCTCTTGTTATAACACTGGCATGCTTTGCTTTGAGTAGAATAACCCAAGAATATTCCTTCATCACTTCTAGCATCAAATTTTCCTAGATCTTCATCTCTTTTAGTGTAACATTTGCTACCAAAGACTCTGAAATACCTCATAGTGGGATTGATGCCAAACCAAAGTTTATAAGGAGTCTTACTGGTATTGCTTCTGATTTGTACTTGATTGAGAGTATAGACTGCAGTGCTTACAGCTTCTCTCCAATAGATCTAAGGAACATTTGCTTCCATCATCATGGTTCTAGATGCTTCCTGGATGGTCTGGTTTTTTCTCTCCACTACTCCATTCTATTATGGAGTCCTAGGAGCAGACAACTGTCTTTTTATTCCATGTTTCTCACAAAATTCTATGAACTCAATGGATGTGAATTCTCCACCTCTATCAGACCTCAGACATTTTAATTTTAATCTAGTTTCATTCTCTACCATAGCTTTGAATATTTTGAATTTCTCAAGAGCTTCTGATTTCTCTTTCAGAAAAGTAACCCACATCATCCGAGAGTAGTCATCAATTAATAGCATGAAGTATCTATCACCTTGCACACTTCTGATTCTTGCCGGACCACATAGATTAGTATGAACTAAGTCCAATAATCTGGTAGAAGATTGTTCCTTGCTTTTGAATGAGACTCTGCTTTGTTTACCCAACTGACATTCTTTGTAAAAACTATTTATAGGTTTTACAAGTCATGGAAGATCTCTTACAGCCTGAGTATTGCTTATCTTGATGATATTATCAAAATTCACATGACACATTCTCCTATGCCATAACAAACTCTGATCAATTTGAACAAATAAGAAACTTTTACTAGTACCAACCAAGTGGAAGATATTACCTTTAGTTTGAGTACCGGATGGAATCTCTATTCCAGAACTTTCAAAGATCTTGCATTTTCCATTCTTGAATCGGAGATCATAGCCTTTGTCCACCAATTGTCCAACACTGAGAAGATTGTGCTTCAGACCTTCAACATATAGTACATTATTGGTTTTGTTCTTTCAATCAAAAGAAATGGTTCCTCTTCCTCTAATTCTGCCAACATAATTATCACTAAACTTTACCACTCCTCCTTCATACCTTCCAAATCTATGAACTTATTTTTGTCACCTGTCATATGGTGAGACCATCCAGTGTTAATGACCCAATCATCCTTTTCTTCAACTTGGGCAGCTAGAACTCTTTCTACAATTTTATGATTGACAGATTCATAGGGCATTGGATCCTCTTCCTTGATGGCAATAAACACCCAGTCACTTCCAGATTTGTTCCCTATCTCTGATTCATCATCTGTTACTCCTTCATTATCATCATCTTCATGAACATAGTAACAATTCTTCTGGAACCTTGATCTGTTAGGATTTGGCCTTGAAAATCTTTCCGGACACCTTGAGGCAAAATGACCAATCTTATTGCAGTTAAAACATTTAAAAGGCAATTTCCCTTCATACTTACCAGATCCTCTTGGCAGCCTTTTTGCAATAAGGGCTTCAAGTTGAGTAGCTTCTGCTTCATCTTCTTCCAGGTCTTTTCTTGCTTTTTCATACCATGATAGTTTCCTTGAAGAGTTCTCTCCCAGATCAATCCTTTGTTTTCCTTTTACAGAGGCACTAGATTTGAATGCAGATTTAGTCTTGGGGGGGCATCTCCAAACTCTGTCAATTCAAATGTAGCCAATTTGACAACCAATTGATCTCTTGTGATACCTAAATAGGATCTGAATTCTTCAATGGCAGCAACCTTGTATTTGTAAGAAGCAGGAAGGGATCTGAGAACTTTGCCAACAATCTCATCTTCATCCAAGACTCCACCAGTACATCTAATGCCACAAACAAGCTCATTTACTCTTGGCATAAAAGTAGTGATATTTTCATCTTCTCTCATCTTCAGATTTTTAAATTTTCCTTTCAGACTTTGTAGCTTGGCACATTTAACATACTTCTCTCGTTTGTGCAGAAGTTCCAGTTTTTCTCAAATCTCAAAAGCAGTTTATAGGTCAACAACATTTGTCAGCTCTGAATCAAACAAGGCACTTAGAAGAGCTTCTTTAGTCCACAGATTGTTTTCAACATCTGTGACTTCATCTACTGATTTTGGACCATTCTGTGGAGGAGTATACTTCTTTGAAGCCATGGTCCAATACTGCATTCCCATACATTGCAAGTGACATTGCATGCGACTTTTCCAAAGAGTAAAATTGGTTCCATCAAATTTCAGACTATCCTTCTTGTAGGATGACATCCTGGATCTCCTCAAGCAGTTAAACTCTTTTAGAGGAACTTAGCTCTGATACCAATTGTTAGATTTTGGGCAGACAACTGAGAGGGGGGGTGAATCAGTTGTCCAAAATTTTCTTCCAATTAAACACTTAAATCCACTTTGTAATTCAACAGCATAATAATAAATCAATCATGGAACCATAATGCATTAAATCAAGAGCAGAAACACATTAACACACAAGACACCAAGATTTTGACGTGGAAAACCCGGTTAAGGGAAAAACCATGGGGTGATTAACTCAAGATTGTATTCTCTGTTAGAAAAATAGAAAGAACAAAATGGCACATGCCAATTAGGGCTCACTGCCCGAGCACACTACTCACAAGAGACTCACTGCCTACAAGAGACACATTGTCTATAGAATAATAAGTATCACATACTTGAACTGGAGAATAATATCTTCACCATGCTTGAGTTAGTTCCATTTAAGCTCAATACTTCTACTCTACCTTTCACTCTGCTCCTCTCTACCACACTTTCACCTCCACAATCATTTGAAATGACTTAACAACTCTTTATTTATACAAGACATCGACTTAGGAATTATCATCTAAGTCGGCATACATTATAGAGCAAATACATAAATACAACATGAATTATTACAAAAGACTTACGCGGATCAACACACAGTCGGCCACATAGATCTAAGACTCCAATACTTCTTTAGGAACACGCCATTCTTCACAGAACATCTCTAAGATCATCCGTAGGGTGTGTAACTCATCCGGTCGGCCATACTCAGGAAGAACATCATCATCTGGAAGTAATTCTTCATTTACTAGCTCAATCTTTAATGTGGACCACCAACACAAACTGGACACAATCCAAAGACTTCCACAATCTTGCCTGAATCACCAAGAACATCCACACTGCTACTATCTACTGAAATCATTCTCTCCTTCATTCAGAACCTCAAGAACACAATCTGTCATCACTGTCATATTGGAATAGATGCTTATGGACCTCCAGATCACGAACCAATTGAGTTGTCACTTCACATGGACTTCCTAAACACTCCACCAAATCTGTAGGATAGGATATTGCATTTTTGAATCTCACCGGACCTATCTATATCACTTTGTTACCTCTAAACACCTGCCAAAACTAGTTTTACTTAAGTGGCCATAACTTCTTCAGATCTTCATGCGGACCTCTGAAATCTTTACTGGATCATCTCAAGACACATATCTACAAACCCTTTGAAGCATATCCTCTAATCTTTATCTTAACTAGGATCTTTACCTCACTATCTTCACTATTCTTCTATGTTCCTGATTAGGACTAATTTTCTCAATATCCTCAACACACAGCTCATCCAATCCTTATCATTTATGTAATAGGAGTATGTTGACATCAATGACAACACCAGTTAGGCCCATACTTGCAAAACTACTGAATCAAGATGACTCAATAACAAGTTAAAAGAATTTAAATGCTCTGCAATTGATTCACCTTCTCACATTTTCATGGAAAATAATTTTCTTTTTAAATAAAGTTTATTTACCATACTCTTGGCTTGATAGATCTAACCCAACTGATTCCACAACTTGTATATGGTCTCCTCCTTTGTGGCATTCAACAAGACAAAGTCTGAAAGACACAACCGGATGGTTCCTCATGCCTTCTTATCTAGTCTATCCCACTCATCTTGAGAGACATCATCAGGTTTCTTCTCTTTTTGAGAACTGATCAAGTGAAAATAGGTCACCTCCACAAAAGGAATGTAAGAGTGTCCATATGGTAAATGCTTCATCTCACGGAAATGCATGGGTAACTAGCCACTGATGTACGTTGCATCTGCCTAGTACATAGGAACAAATACTAGATACATAACTCACTCCAACGTGAAACCAAGGAAGCATTAACACCAATAGTAGAAACCCCCCATAATGTGGACAAGGGAGAGCCATGACAGGTACACTGAAACTATGTGAAACCAAGAAGTGCATTTAGAAGAAACAAGAACATCTAAACATGCAAACATGAAAGTACCAGCAAATAAAAGGGTGTGCAAACCAAGGCACACACGCATGAGGCAAGAATCAATGTGATTCACTGCTGTCGTGGAAGGGACACTCACTTGACAAAGGTGTGATGGCAAAACAAAAGGCAAACATCAACCCCCCATGGCATTTTATATCATAGTGCGACTACAATAAGGCACACAATGATGTGCAAGATCTTAAGAATACATGTACAATATTGTGGCACTTTATTTCAGTGCATTTACATATGAGAAGTGCTTACAATGAAAGCTCACAATGTCTAAAAAAGATCACATGGTGAAAATACAATTATCTGATATAAATAGAGGAAACTAATAGCACTATGATGAAGTACAGAAAAAAAAAAACATGCACTTTAAAAAAAAATGGTACCCAAAAAGGAGTCTGTACGCCCAAGATATGGCCCGTCGAAGTTCCCAAAATGAGAACTACACAGCATCAACACCAAGAAAATAGAAATCTAGAAAAAACCAGAAGCCCAAACTGTAAACCACCTACACCACTGCGAAGAGCACGAAATTCTACCCCTTTTTAAAAAAATTACACTAAAAAATACCACTGTATGACCAAGATATGACCCCTGGAAGATGAAGTGCAAAAATGAAAAGCCCAATGGAGAGGGGCTGGACTAGGAAAAGAACATCTCCCCCAGATTTAGCAAAAACACCTCCAAATTTGGAGATCTACTAGCATCAGAACCCCTGCCAAACTGGTTAGCTATAGCAAAAATAAAACTCTTCTAGCCAAATGTAGAGCTCCTCCAAATTAGATGTAATAGCTAAATTCGTCTTTAAACTAGAGGTTCTATTGAATAAGCCATCAAGTGGTACGAATCCCGAGGTAGGTACAACACATGTTTTTTTTAAATTAAAAAATAGGTTAAAAAAATTATTGCAGTTGCTTTTTTTAATTAAAAAAAACACAATTTTTTTTTTTGCATGTTTATTTTTTTAATAAATAAAAAACATTTTAAAAAACTTGATTTTTTTATTGTAAAAAAAATTTAAACAAAAACAACAAAAAGAGCGAGGCCCTTAAGGCACCTGCCATCACCCATGTGGGTGGTGGGGGACCGTAGGGCTCTCGCCGCCCCCTTAAAGGGAGGTGGGGGAATGGACCCCATAGCCCTGCCCGTGAACCAACACATAAGCACTTTTAAAAGGTTTTTTTATGCCCTTTTTTAATTTAAAAAACCTACCTTTTTTTTTAAATTCCAATATAATTCTTTTGAAAAAAAATCTACATGCAGGAAAAAACAATTTTTTTTACAGGCACCTCGATTTGTGTGTTAGGGATGTCGTACAGCTTCACTAACAAAAAAATTTGCCCTAGATGAGCCCGAGGCCGATTTTGACGATTTGACAGTCAATTTTAAGGTTTTTGGGCCTTCTAAGCGCGGCGGTGAGGTTCATTTGGGCCCAAAATGCTCTAAAAAATAGTTTTTCTCTGGATCCAAAAAAACACCCGTGAAACCCTTGTAGATTTGGCCTACAAAACTCAAATCAAGCCAATTAAAAGGTTAATCTAACTATTTGGACTATTCTCAATCTAATGGAATACACCATTTTACATAGAAACTCAACCAGCAAATGGGTCTTGCTCAAAATTTTCTCCAAATCTGAGAAGGGGCTTGCAGATCTAGAGCTCTGATACAATGTAGAAGTTGTGAAACCAACTTCACACGACCCATGAACACCTACAAAACCTAAGATTAACCTTCCACAAGAGAAAAAAACAAAGAGAGCAATTTTCACAAAACAAGGATGCAATTAATGAAATAGATTTTATGAATTACATGAGAGAACTTGC
Organism: Cunninghamia lanceolata; assembly: GCA_027924645.1. NCBI lineage: Eukaryota > Viridiplantae > Streptophyta > Pinopsida > Cupressales > Cupressaceae > Cunninghamia > Cunninghamia lanceolata. Next base: position 698,485 of record BSBN01000743.1, read on the forward strand.
TTTTATATTTGCAAGTTAGAAAACCCTAATGAGATATTCCTAAGTTTAGCTTAAGTGAAATAAAGTAAAGGTGACTTAATTAATTAATCAATATGATTAAAGTAAGTAAAGAACCTATTACTCTAACATTTTCATCATATGGTTTTCCCCACCATAAATTTATGTTTGTGTCCAGTAGATCCAACTAGACGGCTACCAAAGAATTACAATGAGAGTGCATTTTACAACTTCCATAGAGTTAATGGACATCACACATAAGGTTGTATGGAATTGAAATATAACTTAAATATTTGATTGACAATAATATGATTCATATTGAAGGTGTTAATGATGTGCAAATTATTCAACTGCTCCCCCTAATCAAAATTTGAAGATTTATATGAATATGTTTCCTAATCATTCTAATATCAATGTCTCTCATGAACATGATTATTTTTCTATGGATCATATATGTATTAAGAGAGCTACCATGGATGATTGTCATATTAATTTTCATGCACATTTACATATGGATGTTTTTGTGGGTATAATATAGTCTACAGATACATCTTCTTCCTCCCATTTTACTCCATTGATCATATCCCACAAAACAACTACTATGGACCCTTATATATGGTAGGTCAAATACATGATATGGCTATTGGTGACATTCTCATATAAGCTACAAATAAATTCAATATATGTATTAAACAATTTTTAGATATGAACACTTGAAGCCAAATTATTATGCTCATTTAGGGTTATCATTGAAGATGACTAAAGGATAATTAATTCTTACATTGGGCTATGTCATTTTACCTCTTAAGGTGGGTCCTAATAAAGTACAAATATTATATCATGTTATTCCTTCTTCAAATAGAATTTTTATATTTTTTGGTAAACCTTGGCTTGAGTACTGGAGGATTGTCCCTTCTATTGTACATCAATGTTTTTAATATATTTACAAGGATAGAATTCTAAGAATTATATAAGATCCATATGAGCCTCTTACCAAGATGAGTGATTTTACTTTGGATACTTATACACACACTGAAGGAACCTTCCTATGAAAGTTGGAAAGAAAGTTGTGAGGTATATCAAAAGAAATTAGAAGAACAAAGAAAAGGAAAAGATAAAGATAATATGGTACATCATCATATCATGCCTACTTTATCCCCAATTCCACCAGAGAAGGATAAAGGTCCTGTAAATTGAAAAATTTGGTTTTTTATGTGAAAGGTATTATTTCATGGATTCAAAAACAAAGTTTTGTGGTTCAGCAAATGCAAACACTCTCTAGGTACCACCTCCAAAGAAGCAAGAGAAATGGGTAAAGAAAAATTTCCTACAATTCCACCTATTGATAGTGTCCACAAAAAGTACTAATTCCTATTAAGAGGAAACCCATGTAATCGAAGAAGAAAGTCAAGCACTTTAGGAAGAAGAATTCAGTACTAATTTTTGGAAGAATGATGACTTCTTGTAGGATGATCTCCCTAGATATGTTCCATAAGATAGTGGGCATTGTTATGCTTTATTTATCAATGTATTAGCCTTTTCTTTTTATATGTATTTTTACACTTTGGCCTTTTGTGTATGCAGTACCATGAGTACAAGCAAGAGGAGAATGTAACTCCTCAACCACTCCTAGGGAGGCCCCATACCCCAACACAACTTTTGAATTGGGTTTCAAACCTACTAGCATTGTCTATGTCTTTCAATGACAACTATCCAATCTACACCCAAATCTTTTTCACCTTCTATATTATTTATGCCATGATTATTGTGTTTTTCTTATTCCATTTCAACTTCTATATTTTTTATTCCATTGTTCTATTTTCCTATTCTCATTATACCTTCTATATTATGTCTTATGCTTTTTTCCCCATTTGGGGACAACTTTATTATTGTTATTATGTGCAATTCCTTTCACATGTTGCATGCTTATTTCATTTATGTTACATGTTTATGATATCTAGGCCTTATTCTTTTCCTATGTGCTTATATTGGTTCCTCCATGTCCTTATTGTCCATGTCTACCATTTATGTTTTAACATATTCCTAGTTATGTTCCTATGTTACATGATTCATGATATTCGTTTGATTCTTATGTTCCATGATTATGATGTTTTTACTAGAGGTAAAATAGGTTTTGAAGGGGCATTAAAACCATTTACAAAAGGCTAACCAATACCAAAAGATCAACACAAGCACAATCAACCAATGACAAATCATTCGCTACAACAAACCCAAAAAAACCCAAAAGGGACACAAACCACTAGAGAAGGATAGAAGCACCAAAACAAAGAGAGGAAATTACAATTGTTCCAAGGTCTCAGCTACCTCCAACTCTTAGTGGTAAAAGTTTTCATGAAGCTTGATGAATCCCAATAGTTCTTTTTTCTCTTCTTCGAAAGACTTCTTCTTACTAGCCCTAGTTCTTGTACTATGGCCAACACTTTTCTCCCTACACCAAATTTATCATTCCCCTATGTGAAATGGCCTTTATTCAAATGCTTGAGCTTCTTAGTAAGGATTTTTATACCTACTGCACTATTATGTATGGTGCATTTACTAGCCTGTACCACATGTTCTAGGTTGTCCTTGATGGTTTTCAGTTTAGTCTCCAAACCTAAAACTCTATCATTAATCTCTTTCTTCCACTTCTCCATAGTAATAAACACATACTTGAACTCATTGTTAAGATTTACTAGGTCCTTATTAATACTATCTAGTTTTGGAATGGCCTCTCAACCTTACAAAATCCTCCTATCATCCTCCCCTGAAGACTGCTACTGACCAACAATTCTGCTTTGCATGGCTGACAAATTTATGTTGATCCTATTAATCTCCAAATAAAACTAGTTAGTCATGGTATGTTGAGAGGAGTCAACTTCTCTAAAAGTACCCAAAATCTCTAAAGTTCCTCTTGAGAAGAATCATTGTTAAAATAGGAAAGTCCATGTCAATGTTAGGGGTAGGGTATGCAATTTCTAGAAACGAGACCCCAATCTCAAGCTCTGTAATTGTCTTCCCCTTTTTGGCATCTCTATTATCTTCATAAACCTCCTTTTCCACCTCTTTTCCTATGTTTCTCTCATCCCCATCTTCAAAATTATTAGACTAAACAATATTTTTCTTCACCGTGCTCCTCTTCATAGGTTTTGGAGTTTAAACTTTAAGTTTCCTCTTCTTCATTCTAGGGGTCACTTCTTCCTGTATAACTTTGTACTCTAGATCAGAGGAGGATCTTGAAACCACTTTTTAAAAATCCTCTGAATCATCACCACCCAACACACCCTCAAACTCTTCCTCCTAAAAATTATTCTCTAGGCTTTGAGATTTCTATACCGAGGTTTTTGTAAAACCAACACTGTTCTATTTTGTCTCCTTCATAGAGGAAGCTCTACCACCTAAGGATATTCTACTAGGTGTGTGAGCTTTCATGTAATTCACAATAGGCAACATGAGACCCTGGTGGAGAGGTGCCATATTGGGTGCCTTTCAGTTATCCTTAATAGAATGTTTCATTGAAATTAACATAAAGAACAAGAAGGAAAACAATATCTTGTGACAAAAATGATTGAGAAGAATAAAATGATACCCATTTACTGATTTAAAACACCCCTCCAAGGAAACATACCTCATCACAATTTTGACCTCTCCATCTATTTAAGAGAGGTGTATTCATATCTTGAGTGCATCTTAACAAGTTTATTCTGCTCATCCCCCTTAAATAATGACAACATTACATCCTCCCCAACCTTCCTATCCTTATAAACCTTTCTATGGTAAGACCGATGATGTGGGCAATCAAGTCCTCATTCATAGAACACTCCTAACCAAACACACTGACAATCTTATTCCTCCACCCTTTCACAAAGGATTTTGACACAGTTGGATCATGTCCATTCAATCTCTCCAAAAAGGAGTTAGCCCACCACCCTCTAAAATATTCCAAACTTGTGGCATTTTATAGACCCTATCACAATTAGATGGTTTCACCCTATTTAGCTCACTCCCCATACTATTAATATTGAAATTAGAGAGATATCTACCAACTCTTAAACCCTCACTCCTATTCATTGAAAGCAACCAAAGCTTTGCCAAGATACCGTCTCCTTTTTGGAAAAATAGCAAAAGATGCTTGTTAATTGGAAGGAAACTGCTAGAAGAAATCATGACACAATAGTTTGAATTTCCCTATCCTATTCATAATTACACATGAGGTGAGTACTGCCACTAGATATGTAATCATTACTCAATATTCCCTTATCTTGTGATGGAATAGAGTTAAAACCATTCCATATCTTGATCCCATCACTCATTACACCATAATTAGAAAATATATCTATCATTCCATTTCCTTCCCTAAACAAGATCTAGGGAACCATTTATAAAATTATAAATCATCCAAATAGGGGCTTGGACCCCTTTGAGATATTGTATAACATTTAAAGAATCATCTTTGACAATGAGCTTCTTAATCTCCATAGAATGTGCCAAATGAATAGCATTGAAGGTAGATATTGCTTCAGCATAGTGGTTAGTCTGATGACCAAGGGGAAGAGCAAAGGCTAAAAGGAATTGACCCTTGTCATCTCTTATAACTTCTCCTCCTCCTCCTGCTCCTAGATTTCCCTTAGAGGCCCCGTTAAAGTTCACCTTAACCCATCCCCTAGGAGGTGGACTCCAAACAACCCCGTCTCTAGACTTCTTCAATATCTTAAATGAAGTAGAGATATCAAAATAAAGGTTCCACTTCTTGTCAATCTCAATATCAGATTGAGAAACTGTAATTTTGGAAGAATTTGAAGTCTTTTTCAATATTCCATACATAACATTTTTCATGGTAGCCATGATTATTATATCAACAACCCTTTTAGCATCAACTTTCTTATCTATGAAAATATGATTATTTCTCTCCTTCCACACACACCAAGAAACATGGGGGAGCAAAATTGACCAAAGGAAACTAAGGGATGAGTTTAGGGAAGGAGAAGTCCATTGTTCAACCATCACTTTCATAAAATTGTGAAAAACCCAACACACATTCCATCACTCGAACAAGATTTCCCAAACAACTCTAGAGAATTCACAATTCACCAATAGGTGTATGACACTTTCTTCATCATTTTCACAAAGGGCACATCTATTGGGAAAAGAAAAATTCCTTTTCATCAGATTATCAAGGGTGAGGACTTTATTATACACAAAGATCCAAAATAAAATATTCACTTTAGGAATCAAATCAGGACACCAAATTTTAGCCCAAAATGGAGGAGCTAACAAATGAAGAAAAACCCAAGCCAACAAAGTAAGAACTAGTTGGGGAAGAACACCAAACTAGTTCAACATGCTTGGGAGAAAGAAGGATGTGAAACCTAGAGAGCAGATTTTGCAACATAGAAACATAATCAGCCAAGATGAGATTGGGGATCAAAGTAGAAAGACATTTACAAGAGCCACCTTCCATGTAGTCAACCACTCTATTCCCAAAATGCCTTAAATAGATGTCTTTTAGAGCCCTAGCCTACTCACAATTAGATAGAGGAATATCCAAGATCCACCTATCCTCCCAAAAATTGAAAGAATTCCCATTCTCCAATTTCCACTTCACTCCTTTTTTAATGATACCTTTGTTGTCCACTAAATTATGTGAAAAAATTGACCCAAGAGGTAAATCAAAGCAATCAAGACATTCCTTAAAGTCCCCAAACTAAGAAAGATACTTTCTCTTAGTGATATCAGTCCATTAATTGTGATCAAACATTAGTCTCCAAGCACTTTTGGCCATCAAAGCAAGGTTGAATTCCTTTATCTTCCTAATACCTAATTCACCCTAATATTTAGGTCTACAAATAGCATCCCAAGCCACCAGAGGAAGTCTATTTCTCTCCTTTAGTCCATAATTTTTTTTTCTATATTTTTTCAAGCCTTTCTGCAACATTCACTAGAACTTTGAATAAGCTCATAGCATAAACCAAAACATCCTGTAAAGTGCCCTTTATAAGTTTAACTTTCCCAGCCTACCTCAAAATGGTACTTTTCCACCCAACTAATTTAGCCTAAAATTTGTCAATTATATCCAACCAAAATAACTCCAGAATTTTACCATGAAAAAGGGACATCCCTAGATATTTAGAAGGGAGATCACCCACCTAATATTGAAGAATGCGAGCAATCATAATCTGAAGGGGAATTAGAGTGTTCATGAAGAAGAGAGTGTTTTTGGGAAGACTTATTTTTTGTCCAGAAGCCACTTCATAATTCTATAAAATGACTTTAAGAATTCTAGCTTCCCTAACTGAGGCTTCTCCTATAATAATGTTGTCATCCATGAATTGTTGATGAGAACAAAGGGGGCCTACTAAAGCAGGAACAACTCAAGTCAAACTCCCTTCCCTAATAGCCTTTTGAATATTTCTGCCCAAAGCTTTAGCCATGATCACAAACAAGAATGGAAAAATGGGATCCCCTTGTCTAATTCCCCTAGAGCTTTTGAAATAACCAAAAGGAGAACCATTAATTAAAAGAGAAAACTTCAGAGTTGAAATCATTTCTGAAACAAGGTCCAAAAACATAACTCCAAAGTTGAACTTCACCATAACCTTAAGTAGAAAATTCCATAAAACCTTGTTGTAGTCTTTCAACAGATCTAGCTTCAGGAGAAAACCTTCTTTCTTATTTACCGACAGCAAGTGAAGAATCTCATATATTGTGATAATGGAATCCAAGATCTATCTACCCTACACAAATACACTATGTTAAGTAGACATCACCTTAGAAAGAACCAATTGAAGTCTAGTAGCTACCACATTAGAGAAAATTTTGTAAATAGAATTGCATAAGCCAATAGACCTAAACTCGGCAAAGGAATTAGCATCGGGTCTCTTAGGAATGAGGAAACTAAAAGTAGAATTTAGATCCTTTCTGAATCTTTCTACTTCCAAAAAATTTAGAGCCACTTATTGATCCCACAATACTGGGTTACACTTTTTGGCCAAAGTTGACATTGAAATGAACATTTTGAAAAAAATCTCCACTTTCAGACACCTATAGTTGCTAAACCGTGAGGAATTTGAAGATGATGTAAACTAATGATTTGTCACATTTTGTCTATAGATTCTAAATATATATTTTTAAAATTTTTTGGAATCAAATTATATTTCTTTTTCCATCTCCTTCAATAACTAGTTTCTAACAGTAAACAACATTTTTAAAGAGTGACATGTACTATGTAAAACATAACTTTTTTTCTATGAAGGATAAAATTCTATTTTTTTTTAATTTAGATTTTAACTATGATATCTAGACAATGCATTTGGTTTCATAATGTTTTATTGAATATTTTTCTTTTAATTAACTTTTGAAGTCAAACCAATTACAATTTAGACATAGGTGTACTGTGTAAAGTATAACTTTTTTTGTATGAATCAAAACTCAATTTTTTTCTTTTTTGGAATAAGGACACAAATACCTAGAGGACACATATTTTTTAGAATTTTTTTTCTATATTTTCCTATTTTTTCGTATGTATGAAACAGAGACCATGATGTTCATTAAAAAACCTACATTCACAAGAAATAAAAAATGAATATAATAATCAAATTAAATATATTTAAAATTATACTTTTTGGGAAACTTATAATAAGGACTACATACTTACAAAACATAAAATTTTAAGTGAATTCATTTGATCCCCCAAAAGGTAAATCAAAAGTGGTTTTTTATCAACATTTTGATAGGTGTAGAGGAGACTCCATGACATGTATGGTTTAAAACTAGCAGGGTTCTATCCAAGGGGGTTTGATCAAAACCTATTCAATTACAATCCTTTAAATGGAACCTTTCAAGGCTTAAATCATTATATTTTATAAAAATATGTGATTTTAGCAAAAATCAGGATGTCCCAGAAAGTGTAACCCATTATTGTGGCAGCACGGTATAATCACAGCCTTAGCTATTATTTCCCAATAAGTTTGAAAGAAGAAATGGGCAAAACCATCTAGTTCTGGGGCCTTATTTCCTTCAAAGGAAAAAACAAGTCTAATTTCCTCATCCATAGGGAACTTACTTGACTAAGCATTATCCTCCTCATTTAAGAGTTTAGGAATTTTAGTCAAGATACCCCTCTGGGTTTCCAGATCAATAGGAGAATCAAAAAATAGAAGAGCAGAAAAAATTTGGCAGGAGAACTTTGAATCTCAAAATCCTCTGAAATGCTGACACCATTCAACTAAATTTCCTTAATTTTGTTGGTTGATCTATGCTTCATTATGGTAAGATGAAAGAACTTAGTATTACGATTTTCATTCTTAAGCCAAATTACCCAAGACCTTTGTCTCCAAAACTCCTCTTCCCTGGAAATAATAGAATGGAGCTCCGATGTTACTTCATATATTTATTATGTTTATTGTAATCATGATTACATGACTATAATCATTATCATTCTTATCTCTTATGCTCCCATGCTATGATCCTTGTCATGTTTACATCATGTGATTACATGTTATGACCGTTTTCATGCCCATATACTTTTGTCTATGGTACAACCCTTGTCAAGCCCACATCTTTTCTATCCTATTCATATTTCCATCATCCTTTTCTGGGCTTTAAGGTCATCATTGTATTAAATTATTTGGTTGTATTAGGGGCAATATCATTTCACATGCCTTGATCCTAATCTCCTACCTAAATGCTTATATTCATATTATCATATGATGATACCCTTTACTTTATTTCATGTGTTATCATGCTCATTTTATCATTTACCTATATTGGGAGAAACCTTGTTACAAATGCCTTCATGATTGTGTCCAACTTATATGCTTACATGGTGATATATTTTACAATGTTATATGCTTTATCATGTTTATATATTTTTCTCCTCTCATCCAATTCCTTGCATCCTTTGTATGCAACTAATTAGAGGGGGCATATATTTCACTAACATTCTTTTGTGAGTTTTGTTGTGTAGTAACAAGCTTATATTCATTCCCACCTTGATGGGATAATTTATCAAACTACTTAAAATCATGAAAAATCAACATGAAGGAAATGATAAGAAATGTAAACTAAACAAATGCAAACCTCATATCGACTCACGATCCATTAATAAGGTTGAGAATGCCGCACCTAAAGCACTCTAGCTTTACCCAAAGAGATGAATGTTGATTGCTCGATTCAGCAGCATAATGATAGGATAAGGATTGGTAGATGGAAGATTGGATGAATGCAAGATAGGTGGATGAGAGATTAAGAGGAAAATTCGGCAGAGTAAGGATGCTAGAAGAAGATTCGATGCAAATGGCTCAAGAGAGGCTACCTTTATAGAAAAAGGCAAATTCGAATGGACGGTTGTGATTGAGAGTTTTGTTGGATGATATGGACGGTCAAGATCGACTAGGGTTGGATTAGGGTTTCCCACTCAAAGAGGGATTGTAGTCACATGACAATTGTGCGATGGAGAATAAATAGAATCTAATTCAAAATATTTGAATTAGATTGACATGTGAAGGCATATTAAGTGGAAGATGGAGACATGCAACATGTGTCGCAATGTGATGAGAGGTAAGGGAATAATTCAAATTTTTTAATTTGAATTATGTGAGACATGTGAAGGGGGATTATTAACTAAACAAATGGGATTTATTTAGTTAATTGGAATGTGATCAAGTGGGATTAATTAAATAAAGTGGGTTTATTTAATTAATCTGGAAGATGATTAAGATGGGATGAACTAGGACCTAGGGATAAATGGGATTAAGTGGGATGAGGTTAGATGAACTAGGATGAACTGGGACCTAGGGGATATATACAAGTTCATGTCGACAAGGTGTTGTGTAACCAGGACCTAGGGCAAAGACATACAAGGTCATGTGTAAACAAGACCTAGACAATTTTCAATGTCTACATTTGCCCCTCTTTAAGATGATGTTGCGAGATGATAAGATTTAAGTCGAGTAACATCATTTCAAAGAAGTTAAGGAAATGGATAGAGGAAAAGGATAGGGTGATGATGCCCCCTCGAGAGGATAGGTGGGTTGGACAAATGCGGGTATGCTCTTGAAATGAAAGGAATTGGCTAAGGAAGAAAGACAATGGAATGGATAGAAGAAGGAATGGATGCATTATGCTGGAATGAAAGTGAGTAACCATGATGTTTGATATAGCATGAGATGTTATGCACCAAGGTATAAGGACCAAGGTGATGATGTGTCTCGTGCCCCAGCATAATACATCCTTGTCTAGATACAAGATATGAATACTAGCTGGGTTGGATGTGATACAAATGCAAGATAAAAAGATAACACACACAAGCAAGAAAGAAAGCATGCACAAATGATACAAAAACAAACAAGGTATTGCCCCTATCAAGCTATAAACCAATGATTAAGTGATTGATTGATTGATGATTTGATAAAGATAGTGTTGTCATGGTGGGGAATGATATATCCCTAGATCAACACAAAGATGTGGGGACGATATATCCCATTGATGATGATGATGATTGATTGATTGATTGATTTGGTTTACAACAAGATTAGGATCAAGACCAAGGATGCAATTGGATAATTTGACAAGATTAATTAACTTGTTTGGTATGGATAAAGGATAACTTGCATTTGGATTATTTCTTGGATTGATTTGATAAAATGATTTGATTGGTTTAGATTGAATGGATTGAGGAACTGATGAGATGATGTGATTGATTGGAAGAATTTATTTAAAGGATAGATGATGATGATTAGATTTTAGGTGTTTATTGATAATGTTGGAGATAGATGATAGAATAAATGAGAGATGGGTGAAGATGATGATTGGTGAAGATTGGAAGAAAGATGGAAGATGGAAATGGTCTATCACCTATACCTGAATCTAGGCACTTCCTTCATATCCTAGATTGCCTACATACCTGCGTCCATGGGATCAAGGCACTTACGATAGAGATGAGATGTAGTTCTGATTTTGTGTTTTTTTTATGGGATGATATGGATTGGATTGATCAAGTTATGGATTGATTGGGATTGATTGAATGAAGATGATAGTTGATGAGATGATGTGGATTGGATTGATGTGACTTTGATGATTTGATGTGGAATGGTTTTATTGCTTGGATTTTGTTGGATTTTAAATTTTTTCAGATTTTTGAAATGTTTTGATGTTTTTGGATTTTTGGGATGTTTTGGATTTTTCTGATTTTTGAAATATTTTGATTTTTTTGGCTTTTTGGAATGTTTTGATTTTTTGGATTTTTGAATGTCAATGGATTTACAATTTGAGTAGCCTTTGTGCTTGATACCAATGACAAGGGGAACCAAGTCTAGGTGCAAGGGGATGAATGGGATTGGACAAAAGGATGGATGATAGTGGATGGATGAAAGGATCAGGATAAATGGATAGGATAAAAGGAATGTGCGATAGTGGATAGTATGAAAAACTCACAATGGATGTATGCATAAGGATGTGATCTCCAAAGGCTATGTCGCATAGGAATAACATGCCCCATTCTAGATAGTAAACTTAGGCTTTTTCATGAGAATGCTTAGGACAATGGGATGATATGATGGATTGGATAAGATGGATAAATGGGTAATGACAGATAGGATGGGTTGGATGGGATGAGGTACATCAAATGATATCCAAAACATGTTTCAACATTGTTGCCCCCAATCTTTGTCAAGGTCAAAAGAGGAAGGGAGGATGAATAGATGCGATATGATAGGAATGCGGGTGTATAAATAAGGATGGTAAGGTGGAAAATGGTAGGAAGATGAGACAATGTGCCCCCAAGTGCACATGGCATAGAAGATCGACCTACACATGATGCCTGTCTACCAGGTTTTCATCATGGTACTTATCTAAGGCACCTGTGTACCATGTTTTCACCATTGGACGAAGGGATTTATCTTTACTTTTTTTATTTTTTATTTTTTTTAATTTTTTTTTGTGACTATTTTGATTTTTTTTTTTACTTTTTTGACTTTTTGGATGGAAGGAGGTGGATAAGGATGAGAGGGACTCAAGTGTCTATTGCCATGAAAGGTGATAGTCCAATTGGAGAAGAATGTCACATGGACCATGTCAAATGTGCTCATTGATGTTGGTAAGTGATGGTATGAAAGTGAGATGGATCAGGGAGATAGTGGATTATGGAGGGATGAAAGTGGATTATGATGTGGATTAGGTAGGGGTGAAAGTGGATTATGATGTGGATTATAATGGACTTATGCAAAAGCATGGACCATAGGAAGATGATGGGGGAGATATGTAGGATAATGTCTGAATGATGGACTGATGGAGGTATGGAAAGGAATCATGACCAATGGCTGCACACACCATGTTAAACATGGAATCTTTTGATTGGATGGTGGTGTAGGAAGCAATGGTGATGTTTTCTTAGGAGATGGATGATTTAGGACTTTTGGAACCCACATAGACTTAGTATTTTTCTGATTTTTGCTTTTCATGTGGGATGGAGGAATTTGAGACTTTGAAATGGAATGGAAGGAAGAGGATGGTTGGGATTTTTGGGATGTGGATGCCTCATTTGATTTTCTTGATTTTTGCTTAGGTACCCATACCATTTTGCTTTTGGACTTTGCTTTTGGAGGTATGGGTTTGCATGGATTTTTTAATGTACCTTGCTTTGAATTTTTTGATTGATTTCCTAAGGCATTAGGACCCTTAGGATTTGTGGCCTTTTGAGCAAAGGAATCCAAATATTTATTTTTGAATCCCATGTGGCGGATGAAATGAGTGGAAAATTCTTGTTTATACAATGCGTGCACTTGTTGGTCATGATTAGGATTGTAAGGATACTTATGGATAAATGGATAATTAGGTGTTGATAGAAGTGGAGGTAAAGTGGATGGAGGGATATTTGGAGTTAGAATCAATGGAGGTAAAGTGGATGGCAGAAAGTGAATGGTCGCATGCTTTTGACATTTGTAGGATGATGGGGGTGGAATGGCCACATATGTTTTAGGAATATGATGGGGTTTATGATGGAAGGAAGTGGGTTTAGGAAGTGTGGAGGAAGTACCAACATCATTAGATTGTTGACCTTGGGGTGTGTATCCAAGGCCAAATGAGCAAGGAGGAACCTTGACATGGATTGGCTCCAAAATGCCTTGTTCGTGTAGGCCTAAACCTTTGCCTTGATAGTTCATGTTTTGGAGCATGCAATTGACTATAGGACTAGGTGTAGTTTGGACACTAGACTTGACTTGATTATTGGATGGAGAAGGTAATGTGGATAATGGTTGTTGGTGTTCTAAGAAGGAACACTCATGAATGAATGTGGATAGACTAGTAGGATATGGTGGATTTGAAATGGGATCAATGGTGGATGTGGAAGGATCATTGGGATCTTGATCATGTTCTGTTAGACCCAAGTTATTTGTTTGATCTTCTATGTTTGATTTGGAGGCACATGTCTCATCATGACAAGTGGAAGGTGTAGGATCATGGCTAGGTGGAGAGGTCTCTTTGCTTTGAATTAAGGCCATGAAATGGGGTGAATGCTCAAGTAAGTCAACAAGACTTCCATTAGATGGAGAATGTAGGTCTTGGGTGTCTTGTTCATGAATAGTTGTGGGGGTATGACTAGGATCAAGTTGTTCATGGATAAGTTCTTCATAGGTATCATCTTGATCATAGTAAAGGTGCATGTTATGGATAGGGTAAATGGAAGTGATTTGTTCTTAATTAGGACTAGGGCTTAATATTTTCACATGATTAGGATTAAACTCTTGACACACCTCTTGACTTGCTTGAATGAAAGTGGAAGGCTCTTTAATAAGCTTGATAGCTCATAGATCACATGATGGGGTTAGAAGACTAGACAAAGTGTTTAAAGACTCATGGGGGGGATCAAGAATAGGTGTTTGATGACACGACAATGTTTTATTCCTTGCTAGTAGCCAATGGATCACATCCTTTGCAAGGGTATGGGTGAATGGGCAATATAGTGGATGGATGGTAATAGTGGAAGTTGAAGGCTTAGGATTGGGATTTGTTGGATGGATAATGGGATTAGAATTTGGGCTAGATGGAAAGATAATGGAATTAGAGGGATTGGTCTTATCCAAGACAACCTTACCACAATCATCTAGGTTCTTGACCAATCTTTGAAATCGGATACAAGTGGATATGGTATAGCCCCTATACCTATGGTATGCACAATAATGGTTTTCATTATACCCTCTAGGTTTAATCATAAATGGAGAATATGCTTTGAGCAGGTATAGCTCAATCAAATTTGCTTGGACCAATTTCTCTAAAAGTATCTCCATGGAATCTTTTAATGAAGGATTAGTGGAACATGGGGATGAAGGTGATGAAGGCGATGAAGGGCTTGATAAAGGTGTTGGGATGTGACTATTTGGCTTATGTGTTAGCATATGATTGGATGGTGAAGGTGACTCAAAGGAGGCACTTGTTAGGTTAGTTTCTCCCTTGTCAAAGGATTTTAGGGCTTGCATAAGATGACGTGGACTTTCTTGATTTATGTACATAGGGCCATTTGGACTTTCTTGTTGTTCTTGTAAGGACATTTGATTTCCATGTGGATAGCTTTGGTGATGAGGTGGCATGATAGGATATGTAGGTGAAAGGTTTTGTGAATTGGATTGTTGTGGACATTGGTTGATGTTGGAGATTTGTTGAGAAACCAGTTATGATATGATGGCAATGGAGTTAGGATCGTTGGATGGTAGACTTATGGAAGTACTTTTGTTTGGGGTGTTGCTAGGAATAGTGAGAGTGATTTGTGGTATAGATGTGGCATTGTTATGAAAAGATGTTGGATAAGGTGGTGTGGAATAAATGTGATAAGTGGGTGGATTAGTTTGATATTGACCTAGAACTTGATGTTGTGGGAATTATTGATGTTGTGGTGACATAGGGTCTTCTTCTTTTGTATATAGTTGGCTAAGTTGACGAAGTTAATTAAGCATTCTTTTGGTGCCATAAGGATCATTCTCATAGGTGTTGTTTAGAAATGCCCTGTCCATGTTTGCAAGTGATAGATGTGGAGAATTGATTTGGATGAAGATTTGATGATGTGGATGACGTGTAAATTCTTAGGATGATGTTGATGTGGAGTGATTGGGATCAAATGTCAAGACCTTAAGATGATTTGATTTGTTTTGTTTTTTATGGATGGATCTCTATGCTTGAGATAGACTAATGATCTCAAGTAAGAGGGTTGATTGGATTGATTCTCTATACTTAAGGTAGACTAATGACACTTAAGTAATAGAGGGTTGATTGGATTGATTCTCTATACTTAAGGTAGACTAATGACACTTAAGTAATAGAGGGTTGATTGGATTGATTTGATTGGTTGACTTACTTAAGATAGACTAATGATCTTAATCAAGTTTGGATAACGGTTGATGATGATCAGCTAAGGTCTTGATTTTTGATTGGGTTGATTTGGAGTTGGATTGGGATGAAAGCAGTTGTGATGTGATTTGACTTGGAATGATTGGATGATGTGTAATGATGACTTGGATGAGATTAGGGTTTGATATGGAATGATTAGGATGGTGTTGATGTGATGGGATGATGACTTGGATGTGATTTGGAATGGCAATATTATATGATTTGGATTGATTAGGATGATGACTAGGATGATTAGGGGTTGATTGGAAAGAAAGTGGTTTGGAATGATTAGGGTTTGAAGTGGCTTAGAAAGGGTGATTAGGATGAATGTGTTGGAAGAATGAGTTGAATGACTTGTCTTATGTGTTTGGTGTTTAACTTGATTTGGCAATGTTTAATCAAATGATCACACATGTACAATCATGAATCACTCACGCAAGAGACATAAGCAATTTTGGATTTGACTTTGAATCAATGTAATGATGGTTAAACAAGCACACGTGGAAGACACATTAACAAGCCCTAATGTCTAGTTTGAAATAGGGTATGGCCAATTAGGTTTTGGACTATGTTTAGACAAGGTTGACTAAGGAATTGAAATCAAAATCCTGCCACACAGCTGGGAGAAAGGGGTAACCCACCCTTCACCTTCACTTTCCAAAGGCATAAAGTTCTTTGGGGCTTAGCCAAGAGTGACAAGATTCCAATTCCCAATGAGGGTGTCTTTCAATTTAGCCTCAAATGAGGTCATCCCTTGGAGTGGTGTGTCTCCAAGCAGGCCTCCTAAGAAGGTTAAACAAAAGCGAACCAAGTG
Organism: Cunninghamia lanceolata; assembly: GCA_027924645.1. Classification (NCBI taxonomy): domain Eukaryota; kingdom Viridiplantae; phylum Streptophyta; class Pinopsida; order Cupressales; family Cupressaceae; genus Cunninghamia; species Cunninghamia lanceolata. Next base: position 714,671 of record BSBN01000743.1, read on the forward strand.
AGGTGTTCTTGATCTCCAAGATCAACTTGCGGTATGAGGAGAGAACATACACACGCACACCTAATTCACACTCGCACTTGTAAATTAAACCTTAGAAATCAAAATGTGAGATGTGAATATGAATGGATAAGAGGTGTTTTTGATTCTCAAGATCACACAAAGTGCATGAGAAGAGCATACACACCCCTAATCACATGAACATTCACCAAAAAATTCAAGCTCTGGTTCTTTTTGAAGCTCAATTCCAAATGTGTGATGAAGACACTTGTTGATTTTATGCCCAATTTTGATATGTGATGAAGACAAATGTTTGTTTTAGAGCCCAAAATTGAAATGTGTATGAAAGAAAGATTGATTGATCAAATGAAAGAGATGAATGATGAAATGGATACACTTGATTAATTTTTTGTCCCAAGCTGCTATGTTTGCTGGTCCTGATGTTGTTCTAGCCCCGAATGATCACCTGCAAGTCGAAAAATTGAAATGAAGCAAGTGGACTAGCCAAGAAGACCATTATGTGAAAAGATAAATCTAATAAAAAATATGATGAAAATAGACTGATATTGCAGAAGGGATTGCATGAATAGATTCTTCAGGAAATTCTATGCACTTTGAAAAAAAATTTGCTGAAAAAGGATGAAATATACAAAAGTTATGTGTGTTTGAAGTTTTAAAGCACCTTTGACTTTGATTACGAAAAAAGGCTGTAAAAAGGTATAGGTACCTAAAAATTCCTTCACAGTTGTGAAGTGCTTAGAGTCCTCGTTCCAACGACTATTCGTTTGCAAAATTTTGCCTCTGTTTGCTCCAATTATGATCAAGAGAAAAAATCAGCCTCCTTTGGCATGTAGGAGGCACAAGAGGTCAACTGACTGCTAAAAAGTAACCACTAGTGGTCTGTGACACCGTGGTCACATGAAACAGTTATGATTTTGGCGGTTATCTTAACAATTTATATCAATTAAAGCCCTTGGTCCTCCATGTGACCAAGGGCAAGGTTAGGGTAAAAATAAAAAACCAAGGGGTGGATTGGCCGCCCCTCTTCCTACTCCCAAATGTGACCAATGATTAAGGTTATTTCAAAGTCCATGGTTAGGGCTTATTCTACCACAATATGTTCCCAAATGAAAGTTATCTTAAGCCGTCGCAGGGGGTTCTAAACATGGGTAGGAGAGATCTGGCCGAACAGGGGTGCAATTTGCAGGGGTGGCGACGACAGAGTTGAAACCACTAGAGGCGATGCAGGAGTTGAAACCCATGGCAAGGCTTTGAGTTACAGGTGGCAACCGAGAGGTGCTTGCAGGAAGTGATGAGTGCAAATGTGAAGGCGACTATCGCAGATGAGAGGTAGAGGAGATTTAAGCGGTGGTTGTTAGTTTTTTGGGGTGGCGACTGGAGCCCTGTTGCCACCAAAGGTGTCGACAAAACTCAGATTTGAGCGATGATGCGGAGGGATAAGGGTTTTGCAAAGAGATTTAGGGTTTACACGGTGGCGGCATGAAGAAAACCTCATAGGCAATGATAGAGCAAGCGGTGACACAGAGACCTTTTAGTGGTAGTAGTCAACAAAAGGAGCAGCGGTCGACTATGTATTAGGTGGTGACTGAGATTTTCCTTGGTGGTTGACAGCAATGTGCTAGGGTTTGTTCCTTTTTAAACTGCCATTACACCTACAAGAAAACCTAAAACCCAAAACCTTCAATGTGAAACCTTCAACATGAAAAAAACAAACCACATGAAAATCAAATGAAGCAGACTGTGTAGAGGTAGAGGTAGGTCCGTACAGTACAGATCTGTACGGTACGGCCTGCCATACTAAAAAAATTTCATAAGTTTTCAAAAATTCATAGTGAGAAAAACATGTCGAATTTTATGTCAATTTTCATTTCTCAAGCCTCCTGACCGCAATGGTGTAGTCAATTTTTACCCAGAAGGTCACCTGCAACAAGTTACTCCAAAAACTTGCAAATATTGACAAAACTAGGGTTAGAGAGATGAATTTTTTTGCAACAAAACCCTAGAAAAATGATGGATTAGATCCAAGAAACCGGGTGTGCCAAATGAAATCATGAAAAATTGACATGAAGGAAATGATAAGAAATGGAAACTAAACAAATGCAAACCTCATATTAACTCACGATCCATTGATAAGGTTGAGAATGCCACACCCAAAGTACTCTAGCTTTACCCAAAGAGATGAATGTTGATTGCTCAATTCAGTAGCATAACGATAGGATAGGGATTGGTAGATGGAGGATTGGTTGAATGCAAGATAGGTGGATGAGAGATTGAGAGGAAAATTCAGTAGAGTAAGGATGCTAGAAGAAGATTAGATGCAAATGGCTCAAGAGAGGCTACCTTTATAGAAAAAGGCAAATTTGAATGGACGGTTGTGATTGAGAGTTATGTTGGATGATATGGACGGTTAAGATCGACTAGGGTTAGATTAGGGTTTCCCAATCAAAGAGGGATTGTAGTCACATGACAAGTGTGTGATGGAGAATAAAGGGAATCTAATTCAAAATATTTGAATTAGATTGACATGTGAAGGCATATTAAGTGGAAGATGGAGACATGCGACATGTATCACAATGTGATGAGAGTTGAGGGAATAATTCAAATTTTTTAATTTGAATTATGTGAGACATGTGAAGGGGGATTATTAACTAAACAAATGGGATTTATTTAGTTAATTGGAATGTGGTCAAGTGGGATTAATTAAATAAAGTGGGTTTATTTAATTAATCAGGAAGATGATTAAGATGGGATGAACTAGGACCTAGGGATAAATGGGATTAAGTGGGATGAGGTTAGATGAACTAGGATGAACTAGGACCTAGGGTACATATACAAGTTCATGTCGACAAGGTTTTGTGTAACCAGGACCTAGGGCAAAGACATACAAGGTCATGTGTAAACAAGACCTAGACAATTTTTCAGTGTCTACACTACCCACAAAGTTAAATCTTTCTTCTACATGACTAGAGTCTTTTTGTATCTTATCTACATAGTTGGAGTCCTTTTGCATCTTATTTGAATAGTTCAAGCTTTGTGCCATTTTTTTGTAATGGGTAGCATAGTTAGTCCTTCTAGTATTTTCAAGGATAATTCCTTGGAGCAAGTTGTAATTAATGTATATCTAAAATTGTATGATAGACACTAGTCTTTGTGTGCTTTTCTCTATTTTGTAAGTTTGAATGGAATACACATGACAAGAAGAATTAAATATTTATATATTGATTTATACGAATTAGTATCATTTTGAGCACATTTTAAAAATATTTAAATTACATGTTGATTTATTGTTTTACTTTGGCATGCATCCACCTTGTAGTTCACATGCATGTCAAAGTGGGGGGAAACTATAATGGTGAAAATTGCATATGCATGCCCATTTCCCATATGTTTTAGGCCCACTTTGATTAGAATGTCATAAATATAATAATCAACTTACAAATGGAATAACTGTGCATGAAATTAGCTCATGACATCCCATATCTTGATCCCTTACATTACCAATCCCTAGATTTTCAATCCTAATCCCTAGACCCATTACTTGCCACGCAAGATTAGATTCTTAGGTGTATACTTGACTCAAGTTACTTTTGTAGCTAAAGATCTAATCCTTGAACTTATAAATTTCAAAATTCAAATTATCACCTTGCCAACCACTTCACTAGCCATTCTAAGTTGATTTAGTGCATGCTATGTTGATCTGTGTTTTTGTTTGTCGTATTTAAGGATATTCACTCATTTATTTGAAATCATCTAGGATCTATCAAGTAGAATGCTAGGTTTTTATTGATGGAGTATTTTAATAGCATTTATTAGAGATTTATCAGAACACATCATCCTAGGTCTATTGCAAGCTTGCTTTTTGTGTTCAACTATTTGCTTAGATCCATAGAGTTAGTCCACTAGGGGTCTAACCAAGGAGAACATGATCCCTGCAATCCAACACATTCCCCAAAGGTGTTTGTGACCACCACCGCCTATCATTACAACAAGAAGACATAAAAAATAAAGGCAAGTGAATTACATTTTAACCAACTCTTGTAGATATAGATCCATGGACATTAGCTTAAGTCCACACATGCAAAGCTCAAATTCACACTTGCAAAGGTGAACTTGGGCAAAGAAGAGTCAATTTGCAGGATTAGATATCTTCATTTAAGTCAACCACAAAAATCTAGAACAATCAAAAATTGATTCCTAACATCTAACACATCATTTTTCCATAATCATTTATAGAACTAAATATTACATTTAATTTCTTCAATTAAACATTTAATTATCACTATTTTCAATTATCAATCCCAACTTTATTAAAATACATTTATTTAATTAATCTAAATTTATTTTTTAAATCATTTTATTTTCTTCACACTAATTAAAAAGAATTATGAAACTTGATCCACTTCAAATGAAATGTTGAACTTAAAATTACTACAATCATTATTATTTATAAAGTTGACTTATGGCAAAAATCCAACTTTAAAACACTTTATGAATACTATGTATACTTTTATTACTCAAAACATAAATATTAACGCAAGAGAATGATATCATAGAAAGTAAAGAATATGCATATAAAAATCATTTAGTAAAGGATAAAGCATAAGCATTTGAGTTGTTGGGTATAAATGTGTTTTTTTATAAGCCCCTTGGATTCTTGCCATCGGCATAATAATAATTTATTTAGTCACTAGTATGACTTTGGAGGATTACTTTGACAATTTTAAAGAAACTTTAACATGAAAACAAGCAATCCAACACCCTCATTTTCATGTCATCAATAAAATTAAGAGCTATGAGTCTACTTTTAATTATTAGTGTTTTTTTATTTCTTTCACAATTTAAAATAATATTAAAAATATTTAACAATATATTTTAGATTTTAAAATAATAAAAATTATAGAATTGAAATTGAGATTGCATTAAAAATAAAAAGTATAGGGAAAAAGAGGAGAAAGGGAGTATGTTTGTTCTCTATATTTTAATGGAGGTATTTGATAGTTAAATAGGATAAATAGGTTTTTTTTTTTTGGTTTGGATGACATCATAGATAGTTGTGTTTGGTTTTATTCCCTTTTTTTATGGGTGGAGTCCTGTTTATGTAGGTGCACTATGTAGTAGTGTCCTATATAGGTGTACTAACATCCACTATGATTTTTTAACTCAACTTTACTACTACTAACAAATTCTTTTGTACCTACACCATTCAAAATGTCTATAAGAATGGTACTTGAGGCACATTCAAAGATCTACCTTTGTCATTTTCCTAAGCTAGTTTAATAGTTGGATGATAAAGTAAGCTTGAATATGTGATCAGACAATAGTGTGTCCCACTTGTGGGAAATCTTGGTTTTTGCTTGAAATCAGTTATTTTTTAGAAAAATTAATGATTTAAGCTTAGAGGAATTCCATCTAAGGGAGTTTGATTGAAGAGGGTTAAATCAAACCTCTAATGATGTCTCCTCTAGACCTATCAAAATTAATGATTTAAGCCTAGAGGAATTCCATCTAAGGGGGTTTGATTGAAGAGGGTTAAATCAAACCTCTAATGATGTCTCCTCCAGACCTATCAAAATGTTAATAGAATTTTTTTTTCACCTTTTGGGCAATCAAATAAATTCATTTGGAAATGCCATTTCTTAAGTATGTAGTCTTTTCAAAAATTATAATATGCATTGTTTTTTCTTTAATATTATATTTTTAAAAATTTATAATGAATATAGGTCCATTAAAAAAAATTACTTCTATTCAAGACACTAGGAAAAATAACATTGTTAGAAAAATCTCAAAAAAATGCACTATACTCCATAGATGTTTTTGTTTCAATAAAAAAGAAAAAAATAATTTTGATATATATGCTAAGAGAAATGCATTACAAAATAATATAAGTCAAAAAATTTGTCAGTGCTAATTCAAAAATTAAAAATAAATAAAATATTTAACAAAAAATTACCAAAAAATATCCATGCACTATACAATGGAGTTAATGCTCTAATTCCAATAAATCATCGAAAAAAAAAAAAAATCTGTAGTGAAATTTATGCATTATGGAATAATGTCACTCAATAAAAAATAATAGAAAAAAATAAAAAATGATTAAAAATAAAAAATACAAATGATATAAATAATTCTTTAAAAAATATAAAAGAATTATAGTTTGAATCTACATAAAAAATTCCAAAACTCATTAGTTTACATCATCCTTAAATTCTTGACCATTTGTTCCCTATAATTGACACAAATTGAAAAATGTAGATTTTGAGTGTCCCACTTAGGCCAAAAAGTGGGACACACTATCGTTTTGTCGAACCCTAGGTGCAAGGTGTAGGATGCTACAACAATGGTGGACTATTATCTATGAGATGGGTACTCTTTTGGATGCCCTATATGCCTAAAATTGTGCCCTTGATCCCTATGGACTCTATGTATAGTGTTCAATGTTTAATTCCCTTGGATCCTCTTTTATAAGCAGGGTCTAGCCCTTTTTACTATTGGAGGTGAATTAGAGTTTCTAGGAGATGAAAAGGCAAGCATTTGAGTAGAAAAATTAAATATTGATGCTACCATACATGTAGTCTTGTCTAGAGGACAAGAGTGTGATGCATAATAGAAAGGTTAAAAATGAGTGTGAGGAAGATGTTAAATTGTGATAGGGATCATGTGGTATAAGATTAAGGATGATCTATGCTACAAGGAAATGAAAAAAAAAATCAAAATTATGATTATCAAAAGAGAGCACTAAAGCAAGTACAAAATGACACGGAAAAGTGTTGAATATGCACTTTTTGTCTCGATCGATGTTTCCCCCCACTTTAGTGTACTTGTGAGATACAAAAAATCAAGTATGCAAAAGTAAATCAAAAATTATATTTATTATACCTAACAAAAGAACATTAGGAAAAATGACACTAAAGAGTTTGTGGTTTATTTCATTTTCATGTCTTCACTTGAGTGTCATCTTTAGATCTACACTTGTGCAAGAAGTAAAATAAGCTTACACCATGAAAATATATTGAATAGTAAATTCTAAACATTTATGGTCTTTTCATTTTAACTGTTATCCTATTTTGCCCCTTGGCCAAATAGTCTAAGATCCATGAGATCCTGGTGTTTCAGCTTTTGAGAATGCAAGGGAAAACATTAAAAAATGGTTAAGTCCCAGAAAATTTAGAGTTTTCCTTGTGTTTCTCTGCGATGTCAGGATGTCAAAGTTTGGGCTTCACCTATTCACCGTTGTCAAGCCCAAGGTCCCGAACCCCATCTTGTTCTTTGCAAAATTCTCTAAGTGTTCAATGATTTTTGGAGGTCAGAGTTTGGACCTTCCCTCTGTTGATAACTGAGAGGGGGGGGGGTGAATCAGTTATCCTAATTATTTCTCTTTCTGAACTTTCTTATTAATTAATGCAGCATTGAATCAAACACAAAAACATTACCATGAAATAAGAAACACATGACACAGTATTTTTGATGTGGAAACCCTGTTAAGGGAGAAAACCACGGGGTGATTAACCCAAAAATTATTCTCTGTTAGAAGAATAGGAAATTACAAAATGGCACTTGCCAATTAGGGCTCACTGCCCGAGCACACTGCTCACAAGAGGCCCACTGCCTACAAGAAGACACACTGTCTACAAAGTGATAAGAATCACAGTCTTGAACTGATTGGAAGCATCTGCATATGCTAGAGTTCAGTTCCGGTTAGGCTCAGTACACTGATCTGCTGCACTTCATCTTTCCTCTGTTCTTTATTCTGCTATCCTTTCACATACCGGATCTTTCTTGCTACTTCTGCTCTGTTCTGGACTTATTCGCATATATATTCATTCATTCACACACTTCACAACTAAATCCATCCTCTATATATATCCGCACAAGTAATTTCATCACCTTTCTAGTCGGCATCCGGAACAGTCTAGTTTCTTACAAACTTTGTTCTGTCGGCTGAATCCTTGCTCACCAAGCAATGCGGATCAAGCATATACTTGTAGATATCATTAATCATGTCGGCCAAACATGATTCATGCCTTCACAACCTTTATCATCAACAGTAACACATCCGGAAAGTAGTCTGATACTCTGTTAGTCAGTTCTTCCTCTGTTTTCACTGTCTCTCAGGAATCCGGTACTCAACTATTCATATCTTTTTCCTTGTCCATCACCGGAGGCTAAATCCTTGGAATATACCACTCAAGGTAGTCCTCTTGACTTCCCCAAATCCGCACTGCACCAAGACACTTCCTCTGAGAGATCTAGATCAATCTGTCAGACCTTGCCACATGCTCTGTTCTTGTTCACCGGACCACAACAATCTTTATTCTGACTTCCGGTAGAGACACATCATGACTTGCGGATATGTGGGATGACCTTTGTTGCCATCAATGACAACAACCATGAATCCATATAGTGTCTCTTGCCAACAATCTCCCCCTTTGGCATTGATGGCAACACTTAGTGAAAAATGACTAAGTGTTTACACTATGCTCCCCCTTTGCTGATGCTCTGTCTTTATATACAATTTCTGGAACTCCCCCTTAATTGGATTCCTCATTTTTCACTGCTCCTCACTCCCCCTTTGACATCAATGGCAAAGGGTAGGGTCCGCACACCAAAATTTTCAAAAATTTTCTATACATAGCTGCATATTTACATACTCACATATACTGAAGAATGTCTGCAAAGGATGTCTGCAATTGGATCATTTCTGTAGCCCAACTTTGCTTCATTCTATCCAAAATTGAAATGTGACCACTCAACAAAAATGCAAAAGCTTCTGCCCGCTTGAGATCTGTCGGATCATTTGTTTGGGCGGTGGTCTGAGCATCACTGATGGCCTCATGCATAGTTTCCAACTTAGGGATTATAATCCTTCTAAGTTCTCCCATCCGGTTAGTGATATTCTTCCTTTCCTTCTCAAGATTCTTTATTTCATTCAAGACTGCAATAGTCTAACATTCTTGATTTATTATGGAGGAAGAGAGAGGATCAAAACTTTGAGATAAGCTTTGTAGCTTGTCCTGTTCCTCTTTTATTTTCTTATCAATTGCTGCTGTTGCCTTTGACCAGGATATACAAAATTTGTAAATGTCACCGCCATCCTTAAGAGCATTCTCTAGGCTCTTTATTCCAATACTCACAATCTTCCTATCTTTAGAGATTAATTCTAATACTTCTGAAAATCTTTTATCCAAAAATTCCTTCCGGACCTTTTCTTCAGCAGATTTTTCTAGAGATTCAAAATGTGTACTAACACTGCTGACTAAGGTTTTGAGATTACCGGAAGAGGAGGCTGTGGGATCCTTTTGAAAGGATGGCATGATCTTTTCTAGCACTCCAGATGCTACCTCCATAAGCTCACAGTCTTCCATGTGAGATTTCAGCAGCTTCTCTTTGACTTTCTCATTTGCAAATGAGGCTATTTTCATTGTTTGCACCGGTGACAAAGAGTCAAAATCTAATGGTCCTTTGAGTAGGTCCGGTTCATCAATTTCTATAGTGGCTTTGCTCAAAAATTGTTGAACAGTTTGTGCAGTGTCTCTTGCCGGAGACAGATGTTTCTTTTCTTCTGCAGTCTTGGAACTGTCAACCTCTTTATCTTTCACCCCTGCTTCCTTCTCCTGTAATTTCTCTTCTTCTTTGGATCCGGAGACTGTAGGGGAAACCGAAGGAGAGATGTTTGTCTGTTCAGGGCCCACTTCTTCCAGAACAGATGATTCCAAATCCGCAGCTGTTTCTGCACCTAAGTCCTCTACAACAGGAAGATTGAACCTTTTGAAGGCCTTCCGGAGGATCTCTTCTGTCTCTTGAGCCACTTTGTCAGTCTCACCAAGCATGAGTTGATTCATCCTGGCTTTACTTCTGAACTCATCTTTGCAGTCTTTGAAGATAATGTTCATTGTCTTGGGATCAATTTGAGGATATAGCTGAATAGCTATCTGCTCCCGGATCTCAAGATCTTTTGCATGAGCATTATTCTTTCTTATTTCTAATTCCTTTTCTAGGCTTTTAGGAATAAGAGATATGATCTCAATGAAAGCCTTATTGTATATGTTCAGATATTTGACTGTGGCTTCCTGCAGAATCTTTTGGTCAGCCTCATTGTAGTCATCATAAAATTCAGTCATTGGTTGAAGGTTTCCATCTACCGTGACTGACTTGATTACACTCTCTAGAGACAGAGTGGGCTTTTCAACAGATACCTCTGCCATTTCATCCTTGTCTTGGCCTGTGGAGGGTTTACCGGATCCTTTCTTCTTCTGCTTCTTTATTTCTTTTACTCCCTCATCTGACTCTGTTTCCTCTTCATCCTTTTGGCTTTCATAAGCCCTTGTGGCTTTTGTCTTGGATCTTTTACCGGATGCCTGGACTTCCGGTTTTGAACTTTTGGTTGTGGGAGGTGCAGATCTTTTTGATGATCTGGTCCGGGTGGGAGTTTCAACCGGAACACTTTCTTTACTTTTCTCTTCTTCCTCAGCCTTCCTCCTCTTTTCCCGGCTGGCATCAAGTGCCTCTTTTGAGATGCCTAGGCCTTGAGCAATATGCTCAACTTCTTTTCTTACCTTTCTCTTTATCTCCGGTTCCCTGAGTTCTACATGTATCTTTACACTCAGTTCCTCAAAGGTTCCAAACCTTTCTGCCTTAGGATCTTTGGGCTGGCTTAGCATGTGTTGAACATGCAGCTCTACTATCTGTTCATCCACTTCATACCCCATGGGCATGATCCAGACAGTCCTTGGCTCCACTGCCTCCATCAGACACTGATCTGTTTCTACCATGAAGCATACTGTGTCTTTGTACTTTTCAACAAGGGATTGGGGTATTCTTTCTCTTGCATGCATCATGCTTTGGAAGTTCTTGAAGTATCCCCATAGAGCTGTATTTCTTGCTTTTGCATCCCCAAGTCCATGCAAATAGTCTCTGATTTGGATGGCAACTGGTCTGTCATTCTGCCATATCCATCCACTGGATCCGGGAAGCTCATTCATGTAGTAAAAGAATAGACAAAGGATCAGATTGCCATACTTGAAGGAGTTTTTCTTGTCCTTCTTGATCTTCTGCAGATTTTCAAAGAGTTGGTTCACAAGAAGCTCACACAAGTCATAGTCTGCATTCTCCTTTAACATTTGATAAGCTGTGTAGATTGCAGTTCCCGGTACTGAATTTTCCCTACTGGAGTGATAGATTTTGTAACCAATTATCATAGCTGCAAATTTGACATCCGGTTCAGTGATGTCATCAACTGTCATAGCTCTCTTGTCAAACTTGGATCCAGTTGCATCACTGACTATCTGATTTTTGACAGACTTGAGAATAGGTAATCCACCGGATGAGTGCAGACCGGTTACAGCCCTAATTGCATCTTTGGTGATATTGAAGGGCTGGTTCAACCATAGGAAGTTGTCATGTACTCTACTTAGTACATACCAGACCCATTCATCTTCTTCAAAACAGGGGAAATGAATGCACTGTGCAAAGTGTTTGTCCCGGATGGCTTTGTACTGAGGTTTGATCTCAAAGGAGTCATCTATCAATTGTTTGTGATAGATATCCATCAGTTTTGATTCTCCAAAGTCTTCAAGATTCGCATGGATGTAAACCCTAATATCTTCCGTATGCAATACACCATGAGGAACACTAGAGAAGGCTCCTAGTGGATCTACCTCCAATGATTTGTAAGGATGTTTCTTGAATGTGGGGCGAGGTCTATCAGAGATCTTAACTATATTTGGAGTAGCCATTCTTCAAAGATTTGCAGTGAGATAATGAAAAACAGAGAATACCTTATGCGCCTTCCGTTTGCACGGAGTGGTTGGATTGATTTCTTTATGCAATGACTTCGGCAGGAGATCCTTGGTGTGCTTGATGAATCTTGTTGCAGAGCTCCACTTTTCACTTCTTCTTGAGTGCAGAATGAGCAAATGACTTTTGAGAAATCCCTTATATTGCTCCGCAAACCCTAATATCTGTCTGCAATAAATGCTTCACCTATATTATTCCGGTTTGCCTTGTCCGGATAGCTTGGAGTATCCCGGATTAGTCCTGATCTGTGAATATCATCCAGATCTTTCAATCATGAATAAATCGAGGTAACATATTACAAGAACATCCCAAACACTCTGTCCAATCCGCAAAATAAGATAGTGCACTTCCGGATCTCTCCAGACCTTTTTGTAATCCTTTGTCATACCGGAGCATCTCCCTGAACAGGTCTTACTTGATCGATCACAACTTCTTCATAACTCCATGCGGACCTCTGAAATCTTATCTGGATCATCTCAAGACTTATATATTTAAACCCTTTACTCCGCATCTTGTGCCACATCCGGCACCACTTGATTGGCTGGGGGAACAGGATTTTCTTTGAGTCTCCCCTTGAGCCAGAGCTCACTTTTTAATTTCTAGAAGAAATATCAGCACCAGAGTCTGGTGCGGATCCAACCTCTACATTCTCAGAACTTTTCTTCACCCAAATCTTGCTCATCTGATTCCTAACTTCATCCGCATTCATCTTTTGTTTACCCTTGTCTTGATTCTGATTATACACCGGACCTCTTTTGTCCTGATTCTTGCTTCTGCAGACTTTAGCATTATGACCGGACCTATTGCAGATTTGGCAAATAACATTTCTTTGCATATTTGACTGATATCCTCTTGATCTGCATTGATTAGCCATATGACCTACTCTATTGCATGTAAAGCATCTACCCTTGAATGATTTGTTTACTTGCATAATTCTGCATTCATGGGATTTGTGTCCATACCTTTTGCAGTTGAAGCACTGTCCGGAGAAGGATGAATTAATCTGATTCATTCTCTTTCTGCACTGATTAGCTTTGTGACCAAAGTGGTTGCAGCTGTGGCAGTATCCATTGAAAGATGGATATCTTTGAGCATTTGGCTGTCTTACCGGAGGTCTTCTAGGCCTGCTCCTTGGATTTTCTGATCCAAGATTCTTTTGACCGGATCCGGAGCTTTCTCCTTTCTCATATCCCAAACCATACTTGTCATCTGTCCTCTTTTGACTTCCAAGAAGAACTTCAAGTTGAGCAGAGCTTATCTTGAATTTCTCTTTATATTCATTTGCTGTTTGAAGGTCTCTTTTGAGAGAGGCAATTTGATCCTCAAGTTTTTCTTCATTATCTTTGGCATCTTCAAGATCAGATTCAAGATGTCTGATAATCCTGTCCATCTGGTGGCATTCTTCTGATTTTTCTTTAAGAGATTGTCTTAGATTGTCTTCAGCCTTTCTTTTTTCTTCAATCTCTTGAGTAAACTTTATAGTTCCTGATTCCATTTCATGTCTTAACATAATGACTTCTTTTGATAACTTTTCACATAACTTGGTTTGCTCAGTCAATTCTTCATTTGTATTGCTTTCTTCACTTTGTCTTGCCAACTGTTGGAGCAGCTCCTTTCTCTTTTTCATAGAGAGACTTAATTTGTCTTTTAATTCTCTCATGAATTCATCAGCCTGTTTGAGTCTTTCTTTTAATTCATTGACTTCAGAATTTGACTGTTCAAGATCCTCAAGGGCAGTCTTGAGTTGCTCCCTTAAACCATATGCATCCATTTGAATTCCCAGATCTTCCTCAAGCTGTTAAGCTCTATTAGGAGGAACTTAGCTCTGATACCAATTGTTGATAACTGAGAGGGGGGGTGAATCAGTTATCCTAATTATTTCTCTTTCTGAACTTTCTTATTAATTAATGCAGCATTGAATCAAACACAAAAACATTACCATGAAATAAGAAACACATGACACAGTATTTTTGACGTGGAAACCCTATTAAGGGAGAAAACCACGGGGTGATTAACCCAAAAATTATTCTCTGTTAGAAGAATAGGAAATTACAAAATGGCACTTGCCAATTAGGGCTCACTGCCCGAGCACACTGCTCACAAGAGGCCCACTGCCTACAAGAAGACACACTGTCTACAAAGTGATAAGAATCACAGTCTTGAACTGATTGGAAGCATCTGCATATGCTGGAGTTCAGTTCCGGTTAGGCTCAGTACACTGATCTGCTGCACTTCATCTTTCCTCTGTTCTTTATTCTGCTATCCTTTCACATACCGGATCTTTCTTGCTACTTCTGCTCTGTTCTGGACTTATTCGCATATATATTCATTCATTCACACACTTCACAACTAAATCCATCCTCTATATATATCCGCACAAGTAATTTCATCACCTTTCTAGTCGGCATCCGGAACAGTCTAGTTTCTTACAAACTTTGTTCTGTCAGCTGAATCCTTGCTAACCAAGCAATGCGGATCAAGCATATACTTGTAGATATCATTAATCATGTCAGCCAAACATGATTCATGCCTTCACAACCTTTATCATCAACAGTAACACATCCGGAAAGTAGTCTGATACTCTGTCAGTCAGTTCTTCCTCTGTTTTCACTGTCTCTCAGGAATCCGGTACTCAACTATTCATATCTTTTTCCTTGTCCATCACCGGAGGCTAAATCCTTGGAATATACCACTCAAGGTAGTCCTCTTGACTTCCCCAAATCTGCACTGCACCAAGACACTTCCTCTGAGAGATCCGGATCAATCTGTCAGACCTTGCCACATGCTCTGTTCTTGTTCACCGGACCACAACAATCTTTATTCTGACTTCCGGTAGAGACACATCATGACTTGCGGATATGTGGGATGACCTTTGTTGCCATCAATGACAACAACCATGAATCCATATAGTGTCTCTTGCCAACAATCTCCCCCTTTGGCATTGATGGCAACACTTAGTGAAAAATGACTAAGTGTTTACACTATGCTCCCCCTTTGCTGATGCTCTGTCTTTATATACAATTTCTGGAACTCCCCCTTAATTGGATTCCTCATTTTTCACTACTCCTCACTCCCCCTTTGACATCAATGGCAAAGGGTAGGGTCCGCACACCAAAATTTTCAAAAATTTTCTATACATAGCCGCATATTTACATACTCACATATACTGAAGAATGTCTGCAAAGGATGTCTGCAATTGGATCATTTCTGTAGCCCAACTTTGCTTCATTCTATCCAAAATTGAAATGTGACCACTCAACAAAAATGCAAAAGCTTCTGCCCGCTTGAGATCTGTCGGATCATTTGTTTGGGCGGTGGTCTGAGCATCACTGATGGCCTCATGCATAGTTTCCAACTTAGGGATTATAATCCTTCTAAGTTCTCCCATCCGGTTAGTGATATTCTTCCTTTCCTTCTCAAGATTCTTTATTTCATTCAAGACTGCAATAGTTTGACATTCTTGATTTATTATGGAGGAAGAGAGAGGATCAAAACTTTGAGATAAGCTTTGTAGCTTGTCCTGTTCCTCTTTTATTTTCTTATCAATTGCTGCTGTTGCCTTTGACCAGGATATACAAAATTTGTAAATGTCACTGCCATCCTTAAGAGCATTCTCTAGGCTCTTTATTCCAATACTCACAATCTTCCTATCTTTAGAGATTAATTCTAATACTTCTGAAAATCTTTTATCCAAAAATTCCTTCCGGACCTTTTCTTCAGCAGATTTTTCTAGAGATTCAAAATGTGTACTAACACTGCTGACTAAGGTTTTGAGATTACCGGAAGAGGAGGCTGTGGGATCCTTTTGAAAGGATGGCATGATCTTTTCTAGCACTCTAGATGCTACCTCCATAAGCTCACAGTCTTCCATGTGATATTTCAGCAGCTTCTCTTTGACTTTCTCATTTGCAAATGAGGCTATTTTCATTGTTTGCACCGGTGACAAAGAGTCAAAATCTAATGGTCCTTTGAGTAGGTCCGGTTCATCAATTTCTATAGTGGCTTTGCTCAAAAATTGTTGAACAGTTTGTGCAGTGTCTCTTGCCGGAGACAGATGTTTCTTTTCTTCTGCAGTCTTGGAACTGTCAACCTCTTTATCTTTCACCCCTGCTTCCTTCTCCTGTAATTTCTCTTCTTCTTTGGATGTCAAAGTTTGGGCTTCACCTATTCACCGTTGTCAAGCCCAAGGTCCCGAACCCCATCTTGTTCTTTGCAAAATTCTCTAAGTGTTCAATGATTTTCGGAGGTCAGAGTTTGGACCTTCCCTCTTCTCCCTTCCTTCCTTTGGAAGGAGAAGGCTGGAAGGCCCGATGGCCAAACTCTGACTATTTCCCTTTGCAAAAAATGTTCTAAGTGTTTTAGTACCGGGGTTCAGAGCTCTCCTCTTCCCCCTTCTTCCTTGGAAGGTGGAAGGATCGGGGCCCGAGCTCTAACTTTTCCCTTGCGTATTCAGCTAAGTATTGGAAGATCTGCAAGATGTCAGGGATCAGAGTTCTACCCTTTCACGTTCTTCCTTATAGGGGAAAAGGTCTGGGGCTAGAACTCTGACCTTTTCTTTTGAAAATCAGCTAAGTGTGAAGAAGTTGTCAGAGGTCAGTCTTTTCTTCTTCATCCTTCTACTTTAGAAAGACAAAAGGCCCAAGCTCTGAACTCCGCTAAAACTTTCAATTGATTGGCTAAGTCTTTGACTTTCACGGCTCAGACTTTCCTTCTTCCTCTTCCTCTAGGAAGGTAAAAGATGAAAGGCCCGAGGCCTGAAGTCTACCGATAATGTAATACTCCTTTGCAAAGCAAAGCTTGGGGAGCGGTTCTTTCTCCTTTCTCCTTTCTTCTTGGAAGGCGAAATGCCAAAGGCCCGAGGCCCGATCTTTGGTGATCAAAAGATTCTAAGTGTAAGGTAGAGCATGGGGGCAAACTTTCTTTCTTCTTCCTTTCCTCCTAGAAGGCTAAATGACGAAGGCCTGAGGCCCAATCTCTACAGGGGAAAAAAATCATCTAAGTATAAACGTCAAAGCTTAGTGTTTTCGCCTTCCCCCTTTCTTCTACAAGCGATAGGGAGGAAGGCCAAAGGCTTGAACTCTGAAACTCTGACGGGCCATTTTTTTATTGTGCAAAACATGATTTGACTGCTCAGTGACCCTCCTGGTCGCCATTAATGCATCTTCAAAGCCTGATTTCATGTGAGAGATGGATTTCCCACCTCCCCATGCCACTATTCCTCATTTACATTGAACTTCATGTACTCATGGCATGGGCAAACCTCCTGCTTCAGTGGCTATGAGCTAGGGCACACTTCAAAGGATGCCAATTTGAGTTAATACAGTATGGTCGACGTCTCTTCTTGTTGACTTCTCCTTTTCCATGCCATTGCTGCCACAATGAAGATGAAATGCTATATATGCATGTGTAAAATATGTTTTGGGTTGTTGTTAGTTGTTTTCTGGGCTGTTATGCTGGGAAAATTCCTCTGTTACTTCCAGACCTTGTAATGCACTTACAAGACAACTAAATTTGATGCATTGTGCTCATTTTCAAGCCTTTGATGTCTCTAGTCCATTGTTCAACCATGAATGTATGTGATTATTTTGTGTCTATTACTCTGTAATAGGTTGTTTAGTCTTTGTAATGGTCATTTGACCTTCATGATCAATAAATCTTTGATATTTCACCTCTCTTGCACCTTGTCTCTATGTTTCATTTGAAGTTGTGATCTATTTTGTGAGTAGAATAGCTCCTTCATAGATTATAGTCTTCTATCTGAAGCCTCTGTCAAGTTTTAGGTTTGTGTGAGTTCTTTGAGGGAGTGAGATCATTGTTGTGTTGTTTTAGTTCAACTAATACACCTTATAACTCTAGTGCATCACCTTTTATTTTCTGTATCCCTTCTAACCCTTTTCCCCTGGCAAGTTTAGCATTAGAGTTAGTTAATTTCTCTAAACCTTAAGCTTAGAAAGAGGAACCAACCTTCTCTGGAGGTATGATCTCAAAATTGCAAGGTCCCACTCTTTGATATCATTCCCATTATGTCATTAGAATGCTTTGGAATCCTTTTGCATAGAAGGTAATATATAGTAGAAGTGTTATTTTTAAAGAAACTAAGCCTTCTTTTGTTACATTATAGCCAAAACAAAGTAAACAAGAAGATGTGATTCAATTTCCTTCTACACTTGAGAAAGTTGAATCAAGGCCCGTGGATAGACAAGAAGTTGAGGAGAGCTCATCTAGGTTTGAATCTTTAGAAGAAGAGGAAGAACCTCCAAATCAACTTGTTCATAGGTCTACAAGGCATAGACAACCACCTGAAAGGTATTCACCTAATGATTGGAGGTATATTTTTTCTTTGAATACTAACATGGATAAACCCAGATCTATAGAAGAGGCATTAGGTATCAATGATGCAGAATCTTGGAAGATTTCTATGGATGAAGAAATGACATCTTTGAAAAAGAATGATACGTGGGATCTTGTACCATTGCCTGAAGGATGAAAACCTATTGGTTGCAAATGGGTGTTCAAGAAAAAGATTGGTTCAGATGGAGGTATTGAGAAGTACAAAGCAAGGTTGGTTGCGAAAGGTTACTCTCAAGTTGAGGGTGTTCATTATGGTGAGATATTATCTCTTGTTATAAAAATGACATCCATTATATTTTTTCTTTCTATTACTGCTGCTTATGATTTAGAGGTTGAGCAACTGGATGTGAAAATTATTTTCCTTCATGGTGACTTGGAGGAGGATATATATATGACACAGCCAGAGCACTACATGGTGAAAGGTAAAGGTAATTTGGTTTGCTAATTGAAGAAATCTTTGTATGGACGAAAACAGAGTCCTAGGATGTGGTACAAAAAAAATGATACATATGTGTTGAGTTTGGGATTTGAGCATTATAAATCAGATCACTGTGTTTATAATAAAACTAATGGTAATTGTTTCCTATTTATTGCATTATATGTTGATGATATGTTATTTATTAGTAAAGGAAAAGGTATGATTTCAAAACTAAAATCTCAACATGCTGCTAAATTTGAAATGAAAGACATTGGTGCCTCTAGACACATTATTGGGATGGAAATTAGAAGAGATAAAGTGAACAGAAAGCTATGGCTTGGCTAAAGCAAGTATATCAATTCAATTTTACAGAGGTCTAACATGCAGGACTGTAAATCATTATGTGTTCCCTTTTCAATTGGAACAAAGTTATCTATTTCAGATTGTCCAACATCTCCATCAGAGATGGAATAGATGAGCAGAGTGCCTTACCAGAGTGTAGTTGGAAGTTTGATGTATGTTATGGTTTGTACTAGACCAGACATTGCCCAAGCAGTGGGAGCTCTTTCCAGATATATGTCTAATCCTGGTAGAGTTCATTAGAATGCAATTAAAAGAGTCTTTAGATATTTGTGTGGTACCTCAGAGTATTCCTTGTCTTATCACAGTAATTTGACTAAAGATGATATTTCCCTTGATATTCATGGTTATGTGGATTCAGACTAGGCAGGTGATATTGATAGTAGATGTTCCACTAGTGCTAATGTGTTTACTTTTTTTCATTGTTCAATTAGTTGGATGAGTAAGTGACACGTTGTGGTTGATTTGTCCACTACTGAAGCTAAGCATATGGAAGCTACTCATGCTTGCAAAGAAGCCATTTGGATTAAGAGACTGTGTTTAGCTATTAGAATAAAACAAGGTGCAGTGACAATTTATTGTGACAGTTAGCGTGTGATTTGTCTAGCTAAGAATCTGACATTTCATGCCAGGACCAAGCACATTGATGTATAGTATCATTTTTTTAAAGATATGGTCGAAGATGGTAGGGTGAAGCTGGTTAAGGTAGAGACTTTGATGAATCTTGTTGATTCTTTAATTAAGCCTATGAGCACATAAAAGTTTAGATACTATAGGCCTTTTGGCCCCTAGCAATTAAGAGATGACGTTTACTACCTCCTATTGCTCTTGCAAGGTGTTCGACAAGGGAGATTTGTTGGGAAAATGTGTTTCAACCTTGCAATTATATAAGGTTTATTTCTAATCTAGGATATATATATTTCCTAGTTACACTGATAGGTGTAATATACAATGGGAGCATGAGGTGGAGTGGGATGCAAGTTAACATTTTTTTGTTAAAAGAACTATTAAATGGATGACATACATTAAATTAATGATATATTGTAAATCTAGACCATTCATTATTAGGTTTTAGATCTGATGGTAGATATTTTTTTGGCTTGTCTTGCCCTAGAAGGTAACCCTATTTTACGAGGGTGTTGTATTACAGCTGCAGTATTGTGATGTATTCTGAGAGTCTGATAGCAGTCATGTTGTCTCTAGATCTCTGGTGGTGATACTCCTGTGAGAAGATTTCTTTGCAAGTATATTGTAATCTTTGTGATTTTTGAATAATATATTGGGCAACTTTTGGAGTGCGGGGTTTTTCTCCCGAAAGGGTTTTCCCCACATAAATCATTGTGTTGTGGTATGCATGATATATGTTTATTTTTGTTTAAGTTTCTATAACTGTTAAAGATCTGTAAAGTTTTGCATTATCCTCCTCTCAAGATTAGTGTAGGAATACATTATCTTCCTTACAGGACCAACTATTAGAGTTGTCAAGAACCTTTGTGTATGTAGTGATGCCACTCTAAAACCAAGTTTATCTCAAAGATTGCTACAAGAGAAATCATGGTGAGAAAATTACAAGGACTTGTAAGAAGATATTTATTAATCTTTGGGACAATTATGTGGGGAAACATATATATCAATAGAGGAATGAGAGAATAGTCTAATGACAGTTGAGGGGTCATCCATTTGATTGCATTTTCAAGGACACTAATGAAGCTCAGAATCATCGTCAAGGAAACTTGTGATTAGTTTGAATGCTAGTATGAGAAGAAGATGTTAATTCATCTTGGAAATTTCACATTCCTAACTAGTTATCATATTAGCATTTCTCAAAGGAAGAGATTTATAAAAGAAATGTCCTAATTATAGGGGAGATGATCAAATAGTTAAATGTAGGGATAAATCATGGATCCACAAAGGTTATTTGAAACTTGATCATGGCCATCCTAAATTCTTGTGTACCCACATAGTCCTTGCAACCTCACAAAAGAGATGAAAGAACTCTATAGTGTATATACTTTCTAGAGGATCTCATCTTCTTCCTGGTCAATATCTTTCTAAAGACAGATTTCAACTATATCACATATATATTTGAAGGAAAGGAAAGCACACTCAAAAAAAGTAATAACATTTCAATGTTAAGGATGATTAGTAAAAGAGTCATGATGCCAATTATTAGACAAATTACTTCAAAAATCACTACCTATGGTAAGCACATGCAAACTGTTCGACATAATGCATTGACAACCATATCCTTGTCAAAATTTGATAGAGACTCGATATTTTATTATGAAGTCTTTACCCTAATGTTTGCAACTAAATTTGTTTTGAGGTATACTCTTATGACTTGATTTTATTTTATTTCATAAATCTTTTATGAACTCCTAAAAGTGAAAAAGAAGTGGTTACTAGTTAGTTTTAGATTGGGAGACTATAAAGACAATGATTCCAAATTTTAAGGGGTTAAAAATTCATTATGTCTTCAGCTAGAGTGGGGGAAACAAGAGACTTTTGGATCCTCTCATTTTTTATAGAGAAAAGAAATTTTGTGTGTTTTCCTTTTGAAAATCAATAAAGGAATAATAGTGTTGGTCAATGAGCCTATGTATTGTCTCCTTTATGCTATTTTTCTTTCTTATGTTAGAATAATAGTCATTATCTTTAGGAATATCTATTATATGATTGAAAATAATTTTTATCTTTTATTATAGATTATTTTGGTATAATTTAGGATTGGTATTCAATATTTTCTCTCAATCTGTGTGTTGTGAAAACTATCATGTTGCTCTTTCTTAAGTTAGGGTGTATTCTTGTATTCACATCCTTATTATACCCTCTTATAAAGTTTCATAGAGATTGTTCTGAGAGTTTGTCTTTGTCTATGGGTTTTAAAATATCTTTGTATTATTTTAAGAAAATCTTCAATTTGTATATGCTTATTAGGAAACTTAGGGTTCTCCCCTTATTATTTTTAGATTAGGTCACTGTTCTTGCTTACTAGTCAAAATCGTACCCTAGAAAATATAATCATCATATGAGGAAGCTGCTCCTCTCAAACACAAAGGAAAGGTTGTTTGTTTGGGTAGAACCTCTCCAACGATTGGAATGATAGGTATTGTTCCTTGGGCGAGTCATTTATTATTCTACAGTGACAAATCTATTTACCAACACTAGGCAAATAAATCAAGAAATTCATGTAAGAGATCAAAGTTTGAAGATCACGCTTTTGAAGATAAGCATTGTCCTATTTGGATGACGTTTTTGATGTTTTTAGGATCCATTGGGCATCAATAATATGTCAAACAAGGAGAGTACTGTAGTCCTAAGGATTAGATGAATGTGGAGATTCTCAAGGATTATTAGGAGATAAAGAGGTATCATTAGATAAACCAATAGGTTCCCAAAGTATGCTTGTGTATTTAAACAATAGGTAAACTCACAATCATGATGATATGTAAGCATATAATCATATACTCCTAGGAATTTAGTGAGAGATTCATCCATAGAAAAGGCATCTAAAGGGGGTAGATTAGAATTAGAGTCATGTGTAATAGATCAATAATGTAAAAGAGGAAGAGAAGAAGAGTGTAGAGACATAGATATCATATTAACATGTATAAAATCATAGTATGAGGCTTTAGAGGGGTGAGCAGGATGGTATCCAAGACCCATGGAAGAATAATATGGATTAGGTTCAAAGGGATCTTGATACCCTAGTCTTTTTGTCCACATCCATTGCCTTTATAACTAGTTTTAGAGAGAATATGAAAACCATGACCATAACAAGATTTTATCTCTATAAAAGATGGAGGATCGCCATCTGTAGAATAACTGATATGGGAAGTGTAGTCACATGAAGTTTTGGTAGAGTAAGAAGTAGAAGTGTTAACAGGTTGTGATGAAGCATTTAGAAGAGATTGAGTGGATTGGATTTTTGAGATGTCAGAGTGAGATTGGTTGATTTTATAGTCTCCCAAGAAGGAAGGTGTAAAATCTAAAGAACCCCAATCATCATATAGACATGCATTAGAAGATGGATTTAAATTATCATGTCAAAATCACCGACGAGAGTTGAGGGTGATGAATCATCTTTTGGAGAAGAAGAGGGAATGAGATTTCAAACTGTTGGAGAAGAATTATGTTGATTCTTAGGATTTAATTGCTAACACTATTGTAAGGGATCCAGATCAACATTTATTGTGTATGTTTTTTTCCATGAACAATTTTTATTGATCCATGCAAGGTAGATGGAACTATGCCCATGGCATGAATCCATGGTCTACCAAGTAGATTATAGGAAAGAGCTTCAGGCATGACATGCATATAAGAGTAGGCAAAGTAATAGGGCCCAATTCAATAGGTAAGGTGATTGTGTTGATGATTTTCCTACCTATGTTGTCAATACCACAGATAGAGAGAGGTTTGTTGGAGATATGCAAGATGTACAATACTTATTTGGTTTAACAAATCTACCCCACAAACGTTGAGTCTTGAACCATTATCGATAAGTGTATGTTTAACACTAATAAAATTGATTCTAACAATAATGAGGAGAAGTTCATTTTGTTTTTAAACCTCTAGAGATGGTAACTCATATTGCTGTAATGTTATATTAGTTGTATTTGTGTATATGCAGTTGAGTAAGGAAGATACATAATTTGGCCTAACAAAAGGTGAACTGGGATCTTTTGTAAGGCTTCTTGGAGCATACCATGATATGTCGGTGAATTTTGAATGAGCTCCCAAAGAGAGATCTTGTTAGGAGTAGCATGGATATGCTCTACAAGATCATACTCTCTTATGGTATTTTGAGGAAGACAAGGAGCTATAGGAAAAATAGGAGAGGAAGTAGGGATAGGTATAGTCTCTTTGTTTCACCTTGTATTATACATGTGGTCCACTGCATGATAGTGAGGAGACCCAGTGACATTTAGTGTTATAGATTTTGAAATTTGAGTAAAATAATTTGGAGATCAAGGTGTGTTTGTAGCACCTTGAATGGTGATAACCAATTTAGAAGATTGTTGTGTATTAGAATGAAGATGTACCATGATTTTTGGTTTCACAAGTTCTTTTGTAGAACTAGAAACATAGATTGTGTTACTCAATTGTTTCAAAGAAGAATGTTTTGAAATATAAGAGGAAGAAGTTACATGTATGAAGTCATCAAGAGATTCATCTAACATGTTGAAATATTCGTTAGAAAATGGATCATTGAAGGTTGTGAAGGTTTGCAAAAATAAATATGACATAGTTGAACCCTTATTTGTGGCAAACAATAAGAATGAGAAGAAGAGTGCAAGTGAACAGTGTTAGGTTCACCAAAATGTAATATAGAAAATGTGACTCTAATCAAAATGTATATGCTTTGTAGTTAGAATAATTTTTAATTTAATATTACACAAGGATTTAACTAGCTTCAAAGGAAGAGTATTATGTTGCTATCTAAATAGGAAGAGTAAAATAGCTCTAGCTAAACCCTATAATTGCCTTAAACTTAGAAAATAATTATTTTGGTTAAGCTAAAGCATAATGAAATAGTAATGAAACTATAATTTTTGAGAAAAAGGATGTAGAAACCCATAACAAATTATAGAAATGAAAAGGGAAGAATATGAAGAACCTAGCACTAGAGGGAGGAAGCCTCAACCTAGGATACCAATGTGTCACGCATACATTTATATGTTGTATTATCATTTGTAGATTAGTAAAGTGAAGAAAAGTTCCAGAAAGTACATCACTCCTGCTCTAGTAATTTAGCTAGTCTCCATAGAAAATTACACAAGATGCCCAATATTGATGCAGGGACTTCCAGAGGTCATAACTTTTAACTCGGATGTGGGTTTTCTACAAAATTTTATTGGTGGATGTATTATGAGGTGGCCAGTGGTTTCCCAATCGACCCTAGTCGTTTGGACAACATTTTGGTACTTTTTCGAGGCTTGAAACTTTCATCTTGGCCCTCAAAATGGTAATTTAGTATTTTTTTCTAGTTTTTTAAAAGTTACTTTTTTTAATATCTTGAAACTCATGTTTTGAATTTAGGATGTTAGTTGGCTTTTTGTCCTACCTTAGCTTTAGGAAGTTTTTGGAAAAAAATTGAATTCTCAAGATATGATTGTAAAATTACCTAAAAGGGCAAAAATCTGACAATTGTTAAAATCTGCCAAAAAAGGTAATTTTTTTATTTTTTTGTTTTCTTGGATATAAGAGAGTTTTCTCTCATTGTAGTAGCAGAGTTGGTGAATAGAAGTTTTTTTCAGTGTTCCAAATCTTTGGCTTTCACACATGATTAATGGCACAATTTTATTGAGTGTATGTTGTTGGCTACATCATTTGGTATCAGAGCAGGAAGATGGTTGGGAGAGGAAGAGGAAGAGGCGGTCTTGCCCAGATGCATAGAGAAATGCAAAATCTGCAAGGCAAATAGTAGAACTTACAACACGGATGGAAAACCAAAGACTGGGTAGAGGAGGAGACGAATCTAATGAAGAGATAGGTCGAGGAGGTGCAAATCAAGATACAGAACATGAAGAAGAAGAATTAGAAGGCATGAGTTTTGAAGAGAGGATGCTCAAGGCCTTAGAAGGGAAAATGAAGGGATCAAGGTAGATGTTTCAGATTATGCAGGTAGTCTTAAACCAGAGGAGTTGATAGACTAGTTAAATGACATGAGAAATTTTTTTGAATGGAAATCTATGACAGAGGAAAAGAAGTTGAAATTCACATGCACCAAATTAAAGGGTCATGCAATGATTTTGGTGGGATCATCTTCAAAAGGAATGAACAAGGAAAGGCAAGGATAAGATCAGGACATGGAATAAAATGGAGAAGTTGAGAGAAAAATTTTTGCCCATAGATTATGCGCAAACCCTTTGTCGTAGGTTTCAAAATTTAAAGCAGAACCTCTCTTATGTACAAGATTATACAAATGAGTTTTATATGTTGTCTATATGTATAGAGCATCAAGAAACTGATGAACAAATGGCTGTTAGATATGTGAATGGCCTGAAATTCTCCATTCAAGATGAATTGAGCATGCATCGACTCAATAGTATGGAAGAGGCTTACCAATTGGCTTTAAAGGCTGAAGAAAAACAAAACAAACAATACCATCAGAGGAATAGAGGAGGAAGAAAGGGTACATCAACCCCATTTTGAGGAGGTTCAAATTATGGCAGGGGAGAGTCATCCCATGGATTGGAAAAATAAGTAGACACTCGACAAGATCCTCTGAATCAAGAATGAGGAAGAGGATTTCAAAAAGGTAGAGGTTATGGTAGCGGTAGAGGATGGGAAAACCAGAGAAGGCCTTTCACTTGTTTCAGATGTGGAGGAGTATTAGACTTAGGGCACACAACCGAGAGGGGGGGTGAATCAGTTGTACAAAACTTTCTTCCACTTAAACACTTAACTCCATTTTGCAATTCAGCAATATAATAATAAATCAATCAAAGAAACACAATGAAACAAATTAAGAGCAGAAACACATCAACACATGAGACACCAAGATTTTGACATGGAAAACCTGGTTAAGGGAAGAACCATGGGGTGATTAACCTAAGATTGTATTCTCTGTTAGAAGAATAGAAAGAACAAAAATGGCACATGCCAATTAGGGCTCACTACCCGAGCACACTGCTCACAAGAGGCTGACTGCCTACAACCGACACACTGTCTACAAAGAAATAAGTATCACATACATGAACTAGAGAATAGCATCTTCACCATGCTTGAATCAGTTCCATTTAAGCTGAATACTTCTGCTCTACCTTTTGTTCTCCTCCTTGGTAGCACACACTCGTCTCCACAAGGACACCCTTGAAATAACTTTGCAATCCCTTATTTATACAAAACATCAACTTAGGAATAATCATCTAAGTCGGCAAACATCTACAAGAACATCTGCAAGATGTAAAACTCATCTAGTCAGCCAGTCTCAGGAAGAACACCATCATCCAGAAGTTATTCCTCAATTGTGAGCTCTAACTCCAATGCAGACCATCAACACAAAATGGACACAATCCAAAGACCTCCACAAGCTTGCCTAAATCACCAAGATCATCCTCACTTCATCTGCATGCTGAAATCCTTCTTCCTTCATCTGGACCCTCAAGAACACAGTCTGTCACCACTGTCACAAAGGAATAGATGCTTGCAGACCTTCAAACCATGAACCAATCGAGTTGACACTTCACAGAGACTTCCTCAACACTCCCTCAAATCCGTAGAATAGGATAATGCATTTTCAGATCTCACCGGACCTATCTGTGTCACTCTGTCACCTCTGAACACCTACCAAAACTAGTTTAACTTGAACAACCATAACTTCTTCAGATCTTCATGCGGACCTCTAAAATCTCTACTGGACCATCTTAAGACACATATCTACAAACCCTTTAAATCGAATCGTCTGATCCTCATCCTATATTGGACTTTTACCTTACTGTCATCATTGTTCTTCACTATTCCTGATTGAGACTAATTTTCTCAATATCCTTAGCTCACCACTCATCCAATCCTTATCATTAATGCAACAGGAGTATGTTGACATCAATGACAACACCGATTAGGCCCATACTTGCAACAATCTCCCCCTTTGTCATTGATGGCAACATATGATGTGAAAAACTGTTTTGACCATCAAGATAAGAACTTCTCCTCACTGTCACAACTCCCCCTATCAGCAACAACCATTCACATGTCTTCTCTCCCTTTACTGCTCCCCCTTTGATCAGCAACCACTTGTTTTTCACATCTCTTCTCTCCCCCTTTGACATCAATGGAAAAGGGCACATACTTGCAATTCCAACACATCAGAATCATACCTAATGCTCCCTCTGAGTAGCAACTCCCCATCATCAATCCGGATCACAAGATATGATTGTGATATCCACCAGACTGATGCACCTTAGTTCATCACTGGAGGGGAAATAACCCCTAATTTCTCCCTGAGATACTCAAAAGAATCCTTAGGTAGAGGTTTAGTAAAGATGTCTGCAGTCTGATCCTTGGAAGGTACAAACTCCAATTTGACTTCATTCTTGTTCACTTGCTCTCTCAAAAAGTGAAACTTGATGGATATATGTTTAGTCTTTGAATGCAACACCAGATTCTTAGATATATTTATTGCACTTGAGTTGTCACAAAAAATTGTGATAGGTTCCTCATACTCCACTTTGATATCTCTTAGCATCTGTTTCATCCACAAAACTTGAGTGCAACTACCTACTGCTGCAATATATTCTACTTCAGTTGTAGACAAAGATATTGCCTCTTGTTTCTTCCTTAGCCAAGAAACCAATTTCTTTCCTAAAAAGAATGCTCCACCACTGGTACTCTACCGATCATCCACATCTCCTGCCCAATCCGCATCTGTATATGCATGAAGAGAGAAATCATGATCTCTAGGATACCACAAACCATACTCAACTATCCCTTTTAGATATCTAAAAATCCTCTTGATTATAATGACATGAGATTCTCTAGGATCAACCTGGAATCTAGCAACAAGAACAACAACCTGCATAATGTCTGGTCTAGTTTAAGTGAGATACAACATTCCTCCAACCATTGACCTAAACTTTGTCTGATCATCCTTAGGAGAATCGTCATCTTTGCTCAATTTACATCTGGTTTCCATGGGAGTATTCATTGGTTTTGAGTCTTCCATCCCAAATTTCTTCAATAATTCTTTCACATATTTGGTCTGAGAAATGAAGATTCCTTTCTTTGTTTGAGTGATTTGTAGACCCAAGAAGAAATTTATTTCACCAAGCAAGGACATCTCAAACTCACTTTTCATTTGATTTGAAAAAGTTTTACACATACTATCTCTTCCTCTAAAAATGATATCATCAACAAACACTTCAACAATCAGGGTGTTTTCATGATCAATTTTAAAATACAAATTACTGTCAGCAATACCTTTGTTGAAACCAATCTTCAAAAGATGCTTATCCAATCTTTCATACCAGGCTCTTGGGGCTTGCTTCAGTCCATACAGTGTCTTCTTCAACTTGTAGACTATATCACCATGATCAGACAATTGAAATCCATCCGGTTGCTCAATGTATACTTCTTCTTCCAAGTCACCATTCAGGAAGGTAGACTTGACATCCATCTGATATACTTTGAAATCCTTGAAGGTAGCAAAAGCAAGAAATAATATGACTGCTTCAATTCTTGCCACCGGAGCAAAGGTTTCTTCAAAATCAACTCCTTCTATTTGAGAGTAACCCTTGCAGACCAATTTGGTTTTATTTCTGACTACTTCACCAACTTCATTCAGTTTGTTCTAGAAGACCCATTTTGTTCCAATCACATTCTTGTTTCTAGGTCTGGGAACAAGATCCCAAGTGTGATTTTTCTCAATTTGCATCAGTTCTTCCTCCATTGCTTTAGTCCAGTTTTCATCATTGCAAGCTTCATTCACTATCTTAGGTTCAATCTTTGAAATCAGACAATACTCTTCTAAATCTTGAGCAATCCTTCTTGTTTGTACACCTTTGCTTTTATCACCTATGATTTGATCTTCGGAGTGGTTCAATCTTACATACCTAGGAACTTTGGGAATTTCTTGCACTTCTAATTCTTGATCAGGCTCATTGAAACTCATCTCTCATTCCTGATTTACTGGATTAGTTTGAATCTATCTTTCAGAGGAGGCTTGAACTCCTTGAATCAGAGTACCATTCTAATCATCTTCATCATATTCATAAAACCTTGAGGGTTTTTCATTTCTTCATCAACCTTCACATTTGTACTTTCTATTATTTTTCTCAGTCTCTTGTTGTAACACCGGTATGCTTTGCTTTGAGTAGAGTAACCCAAGAATATTCCTTCATCACTTCTAGCATCAAATTTTCCTAGATATTCATCTCTTTTAATGTAACATTTGCTACCCAAAACTCTGAAATACCTCACAGTAGGAGTGATGCCAAACCAAAGTTCATAAGGAGTCTTACTGGTATTGCCTCTGATTTGAACTCAATTGAGAGTATAGACTGCAGTGGTGACAACTTCTCTCCAATAGATCTGAGGAACATTTACTTCCATCATCATGGTCCTAGATGCTTCCTGGATGGTCCGGTTCTTTCTCTCCACTACTCCATTCTACTGTGGAGTCTTAGGAGCAGACAATTGTCTCTTTATTCCATGCTTCTCACAGAATTCTATGAACTCACCGGATGTGAATTCTCCATCTCTATTAGACCTCAGACATTTCAATTTTAATCTGGTTTCATTCTCTACCATAGCCTTGAATATTTTGAATTTCTCAAGAGCTTCTGATTTCTCTTTCAGAAAGGTTACCCACATCATCTAGGAATAGTCATCAATTAGTAACATGAAGTATCTGTCACCTTTCACACTCCTGATTCTTGCTAGACCACAAAGATCAATATGAACTAAGTCCAATAATCTGGTAGAGGATAGTTCCTTACTCTTGAATGTGATTCTGCTCAGCGTACCCAAATGACATTCTTTACACAAGCTATTAGTAGGTTTCACCAATTTTAGAAGATCTCTTACAACCTGAGTATTGCTTATCTTGATGATATTATCAAAATTCACATGACACATCCTCCTATGCCATAACCAACTCTGATCAACTTGAACAAATAAGCAAATTTTACTAGTACCAACCAAATAAAAGATATTACCTTTTGTTTGAGTACCGGATGTAATCTCTGTTCCAGAACTTTCAAAGATCTTGCATTTTCCATTCTTGAATCAGAGATCATAGCCTTTATCTACCAACTATCCAACACTGAGAAGATTGTGCTTCAAACCTTCAACATACAATACATTACCGGTTTTGTTCCTTCCATCAAAAGAAATAGTTCCTCTTCCTCTGATTTTACCAACAGAATTATCACCAAACTTTACCACTCCTCCTTCATACCTCTCCAAATCTATGAACTTATTTTTGTCACTTGTCATATAGTGAGAGCATCCACTGTCAATGACCCAATCATCCTTCTCTTCAACTTGGGGAGCCAGAGCTCTTTCCACAGTCTTATGATTGACAGATACAGAGGACATTGGATCTTCTTCCTTGATGGCAATGAACACCCATTCATTTCCTGATTTGTTTCCTATCTCTGATTCATCATCTGTTACTCCTTCATTATCATCTTCCTCATGAACATAGTAACAGTTCTTTTGGAACCTTGATCTGTTAGGATTTGGCTTTGAAAATCTTTCCAGACACTTTGAGGCAAAATGACCAATCTTATTGCAGTTAAAACACTTAAAAGGCAATTTTCCTTTATACTTACCAAATCCTCTTGGCAGTCTTTTTGCAAAAAGGGCTTCAAGTTGAGCAGTTTCTGCTTCCTCCTCTTCTAGGTCTTTTCTTGTTCTTTCATACCATGAGAGTTTTATTGAAGAGTTTTCTCTCAGATCAAACCTTTGTTTACCTTTCATAGAGGCACTGGCTTGAATGCAGATTCAGTCTGGAGGGGCATCTCCAAACTTGGTCATTTCAAATGCAGCCAATTTACTAGCCAATTGATCTCTTGTGACAGTTGTATGGGCTTTGAATTCTTCAATGGCAGTAGCCTTGCTTTTATAAGAAGCGGGAAGGGATCTGAGAATTTTGCCAACAATCTCATCTTCATCCAAGACTCCACCAACATTTCTAATTCCACAAACAATCTCATTTACTCTTGGCATAAAAGTAGTAATATTTTCATCATCTCTCATCTTCAAATTTTCAAATTTCCCTTTCAGACTTTGTAGCCTTGTACATTTAACATACTTGTCTCCTTCATGCAGAAGTTCCATTTTTTCCCAAATCTCAAAAGCAGTTGGTAGATCAATAACATTTGAGAGCTCTGAATCAGATAATGCACTTAGAAGAGCTTCTATAGTCCGCAGATTGTTTTTAGCATCTGTGATTTCATTTGGGGCTTTCGGACCACCCTGTGGAGGA
The DNA here is from genome assembly GCA_027924645.1 of Cunninghamia lanceolata. NCBI lineage: Eukaryota > Viridiplantae > Streptophyta > Pinopsida > Cupressales > Cupressaceae > Cunninghamia > Cunninghamia lanceolata. Next base: position 746,542 of record BSBN01000743.1, read on the forward strand.
GTATACTTTGTTATAACCATGGTCCAATATGCCATTCCCATACATTGCAAGTGACATTTCATGCGACCTTTCCAAAGATTGAAATTGGTTCCATCAAACTTCAGACTATCCTTCTTGTAAGACGTCATTCTGGATCTCCTCAAGCGGTTAAGCTCCTTTTAGAGGAACTTGGCTCTGATACTAATTGTTAGCTACCATTGCACCAAAAGATCAACCTATTAATGCCTAATACAACCACTTGACTTAACAAGCACGGGAGGCAGTTAAGCCCTTGTCGCAATCCACCGCAGCGCAGCGCTGAACAAGGAGACCAAGGGTCATACCTTGCAACAAGAAGGTCATAGGGCATTTGAATGCTCAAATTATAACATGCAAGAAAGAAATCAAGGAGGACAACCTAGGGTGAACCTAATTCAAACGCAGCATGAAGTGGAAGGGATGGAACTAGAGGTTCCACCAGATGTGGGAGAAAGTCTTATGATGAGAAGAGCAATGGTGATTCCAGAGAAGGAGAAAACACAAGCCAAAAGCCCTGATGGTTCATGGCTTCGAACCAATATCTTTAGAACCAGATGCTCTTCAGGTGGAAAAGTATGTCAAGTTATTGTTGATGGAGGTAGTTGTGAAAATATGGTTTCTAAAGAAATGGTAGAAAAACTAAATTTACACCATGAAAAACATCCTCATCCGTACCGCATTACATGGTTTAAAAAGAGAAATGAAGTCACTGTTGATAAAAGATGCCTAATTAAGTTTAGCATAGTGAAGATCTATCAGGATGAGATATGGTGTGATATTGTCCCAATGGATGTCTGTCATGTGTTATTGGGAAGGCCATGGCAGTATGATAGAAAAGTTATGCATGATGGAGAGAAAAACACATACACCTTTTGGAAAGATGGCTCTAAGGTGATTTTATTGCCTCTCAAGGATGAAGGAAAAGGTGAGACCATGTTGTCTGAAAGAGATCTTGTTAAAGAAATGAAGGTGACAGGGTGTTGCTATGCATTAGTAGTGAAAAAAGGTGAAGAGGAAGACATTTTAGATCCCCCAGAAGTAGCAGAGCTATTGAAAGAATTTGTTGATGTTTTGCCTGGTGAATTGCCTGATGGTCTACCGCCAAAGAGAGATATTCAACATCATATTGATTTGATTCCAAGAGTAACTCTACCCAACTAAGCAGCTTATAGGATGAATCCAACACAACATGCAGAGATGAATAAGCAAGTAATAGAACTCATAAGTAAAGGTGTGGTGAGAGAGAGCATGAGCCCATGTGTTGTACCTACATTGTTGACCCCAAAAAAAGATGGAGCATGGAGGATGTGCACTGATAGAAAAGCAATTAATAAGATTACCATCAAGTATTGGTTTCCTATTCCTCATATGGAGGACATGATGGATGTCCTTGCAGCAGTTTGAAGACACTCACTTGTAGGAGTTGCGTTCTTTTCAACCAGAGGAGAATGATGCAGGGACTTCCGGAGGTCGTAACTTTTGACTTGGATATGGGTTTTCTATGAAATTTTATAGGTGGATATGTTATGAGGTGGCCAGTGGTTTCCCAACTAACCCTAGTGAGTTGGACCTCGTCTTGGCACTTTTTCAAGGCTTGAAACTTTCATCTTGACCCTCAAAATAGCAATTTAGTATTTTTTTCTAGTTTTTTAAAAGTTGCTTTTTTTAATAACTCGAAACTCATGTTTCAAATTTAGGATGTTAGTTGGTTTTTCATCCTACCTTAGCTTTAGGAAGTTTTTGGGAAAAAATTGAATTCTCAAGATATGATTGTAAAATTACCTAAAACAACAAAACTCTGACAATTGTCAAAATCTGCCAAAAAAGGTAATTTTTTTATTTTTTTTGTTTTCTTGGATATAAGAGAGTTTTCTCTCATTGTAGCAGCAGAGTTGGTGAATAGAAGTGTTTTTTTAGTGTTCCAAATCTTTGGCTCTCACAAATGATTAATGGCACAATTTTATTGAGTGTATGTTGTTGGCTACATCAAGTATCAAACCAAATAACAAGATCTATATTATCACACATTGAAATGAGTAATTTGAACAATGAAAAATAAGAAATGATGAAGAGTAAATGAAAGAGGAGAAACCCAAAAATCTTTATGCAGATGAATCTCTCAAAATATCTACAACTACAAAGTCAAAAGATATTTTGTTAGGGTTGTTTAGAACCTTAGCTTCAGGTCAAGCCCCTATGTTGGTCTTTCCAGCTCCATGGACAACCAACATTGGAAAATAATTAATAAAAAATGTTTTCTCCTATTTCCTAAGTGTGTATAGGAAAATAATAGTAGTGACAACAATAATAATCTATGAGTATCAACCCTAGTATATGGGGAAGAATACCCTAGTTTGCGTAAAGGAATATAAGGTGGCGGTCTACACCATAAGTTTGATGAAATAAAGATAATGGAAGATGTAATAAATACAATAACAATTCTATCTCTTCATTATAAAATATTGTTACCAAGTTGGATACAATGGAGGATGCTACAAGCTCCTTGAGGATCAAATCGATGTGTTGTTAGTTGTCGTTGCACCAAAATATCGACCTATTAATGCCCTATACAACCACTTGACTTAACAAGCATAGGAGGCGGTTAAGCCCTTATCACAAACCACCACAGCGCAATGCTGAACAAGGAGACCAAGGGTCACACCTTGCAACAATCCCCCTAGTGCAAGCACGGGGTTTGAACTCGTGACCTCGGCTCTGATACCAATTGTTAGACTTAGGTCACATAATTAAGAGGGGGGGTGAATCAGTTGTACAAAACTTTCTTCCACTTCAACACTTAACTCCATTTTGCAATTCAGCAATATAATAATAAATCAATCAAAGAAACACAATGCAAAAAATTAAGAGCAGAAACACATCAACACATGAGACACCAAGATTTTGACGTGGAAAATCCAGTTAAGAGAAAAACCACGGGGTGATTAACCCAAGATTGTATTCTCTATTAGAAGAATAGAAAGAACAAAAATGGCACATGCCAATTAGGGCTCACTGCCCAAGCACACTGCTCACAAGAGGTTCACTGCCTACAAGAGACACACTATCTACAAAGAAATAAGTATCACATACATGAACTGGAGAATAGTATCTTCACCATGCTTGAATCAGTTCCATTTAAGCCTAATACTTTTGCTCTACCTTTCATTCTCCTCCTTGCTGGTACACACTCATCTCCACAAGGACACCCTTGAAATGACTTCGCAATCCCTTATTTATACAAGACATCAACTTAGGAATAATCATCTAAGTCGGCAAACATCTACAAGAACATCTGCAAGATGTAAAACTCATCCAGTCAGCCAGTCTCAGGAAGAACACCATCATCTAGAAGTTATTCCTCAATTGCGAGCTCCAAATCCAATGCGGACCATCAACATGAACTAGACACAATCCAAAGACCCCACAAGCTTGCCTGAATCACCAAGATCATCCGCACTTCATCTACATACTAAAATCCTTCTCTCCTTCATCTAGACCCTCAAGAACACAGTCTATCGCCATTTTCACAAAGGAATAGATGCTTGCAGACCTTCAAACCATGAACCAATTGAGTTGACACTTCACAAAGACTTCCTCAACACTCCCTCAAATCCGCAGAATAGGATAATGCATTTCTGGATCTCACCGGACCTATCTGTGTCACTCTGTCACCTTTGAACACCTGTTGGAACCGGTTTAACCTGAACAACCATAACTTCTTTAGATCTTCATGTGGAGCTCTGAAATCTCTACTAGACCATCTTAAGACACATTTCTACAAACCCTTTAAACTGCATCCTCTGATCCTCATCCTATATTGGATTTTTGCCTTACTGTCATCACTGTTCTTCACTATTCCTGATTGAGACTAATTTTCTCAATATCCTCAGCTCACCACTCATCCAATCCTTATCATTAATGCAATAGGTGTATGTTGACATCAATGACAACACTGATTAGGCCCATACTTGTAACATGTGTAACCAATGTCAATCCCTTGTGAGAGCCTCAACAATGACCAAGCTTCAAGAATAATTTTAATAGAAGCTAAGGAAGAGAGATGCTTCAACTACAAGAGAGCATCTAAAAATCATCAATAGAGAACCAAGAGTTATTTTGTAAGTCTAGAGTTTTTCTAAAAGTAAGTAGAAGAAGTGAAAGGATTTCAAAAAGGACATTTTACATTAGAGGATGGGAGAATCAAAAGGGTCAGGAATGTTTATAGAGTCTATTTTATTTCCAAATGAATGCTACCACTGATGGAATCAAGTGACTAGGTGGGAAACCAATAGATTGAATTTATAGAATCTTTGGGATGCTAGCACATCATACAGATGTTTGTGTGTTGTGCTCACATCCTAGAAAAATTCTCTAGGATTTTAGCATGTGTTCCTAGAATAGAAAGAAAGATATGAATATGATATAGAACCAGTCAAACCTTGGTTAGTGGGAAAATAGGCCAAGGTTAGGCTCAAGTGGCCCTACAATCATGTGATGGGAGTGAACACCAAAGCGGATAAAAAACACAACATGAAATTACAATGGTACACAATTTTCTACATTACACTGTTGCAAGTATGTGCTAACTAGTGTTGTCATTTATGTCAACATGTTTGTTTTGTCATTAGTGCCAACTGTATCTTTTGATATTGTTGTTTGTTGATTGATTGAGTTGTCATATTAAGAAAATTGTCTGAATATTTTTCTCTACATATCCTCTATGTTGAAGACCTGAGTATGACTTTTGGATATGATTTAGGGAAGTGTTTGAAGATGCTAAATCCAGAGTTTGGTGGTCTGGATTGTATGGTATTGATGTGTTTATGTTTTGATTCTGCTATTCATGTTTGATCTTCATAATAGAATAAGAAGTTAAAGTAAGTGGCTATGAATGTGATTGTGTTTAAAGAAGTTAAGGTTTTTGATACAACTAATTCACCCCCCTCTCAATTGTCTTGTGCCTTCAACATACACATCCATCATAATGAGGGTCCCTATGGAGTTACCAATTTCTACAAGAATTAGGGTACTACAATATTCTAAGAGTAGATAATTTACATTGAATTTTTTGAAATGTTATATTTGAGGGGATCAAAATTTATCTCCCAATCCTTAATATAGAAACCTACTCCATCCATGAGATAGGGACCCACATTCATAATTTCTCCCTTCCTTTCTAGGGATTTGCATTCAATTTGAAAAAATACCCTTGGCAATTTTCTAATTTTCATCATCTAACGCAACTGTCTTTGCACCATTTTTTAATGTGATCCCAAGCAAGCCATAGATTTTACCATTTTCGGAAGAAGGCCATGTTTTTTAAATGGGATTTCAATCTCCCCAACTCCTACTCATTTTGGATGATTAATTTATTTAGATTGCACTCCTTTATCTTTTGTTCTCCCAAAGGGGTCCTATTTGCCAGAGTGACAAAGGTACATAAATTCTTCCCTATTTCTTCCTTCACCTCATCTTCTTGTGATGCACTAGAATGTTGATGTATTTGATTCATATTGATCTCCTTCACCTTAGGTCACCAAATTGATTAAATCTTGGAAAAGAAAGAATCACCTACTCTAACTCTAGCAGATGAATTGAAAACATGTTGCCTCATAAAGAACCCTTCTTTTCTTAGTATTGATTAGATTGCCAAATTCCTACTTCATCCCAACTTTTTTTATTTGTCGTGAATCTTCTTTCCTTCTATATTCTTCCTACCATTACTAGATTACTCTGCTTTTCTCCTCAAGATTTTCCTACTCTTCTATAGAATTTCACTTTGCTCCTTCCATATTTCTCCTTGGGACATTTATGTCTTCACTCACATCTCCATGATTATATAATATATTATTATATACATATCAAAATTAAAATTTTATTCTTGAAAAAAAAGAATGGATTTAATAACTAATAATTGTGTATATATTAAATATATTAATTTTAATAAATTTATTTTTTATGGATACAAATATTGATTTAAGTTAAAAGTTTATTTGATTAAATATATTATTTTATAAATTAATTTAGTTATATCAATTTAAGTATCAAGTTTGGTTTTTTTTACTAATTTAATTGTTTTATTATATTAATTTAAAATAAAATAAAATTTATATATTATATTTATAATGTACATAATTCTCTATATATTATATATAACAATTATAAAATTAGAAGAAATAGATAATCTGGGTAAAGTCTAATATTTAATAGGAATTTGATTTACTAAAAGAAATTAATATGAAAGCAATGTGAGTAATATGATTGGCATCATATACATTGTAAGAATTGGGCATGTGGTATATTTGTGGTTAAATCATTAAATCCCCATAGTTGATTATCACTCTAGCCTCACCTTTGCCTTTAGTATAGTCTTGGGGGAAGGCTATAGTAACTTTCAAATTGTTATAAAATAGTGTAATCTATATAAGATATGTGTGAAAGTAAGGGAATACAATTTCTCTTATAATTGTTATGGCAAACAATTTATTCCTAATATTTTTTTCTTATATCTATTTTTTGGGGCAATGTATTAATACCTATATATGGTCTCAAATAGTATACTCTTGTGCAAAATTAGAGATAGATCACTTTTACCTATCAATACATTTATTCTAATATATGTAGATACACATGTTAACTATTTTAGTGTATAGATTATGGGGTAAAGTTTAATGGTTGTCATTTTTATGTCTTTGTTATAAAATACAATGTCAAATTCAATATTTTTAGACCCTATCACATATAAAGTGAATTTTTGAGAGACTCTAAAATATTATAGAGTATTATGTTTATATCTATGTACCTAGTGTATATAGAATATGATGTTTCCTTATTTAACCATAGTATTCCTTAGCATTTAAAAGACAATTTTTTATTGGAAAAACTTAAAAGGGGATAAAAGTACATATCTTATATTATGAAGAACTTAATTTGACCTATTTGATTTCAAAATGTGATTAGATAGATAAATGTAGTTTTGCTAACTTATAAATAGCTATTTAGATTCATGATGAAATTGGAATGGATGTTACACATGTTTGAACTATCTATTTTGTTCTACATACTATTGTGTAGAGTTTAGTCTACAAATCATGACTTGTTTTTCACCTAATTTTACATCTCTCTCTATGAAGGTTTTATGTAGTGATGGTCAAAAAAGGATCAAAAAAATACAAGTGATGATGATATCATTAGACATAGAACTAAGCAATATAGTAGTTTTGCACCTCTTTTATGTATTTATTTTTTTATATCAAAGATTTCACATAGAGCTTAGAATTTTTTACATTTATGCTAAGGGATACACTTGAAATTTTCTAGAAATTTCATTTTCATACAAACTATCATAGAAAGGAGCTAGTTATACATATTATGCTTTAGGTCCTTGGTATTAAAATTACTATTTTATTCATTCAAACAATGCTAATGAAAAACAAATCTTGCCAAATTATCTCTAAAAGAGAAATTTTCTAAAGAGAAATATCCTAGAAATGGACTAATTAACATTAAGTTATTGAGTCACAAATGACATATCCTAGTATGTGGAATATCATTCTAGGAAAGTACCTCCATCATTATCATGTTTGATTAACCTTGCTGGCAAACTAATCAAATGAAAATGTTTTTGCACTTTAGTTAGCTTCTTTTGCAAAGAAATCAAAAATACTTGCAAATAAGAATGATAGTTATGGAAGTAATTTGGTCATAGATACACTAAAGCTTCCATAAATTCTTCATTCTATAAAGTCATGTTATATATATATATATATATATATAATGTGGTACTACTTGTAATATCATGTTCTTAGTGTACAATTCTATTGACAATAATCATTAGAAAATGTATGTACTATCTCATATGTTTATCTTAAAAGATTTGGAAGTTCTAAAATTAAAAAATAAAAAGTTTTGGGAATGTTTTTAATCATTCTCATTGTATATACATTTCTTTACTTAGAGCCTACAATTAAAAGGAAGAAACTTGATCCTACTTTCTTCAAGTATATCTTCTTATGATGTGGAGGAAGAATGAAAGGCTTAAGGCTTTATGACCCTTCAAAAAATGGCTATTATATTGAGTAGAAGTGTTCATATACTAAAAAAATTAATCTCCATTCAACCTATTGAAATTTATGATGAATATTCTATTTTGAAGAAGATAATCCAGTACAATATGATGAATTGAAGGGGGAGAAATCTATAAATAATACTCAACCCAAAAGACCCAAGTGGTTTTGAACCCTAATTCAATAAGGAAACATATAATATCCTTCCTCAAAGGGGTTGTGCTAAAATGTCAAGGCTATAGGATTTTCCTAATGGAGATCCAAGTTCAAATTTTGTAAGTGACATCTTAGCACCAGGTGCAAGAGTTAGAGTTTTATTCTCACAAGATGAGTAGTATCCCCATAATTTAATTATAGAAAGATGTAGGATTAAAAAACAAATTCTCATAATATATCTAAAAGACAATCCTTCCTCATTTAAAATACCTCAACGTACATATTAAGCCCTAATAGATTTCTATGAAAGTGAACTTCACAATTTTGATGAAGCTAATAGAGATAAGAAGTGGAGGAATTAAATACTAGTAGAGTATGACACTCTAATTAGAAACAAGACTTGGATCTTGCACCTCCAACTTCAAAACAAATATTTTTGATTATTGTTGGTGATGTATAAAGTTAAATATAACTCCAATGGTGAAATACAAATATAAGGTAATGTTAGTCACTATAGGTTTTGGTAATGAAGAAATCTTTACCTAATGGAAAATGTGGGAACCATTCAAATGCTTCTTTCCTTAGTAGCATAAAACAACAATCTCAAAGAAGAAATATATATGACTTAACCAAAAGGGTTTGAAGAACCAAAAAAAGAATCATATGTTTGTAAACCTAGAAAATCTTTGTATAATGTTAAATAGCTCCTAGAGTTGGAATGCAAAGATCAATAATTTTTCTAAACTCTTGAATTCTCTATCTACTACTTTAATAATGACCTCTCTATTAAAATTGAAGATGGTTATATGATTATAGTTGTATTATATGGGGATGACTTACTCATAACAAGTAGTTTTAATTCCTTAATCTAAAAATATAAAAACAAGATAAATAAAACATTTGAAATGACTAATTAAAAAAATCATCATTTTATAAGAATGATTGTCTTTAAATATCATCACTCTATTGTGGTATCACAAGAAAGATACAAGATTTACTTGAAAAAATCAATATGATTGACGACAAGCCTGCTACTATTCCTATTGAAATGGCTATCAAACTTGACCCTAAACCTACATGTGTAAAGACCAATCCTACTTTGTATTGTAAATTAGTAGGAAGCCTCATTTACCTTACTATATCTAGAATAGAAATTACCTATGTAATAGGTATTGCATCTAGATTCATACAAGATCCATATGTAGATCAATAGAAAATAGCTAAAAGTACACTAAGGTATACTAAAGGAACTATATATTATGGTCATTATTTTTCTTGTGCCATAAATGCAAATGTATATGGTTATTGTGGTGTTGACTATGCTAATGATTTTGTTGATAAAAAATATACTTTAGGCTATCTTTAAATTTGGTGTACCTGTGTTATCACATGAAGTAATGAAAAGAAACCTCTTGTCGATCTTTCATCCGTAGAACCTAAATATAGAAATGCAACAGAAGAAATACAAGAATCAATGTGGATTACAATATTATTAGATGAGTTTCACATGGGTACTATTAAAAAAATCACCTTGTTTTTTATTAAGATGGTCAAACAGGTTTTGAGAGGGGGCCGAGAAACCCTTTACAGTAGGAAGCATACAAAAAGAATTAAGCCAACCGATAGCCAACTATAAGCTCTTAAAAAAACATAAGCATATAAAGAGTAGCCAAAAAAGAGAACAAAAAAACCAAACTAGTTCATCTTCTTAAGAGTTTCTACCACTTCTAGTTCCTGTTCATAAAATGCCTCATGCACTTTGGAAAAGTCTATGAGCTCTTTCCTCTCAGCTTCAAACTACTTTTTGTTTCTCCCCTGGTGCAGGTCGAAGGTCTACCTATCTCTTAAACTGCCACCTGTTTACCAATGTTTGGAGTTTTATCTTCTTTATCTCGATTACCCAGATCCACAGTATTAAAGGTGTCCTTAGCATTGAAATCCCTGAACTGCTCTTTTCTTAGCTCCTTAAGCTTCTCAGTCAGCACTCTCATCCCGTTGAGACTATTCTAAATGGTTAGTTTATTGATATTGCAAATTTTGTTTAAGTTGTTTACCTCTATGATCTTCTCCTCAAGGTACTAAACCCTTGTATTGAACTCTTCTCTCATCGTGTTTATCTCATGATCCATTTCCTCCATTTTAGGGATGGCATCCCAGTTTCTAAATATTACAGTGTCCTGTTCAGCTGTAGTATTGATCCCACTCCCCAAGCTATCCTATAATAGTTAGAATTTGATGTTGATTCTATTAATTTCTAAGAAGAACCACTTAGTCATTTTGTGTTGTGAATTCACTGCATTCTTCACAAGTTCAAAGACCTCCTCAACCTCATCTATGTTTCTAGCCTAGGCAAACAAATCATTGAAATCCTCAGGGAGGTTATTTGAAGGGTCATTGATTTTAGGAAACTTGAGGTCTACACATAGTTCAGGGAAGTGCTTGGACTTGCCCAGAGAATCTTCCACCCTGTTACTCACCTTCTCAGATGGCTTCTCCTTAATCTCCTGCTTCAGCCTGGTCCCCTACTTCTAGGTAGAACTACCAACAATCTAGAAATTTCCCTTTCCCTGATCCTTCTCACCCAACTTATCCTTCTTCACAATCTTTGACTTAATCTAAGAAGAGGCACTGACATCCTGGACAAAACCCTCATCACCCTCCATTGGTTTTTTACCTTTTTTCACAGAAGTGGGGCTTTTCCTCTTCTGAGGCATAGTCTTCTTGTCAAAAATCTCCTTAACAGAGGTGTCAATGTCATCACTCATTTCAAACCCTTCAGACCATGAGATGGAAACTTCCCTCTTCTGAATTTTTCTCTTCTTTATAGAGGATTCCTCTTCACTCTCCTCTTCTTCCTCTACCATTTCCCAATCCTCATCCTCAGAATTAGACTCTTCTTCGCTAGACTTCACCCTACCCTTCTTCTTAGCACTGGATTTTTGTTTAATTCTTTTTTGGGGGGTGTTGTTCTTCATGTGCTCCATATAAGTAAAATGAGGCTCTCATGCAGCACTGGGAGTTTAGTGTTTTTACTATGTTCTTTCAGACCAAACTTCAAAGACGAAAATAGGTAGAAGGGAAAAGAAACCAACATACCATGTTTGAAATGATTGAGCAAATTGAAGTGATAGGAGTAGATGGCCACATACCTCCCATCCAGGGTAACATATCTCATTATTACTTCAGCCACCTCCATCCAGATAGGCTTAATGGAAACACGATTATATCCCCTAGTCTAAAATTTGACTAGCTTATCCCTTTCATTTCCTTTGAAGAAGTTATTAAGGGCTTCCTTTGAAGAAGTGAAGGTAAGAATGAGGACTAACAGAGCAATTTTGGTGATATTGGAACCCATAATCTGTATGAGACAAATTTTTTGGATGGAGGAATCCTGCGAACCCTTAGAGATCATGATGATCTCTTTAGAGGTTCTCGATTATCGTACCATGGAGGCAATCATATTTAATCAGCTCTTTAACATTGCACGGGATCCAAATAAATTCATCCCATATGAGCTTAGCATTATTTATAACTCCAAGGTTAGCAAAAACATCCACCACTTTGTTCCCCTCACGATAAATGTGAGAAATATGGGTAGCCTCAAAGGTTCTTAACAACATAATAGCATCTTCAATCTAGGTCATAATAGCCCAACTTGGTTTAGTAGTGCTCTTAAGGCAATTGATGATGTTCAAAGAGTCACCCTCCACCTAGACTTTTCTATGACCCCTAGCATGAGCCAAAGCAATAGAATGATAGGCAGCCACAGCTTCGACATAGTGGTTTGTCTAAAATTTATATTGATAGCCAAATTTATATTGCTCATGCCTAAAACTTGTTCAATGTCAAAGAATAAAACATGTTTTAAGTTCATGCACACTTCATACAAGAAAACGTTCTCAGTGGTGACATTACTCTCCAATTATGTCAAACTGATATTTGGGTGGAAAATACTTTATTAAACCTCTATATAGTGCCAAATTCTCTAAATTTAGAATACTGATAAGCCTAAAGGAGTTTCTATTAAGGGGGAGTGTTCATGACATGCCACCTCCTAGTTGTGGCCAACTATGTAGTATATGTAAGACCTGTAGGAGTTATGTAATCTCTTCCTCTACATTCCTTCTTCCACTTGTTAAGCATTATATTGTATGTGAGACCTATGGGCATTACATAAACAACTTGGGGGAGGAGATTATTTTGAGGAGGCTCAAGCTCCAATAAAAAACTTTACAAGACCTCTTTGTAAGAATTATTAAGAAAATTAGGATCTAAGTTATGACAAGGAGTTTATCATGTAGTCTAGAATACATGATCTTCATCTTGGCATATATTCTATCGGAATCAAGAAGACAAGAATCTGCATGAGTGCCCCCAATGACACTACTCTAATCAAATGGCAAACAAAGGCAAAACATCTAGAATTGAAGATACAAATGGTACAAGTACCAAATGTTTGAAGAATTGATCAAGTGAAAATAGAAGGTCACCTCCACAAAAGGATTGCAAGAGTGTCCATATGGTAAATGCTCCATCTCACCGAAATGCATGAGTAACCAGCCACTGATGTACGTTGCGTTTGCCTAGTACATAGGAACAAATACTAGATACATAGCTCACTCCAATGCAAAACTAAGGAAGCATTGGCACCAATAGTAGAAACCCCCCCATAATGCGGACAAGGGAGAGCGATGATAGGTACACTGAAATTGTGTGAAACCAAGAAGTGCATGTAGAAGAAACAAGAACATCTAAACATGCAAACATGAAAGTACCAGTAAATAAAATAGTGTACAAACCAAGGCACACACGCATGATGCAAGAATCAATGTGATTCACTGTTGTAGTGGAAGGGACACTCACTTGACAAAGGTGTGATGGCAAAACAAAAGGAAAACATCAACATCCCATGGCACTTTACATCATAGTGTGAGTACAATGAGGCACATAATGATGTATAAGATCTCAAGAATATATGTACAATGTTGTGGCACTTTATTTCAATGCGTTTACATATGAGAAGTACTTACAATGAAAGCTCACAATGTCTAAAAAAAGACCACATGCTAAAAATAAAATTATCTGACCAAAAATAGAGGAAAGTGATAGTACCATGATGAAGTACATAGAAAAACATGCACTTTCAAAAAAATGGGACCCAAAAAGGAGTCTGTACACCCAAGATATGGCCCGTCGAAGTTCTCAAAACGAGAACTGCACAACAACAGCATTGAGAAAATAGAAATCTAGAAAAAATCAAAAGCCCAAAATGAAAACCACCTGCACCACTATGAAGAGAATGAAATTCTACCACTTTTCAAAAAAAATTGCACTGAAAAATACAACAGTATAACCGAGATATGGCCCTTGGAAGATGAAATGTAAAAATGAAAAGCCCAATGGAGAGGGGCTAGACTGGGAAAAGAACATCTTCGCCAAATTTAGAAAAAAACCCCTCCAAATTTAGAGATCTGCTAACATTAGAACCCCTGCCAAACTGGTTAGTTGTAGAAAAAATAAAACTCTTCCAGACAAATGTAGAGATCCTCCAAATTTGATGTAAAAGCCAAATTCATCTCTAAACTAGAGGTTCTACTGAATAAGCCACCAAGTGGCATGAATCCTGAGGTAGGTGTAGAACATGTTTTTTTTAAATAAAAAAATAGGTAAAAAAAATTATTGTAGGTGTGTTTTTTTAATTTTAAAAAACCACAAATTTTTTTTGCATGTTTATTTGTTTTTTTATTAAAAAAATTTGATTTTTTTATTGTAAAAAAAAAAAAAAAAACAAAAAAAAAACAAAAAGGGTGGGGCCCTTAAGGCATCCTCCACCACCCATGTGGGTGGCGGGGGGCCCAAGGGTTCCCACTACCCCGTTAAAGCGAGGTGGGGGAATGGACTCTGCAGCCCTGCCCGTGAACTAGCGCATAAGCGCTTTTAAAAGGTTTTTTTTATGCCTTTTTTTATTTAAAAAACTTGCTTTGTTTTTTTTTTAAAATTCCAATATAATTCTTTTGAAAAAAAATCTACATGTAGGAAAAAATAATTTTTTTTCACAGGCACCTCGATTTGCATGCTGGGGATGTCGTACAGCTTCCCTGGGAAAAAAATTTGCCCCAAATGAGCCTGAGGCTGATTTCAACGATTTGACAATTGATCTTAAGGTTTTTGGGCCTTCTGAGCGCAATGGTGAGGTATGTTTGGGCCCAAAATGCTCTAAAAAATAGTTTTCCTCTGGATCCAAAAAAGCACCTGCTAAAACCCTTGCAAATCTGGGCTACGAAACTCAAATCAGGCCAAATAAAAGGCTAATCTAACTATTTCGACTGCTCTCAATCCAATGGAATACTCTATTTTACATAGAAACACACCCAGTAAAATGCTCTTGCTCAAAATTTTCTCCAAATCTAAGAAGGGGCTTGTAAATCTATAGCTCTAATTATTAGGGATTGCATGCAGAATATATCAATTAAATGCAGATAAAGATTAAATAGAGGAATGGAAAATACACAGAGACAATAATAGTGAGAGACAAGTTTTAACATGGTTCACCCAAACCTGGGCTACATCCATCAACAGAGAGTCCAATATTAGTATCCAATAAATCAAACCAATTACAACCAACAATCCTTGCAACTCAATAACGCTACAAAATGCTACAATACATCAATGAAAACCCTAACCCTTAACTACTTTTATCAAGCCTTATGTCAGTTACAAAAATAGGGGTTTTTTTTATGTCGGCCAATAGAAAAATAACTCCCAATTCCTTTATAAAATAATAAAATTCTTTTGATGTGCTGCCCCAAACCCCCCACAAAGGGCACTACCCCTTAACCCTGTTAAATAATTTGGGAGGAAACCGCAATGATAAAAGTCAGGTAAATTTAACCACCAAGTCTGATTAGACACCATATAACAACAATCTCCCACTTGGACACTGATTAGACTACACACCATATCATCTCCCACTTGGAGATTGATCATAACACTGCTGACCCTATAGCTCCCGCTAGAAATAAGCACCCTAGACTTTATTGTTTTGATTTTACTATTTTTCAATCTTGAAGACCAACCGAAGCTAAAGAGGAGCTTAGTTTCTCCCTTGTTACTGCCTTTGTAAACATATCCGTTGGATTTTCATCTGTATGGATCTTTTCTAGTCGTAACTGTCCATCATCCAACATCGATCAGATGAAGTGATACTTTAGCTATGTGTTTGGTATTTGAATGCAAGACAAAATTCTTTGCAAGATGTATGGCACTCTGACTATCTGTAAACAAATAATTGTTAGCCTGTTGTTTGCCCAATTCTTCCATGAAAGATTGCAGCCATATCATCTCCTTGCTTGTCTCTATTGCAGCTACATACTCTGCCTCCGTGGTGGCTAAAGCAACCACCTTTTGCAACCGTGAGATCCAACTCACTGTTGTCCCACCTATAGTAAATACATAACCTATAGTACTCCACTTAGTATCAATATCCCTTGCCAAATTTGAGTCTGCATAACCTTCTAAATCAGTATTAGAGCGCCCAAAACATAAGTGTTTACTGGATGTACCTCTCAAATATCTAAGAATCCATTTTACCGCATTCTAATGCTCCAATCCGGGATGACTTATATACCTGCTTACGACTCCTACAACATGTGCAATATCCAATCTCATGCATACCATGGTGTACATTAAACTTCCTATAGCTGAAGCATATGGTACCTTGGACATTTTTTCTTCCTCCTCTTGTGTCTTAGTACACATCTCCTTAGTCAATTTCAAATGACTAGGCAAAAGTGTGCTGACAGCTTTTGCATTCTCCATAGAGAATCTCTGCAACACCTTTTCAACATAATCAACCTGAGATATAGTCAATTTTTTGTTCTTCCTATCTCTACAAATTTTCATGCCAAGGATTTGTTTCGCTGCCCCCAAATCCCTCATAGTAAATGATTTTGCTAACTGTTGTTTAACTCTCTTATGTGATCTATGTTAGACCCTGCTACAAGCATGTCATCAACATATAAACATAAAATAATGTAGCTATCATTATCCAACCTCTTAAAACAAACACAATGGTCAGAATTACACCGGTTGTAGCCTTTCTCAGCCATAAAACTATCAAATTTCAAATACCATTACCAAGGTGCTTGTTTCAAGCCATACAAACTCTTCTTCAATCTGTACACCAGTTTCTCCTTACTGTTGACCTCAAATCCTTGGGGTTGTTTCATATATATATCCTACTCCAAATCACCATGGAGAAAGGCAGTTTTCACATCTAGCTATTATAAATGCAAATCTTCAGCAGCCACAATTCTTAAAATAGTACGAATAGAAGTCATCTTAACAACTGGAGAAAAAATCTCATCAAAATCAATGCCCTTTTTCTATACAAATCCTTTTACAACTAACTTGGCTTTAAATCTTTTCTTACCTCTATCTTCCTCTTTGAGCCTATAAACCCATTTGTTTGTTAAAGCCTTTTTACCTGCAGGCAACTTACATAATTCCCAAGTCTGATTTTTCAGTAAGGAGTCCATTTCTTCTTTCATTGCAAGCTCCCACTGAACCTTTGTATCTGCCTGCATAGATTCATCATACCCTTCCAATTCACCAACATCTGTTAACAAAATAGAATACAAAGAGAGAGGAAACCTTTTAGGAGGTCTACTTAGCCTTGTTGATCATCTAACATTCACTGGTGTTTGTGGTATTTCTTGTTGCTATTGCGGAGCATGAGGAACCACTGGAACATCATTATCTGGAGTATCATCCAGCACCACATAATCCTTTTCTTTCTTCTTATGCTGCTACAACTAATCTTTGTACAACATCTTTTCATTAAATACAAAATCCCTAATTCTCATAATTTTTTGATTTTCAAAATCCCAAAGCCTATAACCAAATTCATCAATGCCATATCCAACGAAGGTACACTTTTTTGATTTTGCATCTAGCTTGGTTCTACTTTTAGAATCTACATGTGCATATGCTTCACATCTGAAGGTTTTGAGAAAATAATAACTCACCTTCTTACCTGTCCATTCTTTCTCTGGAATACCACGGCCCAAAGGAACTGAAGGACCTCTATTAATTAAATATACAATGGTATTGACACCCTATGCCCACATGTTTAAAGGCAGCCCAACATGCAATATCATGGTCCTTACACGCTCCATTATTGTTCTATTCATGTGTTCAGCCAATCCATTTTCCTGTGGAGTCCCTGGAACCATTTTCTGCCTACGAATTCCATTAAATGAACAATAATCCTTAAATTCTTTGCTGCAATACTGATCACCATTATTAGATCTGAGACATTTTAATCTTTTACCCGTCTCATTCTCAAACAAACTTCTCCATTTCTTAAATGTTTCAAATACATCAAATGTTTGCCTAAGGAAATAAATCCAAACCTTCCTAGTTGTATCATCTATGAATATAACATAATACTGAGAGCCATCAAGAGAAGATACTTGAGCTATTCCCCATACATCTATATGCACAAGCTTCAACTTTTCATCTTTCTTTTGCTTCCCATCTTTGAGAAAATTGACTCTCTTTTGTTTGTCATACACACAACTTTCACAAAAATCTATATTAATACATTTCAGACCTGGTAAAACTTTCTTAGAATGAAGTACCTTCATACCTTTTTCACTCATATGTCCAAGTCTGTTATGCCACAGTGTTGTCTCAGAACCTGTAGCAATAGTTTCAGTCCCTTCCTGTGAACCTATAGCAACTATTCCTAAACCTGTTTATTTTTTCTCTGTAACAGCTAAAGTAGAAGGAACAATATGACCTGTACAAAGATATAAGGTGCCTACTTTCACACATTTTTCTACTATTAAGGCATCTCTCGAAACCTTCCAATTTTTATCAGTAAATGTAACAATGAAACCTTCATCAGCTAGCTGCCCTACTAAAATTAAATTCCTACTCAGCCTTGGAATGTGTCTTACCTCTTGTAGTAGCCAATGATTCCCATTCTACAACTTAATCTTGATTCTTTCCTTTCCAACAATCTGATAGGGATTTTTATCTCCCAAATAAACTAGCCCAAAATCCCCTTGGACATAATCAAGAAAATAACTTCTATGGGGTGTAGCATGAAATGAGGCCCCTGAATCTAAAACCCATGAATCATCATCATTATCTAGGGAAAGAATCAAAGCATCATCTTCATATTTATTACTTACCACATTTGCCTCCTTATTGCCTTCTTGTTTGTCTCCTTCTTTATTCTTCCAAGACCAGCAATTTTTCTTTAGATGACCTAGTTTCCTATAGTACCAGTAATCCTTCTACCCTTTGGATTGAGACCTCTTGTCATTTGATTTTCCTCATGACTTCCCATGACCTCCAGAACCTTTTCCTCTCTCCTTTGATCTGCCCCTGCTTTCTGCATTCAAAACACTACCTGATGTGGACGATCCTGAGCTTTTCTGTCACATTTCCTTGCTAAGGATAACACCAACAATATTATCAAATTTTAAAGTATTTGAACCAGATACAGAGTTACTTACAACCATTACCAAACTATTCCAGTTTTTTAGAAAAGAACATAATATCAAGAGAGCCCTCACCTCTTCATCAAAACTTACTTTTACAGAAGTTAACTGACTAATAATCAAATTAAACTCATTTAAATGATCTATCATAGATCCACCTTCAATCATTTTTAGATTAAATAAATGCTTCATGAGAAATACCTTATTTGAGGCTAAGGGTTTTTCTTACAATTTAGCCAAAGCTTTCATCAGACCATCTATTGTCTTCACTTCCATTATATTGAATGCCGCCAATGGTGCCAGGCACAACCGAATGGTTCCCAGTGCCTTTCTGTCCAAAATATTCTAATCCTCATCAGTCATTATTTCCAGTTTCTTGGCTATTCCTTCCAACGACCTCCATAAATCCTTGTAATAGAGATAATCCTCCATCTGCATCTTCCATAACTGATAGTTCTGCCCATTGAATTTATCTACCTTCAATTTACCCTTATCCACCATTGCTCCCACTCAACCGTGAGACCTTCCTGTAGATGATAATCGAACACAACTTGGCTCTGATACCACTTGTTAAGGATTTCATGCAGAAGATATCAATTAAATACAAATAAAGATTAAACAAATGAATGAAAAATACACAGAAATAATAACAGCGAGAGACAAGTTTTAAGGTGATTCACCCAAACTTGGGCTACATCCACCAACAGAGAGTCCAATATTATTATCCAGTAAATCAAACTGATTACAACCACCAATCTTTGCAACTCAATACCATTGCAAAATGCTACAATACATCAACAAAAAACCTAACCCTTAGCTGCTTTTATCAAACCTTATGTCAGTTACAAAAATAGGGTTTCTTTATGTCAGCCAATAGAAAAATAACTCCCAACTCCTGAACCCCGCAAGGGGCACTGCCCCTTGACCCCGCTAAATAATTTTGGGGGAAACCATGCTACTAAAATTGGGGTAAATTTAACCTCTGAGTCTTATTAGGCTCCATATAACAACATTGATACCATTTAGAAGTTGTGAAACCAACCTCACAAGACCTATGAACACCTGCAAAACCTAATATTAACCTTCCACAAGAGAAAAAAATAAAGAGAGCAATTTGTACAAAAAAGAATGCAATTAATGAAATAGATTTTATGAATTACATGAGAGAACTTGCTTTTATATTTGCAAGTTAGAAACCCTAATGAGATATTCCTAGGTTTAGCTTAAGTGAAATAAAGTAAAGGTGACTTAATTAATTAATCAATATGATTAGATTAATTAAGTAAAGAACCTATTACTCTAACACCCCACCTTAAGATGAATTTAGGGAGAAGCTAAAAAACTAAGGACAAATACATGAAAGCAAAGATGGGTCCCGATAATTATTCTTGATGAGGTACCCATGTACAAAAAAGTCTCTCACAAATAGAGAAAAGAAAAAAAAAACGTGGGAAAAACTCCTCCCCATAAGAGAGAACAAACCTCCTTACGAGAGAGAGAGAGAGAGAGAGAGAGGACTAAGAAGCCTCCACAAACGATGTCCCAAAAGAATAGGAACATGAAGATGAACATGACGAATACCACTAAAGAATGAAGAAGCTACAAACATTGTCGAAGACTAACTACTATAGTGCTTAAAGAAGAACCTTTTCTAAAACAAGATGAAGATCAGAATCAAGAAGACAAGAATCTACATGAGTGGCCCCAATGACACTACTCGAATCAAATGTCAAACAAAGGAAAAAATCTAGAACTCAAAGATACAAATGACACAGGTACCAAAAGTCTGAAGAACTGATCAGGTGAAAATAGAAGGTCGCCTCCACAAAAGGAATGCAAGAGTGTCCATATGCTAAATGCTCCATCTCACCAAAATGCATGGGTAACCAGTGACTGATGTATGTTGCATCTACCTAGTACATAGAAACAAATACTAGATACATAACTAACTCCAACGTGAAACCAAGGAAGCATTAGCACCAATAGTAGAAACCCTCCCATAATGCGGAAAAGGGAGAGCCATGACAGGTACACTGAAACTATGTGAAACCAAGAAGTGCATTTAGAAGAAACAAGAACATATGAACGTGCAAACATGAAAGTAGTAGCAAATAAAAGGGTGTACAAACCAAGGCACACATGCATGAGGCAAGAATCAATGTGATTCACTACTGTCGTGGAAGGGACACTCACTTGACAAAGGTGTGATGGCAAAACAAAATGCAAACATCAACCCCCCATGGCACTTTATATCATAGTGCAAGTACAATAAGGCACACAATGATGTGCAAGATCTCAAGAATACATGTACAATGTTGTGGCACTTTATTTCGGTGCGTTTACATATGAGAAGTGATTACAATGAAAGCTCACAATATCTAAAAAAGATCACATGATGAAAATATAATTATCTGATATAAATAGAGGAAACTAATAGCACCATGATGAAGTACACAAAAAACATGCACTTTTAAAAAAAATGGGACCCAAAAAGGAGTCTATACGCCCAAGATATGGTCTGTCGAAGTTCCCAAAATGAGAACTACACAACAACAACACCAAGAAAATAGAAATTTAGAAAAAATCAGAAGCCAAAACTGAAAACCACCTACACCACTGCGAAGAGCACAAAATTCTACCCCTTTTTAAAAAATTGCACTAAAAAATACCACTGTATAACCGAGATATGGCCCCTGAAAGATGAAGTGCAAAAATGAAAAGCCCAATGGGGAGGGGTTGGATTGGGAAAAGAACATCTCCACCAAATTTAGTAAAAACACCTCCAAATATAGAGACCTGCCAGCATTAGAACCCTTGCCAAAATGGTTAGTTGTAGCAAAAATAAAACTCTTCCAGACAAATGTAGAGCTCCTCCAAATTTGATGTAACAGCCAAATTTGCCTCTAAACTAGAGGTTCTGTTGAATAAGCCATCAAGTGGCACGAATCCCAAGGTAGGTACCACACATTTTTTTTAAATTAAAAAATAGGTTAAAAAAATTATTGTAGGTGTTTTTTTAATTTAAAAAAAACACAAATTTTTTTTTGCATGTTTATTTTTTTTATAAATAAAAAACATTTTAAAACACTTGATTTTTTTATTGTATAAAAATTTTAAAAAAAAACAAAAAGGGTGGGGCCCTTAAGGCACCCGCCATCACCCATGTGGGTGGCGGGTGGCCCAAGGGATCCTGCCGCCCCCTTAAAGGGAGGTGGGGGAATGGACCCTGCAGCCCTGCTCGTGAACCAACGCATAAGCGTTTTTAAAAGGTTTTTTTAATGCCTTTTTTTAATTTAAAAAACATGCTTTGATTTTTTTTTTTAAATTCCAATATAATTCTTTTGAAAAAAAATATACATGCAAGAAAAAATAATTTTTTTACAGGCACCTCGATTTGCGTGTTAGGGATGTCGTACAACTTTCCTGGCAAAAAAATTTGCCCCAGATAAGCCCGAGGCCGATTTCGACGATTTGATAGTTGATTTTAAGGTTTTTGGGCCTTCTAAGCGTGATGGTGAGGTCGGTTTGGGCCCAAAATGCTCTAAAAAATAGTTTTTCTCTGGATCCAAAAAAACACCCGCTGAAACCCTTGCAGATTTGACCTACAAAACTCAAATCAAGCCAAATAAAAGGTTAATCTAACTATTTCAACTGCTCTCAATCCAATGGAATACACCATTTTACACATAAACACACCCAGCCAATGGCTCTTGCTCAAAATTTTCTCCAAATCTGAGAAGGGGCTTGCAGATCTGGAGCTCTGATACAATGTAGAAGTTGTGAAACCAACTTCACAGGACCCATGAACACCTGCAAAACCTAAGATTAACCTTCCACAAGAGAAAAAACAAAGAGAGCAATTTGCACAAAAAATGATGCAATTAATGAAATAGATTTTATGAATTACATGAGATAACTTACTTTTAGATTTGCAAGTTAGAAAACCCTAATGAGAGATTCCTAAGTTTAGCTTAAGTGAAATAAAGTAAAGGTGACTTAATTAATTAATCAATATGAATAAATTAATTAAGTAAAGAACCTATTACTCTAACATTTTCATCATATGGTTTTCCCCACCATAAATTTGTGTTTGTGTGCTGATTGCTATATTTAATTCTTTCATTAATATTTATATTTTATTTTGTCAATATATTATAAGCATAATTTAGTTGACTCTCCTAAATAATTAATAACTCTAAAAACATTACAAAAGCCCCTAGACACTATGCTTCAAAGTTTATTGAGCCCTAATTTGATTACTCTTCCAACAATATGTCCATTAGATCCAACTAGACGGCTACCAAAGAATTACAATGAGAATGCATTTTACAACTTCCATAGAGTTAATGGACATCACACACAAGGTTGTATGGAATTGAAATATAACTTAAATATTTGATTGACAATAATATGATTCATATTGAAGGTGTTAATGATGTGCAAATCATTCAGCTGCTCCCCCTAATCAAAATTTGAAGATTTATATGAATATGTTTCCTAATCATTCTAATACTATCAATGCCTCTCATGAACATGATTATTTTTCTATGGATCATATATGTATTAAGAGAGCTACCATTGATGATTGTCATTTTAATTTTCATGCACATTTACATATGGATGTTTTTGTGGGTATAATATAGTCTACAGATACATCTTCTTCCTCCCATTTTACTCCATTGATCATATCCCATGGCCCCTTATATATGGTAGGTCAAATACATGATATGGCTATTGGTCACATTCTCATATAAGCTACAAATAAATTCAATATATGTATTAAACAGTTTTTAGATATGAACACTTGAAGCCAAATTATTATGCTCATTCAGGGTTATCATTGAAGATGACTAAAGGAGTATTAATTCTTACATTGGGCTATGTAATTTTACCTCTTAAGTTGGGTCCTAATAAAGTACAAATATTATATCATGTTATTCCTTCTTCAAATAGAATTTTTATATTTATTGGTAAACCGTCGCTTGAGTACTAGAGGATTGTCCCGTTTGTTGTACATCAATGTGTTTAATATGTTTACGAGGATAGAATTCTAAGAATTATACAAGATCCATATGAGCCTCTTACCAAGATGAGTCATTTTACTTTGGATACTTATACACACACCAAAGGAACCTTCTTATGAAAGTGGGAAAGACAGTTGTGAGTTATATCAAAAGAAATTAGAAGAACAAAGAAAAGGAAAAGATAAAGATAATATGGTACGTCATCATATCATGCCTACTTTATCCCCAATTCCACCAGAGAAGGATAAAGGTCCTGTAAATTGAAAATTTTGGTATTTTATTTGAAAGGTGTTACTTCATGGATTCAAAAACAAAGTTTTGTGGTTCAACAAATGCAAACACTCTCTAGGTACCATCTCCAAAGAAGCAAGAGAAATGGGTAAAGAAAAATTTCCTACAATTCCACCTATTGATAGTGTTCACAAAAGGTACCAATTCCTATTAAGAGGAAACCCATGTAATTGAAGAAGAAAGTCAAGCACTTTAGGAAGAAGAATTCAGTACTAATTTTTGGAAGAATGATGACCTCTTGTAGGATGATCTCCCTAGATATGTTCCATAAGATAGTGGGCATTGTTATGCTTTATTTATCAATTTATAAGCCTTTTCTTTTTATATGTATTTTTACACTTTGGCCTTTTGTGTATGCAGTACCACGAGTGCAAGCAAGAGGTGGAGGTAACTCCTTAACCACTCCTAGGGAGGCCTCATACCCCAACACAACTTTTGAATTGGATTTCAAACCTACTAGCATTGTCTATGTCTTTCAATGACAACTATCCAATCTACACCCAAATCTTTTTCACCTTCTATATTATTTATGCCATGATTATTATATTTTTCTTATTCCATTTCACCTTCTATATTCTTTATTTCATGGTTGTATTTTCCTATTCTCATTATACCTTCTATATTATGTCTTATGCTTTTTTCCCCATTTTGAGACAACTTTATTATTGTTATTATGTGCAAGTCCTTTCACACGTTGCATGCTTATTTCATTTATGTTACATGTTAATGATATCCAGGTCTTATTCTTTTCCTATGTGCTTATTTTGGTTCCTCCATGTACTTATGCTCCATGTCTACCATTTATGTTTTAACATATTCCTAGTTATGTTCCTATGTTACATGATTCATGATATTCATTTGCTTCTTATGTTCCATGATTATGATGTTTTTATTAGAGGTAAAATAGGTTTTGAAGGGGCCTTAAAACCCTTTACAAAAGACTAACCAATACCAAAAGATCAACACAAGCACAATCAACCAACGACAAATCATTCACTAAAGCAAACCCAAAAAAATCCAAAAGGGACACAGACTAATAGAGAACGACAGAAGCACCAAAACTAAGAGAGGAAATTACAATTGTCCCAAGGTCTCAGCTGCCTCCAGCTCTTAGTGGTAAAAGTTTTCATGAAGCTTGATGAATCCCAATAGTTCTTTTTTCTCTTCTTTGAAAGACTTCTTCTTACTAGCCCTAGTTCTTGTACTAGGGCCAACACTTTTCTCCCCTGCACCAACTTTATCATTCCCCTATGTGAAATAGCCTTTGTTCAAATCCTTGAGCTTCTCAGTAAGGATTTTTATCCCTACTACACTGTTATGTATGGTGCATTTACCAGCCTATACCACATGTTCTAGGTTGTCCTTGATGGTTTTCAGTTTAGTCTCTAGACCTAAAATTCTGTCATTAATCTCTTTCTTCCACTTCTCCATAGTAATAAAAACATACTTGAACTCATTGTTAAGTTTTACTAGGTCCTTATTAATACTATCCATTTTGGGAATGGCCTCTCAACCTTATAGAATCCTCCCATCATCCTCCCCTGAAGACTGGTACTGACCAACAATTTTCCTTTGCATGGCTGACAATTTTATGTTGATCCTATTAATCTCCAAATAAAACCAGTTAGTCATGGTATGTTGAGAGGAGTCAACTTCTCTAAAAGTACCCAGAATGTCTAAAGTTCCTCTTGAGAAGAATCATTGTTAAAATAGGAAAGTCCATGGCAATGTTAGGGGTAGGGTCTGCAATTTCTAGAAACGAGACCCAAATCTCAGGCTCTATAATTGTCTTCCCCTTTCTGACATCTCTAATATCTTCATAAACCTCCTTTTCCACCTCTTTTCTTATGTTTCTCTCATCCCCATCTTCAAAATCATTAGACCAAACAATATTTTCCTTCACCTTGCTCCTCTTCATAGATTTTGGAGTTTAAACTTTAAGTTTCCTCTTCTTCATTCTAGGTGTCACTTCTTCCTGTATAACTTTGTACTCTAGATTAGAGGAGGACCTGAAAGCCACTTTTTAAAAATCCTCTGAATCATCACCACCCAACACACCCTCAAACTCTTCCTCCTAAAAATTATTCTCTAGGCTTTGAGATTTCTAGACCGAGGTTTCTGTAAAATCAACACTCTTCTATTTTGTCTCCTTCATAGAGGAAGCTCTACCACCTAAGGATATTCTACTAGGTGTGTGAGCTTTCATGTAATTCACAATTGGCAACATGAGACCCTGGTGGAGAGGTGCCATATTGGGTGTCTTCCAATTATCCTTAATAGAATGTTCCATTGACATTAACATAAAGACCAAGAAGGAAACCAGTATCTTGTGACAAAAATGATTGAGAAGAATAAAATGATACCCATTTACTAATTTAAAACACCCCTCTAGGGAAACATACCTCATCAAAAATTTTATCTCTCCATCGATTTAAGAGAGGTCTATTCATATCTTGAGTGTGTCTTAACAAGTTTATTCTACTCATCCCCATTAAAGAATGACAACATTACATATTCCTCAACCTTCCTATCCTTATAAACCTTTCTATGGTAAGACCGATGATGTGGACAATCAAGTCCTCATTCATAGAACACTCCTAACCAAACACAGCGACAATCTTATTCCTCCACCCTTTCACAAAGGCTTTTGACATAGTTGGATCATGTCCATTCAATCTCTCCAAAAAGGAGTTAGCCCACCACCCTCTAAAATATTTCAAACTTGTGGCATTTTACAGACCCCATTGCAATTAGATGGTTCCACCCTATTTCGCTCACCCCCCATACTGTTAATATTAAAATTAGAGAGATATCTCCCAACTCTTAAACCCTCACTCCTATTCATTGAAAGCAAACAAAGCTTTGCCAAGATACCGTCTCCTTTTGGGAAAAATAGAAAATGTTGCTTGTTAATTGGAAGGAAACTGCTAGAAGAAATCATTACTCAACATTACAAATGAGGTGAGTACCGCAACTAGATATGTAATCATTACTCAAAATTACTTTAGCTTGTGATGGAATAGAGTTAAAACCATTCCATATCTTGATTCCATCACTCATTACATCATAATTATAAAATATACCTATCATTCAATTTCCTTCCCTAAACAAGATCTAGGGTAACATCTAAAGAATCGTCTTTGACAATGAGCTTCTTAATCTCCATAGAATGTCCTAAATGAATAGCATTGAAGGTAGATATTGCTTCAGCATAGTGGTTAGTTTGATGACCAAGGGGAAGAGAAAAGCCTAAAAGGAATTGACCCTTGTCATCTCTTATAACCCCTCCTCCTACTGCTCCTAGATTTCCCTTAGAGGCCTTGTTAAAGTTCACCTTAACCCATCCCCTAGGAGGTGGACTTCAAACAACCCCATCTCTAGACTTCTTCAATATCTTAAATGAAGTAGAGATATAAAAATAAAGGTTCTATTGCTTGTCAATCTCAATATCAGACTGAGAAACTCTAATTTTGGAAGCATTTGAAGTCTTTTTCAATATTCCATACATAGCATTTTTCATGGTAGCCATGATGATTCTATCAACAACCCTTTTAGCATCAGCTTTCTTATCTATGAAAATATGATTATTTTTCTCTTTCCACACACACCAAGAAACATGGGGGATAAAAATTGACCAAAGGAAACTAAGGGATGAGTTTAGGGAAGGAGAAGTCCATTGTTCAACCATCGCTTTCATAAAATTGTGAAAAACCCAACACACATTCCGTCACTGGAACAAGATTTCCCAAACAACTCTAGAGAATTCACAATTCACCAATAGGTGTATGACACTTTCTTCATCATTTTCACAAAGCGCACATCTATTGGGAGAAGAAAAATTCCTTTTCATCAGATTATCAAGGGTGAGGACTTTATTATGCACAAAGATCCAAAAGAAAATATTCACTTTAGGAATCAAATTAGGACACCAAATTTTAGCCCAAAAAGGAGGAGCTAAGAAAGACCCCAATGAAGAAAAACCCAAGGCAACAAAGTAAGAACTAGTTGGGGAAGAACACCAAACTAGTTCATCATGCTTGGGAAAAAGAAGGATGTGAAACCTAGAGAGCAGATTTTACAACATAGAAACATAATTAGCCAAGATGGGATTAGAGATCAAAGTAGAAAGACATTTACAAGAGCCACTTTCCATGTAGTCAGCCACTCTATTCCAAGAAGTTGAGGAGAGCTCATCTTGTTTTGAATCTTTAGAAGAAGAGGAAGAACCTCCAAATTAGCTTGTTCATAGGTCTACAACGCATAGACAACCACCTGAAAGGTATTCACCTGATGATTGGAGGTGTATTTTTGCTTTGAATACTAACATGGATGAACCCAGATTTATAGAAGAGGCATTAGGTATGAATGATGCAGAATCCTGGAAGATTTATATGGATGAAGAAATGGCATCTTTGAAAAAAATCATGTGGGATATTGTACCATTGCCTGAAGGATGAAAACCTATTGGTTGCAAATGGGTGTTCAAGAAAAAGATTGATTCAGATCCAGAGGTATTGAGAAGTACAAAGCAAGGTTGGTTGCGAAAGGTTACTCTCAAGTTGAGGGTGGTGATTATGGTGAGATATTATCTCTTGTTGCAAAAATGACATCCACTATATTTTTTCTTTCTATTGCTGTTGCTTATGATTTAGAGGTTGAGAAAATGGATGTGAAAACTGCTTTCCTTCATGGTGACTTGGAGGAGGATATATATATGACACAGCCAGAGCACTACATGGTGAAAGGTAAAGGTAATTTGGTTTGCAAATTGAAGAAATCTTTGTACGGCCTAAAATATAGTCCTAGGATGTGGTACCGAACATTTGATACATATGTGTTGAGTTTGGGATTTGAGCATTCTAAATCAGATCACTATGTTTATAATAAAACTGATGGTGATCATTTCCTATTTATTGCATTATATGTTGATGATATGTTATTTATTAGTAAAGGAAAAGGTATGATTTCAGAACTAAAATCTCAACATGCTACTAAATTTGAAATTAAAGACTTTGGTGCAGCTAGACACATTCTTGGGATGGAAATTAGAAGAGATAGAGTGAATAGAAAGCTATGGCTTGGCTAAAGCAATTATGTCAATTCAATTTTACAGAGGTTTAACATGCAGGACTGTAGATCATTGTGTGTTCCCTTTTCAATTGGAACAAAGTTATCTATTTCAAATTGTCCAACATCTCCATCAGAGATGGAATAGATGAGCAGAGTGCCTTACCAGAGTGCAGTTGGAAGTTTGATGTATGCTATGGTTTGTACTAGACCAAACATTGCCCAAGCAATGGGAGCTCTTTCCAAATATATGTCTAATCCTGGTAGAGTTCATTGGGATTCAATTAAAAGAGTCTTTAGATATTTGTGTGCTACCTCAGAGTATTCCTTGTGTTATCATAGTAATTTCACTAAAGATGATACTTCCCTTTATATTCATGGTTATGTGGATTCAGACTGGGCAGGTGATATTGATAGTAGATGTTCCACCAGTGCTAATGTGTTTACTTTTTTTGGTGGTGCAATTAGTTGGATGAGTAAGTGACATGTTGTGATTGATTTGTGCACTACTGAAGCTGAGTATATGGAAGCTACTCGTGCTTGTAAAGAAGCCATTGGATTAAGAGACTATATTCAAATACTAGAATAAAACAAGGTGCGGTGACAATTTATTGTGGCAGTTAGAGTGCGATTTGTCTAGCTAAGAACCCAAGATTTCATGCCAAGACCAAGCACGTTGATGTATAGTATCATTTTGTTAGAGATATGGTTGAAGATGGTAGGGTGAAGCTGGTTAAGGTAGAGACTTTAATGAATGTTGTTGATTCTTTAACTAAGCCTATGAGCACATAAAAGTTCAGATGGTGTTCAAATACTATGGGCCTTTTGGCCCCTAGCAATTAAGAGATGATGTTTATGCCCTCCTATTGCTCTTGCAAGGTGTCCGACAAGGGAGATTTGTTGGGAAAATGGGTCTCAATCTTGCAATTATATAAGGTTTATTGCTAATAGGATATATATATTTCCTAGTTATAAGGATAGGTGTACTAGACAATGGGAGCATGGGGTGGAGTGGAATGCATGTTAACATTTTTTTGTTAACAAAAACTATTAAATGGATGACATACATTAAATTAATGATATATTGTAAATCTAGACCATTCATTATTAGGTTTTAGATCTGATGGTAGATATTTTTTTGCCTTGTCATGCCCTAGAAGGTAACCCTATTTTATGAGGGCGTTGTATTATGGCTGCAGTATTGTGATGTATTCTGAGAGTCTAATAGCGGTCGTGTTGTCTCTAGATCTCTAGTGGTGATACTCCTATGAGAAGCTTTCTCTACAAGTATATTGTAATCTTTGTGATTTCTGAATAATATATTGGGTGACTTTTGGAGTGTGGGGTTTTTCTCCCGAAAGGGTTTTCCCTACGTAAATCACATAAATCACTGTGTTGTGGTATACATGACATCTATGTTTATTTTTGTTTAATTTTCTATAACTATTAAAGATCTGTAAAGTTTTGCATTATCCTCCTCTCAAGATTAGTGTAGGAATACATTATCTTCCTTACATGAACAACTATTAGAGTTGTCAAGAACCTTTGTGTATGTAGTGATTGCCACTCTAAAATCAAGTTTATCTCAAAGATTGCTACAAGAGAAATCATGGTGAGAAAATTACAAGGACTTGTAAGAAGATATTTATTAATCATTGGGACAATTATGTGGGGAAACATATATATCAATAAAGGAATGATAGAATAGTCTAATGACAGTTGGGGGGTCATCCATTCCAATGCATTTTCAAGGACACTAATGAGGCTCATAATCATAGTCAAGGAAACTTGTGATTAGTTTGAATGCTAGTATGAGAAGAAGAAGATGTTAATTCATCTTGGAAATTTCACATTCCTAACTAGCTATCATATTTGCATTTCTCAAAGGAAGAGATTTATAAAAGAAATGTCCTGGTTATAGGGGAGATGATCAAACAGTTAAATGTAGGGAGAAATCATGGATCCACAAAGGTTATTTGAAACTTGATCATGGCCATCCTAAATTCTTGTGTACCCACATAGTCCTTGCAGCCTCACAAATGAGATTAAAGAACTCTATAGTGTATATACTTTCTAGAGGATCTCATCTTCTTCCTGGTCCATATCTTTCCAAAGGCAGATTTTAACTATATCACATATATTTTTGAAGGAAAGGGAAGCACACTCAGAAAAAGTAATAACATTTCAATGTTAAGGATGATTAGTAAAAGAGTCATGATGCCAATTATTAGACAAA
Organism: Cunninghamia lanceolata; assembly: GCA_027924645.1. Lineage (NCBI taxonomy): Eukaryota > Viridiplantae > Streptophyta > Pinopsida > Cupressales > Cupressaceae > Cunninghamia > Cunninghamia lanceolata. The sequence continues at coordinate 777,911 of BSBN01000743.1, forward strand.
TTACTGCAAAAATCACAACCTATGGTTAGCACATGCAAACTATTCGACATAATGCCTTGACAACCATATCCTTGTCAAAATTTGATAGAGACGCAATATTTTATTATGAAGTCTTTACCCTAATGTTTGTAAATAAATTTGTTTTGAGGTATACTCTTATCAGTTGATTTTATTTTATTTCATAAATCTATTATGAACTCCTAAAAGTGAAAAAGAAGTGGTTACTAGTTAGTATTAGGTTGGGAGACTATAAAGGCAATGATTCCAAATGTTAAGGGGTTAAAAATTCATTATGTCTTCAGCTAGAGTGGGGGAAACAAGAGACTTTTGGATCCTCTCATTTTTTATAGTGAAAAGAAAATTTGTGTTTTCCTTTTGAAAATCAATAAAGGAATAATAGTGTTGGTCAATGAGCCTATGTATTGTCTCCTTTATGTTGTTTTTCTTTCTTATGTTAGAATAATAGTCATTATCTTTATGAATATCTGTTATATGATTGAAAATAATTTTCATCTTTTATTATAGATTATTTTGTTATAATTTAGGATTGGTATTCAATATTTTCTCTCAATCTGTGTGTTGTGAAAACTATCAAGTTACTCTTGCTTAAGTTAGGGTGTATTCTTGTATTCACATCCTTATTGTACCCTCCTATAAAGTTTCATAGAGATTATTCTGAGAGTTTGTCTTTGTCTATGGGTTTTAAAATATCTTTGTATTATTTTTAGAAAATCTTGAATTTGTATATGCTTATGAGGAAACTTAGGGTTTTCCCCTTATTATTTTTAGATTAGGTCACTGTTCTTGCTTTTTGGTCAAAATCATACCCTAGAAAATATAATCATCATATGAGGAAGCTGCTCCTCTTAAATAGAAAGGAAAGGTTGTTTATTTGGGTAGAACCTCTCCAACTATTGGAATGATATTTATTGTTCCTTGGGTGAGTCATTTATTATTCTATAGTGACAAATCTATTTACCAACACTAGGCAAATAAATCAAGAAATTCATGTAAGAGATCAGAGTTTGAAGATCAAGCTTTTGAAGATAAGCATTGTCCTATTTGGATGACTTTTTGATGTTTTTAGGATCTATTGGGGCATCAATAATCTCTCAAACAAGGAGAGTACTGCAATCCTAAGGATTAGATGAATGTAGAGCTTCCCAAGGATTATTAGGAGATAAAGAGGTATCATTAGATAAACCAATAGGCTCCCAAAGTATGCTTGTGCATTTAAACAATAGGTAAACTCATAATCATGATGATATGTAAGCATATGATCATATACTCCTAGGAATTCAGTGAGAGATTCATCCATAGAAAAGGCATCTAAAGTGGGTAGATTAGAATTAAAGCCATGTGTGATAAGTCAATAATGTAAAAGAGGAAGAGAAGAAGAGTGTAGAGACATAGATATCATATTAACATCTATAAAATCTTAGTATGAGGCTTTAGAGGGGTGAGTAGGATGGTATCCAAGACCCATGGAAGAATAATATGGATTAGGTTCAAAGGGATCTTGATACCCTAGTCTTTTTGTCCACATCCATTGCCTTTATAACTGGTTTTAGAGAAAATATGAAAACCATGACCATAACAGGATTGCATCTCTATAAAAGATGGAGGATCACCATCTGTAGCATAATTGATATGGGAAGTGTAGTCACATGAAGTTTTGGTAGAGTGAGAAGTAGAAGTGTTAACAAGTTGTGATGAAGCATTTAGAAGAGATAGAGTGGATTGGATTTTTGAGATGTCGAAGTGAGATTGGTTGATTTTATAGTCTCCCACAAAGTAAGGTGTAAAATCTAAAGAACCCCAATCATCATATAGACATGCATTAGAAGATGGATTTAAATTATCATGTCAAAATCACCAACAAGAGTTGAGGGTGATGAATCATCTTTTGGAGAAGAAGAGGGAATGTGATTTCAAATTGTTGGAGAAGAATTATTTTGATTCTTAGGATCTAATTGCTAACACTATTGTTAGGGATCTAGATCAACATTTATTATGTATGTTTTTTCCACAAACAAATTTTATTGATCCATGCAAGGTAGATGGAACTATGCCCATGGCATGAATCCATGGTCTACCAAGAAGTAGATTATAGGAAAGAGCTCCAGGCATGACATGCATATAAGAGTAGGCAAAGTAATAGGGCCCAATTCAATAGGTAAGGTGATTGTGTTGATGATTTTCCTACCTATGTTGTCAATACCACAGATAGAGAGAGGTTTGTTGGAGATATGCAAGATGTACAATACTTATTCAGTTTAACAAATCTACCCCACAAACGTTGAGGCTTGAACCATTATCGATAAGTGTATATTTAACACTGATAAAATTGATTCTGACAATAATGAGGAGAGGTTCATTTTATTTTTAAACCTCTAGAGATGGTAACTCATATTGCTATAATGCTATATTAGTTGTATTTGTGTATCAGCAGTTGAGTAAGGAAGACACATAATTTGGCCTAACAAAAGGTGAAACTAGGATCTTTTGTAAGGCTTCTTGGAGCATACCATGATATGTCGGTGAATTTTGAATGAGCTCCCAAAGAGAGATCTTGTTAGGAGTAGCATGGATATGCTCTACAAGATCATACTCTCTTATGGTATTTTGAGGAAGACAAGGAGCTACAGGAAAAATAGGAGAGGAAGTAGGAAGGGAAGTAGGGATAGGTATAGTCTCTTTATTTCACCTTGTATTATACATGTGGTCTACCGAATGGTAGTGAGGAGACCCAGTCACATTTAGTGTTATAGATTTTGAAATTTGAGTAAAATAATTTGGAGATCAAGGTGTGTTTGTAGCACCTTGAATGGTGATAACCAATTTAGAAGATCGTTGTTTATTAGAATGAAGATGTACCATGATTTTTGGTTTCACAAGTTCTTTTGTAGAACTAAAAACATAGATTGTGTTAATCAATTGTTACAAAGAGGAATGTTTTGAAGTATAAGAGGAATAAGTTGCATGTATGAAGTCATCAAGAGATTCATCTAACATGTTGAAATATTCATTAGAAAATGGATCATTGAAGGTTGTGAAGGTTTGCAAAAATAAATATGACATAGTTGAACCCTTATTTGTGGAAAACGATAAGAATGAGAAGAAGAGTGCAAGTGAACAGTGTTAGGTTCACCAAAATGTAATATAGAAAATGTGACTCTAATCAAAATGTCTATGCTTTGTAGTTAGAACAATTTTTAATTTAATATTACACAAGGATTCAACTAGCTTCAAAGGAAGAGTATTATGTTGCTATCTAAATAGGAAGAGTAAAATAGCTCTAGCTAAACCCTATAATTGCCTTAAACTTAGAAAATAATTATTTTAGTTAAGCTAAAGCATAATGAGATAGTAATGAAACTATAATTTTTGAGAAAAAAGATGTAGAAACCCATAACAAATTATAGAAATGAAATGGGAAGAATATGAAGAACCTAGCACTAGAGGGAGGAAGCCTCAACCTAGGATACCAATGTGTCACGCAGACATCTATATGTTGTGTCATCATCTGTAGATCAGTAAAGTGAAGAAAAGTTCCAGAAAGTACATCAGTCTTGCTCTAGTAATTTATCCAGTCTCCATAGAAAATTACACAAGATGGCCAGTATCAAACCAAATAACAAGATCTATATTATCACACATTGAAATAAGTAATTTGAACAATGAAAAATAAGAAATGATGAAGAGTAAATGAAAGAGGAGAAACCCAAAAATCTCTATGCAAATGAATCTCTCAAAATATCTGCAACTACAAAGACAAAAGATATTTTGTTAGGGTTGTTTGGAAGCTTGGCTTCAGGTCAAGTCCCTATGTTGGTCTATCAACCTCCATGGACAACCAACATTGGAAAATAATTAATAAAAAATGTTTTCTCCTATTTCCTAAGTGAGTATAGGTAAATAATAGTAGTGACAAAAATAATAATCTATGAGTATCAACCTTAGTATATGGGGAAGAATACCCTAGTTTGCATAAAGGAATATAAGGTGGCGGTCTACACCATAAGTTTGATGAAATAAAGATAATGGAAGATGTAATAAATACAATAACAATTCTATCTCTTCATTATAAAATATTGTTACCAAGCTTGACACAATGGAGGAGGCTACAAGCTCCTTGAGGATCAAATCGATGTGTAACCAATGTCAATCCCTTGTGAGAGCCTCAACAATGACCAAGCTTCAGGAATAAATTTAATAGAAGCTAAGGAAGAGAGATGCTTCAGCTACAAGAGAGCATCTAAAAATCATCAATAGAGAGCCAAGAGTTATTTTGTGAGTCTAGAGTTTTTCTAAAAGTGAGTAGAAGAAGTGAAAGGATTTCAAAAAGGAGATTTTATATTAGAGGATGGGAGAATCAAAAGGGTCAGGTATGTTTATAGAGTCTATTTTATTTCCAAATGAATTCTACCACTAATGGAATAAAGTGACTAGGTGGGAAAGCAATAGATTGAATTTATAGAATCTTTGGGATGCTAGCATATCATGCAGATGTTTTATGTGTTGTACTCACATCCTACAAAAATTCTCTAGGATTTTAGCATGTGTTCTTAGAATAGAAATAAAGATATGAATATGATATAGAATTGGTCAAACCTTGGTTAGTGGGAAAATAGGCCAAGGTTAGGCTCGAGTGGCCGTACAATCATGCAATGGGAGTGAACACCAAAGTGGGTCAAAAACACAACATGAAATTGCAATGGTACACAATTTTCTACATTACACTGTTTCAAGTATGTGCTAACTGGTGTTGTCATTGATGTCAACATGTTTGTTTTGTCATTAGTGCCAATTTAATCTTCTGATATTGTTGTTTGTTGATTGATTGATTTGTCATATTAAGAACATTATCTGAGTATTTTGCTCTGCATATCCTCTGTGTTGAAGACCTGAGTATGAGTTTTGGATATGATTTAGGGAAGTGTTTGAAGATGCTAAATCTAGAATTTGGTGGTCCAGATTGTTGTGCAGCAAAAGTTCTCTTCACTAGTTTAAAGACTATGTCTGACAACATTTACAGTGTGACAAGAAGAAAGTATTTTTCTTTGCATTTCTCTGCAGTTTGAATTTTGGTCTTGTGGTTCTGGACTTAAGTTTATAAAGTCCTTATCTATCTTCATTCCAAAGGATTTATGATTTAGTGCTCTGGAAATTATTGATTAGCAGAGTCTGACAGTGTTTGTTGAGAGCAGTCTGTGATCTGTTTTCAAGTGATATTTGTTGTTGTCAAGTAAGATATGTTGCGGTTGGATTTCTCAGCTCCCAGATGATTCTATGTCATTTTTGGATGTCTCAAGAATGTATTGAAGATGTGTGCTTGATCCACAAGCTATAATGAAGTTCTTGGAAGTGTGTATTTAAGTATTCTTGATGTTTGCACTAGTTCTGGCCAACTAGGTTATTTACACTTGTTGCGGAGGTGATTCATGGATTGTGGAAGTATGTTCAAGCTTGTGAAGATGTATTTGGGTCCAAGATAAGACATGAAGTGTTTTTATTTAATTCATTTAGTCCACAATTTTGTTTAGGTCCAGACCTAATTTGATTTATGTATGTATGCCAACCTTGGAGATAGTTTCAATGGTTGTAAGTTGTATTTCCGACCTTGATGAACATTCCAAGGTTGATTGATTGGTATAAATATATGTAATGAAGTTGTGAGTGAAGAGTGTGAGTGCAAAGATGTGAAGATAAAGTGAGTGTGTTGTAAAGGCAAAGTAGAAGAGATATATTGTGCTTCAATGGAACTAAACTCAGGCTTGTTGTAGATGCTAATATATTAGTTCATGGCAATGAACCACCCATCCTAGTAGTGAGCCACCCTTTGGTAGTGACCCACCCTTTGACAGTGACCCACCCTTTGGCAGTGACCCACCCCTTGGTAGTGAGCCACCCCTTGGTAGTGAGCCACCCTTTTGTAGTGAGCCTTTTTTACAGTGAGCATTTTGGGGAGTGAGCCCTAATGCAGTGAACCTCTTTGTTATTTGGTATTGTTACTACATTATATTGTGAGCTAACACTCACCATGGTTTTTCCCTTTTAGGGTTTTCCACATAAAAAATTTGGTGTTCATGTGTGTATGGTATTGATGTGTTTATGTTTTGATTCTGCTATTCATGTTTAATCTTCATAACAGAATAAGAAGTTAAAGTAAGTGGATATGAATGTGATTGTGTTTAAAGAAGTTAAGGTTTTTGATACAACTAATTCACCCCCCCCCCACCGGCTCAGTTGTCTTGTGCCTTCAACATACACATCCATCATAATGAGGCTCCCTATGGAGTTACCAATTTCTACAAGAATCAGGGTACTACAATATTCTAAGGGTAGATAATTTACATTGAATTTTTTGAAATGTTTTTTTTTTTAAACAAAGGGGTAAAAACTTTATTAGAAATCAGAAAAGAGCATTACAATAATAACCAAGGGACCCAGCCCTAGAAAACAAGGCGAAAACCCCACAGCATAAACAACATCAACTATCCCCATGTATCCTCCTATCCTCCTCCAAGAACTGGTCTAAATCTAAATGCAGCTCAAGGTTGACCTGATCCCAATCCTCAACCTTCCAACCACTATCATGATCAGAGGCCCATTTGGCCAAGCAGTCGGCAGCTCGATTCCACTCCCTCGGGATGTGAACAAAGGATGCTTCCTCCATATGAGAACTAACCTAAAGAATCCACTGAACCACTAAAGCCAACTGCCAATTAATATCAGATATCTTTCACTCATTCAAGAGATTAATCAAAATCTATGAATCAGCTTCACATATAACTTTTCTCCATCCCAAAGCAAGGGCCCTCTCAATAGCATGCAGAATTGCCAGACCCTCCATGAAGTTAACAGTCTTCACCCCCTCATGTATAGAGAACAGAAAAATCACCGACCCAGCTGAGTCCCTACCAACTCCACCAATTCCAGCAGGCCCAAGATTGCCCCTAGAAGAACCGTTAGTATTGATCTTTAAAAATCCATTGGGAGGAGGTAACCACCTTCCAACTTGATGAACCCTCTTTTTCCCATGCCTACAGTTCTTGGAACTGACAAAAGAAGAATGAATTTCTTAAAGACCTAGTGTGGCCACCAACTCATCATCACCTCTCTCCAAGGGGAAAACCACATCACATTTAGCTGAAACTGACTCCTGCACCATTCCTAACATACATAGCCAAACTTGTGGACCCACCAACTTCTGATCACAAAAAAATTGGTGGTTCCACTCCAGCCAAATTTGCCAAAGCAGAAAGGTAGGACCCACGAACCAAACTTCCTGTAAAAAGGAAGCCATAGAAGGAGGTCTTCCCATACTATCCCAGAATTCAACCAAAGAGCACGTGTGAATACAAGGAAGCTTCCATACCTCCCACCACCAATGCCAAAGTTGCACAACAAAGGGGCACCGGAAGAACAAATGTGAAGAATCTTCTTCTGCTCCCCCACACAAAACACAAATTGAAGGTCCTTGAAATCCCTGTTTACGAATGTTATCCTAGGTCAAACACCTATTCCAAGCCAAATTCCAAACAAAGCAGTTGCATTTAGGCCACGAGAGTTTATTCCACACCCTTTTCCACCAATGAACCTCTACCCCAGTTAGCTTCTGAGCCAATAACACCTGATAACCAAAAGCAACAGAGTAAACCCTCTTAGGATTATGGGTCCAAGCAAGAATATCCTCTTCCAGAAGAGAACTACAACTCCTACTATGAAGAATCTTGTGAAGCTCAACACTATCTTCCGCAAGTCCCAAATCTGGCCACACTGCGGGATCCTTCTAATGAGCTACCTCCAACTGACCAAAAGAAGCAACAGACTTGAAGTCGCTCACCCTAGCCCAGCCAACCTCGAGAAATCTTTGGCACAAAGGAAGAAGGTTGGGGAACTGAGAAGTAAGTGGAGGGAATCCATCCCAAGAATCCAACCAAAAGAGAGCTTCAGTTCCCCGTCTACAAATCCAAAATAAACCTTCCTTGATAAGCTTTGTACCCTTCTGAAGAGTATTCCAAATCACTGAACCTTTCCGCTCAAGAGGGTAACTAGGGAGATCCTACCGTGGAATCCCTGGGAAATACTTATGAGATAATATCCTGGCCCACAGCTGATCCTGTTCCACACACCATCTCCAAAATAGCTTAGCAGCCACAGCCACTCCGGATAAAGCAGACTGTCGAAGACCAAGACCACCAAATTGCTTTGGGCTGCACACAACATCCCACCTGACCAGGCTCCACTTGGAGGATGACAAACTTCCCACCCATAAGAACTACCTTGCAAGAGAGTCCAACTCCCTCAGAAAACCCATGGGAGCCACCTGAAGCATACATCGGTAGGTAGGAAGAGCCTGCACCACCAACTTGAGAAGCTGAACCTGCCTCGCAAAAGACAACCATCTGTGGGTCCAATGATTAACTTTTGCATGGAGCTTATCAATAATATTCTACCAAGAACCCTTGGGAAGATGGTGAATAGAAATTGGGAAACCTAGATATGTCAAAGGGAGAACCCCTATCTGAAACCTCGATATATTAGCAATTCTTCTCTGAATGGGGGTCGGTGTATTGAAGAAGAATATGGATGACTTCTCCTCATTAATCAATTGTCCTGAAGCAACAAGATATATGTCCAACACCTGCCTCAAGTTAGTAGCTTCCCTAACAGTAGCCATCCCCATCAGGGTAGTATCATCAACAAACTATAAATGAGATTGCGGAGGCAAGTCTCCACCTCATCGCCAACCCTAAATGGTGCCAATCTCCACCCTTCTTTTCAACAAACGTCCAAGGCCTTCCACAAGAAGTAGAAAAAGATACGGAGAAAGAGGATCCCCTTGGTGCAAGCCCCTAGAGGCACCAAAAAGTTTAGAATGATCACCATTTATTAAAACTGAGAAGGAAACAGACGTGACACAGCTCATGACCCATTGGATCCACTCCTCACCAAAACCAAAAGAAACAAGGATCTTCTGCAAAAAAGACCATCTAACCCTATCATAAGCCTTAGCCATAGCCAGCTTAATGAACATAGCCTTCTCGTGGGAGTTGTCCATGGAGTGGATGGTCTCCGTAGCAATGACAACCCCGTCAAGAATCTATCAACCCGCCACAAATCCACTCTATTCCTCTGAAATTAGCACTTTAAGCCACTTCTTCAATCTCTCAGCCAATAACTTAGAAATGATTTTGTAAGCCACATTGCAAAGAGAGATAGGCCAGAACTGAGATAATCTATCAGCCCCTTCACACTTGGGTATGAGAGCAAGGAAGGTGGAATTTAGAGCACGAAGCATCTACTTATTCTTCTGGGACTCAAGGACAACCGCCAAAAGATCCAACTTTATGATATCCTAGAATTCCTAAAAAAATTCAATCGAGAAACCATCAGGACCAGGAGCTTTACCCTTCTTCATCTGAAACACAATCCCCTCCAGATCATCAAGAGAGATATCTTTCATCAAATACTCATTCACCTCCCTAGAGACCAACTGAGGAATACAAGAAAGAACATATGCTTCCTCAACAGAGCCCCCTCATGAATCCTCCCTAAATAAAGTAGCAAAATACTGAGATGCCTCAGCAGAGATTTCCTGAAATGAGGCAAGACGTTCACCCCTATCATTCACCAGAAAAGGAATGGAGTTACCATGCCTCCTGTCCTTCACAGAATTGAAGAAGAAGGCAGTGTTTTTATCACCTTCCTGTAACCATTCAACTCGGGCCTTTTGCTTCCAATAGATTTCTTCCCGCAATTCAAATTCCTCAACCACTTTCAAAGTCTTAGCCTCCTCCCTTAGAAGATCCTCAGAGGCCCCATTCTCACGAATCAACCATGTAATATTATTCAACTCCTCCTGGGCAGCAACCTTAGCATGAAAGATATTACCAAAACATCGTTGATTCCACCTTTTAAGCTGATATTTGACAAACTGAAGAAGCTTGGAGAATGTGTACATTGCCGTACAAAAAGTTGGTCTACCAATCCGCCACCACTCAGCCACATGTTCATGAAGAGTAGGATCCCATAACCACATAATCTGGAACTTGAATGAGGGAGAACGAGGCCCCCGAGCAGAGATAATACTAAGCTTAATAGGCCAATGATCAGAACCTCTCCAATCAAGAATTTCAGATCGAGTGGACCATAAGTCTCCAACCCAATAATAGGAAACCAAGAATCGATCAAGCCTCTCAGCAACACAACTCTCACCAATTCTCCTATTATTCCAAGTGAAGTGACCATTACTTGGCAGAACATCAATAAGATTTAATTCAGAAATGCTATCTCTGAATAACAGAGCAGAAGGCTCCAACCTAGGAATACCACCTCTTTTCTCAGACAACTCCACAATAGCATTAAAATTGCCAGCCATAACCCATAGATGGTAAGGAGCTAAGCTACGAACCAAATGAAGATGGGACCATAGAAGTTGTTTACCCAGAAACTCAACAAGAGCATACACATTAGAGAGGAGAATACACTCACCAGTCTCATACCAAGAGGCAACTAGGGATAGAAAGGATCTAGAGGACATCCACCAGAGAGGGAAAATCTTCTGAGGGTTCCAAAAGCAAGCCACCCCTCCAGAAGCACCAAGAGCCCCCATACACTGGCATTCACCATATTTCCACAACTTAGGAGCCATGGCCAACATATTATCTACAGATAATTTAGTCTCCTGAAGAAAAAGAACATCTGTAGAATGATTCCTAACCAAATCATGAACAACTTTTTGTTGAGGGCCACTGTTCAAGCCCCTTACATTCCATGAGAGAACAATCATTTCTGGGGGCATGAAAAATGTGAATCCAGAGTCTTGACTAACCCTGACTCCACCAAAGTTTCCCCAGTTAATTTAATCTTCTCCATATCCTTCTTCCTTCCCAGCTTGGAAGTCCTGTCACCAACCCCTTTCTTCAGTTCAATTTGCTGAATACCCAAAAGAGAGGAGGCCAAAGAGCTCTTCCCCACATTCTTGCCTCCTTTCAGGGGTAATGGGGAACCACCTCCACCACTCTTCAAAGCTCCAATAGAAGATTCTTGTTCAGTCTGGACAATTAATTGTTGATCCATATCCATCTGCCCAACCCTAATCTCTTGCACAACCTGCATGGCCTCCAATGGTGGCCCATCCTGTCCTATACCCAAAGTTCCCTGATCCAAGTTCAGCAACCCCAAATTCACTTCCCCCTGGCTGAGATCATCCAGAACCTCAAACCTATTAAAAGTTTCATCAACCTGCCTCTCCCTCAAGGTCTGCTTCTGGCCCCGATTCCTATTGCGAGCCTTAACAGGGACATAGCCATCATCTCTATTACCATTACCCAGAATAGGCTCCTTACCATTATCAGCCCTAGGTGGATTACGAGAAGGCTGAGAAGGTTGGGGCACCACGAGCTTAGCCCTAGGGCACCTACGCTACAAGTGACCATATTCATGACAAAGATGACACCGAAAAGGTAGGGTTTTGTAATCTAGTTGTTGCACCCAAGTATATGATCCAGCACTCACTTCAATAGAATCTGGCAGTGGCTTGCTTAAATCAATTTCTACACAGATACGAGCAAAAGTCATTACCTTTTTATACTGCGTCTGTTGTGAAGACCCAACAGGTTTACCAAGCATTGAAGCCACCAAATGCAACACGTCATCCCGCCAACACTCAACTGGAAACCACGGCAACCGAACCCAAACTAGGATCTGACTCGGTAATGCCTTAGTCAGGTTGAAGCCAGCATGCCATGGCTTGATAAACAAACCCACCTGGTTATAAAAATAGGGGCCACCCTCAAAGACCTTATTCCGATCTACCATGCAATCAAAAGAGACCATAAAAAAGTTGTTTGCAAGGAGCCTAATCTCCATCTCCCCCTCCAGCATCCAAGTCCGCTGAGCCCAGGATTCCAAAAATTGCAGCGAGACTCTCAAACCCATGAACTTGCAATAAAAAGAGTGCCTTGAATGGTATTCAATATCATTTGCAAGCATTTCCATCGGGATAATCAACTTCGGTCGCTCTTTGCATCTTTCCAAACACCCATTAATCTTCGTTATTCAGGAACCACTAACCGATCCTAGATCATTCATCTCCATCTCTGAAGAAAATAGCGTATTATCAAAAACATTCACTCCATGCGCCGAAGGCTTCGAACCAACTGCTAATCGGAAATCCAATTTGGGGCTAGCCCCAGATGTTTCCCCACCCTACATAGCAAAAAATAAGATCCCCAGCAGGCATGCAAACCCCTAGGACACGTGTGCAAGAAAAGGAAAAAGACAAGACCCCAAGGGAAGGATCAAAACCCTTCCACCCACAAGCCACCCAAACGGTAGCAAGAAGGCCTCCAGAAAAGAAAAAAACCCACCACCACCACCCTGAAAGCTTCAAAAAACCCCCCCACAACGCAGAAGCGAGCAACACACAAACAACGAGCTAGGGCATGGTCACCCTAGCTCGGCTTGCAGAGCACGCGAATGCCATCTCATCAAATTTTTTGAAATGTTATATTTGAGGGGATCAAAATTTATCTCCCAAACCTTAATATAGAAACCTACTCCATCCATGAGATAGGGACCCACATTCATAATTTCTCCCTTCCTTTCTAGGGATTTGCATTCAATTTGAAAAAATACCCTTGGCAATTTTCTTATTTTCATCATCTAACCCAACTGCCTTTGCACCATTTTTTAATGTGATCCCAAGTAAGCCATAGATTTTCCCATTTTCAAAAGAAGGCCATGTTTTTCAAACGGGATTTCAATCTCCCCAACTCCTACTCATTTTGGATGATTAATTTATTTTGATTGCACTCCTTTATCTTTTGTTCTCCCAAAGGGGTCCTATTTGCCTGAGTGACAAAGGTACATAAATTCTTCCCTGTTTCTTCCTTCACCTCATCTTCTTGTGATGCACTAAAATGTTCATGTATTTGATTCATATTGATCTCCTCCACCTTAGGTCACCAAATCGATTAAATCTTGGAAAAGAAAGAATCACCTATTCTAACTCTAGCGGAGGAATTGAAAACATGTTGCCTCATAAAGTAACCCTTCTTTTCTTACTATTGATTAGATTGCCAAATTCCTACTTCATCCCAACTTTTTTTATTTCTCTTGAATCTTCTTTCCTTCTATATTCTTCTTGCCATTACTAGATTAATCTGCTTTGCACCTCAAGATTTTCCTACTCTTCTTAGAATTTCACTTCGTTCCTTCCATATTTCTCCTTGGGACATTTATGTCTTCACTCACATCTCCATGATTATATAATATATTATTATATACATATCAAAATTAAAATTTTATTCTTCAAAAAAAAAGAATGGATTTAATAACTAATAATCGTGTATATATTAAATATATTAATTTTAATAAATTTATTTTTGATGGATACAAATATTGATTTAAGTTAAAAATTTATTTGATTAAATATATTATTTTATAAATTAATTTAATTATATCAATTTAAGTATCAAGTTTGGTTTTTTTTACTAATTTAATTGTTTTATTAAATTAATTTAAAATAAAATAAAATTTATATATTATATTTATAATGTACATAATTCTCTATATATTATATATAACAATTGTAAAATTAAAAGAAATAGATAATCTAGGTCTGATTTGAAAGTATAATCTTTAATAGGAATTTGCTTTACTAAAAGAAATTAATACGAAAGAAATATGAGTAATATAATTGGCATCATATACATTGTAAGAATTGGGCATGTGGTATATTTGTGGTTAAATCATTAAATCCCCATAGTTGATTATCACTCTAGCCTCACCTTTACCTTTAGTATAGTCTTGGGGGAAGGCTATAGTAACTTTCAAATTGTTATAAAATAGTGTAATCTATATAAGATATGTGTGAAAGTAAGGGAATACAATTTCTCTTATAATTGTTATGGCAAACAATTTATTCCTAATATTTTTTTCTTATATCTATTTTTTGGGGCAATGTATTAATACCTATACACGGTCTCAAGTAGTATACTCTTGTGTAAAATTAGACATAGATCACTTTTACCTATCAATACATTTATTATAATATATGTAGATACATATGTTAACTATTTTAGTGTATAGATTTATGGGCTAAAGTTTAATGGTTGTCATTTTTATGTCTATTATAAAATACAATGTCAAATTCAATATTTTTAGACCCTATCACATATAAAGTGAATTTTTGAGAGACTCTAAAATATTATAGAGTATTATTTTTATATCTATGTATCTAGTGTATATAAAATATGATGTTTCCTTATTTAACCATGGTATTCCTTAGCATTTAAAAGACATTTTTTTATTGGATAACCTTAAAAGGGGATAAAAGTACATATCTTATATTATGAAGAACTTAATTTGACCTATTTGATTTCAAAATGTGATTAGATAGATAAGTGTAGTTTTGCTAACTTATAAATGGCTATTTAGATTCATGATGAAATTGGAATGGATGTTACACATCTTTGAACTATCTATCTCATTCTACATACTATTGTGTAGAGTTTAGTCTACAAATCATGACTTGTTTTTCACCTAATTTTACATCTCTCTCTATGAAAGTTTTATGTAGTGATGGTCAAAAAAGGATCAAAAAAATAGAAGTGATGATGATATCATTAGACATAGAACTAAGCAATATAGTATTTTTGCACCTCTTTTATGTATTTATTTTTTTATATCAAAGATTTCACTTAGAATTTTTTACATTTATGCTAAGGGATACACTTGAAATTTTCTAGAAATTTCATTTTCATACAAACTATCATAGAAAGGAGCTAGTTGTACATATTATGCTTCAGGTCCTTGGTATTAAAATTACTATTTTATTCATTCAAACAATGCTATTGAAAAACAAATCTTGCCAATTTATCTCTAAAAGAGAAATTTTCTAAAGAGAATTATCCTAGAAATGGACTAATTAACATTAAGTTATTAAGTCACAAATGACATATCCTAGTATGTGGAATATCATTATAGGACAGTACCTCCATCATTATCATGCTTGATTAACCTTGCTGGAAAACTAATCAAATGAAAATGTTTTTGCACTATAGTTAGCTTCTTTTGCAAAGAAATAAAAAATACTTGCAAATAAGAATGATAGTTATGGAAGTAATTTGGTCATAGATACACTAAAGCTTCCATAAATTCTTCATTCTATAAAGTCATGTTATATATATATATATATATATATATATATATATATATATATATATATATATATATATATATATATATATATATATATATATATATATATATATATATATATATATATATATAATGTGGTACTATTTTTAATATCATGTTCTTAGTGTACAATTCTATTGACAATAATCAATAGAAAATGTATGTACTATCTCATATGTTTATCTTAAAAGATTTGGAAGTTTTAAAACTAAAAACTAAAAAGTTTTGGGAATGTTTTTAATCATTCTCATTGTATATACATTTCTTTACTTAGAGTCTACAATTAAAAGGAAGAAACTTGATCCTACTTTCTTCAAGTATATCTTCTTATGATGTGGAGGAAGAATGAAAGGCTTAAGGCTTTATGACCCTTCAAAAAATGGATATTATATTGAGTAGAAGTGTTCATATACTAAAAAAATTAATCTCCATTCAACCTATTGAAATTTATGATGAATATTCTATTTTGAAGAAGATAATCCAGTACAATATGATGAATTGAAGGGGGAGAAATCTATAAATAATACTCAACCCAAAAGACCCAAGTGGTTTTGAACCCTAATTCAATAAGGAAACATATAATATCCTTCCTCAAAGGGGTTGTGCTAAAATGTCAAGGCTATAGGATTTTCCTAATGGAGATCCAAGTTCAAATTTTGTAAGTGACATCTTAGCACTAGGTGCAAGAGTTAGAGTTTTATTCTCACAAGATGAGTAGTATCCCCATAATTTAATTATAGAAAGATGTAGGATTAAAAAACAAATTCTCATAATATATCTAAAAGATAATCCTTCCTCATTTAAAATACCTCAACATACATATTAATCCCTAATAGATTTCTATGAAAGTGAACTTCAAAATTTTGATGAAGCTAATAGAGATAAGAAGTGGAGGAATTAAATACTAGTAGAGTATGGCACTCTACTTAGAAACAAGACTTGGATCTTGCACCTCCAACTTCAAAACAAATATTGTTGATTATTGTTGGTGATGTATAAAGTTAAATATAACTCCAATGGTGAAATACAAATATAAGATAATGTTAGTCACTATAGGCTTCACTCAATGACATGGTTTTGGTAATGAAGAAACCTTTGCCTAATGGAAAATGTGGGAACCATTCAAATGCTTCTTTCCTTAGTAGCATAAAACGACAATCTCAAAGATCAATAATTTTTCTAAACTCTTGAATTCTCTATCTACTACTTTAATAATGACCTCTCTATTAAAATTGAAGATGTTTATATGATTATAGTTGTATTATATGGGGATGACTTACTCATAACAAGTAGTTTTAATTCCTTAATCTAAAAATATAAAAACAAGATAAATAAAACATTTGAAATGACTATTAAAAAAAATCATCATTTTATAAGAATGATTGTCTTTCAAGATCATCACTCTATTGTGGTATCACAAGAAAGATAAAAGATTTACTTGAAAAATTCAATATGATTGACGACAAGCCTGCTACTATTCCTATTGAAATGGGTATCAAACTTGACCATAAACCTACATGCGAAAAGACTAATCCTACTTTGTATTGTAAATTAGTAGGAAGCCTCATTTACCTTACTATATCTAGAATAGATATTACCTATGTAATAGGTATGGCATCTTGATTCATACAAGATCCATATGTAGATCAATAGAAAATAGCTAAAAGTACACTAAGGTATACTAAAGGAACTATATATTATGGTCATTATTTTTCTTGTTCCATAAATGCAAATGTATATGGTTATTGTGATGTTGACTATGCTAATGATTTTGTTGATAAAGAATATATTTTAGGCTATCTTTAAATTTTGTGTACCTGTGTTATCACATGAAGTAATGAAAAGAAACCTCTTGTGGATCTTTCATCCGCAGAGCCTAAATTTAGAAATACAAGAATCAATGTGGCTTACAATATTATTAGATGAGTTTCACATGGGTACTATTAAAAAAATCACCTTGTTTTTTATTAAGATGGTCAAACAAGTTTTGAGAGGGGGCCCAGAAACCCTTTATAGTAGGAAACATACAAAAAGAAGGAAGCCAACCGACAACCAACTATAAGCTACTAAAGAAACATAAGCATATAAAGAGTAGCCAAAAAAGAGAATAGAAAAACCAAACTAGTTCATCTTCTTAAGAGTTTCTGCCACTTCTAGTTCCTGTTCATAAAATGCCTCATGCATCTTGGAAAAGTCTATGAGCTCTTTCCTCTTAGCTTCAAATTGCTTTTTGTTTCTCCCCCTGGTGCAAGTTGAAGGTCCACCTGTGTCTTCAATTGCCACCTGTTTACCAGTGTTTTGAGTTTCATCTTCTTTATCCTGATTACCCAAATCCACAGTATTCAAGATGTCCTCAGCATTGAAATCCTTAAACTGCTCTTTTCTTAGCTCCTTAAGCTTCTCACTCAGCACTCTCATCCCATTGAGACTATTCTAAATGGTGAGTTTACTAATATTGCAAATTTTGTTTAAGTTGTTGTTTACCTCTATGATCTTCTCCTCAAGGTATTGAACCCTTGTATTGAACTCTTCTATCATCCTGTTTATCTCACGATCTATTTCCTCCATTTTAGGGATGGCATCCTAGTTTCTAAAGATTAGAGTTTCCTATTCAATTGTAGTATTGATCCCACTCCCCAAGCTATCCTGCAATAGCTAGAATTTGATGTTGATTCTATTAATTTCCAAGAAGAACCACTTAGTCATTTTGTGCTGTGAATTCACTGCATTCTTCACAAGTTCAAAGACCTCCTCAACCTCATCTTTGTTTCTATCCTAGACCAACAGATCATCAAAATCCTCAGGGAGGTTATTTGAAGGGTCGTTGATTTCAAGAAACTTGAGGTCCACACACGGTTTAGGGATGTGCTTGGACTTGCCCGAAGAATCTTCCACCCTGTTACTCACCTTCTCAGATGGCTTCTCCTTAATCCCCTGCTTCAGCTTGGTCCCCTGCTTCTAGGTAGAACTACCAGCAATCTAGAAATTTTCCTTTCCCTGATCCTTCTCACCTAGCTTATCCTTCTTCCCAATCTTTGACTTAATCTGAGAAGAGCCACCGACATCCTGGACAAAACCCTAATCACCCTCCATTGGTTTTTTACCTTTTTTCACAAAAGTGGGGGTTTTCCTCTTTGAGGCATAGTCTTCTTGTCAAAAATCTCCTTTCAAACCCTTCAGACCATGAGATGGAAACTTCCCTCTTTTGATTTTTTCTCTTCTTTCTAGAGGATTCCTCCTCACTCTCCTCTTCTTTCTCTTCCATTTCCCAATCCTCATCCTCAGAATTAGACTCTTCTTCGCTAGACCCCACCCTACCCTTCTTCTTAGCACTAGATTTTTGTTTAAATCTTTTTTGGGGGGTGTTGTTCTTCATGTGCTCCATTATAAGTAATATGAGGCTCTCATGCAATACTGGGAGTTTAGGGTTTTTACTATGTTCTTTTAGACTAAACTCTAAAGAAGAAAATAGGTAGAAGGGAAAAGAAACCAACATATCATGTTTGAAATGATTGAGCAAATTGAAGTGATAGGAGTAGATGGCCACATAGTTCCCATCCAGGGTAACATATCTCATTATTACTTCAGCCACCTCCACCCAGATAGGCTTAATGGAAAGATGATTATACCCCCCAGTCTAAAATTTGACCAGCTTATCCCTTTCATTTCCTTTGAAGAAGTTATTAAGGGCTTCCTCGCTCTACTTCCTCTCCCGAAAGATTTTCCTCCCACTGGTTGAAAGCCCCGTCACCATGGCTATTAAGTCTTTAGAAATATCCATATCCCACCCATACACCATGACCCTCTTCTTCTTGTAACCTTTAACAAATATCACAGTGACATTAGGGTGGGCTCCATAGAGATTTTCCATAAATAGAGTGAGCCCTCTAGCCTCTAATATACTCCAAACATTCTACTTCTGCTTAATCCCCTCGTACAAAGAAGGTTCAACCCTATTTCTATCTCCCCCCATAGTGGAATTCAAACACTGGAAGAAATCACGATCTCTGCAAACAGAAGTGAAGGTAAGAATGAGGACTAATAGAGCATTTTTGGTGATATTGGAGCCCATAATCTATGTGAGACAAATTTTCTAGATGGGGGAGTCCTATGAACCCTTAGAGATCATGATGATCTCTTTAGAGGTTCTCGATTATCATACCATGGAGGCAACCATATTTAATCAGCTCTTTAACATTGCACGGGATCGAAATAAATTCATCCCATATGAGCTTAGCATTATTTATAACTCCAAGGTTAGGAAAAACATCTACCATCTTGTTCCCCTCACGATAAATGTGAGAAATATGGGTAGCCTCAACGGTTCTTAACAACATAATAGCATCTTCAATCAAGGTCACAATAGCCTAGCTTGGTTTAGTAGTGCTCTTAAGGCAATTGATAATGTTCATAGAGTCACCCTCCACCCAGAATTTTCTATGACCCTTAGCATGAGCCAGAGCAATAGAATGATAAGCAGTCGTAGCTTTGGCATAGTGGTTTGTCTGAATATTATATTGATAGCCAAAGTTATATTGCTCATGCCAAAAATCTTGTTCAATGTCAAAGAATAAAACATGTTTTAAGTTCATTCACACTTCATACAAGAAAAAGTTCTTAGTGGTGACATTACTCTCCAATTATGTCAAACTGATATTTAGGTGGCAAATATTTTATAAAACCTCTATATAGTGCCAAATTCTCTAAATTTAGAATATTGATAGGCCTCAAGGAGTTTCTATTAAGGGGGAGTGTTCATGACAATGCCACCTCCTAGTTGTGGCCAATTATGTAGTATATGTAAGACCTATAGGAGTTATGTAATCTCTTCCTCTACATTCCTTCTTCCACATGTTAAGCATTATATTGTATGTGAGACCTATGGGCATTACATAAATAACTTGGGGGAGGAGATTATTTTGAGGAGGCTCAAGCTCTAATAAAAAACTTTACAAGACCTCTTTGTAAGCATTATTAAGAAAATTAGGATCTAAGTTATGACAAGGAGTTTATCATGTAGTCTAGAATACATGATCTTCATCTTGGCATATATTCTATCACTGTTGTATGTTTTTCAAAGATATCATGTGTTATTAAGGAATTTTATTTTTCTTTTCCAAAGAAATTGACAACATATGTCCCCATAAACATTAAGGGGGGTGTTAGAGCATAATGTTTATTAGGAGTATATACATTTATGAGTAGGCCTAAAAATAACATTTATAATGTTCTAATATAAGGTATAAAACCTTATAATATAAATATGCTTTTAGCATAGTACAAAGAATATGTAATTAATTTGTAAATTTATTAATATAAACCTTTTTACTATTAATTAATTTATTGATTAATACTAATGTTTGTAAAAGGTATAATAACTTCTTCTCAAAAAGGTGTTATCTACCTTATTTTCCTATATTTATGGGATTCCCACTGGAATAAATTATTAGAGGATAATTTAGAATTTCTAAATATTGAAATATTCACTCTACATTAGAGGTTTATGTGAGTCCATTTGAAAAGATGGAGGAATTGTCCCCAAGTTCTTGTGTCTATAAGTATATAGATAAATATTTAAGTTTTCATAATACTGATGCTTTATGGGGTGTTTCTGTAGAAGTCGTGAAACCAACCTCACAGGACCCCTAAACACCTGTAAAACCTAAGATTAACCTTCCACAAGAGAAAAAAACAAAGAGAAAAAATTGCACAAAAAGGATGCAATTAATGAAATGGATTTTATGAATTACATGAGAGAACTTGCTTTTATATTTGCAAGTTAGAAAACCCTAATGAGAGATTCTTAAGTTTAGCATAAGTGAAATAAAGTACAGGTGACTTAATTAATTAATCAATATGATTAATTTAATTAAGTAAAGAACCTATTACTCTAACACGCCCCCTTAAGATGAACTTAGGGAGAAGCTAAAAAACTAAGGACAAATGCATGAAAGTAAAGATGGGTCCCAGCAACTAGGCCTGATGAGGTACCCATGTATAAAAGAGTCTCTCACAAATAGAGAAAAGGAGAAAACCATGTGAGAAAAACTCCTCCCCAAAAGAGAGAACAAACCTCTATACAAGAGAGAGAGAGAGAGAGAGAGAGAAGCCTCCACAAAAGATGTCCCAAAAGAATAGGAACATAAAGATGAACATGACAAACTCAATTGAAGCATGAAGAAGCTGCAAACACTGTTGAATACTGACTTTTATAATGCTGAAACAAGGACCTCCTCTAAACCAAGATGAAGATCAGAATCAAGAAGACAAGAATCTGCATGAGTGCCCCCAGCAACACTACTCGAATCAAATGGTAAACAAAGGCAAAACATCTGGAATTTGAAGATACAAATGGCACATGTACCAAAAGTTTGAAGAATTGATCAAGTGAAAATAGGTCACCTCCACAAAAGGAATGCAAGAGTGTCCATATGGTAAATGGTCCATCTCACTGAAACGCATGGGTAACTAGTCACTGATGTACATTACATTCACCTAGTACATAGGAACAAATACTAGATACATATCTCACTCCAACGCAAAACCAAAGAAGCATTAGCACCAATAGTAGAAACCCCCCCATAATGCGAACAAGGGAGAGCCATGACAGGTACACTGAAATTGTGTGAAACCAAGAAGTGCATGTAGAAGAAATAAAAACATCTAAATGTGCAAACATGAAAGTACCAGAAAATAAAAGGGTGTGCAATACAAGGCACACATGCATGAGGCAAGAATCAATGTGATTCACTACTGTCGTGGAAGGGACACTCACTTGACAAAGGTGTGATGGCAAAACGAAAGGAAAACATCAACCCCCCATGGCACTTTATATCATAGTGTGAGTATAATAAGGCACACAATGATGTGCAAGATCTCAAGAATATATGTACAATGTTGTGGCACTTTATTTCAGTGCATTTACATATGAGAAGTGCTTACAATGAAAGATCACAATGTCTAAAAAAGACCACATGCTAAAAATACAATTATCTAACAAAAATAGAGGAAAGTGATAGCACCATGATGTACACAGAAAAGCATGCACTTTCAAAAAAATGGGACCCAAATAGGAGTCTGTACACCCAAGATATGGCCTGTCAAAGTTCTCAAAACAAGAACTGCACAACAACAGTACTGAGAAAATAGAAATCTAGAAAAAATTAGAAGCCCAAACTGAAAACCATCTACACCACTATGAAGAGAATGAAATTCTACCCCTTTTAAAAAAAAATTGCACTGAAAAATACCACGGTATGACTGAAATATGGCCCTTGGAAGATGAAATGCAAAAATGAAAAGCCCAATGGAGAGGGGCTAGACTGGGAAAAGAACATCTCTACCAAATTTAGGAAAAAAAACCTCCAAATTTAGAGATTTGCCAACATTAGAACCCCTACCAAACTAGTTAGTTGTAACAAAAATAAAACTCTTCCAGATAAATGTAGAGCTCCTCCAAATTTGATGTAATAGCCAAATTCGTCTCTAAACTAGAGGTTCTGCTGAATAAGCCACCAAGTGGCATGAATCCTGAGGTAGGTGTAGAACATGTTTTTTTTAAATAAAAAAAAATAGGTAAAAAAAAATTATTGCAGGTGTTTTTTTTTAATTTTAAAAAAACACAATTTTTTTTGCATGTTTATTTGTTTTTTATTAAAAAACTTGATTTTTTTTATTGTAATTTTTTTTTTAAAAAAAAAGGGTGGGGCCCTTAAGGCACCCGCCACCACCCATGTGGGTGGTAGGGGGCCCAAGGGCCCCTGCCGCCCCCTTAAAGGGAGGTGGGGGAATGGACCCTGTAGCCCTGCCCGTGAACCAGCGCATAAGTGCTTTTAAAAGGTTTTTTTAATGCCTTTTTTTAATTCAAAAAACTTGCTTTGTTTTTTTTTTTAAATTCCAATATAATTATTTTGAAAAAAAATCTAAATGTAGGAAAAAATAAAAAAAATTTACATGCACCTCGATTTGCATGCTAGGGATGTTGTACGGCTTCCCTGGCAAACAAAAATTTGCCCCAAATGACGCTGAGACTGATTTTGATGATTTGACAATTGATATTAAGGTTTTTAGGCCTTCTGAGCACAATGGTGAGGTCCATTTGGGCCCAAAACATTCTAAAAAATAGTTTTCCTCTAGATCCCAAAAAAAGCACCTGCTAAAACCCTTGCAGATCTGGCCTACGAAACTCAAATCAAGCCAAATAAAAGGCTAATCTAACTATTTCGACTACTCTCAATCCAATGGAATACTTTATTTTACATAGAAACACACCCAGCAAAAGGCTCTTGCTCAAAATTTTCTCCAAATCTAAGAAGGGGCTTGCAGATCTAGAGCTTTGATTGTTAGGGATTGCATGCAGAATATATCAATTAAATGCAAATAAAGATTAAACAGAGGAATGAAAAATACACAGAAACAATAACAGTGAGAGACAAGTTTTAACGTAGTTGACCCAAACTAGGCTACATCCACCAATAGAGAGTCCAATATTATTATGCAATAAATCAAACCTATTACAACCAACAATCCTTGCAACTCAATACCGTTGTAAAATGCTACAATACATCAAGGAAAACCCTAACCCTTAACCACTTTTATCAAGCCTTATGTTGGTTACAAAATTAGGGTTTTTTTATGTCGGCAAATAGAAAAATGACTCCCGACGCCTTTATAAAATAATAAAACTCATTTGAGGCGCTGCCCCTTGACCCCGTTAAATAATTTGGGGGGAAATTGCGTTGATAAAAGTGGGGTAAATTTAACCTCCAAGTCTTATTAGGTTCCATATAACAACAATCTCCCACTTGGAGACTGATCAGACTCCATGCCATATCATCTCCCACTTGGAGATTGATCATAACGCCGCTGACCCTGTAGCTTCCACTAGAAATAAGCACCCTGGACTTTGTTGTTCTAATTTTATTGTTTTTCAATCTTGAAGACCAACCAAAGCTAAAGAGGAGCTCAATTTCTCCCTTGTTACTACCTTTGTAAACATATCCACTGGATTTTCATCTGTATGGATCTTTTATAGTCGTAACTATCCATCATCCAACACCGATCAGATGAAGTGATACCTTAGCTATATGTGTTTGGTCTTTGAATGCAAGACAAAATTCTTTGCAAGATGTATGGCACTCTGACTATCTGTAAAGAAATAATCGTTAGCCTATTGTTTGCCCAATTCTTCCATAAAAAATTGCAGCCATATGATCTCCTTGCTTGCCTCTATTGCGGCTACATACTCTGCCTCCATGGTGGATAAAGCAACCACCTTTTGTAACTATGAAATCCAACTCACTGTTGTCCCACCTACAGTAAAGACATAACCTGTAGTACTCCGCCTGGTATCAATATCCCCTGCCAAATCTGAGTCTACATAACCTACTAAATCAATATTAGAGCACCCAAAACATAAGTGTTTACTGGATGTACCTCTCAAATATCTAAGAATCCATTTTACCGCATTCTAATGCTCCAATCCGGGATGACTCATATACCTGCTTATGACTCCTACAAAATGTGCAATATTCGGTCTCGTGCATACCATGGCGTACATTAAACTTTCTACAGCTGAAGCATATGGTACCTTGGACATTTTTTATTCCTCCTCTTGTGTCTTAGGACACATCTCCTTAGTCAATTTCAAATGACTAGGCAAAGGTGTGCTGATAGCTTTTGCATTCTCCATATGAAATCTCTACAACACCTTTTCAACATAATCAACCTGAGATAGAGTCAATTTTGTGTTCTTCCTATCTCTGCAAATTTTCATAACAAGGATTTGTTTTGCTACCCCCAAATCCTTAATAGTAAATGATGTTGCTAACTATTGTTTTAACTCTCTTATGTGATCCATGTTAGACCCTACTACAAGCATGTCATCAACATATAAACATAAAATAATGTAGCTATCATTATCCAACCTCTTAAAATAAACATAATGATCAGAATTACACTGGCTATAGCTTTTCTCAGCCATAAAACTATCAAATTTCAAATACCATTACTGAGGTACTTGTTTCAAGCCATACAAACTCTTCTTCAATCTGTACACCAGTTTCTCCTTACTGTTGACCTCAAATCCTTGGGGTTGTTCCATATATATATATCCTACTCCAAATCACCATGGAGAAAGACAGTTTTCACATCTAGCTATTCCAAAAGCAAATCTTCAGCAGCCACAATATTTAAAACAGTATGAATAGAAGTCATCTTAACAACCAGAGAAAAAATCTCATCAAAATCAATGCCCTTTTTCTATACAAATCTTTTTACAACTAACCTAACTTTAAATCTTTTCTTACCTCCATCTTCCTCTTTGAGCCTATAAACCCATTTGTTTGGTAAATCCTTTTTACCTGCAAGCAACTTACATAATTCCTAAGTCTAATTTTTCAGAAAGGAGTCCATTTCTTCTTTCATTGCAAGCTCCCACTGAACCTTTGTATCCACCTGCATAGATCCATCATACCCTTCAAGTTCACCAGCATCTCTTAAAAAAATAGAATACAAAGAGGGAGGAAACCTTTCAAGAGGTCTACTTAGCCTTGTTGACCATCTAACATTCACTAGCGTTTGTGGTATTTCATGTTACTGTTGCGGAGCATTAGGAACCACTGGAACATCATTATCTAGAGTATGATCCAACACCACATAATCCTTTTCTTTCTTCTCATGTTGCTGCAACTAATCTTTGTATATCACCTTCTCATTGAATACAAAATCCCTACTTCACATAATTTTTTGATTTTCAAAATCCCAAAGCCTATAACCAAATTCATCAATGCCACATCCAACGAAGGTACACTTTTTTGATTTTACATCCAGCTAGGTTCTATTTTCAGAATCTACATGTGCAAATGCTTCACATATGAAGGTTTTGAGAAAAGAATAACTCATCTTCTTACCTATCCATTCTTCCTCTAGAATACCACAACCCAAAGGAACTGAAGGACCTCTATTAATTAAATATACAACGGTATTGACAGCCTCTTCCCACATGTTTAAAGGTAGCCCAACATGCAATCTCAATGTCCTTGCACACTCCATTATTGTTCTATTCATGCGTTCAGCCACTCCATTTTCCTATGGAGTCCCTGGAACCATTTTCTGCCTACGAATTCCATTAAAGGAACAATAATCCTCAAATTCTTTGCTGCAATACTCACCACCATTATCAAATCTAAGACATTTTAATCTTTTATTCATCTCATTCTCAACCAAACTTCACCATTTCTTAAATGTTTCAAATACATCAGATTTCTGCCTAAGGAAATAAATCCAAACCTTCCTAGTTGCATCATCTATGAATGCAATATAATATTGAGAGCCACCATGTAATGCCCCGCCAAGAGCACCTTAGAGAACAACACATCTATGCTATGCAAAACAGAATAATTTTTTTTTTAAAGATAGAAATAACAAAGTAATGTTAACATATCCAAACACATCATTTGAACTAACGACTTGTCCTCTAAGATTCATGGTTGCATTACTTGACAAAACAATTAACATAATCTGACACACATCATAAGTTAACATCAGTAGATCATTCTAAACCTATTGCATTAAATCATTAAATATTTACATCTCCATAACATCAGATGAGTAATTATCAGGATCTAGTACATAGTTACAATTTCTCCCAACATATGAATACAACATTGCATTGTTACATTATCATCTTCTAAATACATATGAATATATACATAATGATTCATCCGATACATAGGCTAGTACATGAGCATAATACTGTCTCAAAAAATAGGTACAAGATCTGATGTCTGATACACAAGCTATATCCTCTTCGCACATGAACATTGGCAAGTGAAAAACCAATGGATAAAAGCTCTTCCACCCGACCATGTGGAACCCTGAGGTCCACCCCCTGAGCTAGGAGTTAACATGAGGTCCCAAACAATAACAGTCAGGTAGACAAAGACTAACATGAACAAAGGATGACCAAACTCCAATACAACACATGACAAATAACATAAACAACAGAACACTACTTCCAGAGGCAACACATAACGAATGGGGAGAATACAACTAGGGAATGCTAAGCTGCAGTAGGGAGGAGTGTCATCACATGGCTTGTCATGGGTTGTCCTGGTAAGCCTTCCTAGGCCCCGGCCCCCATCCTGGGTTGTCCTGGCAGCCTCTCCCAACTCCCGACCCCCATACAATGCTCATGCGGAATCAACATACCTTTCATGAAGACAAGGTAGTTGATCTTGCCATTCCAGGCCTTCTCATCTCATCTCAAGCCTAAACAAGCACTTGAGCCATGAGTGAGGCATCCACTTATCTTATTTAGTGTGATTAACTACCAAACCCCTAATTCATTATTTAGGTTATCACTGAGTTATCCAACTCCCACATGGGTTGTCCTGGACACCACTTTGGGCTCCGGCCCCCATTGAGAGCCACTCCCCTACCTACATCTAGAAACCCTAACCATCAAGCAAGACATATAGCATTATAACAATAATTATACATGAAATTTGCAAGGTATTTACCATCTTGCAAACCAACTTAATCCCAAGGACAATTTCACAATACATTGTCCATATCTTCCAAGTCAAGCAAATCATAAGCAAAACTCTCCTTTACAGATACCGATGTCTCCCCATTGTCCATTTCAACACAATATCTCGACAAATAAATAAATCATAACATCCATGAAGAGCCTATCTACACATCATGATGCAATCATAATATTTACATTCAATCACTACACCATAACCAAATTCCTTAAAACAAAAGACAACATAGCCTCATTAACTCAAGACACTTATCAACATGTCACCTGATGTCAAACAACCTTGGCCTCTGGAAACCTAAACTCGACAACGTGACCCTATCTCAACCTTTGACATGACTTACACAAATTTTCCTCACAATTTAACCAATTGTCTAGATCAAAATCCAAAAGCAATGTCTATAATCCTAATCAAATTAAACTCCTCAATATTAAATAATTAATCACATTAAATTCCATTTAATTACATTAAACAAATGCAATATATCAACTATTTATCTAATTTAATTCCTCTTCGAAATATAAATATTTCAAACGATCTGCACAATTACCATCCCAATTTATAACTATTTTTAAACGCTAATTCAACACAAAATACATATTTTATAACTCCTTACCCTAGTAAATTAACTTCCTAATGAATTTATCGGTAACATTATTTAAACATTTATCTACTCAACTGAATGGTAAAAAGAATTGTAATCATATTATTAATACTTATAATAATAATAATAATTACCATAGATCATTGAATGGCAAATAATTTCATTTACCTCTTATAATTAAACATACAAGTTAAATTTTAGACATATTGGGTGCTAGTCTAATTTTTCCCACATGCTATACTCATAACCTCTATCTTCAAACAATGTTAATAAATCCGATAACTAAACTATTTAATCAAATTTCAATTAATAAATCTTCATAAGAATATTGTATTAGAATTGATATCAAAATTAAATTTAATTAAACAATAGTAGCCACAATATTTTAACTTACCCCATAGTAACTAATATCACCTACTTTTCTTAATATTTTAATAGTCTAAATAGTTATATTTTTAGTAATTAGTTGAGTTTTCAAACCTGGGGTTGAACTCACTTTCATTTATTCTCTAATTACTCGAAAACGACACTATAACGTTTAAATAATAACAATAATATTGTAAAATAATAATAATAATAATAATAATGACATTACTACTACTACTAATAATAATAATAATAATAATTTACATGGGTCATTGGATAGTAAATATTTTTCATCCAACAAGAAATAACTAACATTAAAAATGGATTTATATGACAGTTATCTATTCAACAGAGTCTTTAATATAAGTATATAAAAACCTAATATATGTGTCATCATAATCCTATAATAGTTTAAACAAAAATCTCTTCTATCAAAAAAATAAAGTCTCTTTTTCCAATATCATCAGTTGTATAAATATTTAACTACAGCTAAAGCTAAAACTACCGGTAACACTTGAAGATTTTAATTTTAAAAAAAAACCCTAATTTACGAAAGCTAATTAATATTATTACATGAATTTTGTATTAAATGTAATAACTTTCTGTAGTTAGGCTACAAATTTAATTAACTTTCTATAATAGTGCTAGAAATTTTATTAATTGGCAAATCTAATTTTTTAACATTTTACTTATATTCCATTCCTACTATAAAAAAATAATAACATTGTGGATTAATTATGGATGATTTATTTGATAGCTGATGATAAAAAAAATGCAGCCAGATCATGGAACGTCCAAAATTTACAAAGGCTGATTCAATTTAAAATAACTAAATTTTAGGTTTTAATGTGGACTAAGTTCAAAAAATAAAAATTTCTCAAGCATTAAGGTGTTTTAAATTATTCTGAAATAAACTGCATAAATGGAATGCAGACCTCATTACAACCATGAGGAATGCTGAAATAAAATTTATGATAAACTCATGGCATGAGTAATGACCAGAAGGTGAATGAATTTGCTTGAACACTGACGAGCTTCATTTCCTGATCAAAGTAGGTTATTAAGTTTAAAGTAGGTTACTAAGTTTACTGGCTGTGCACCACTCAAAGTATTTAAAAGGCTTAAGAAACTTTTAAGCAAGGCGATTCTATTTTTTTAAAATTTCTTTTTGAACTAGCTATCGCTCCCTTTAGTTGATCTCAAATCTTGCATTTTGATATGCTCCCTAAGATATTGGCTTCCAACCGAACTCCCTTTGTGAAGTGATATCTTCTCATGGAAAACAATGGATGCAGAAATAGACATGGTGCAAGATGGACCTTCTTGGCCATGTTGGCCATCTAAGAATAGTCTAAACTTTTCATTAAGATACCTAATAATCCTATGCTAGATGTATGGATGCGTTTCCTTGGTGACTGTAATTCACATAAGAATGTAGGCTTAGAAGTATTTCCAGCAACACATTTTATTTATTTATTTGGGACCTAGAAATATCACGCAGCCTATGTTCTTCTCTTGAACATCTATGCAGGAGAGGACAGGTGAAGTGAGGTTTATTTAGCCAGGAGATTGATGAGAGATGAAAGAATTAAAATGATCCCAGGATATAGTTGAATTTACTGTCATAAGATTGCATATATTGATCTTCGCCCATTGACAAGGGGTTCATTGCAAAATTGATGGAAATCAGATCACATCAATGGACACAAGAAGCTATGCATTGATGAAGGGAAATAATGACCGCAGAATAAATATGAAATGGATTTAATCCTATATTAGCTACTCAACAAAACATTTAATCAGAAAGAAGGACTCATCCAATTCCATCACAAACCGATTAAGGGATCAGAGAAAGAGATTAAAAGAAATAGTGGAACCTGGTTACGGTGTCCAGTTGGCTGGGAATCGAAGTCAGATTCAAATGCTGCCATTCCAACCTCCCCCCAGCCTTCTCCTCCTTCCTTTTTCATAAACCCTCCTCTTCCGGATCTGTTAATAGTTGGTTATTCCACAGAGAGGGTTTATATTAATTAATTAAATCAAACTATTGCAACTACCCAACTACACAACTCAAATTAATTTTATTTTATTAAATCTTAAAATCTAATTTATTTATTTAAATATTCAAAGCATTAATATTAAAATTAATAATACAAAGCTTCTTACAACTATTAATTTATAATTTCACTTCTCATACTATAATTTATTTACCACAACTATCAACAATTAACGACATTAATTAATATGCTTAATTATCAACCTTATATTTTATGTAAAATAGTTCTATTTAATGCACAATTCTCCCTTACACACAAAAACACCTTCTGACCTAGTAAGACATCAGGGTGTAACATCACCTGCTTGCAAGTCATGATCAAGCAACAGACACTGACCACAAAGGCAAACTGACGACTAGACTCAATGACAGGGGACCTCACATTAACTGCAAACAACTATTCCATTGGCGAAGGCACGCTCAGACCTGGTAAATTAGGTGGAGTCGGTGCCTAGTACCTGTATCCTGCAAAAACCACACAGTTAAACATAACAATGTATATATATCCACATGCAGTCATTTTGTGAATGGAAATCACAGTGTGGTAGGGTACTCGAGTGCAAGTAATACAACACTATTCCATTCACGTTCATGTATAAACAAATAACTATATTGACCAAGATTTCTGATTTCTAATCAACAACATAGAACAAACAATTATCTCACAATCAAATATAGCAAATAACATCAAAGCATTTATCAAGTTGTAAAGTATAAAATAATAGAATTCAACATCAACAACTGTTAAGATAACAAAGAATCCATCATCGAATGATCCAAGATACTATCATAAAGTTGAATCCTACTAAGCAACCATCAATCTGACAGATGACAAGGTGAGGGGCACTACACACCAAGAGAAAATACCTGAGCTATTCCCCAAACATCTATATGCAGAAGCTTCAACTTTTCATCTTTCTTTTGCTTCCCATCCTTGAGAAAACTAACTCTTTTTTGTTTGCCATACACACAACTTTCACAGAAATCCATATTAATACATTTCAGACTTAGTAAAACTTTCCTAGAATGAAGTACCTTCATACCTTTTTCACTCATATGCCCAAGTTTGTTATGCCACAGTGTTGTCTCAGAACCTGCAGCAATTATTTCAGTCTCTTCCTGCGAACTTGCAGCAACTGTTCCTGAACCTGTTTATTTTTTGTCTGCAACAGCTAAAGTAGAAAGAACTGTATGACCTGTACAAAGATATAAGGTGCCTACTTTCACACATTTTTCTACTATTAAGGCACCTCTCGAAACCTTCCAATTTTTATCAGTAAATGTAACAATGCAACCTTCATCAGCTAGGTACCCTGTTGAAATCAAATTCCTACTCAGCCTTGGAACGTGTCTTACCTCTTGTAGTAGACAATGATTCCCATTCTACAAATTAATCTTGATTCTTCCCTTTCTGACAATCTGACAGGGATTGTTATCTACCAAATAAACCAGCCTAAAATCCCCTTGGACATAATCAAGAAAATAACTTCTACGGGGTGTAGCATGAAATGAGGCCCCTCAATCTAAAACCCATGAATCATCATCATTATCTATGGAAAGAATCAAAGCATCATCTTCATATTTATTACTTACCACATTTGCCTCCTTATTGCCTTCTTGTTTGTCTCCTTTATTCTTCTGAGACCAGCAATCTTTCTTTAGATGACCTGGTTTCCCACAGTACCAGCAATCCTTCTACCCTTTGGATTGGGACCTCTTGTCCTTTCATTTTCCTCATGACTTCCCATGACCTTTAGAACCTTTTCCTCTCTCCTTTGATCTGCCCCTACTTTCTGCATTCAAAACACTACCTAATGTGGACCCTCCTGAGCTTTTCTATCGCATTTTCTCTCTAAGGATAACACCAACAACATCATCAAATTTCAAAGTATTTGAACCAAAGATAGAGTTACTTACAACCATTACCAAGCTATTCCAGCTTTTTAAAAAAGAACATAATATCAAGAGAGCCCTCACCTCTTCATCAAAACTTACTTTTAACAAAGTTAACTAACTAATAATCGTATTAAACTCATTTAAATGATCTATCACAAATCCACCTTCAATCTTTTTTAGATTAAATAAATGCTTCATGAGAAATACCTTATTTGAGGCTGAGGGTTTTTCATACAATTTAGCCAAAGCTTTCATCAAACCATCTATTGTCTTCACTTCCATTATATTGAATGCCACCAATGGTGCCAGGCACAACCGAATGGTTCCCAATGTCTTTCTGTCTAGAATATTCCAATGTATTGCCCCTCACCTTGCTTCTGTCAGATTGATGGTTCTCCTTATAGGACTGGACATTATGATGTTTTGTTGGATGATGGATTCTCTGTTAGTATGCTAATTGATAATGGATCTTGATAATGGATCTCTTGATATGATGATGATGTTTGATTTCTGGTATTTTATGCTTTACAGTTTGATGGACATATTAGATGTTATGGATTAATGTTATTTCTATGTTTAATGTGATATTTAATCATGGTTATGATGCTTTAACAATAATTGTTATACTAGATCATATTGTAATTGATTATTCTGGTTTCTTGTAGACAACTGAATACTTAATTGTTGATGTATTTATGTGAACAGAACAGTATTGCATTACTCGTGTCCAAGTACCCTGCCATGCTACGATTTCTATTCACTGTGTGCATGACTTCATGTTTGAATATATATATGGTTAACCTTGTGGTTTGCTACAGGATGCACGTACCGGGCATCGACTCCACCTGAACTAGCAGGTCTGAGCATGCCCTAGCCAATGGAATTGTTGGTTGGAGTTAGCATAAGGTTCCCTAGTCATCCGTCATCCTTGTAGAGGATAAGTCTTTAGTTTTGCGTCTAGTCGTTGTTCTCAGTTTTGTTTGTCTCCATGGGTTGTCGTCTTGCTTTCTCTGCATGCTTGATGGTCGAGTAATTGCATGATTTATGATTGGTTAATTGTGATATATAAATAGATAAATTTGATTAATGACTATTAAATAGATTTATAAATAATTATTAGTTGTTATATAACAAATATATATTAAATATTAAATAAATAAAAATAAAAACTATTTTGTACGGTTGTAAATAAAATTAATAGAAAAAAAAATTGAAAAGGTGGTTATTAGTTAAAAATAAATAATAAAGGAGATAAATTAGTTATAAAGTGGCATAATAAGTTGTGGAATTGTTTTATAATTAATAAAATAAACATGAAAGTATATATGTGGCCAAGTAAATAAAGGACTAAATAAAGTAATAGATTTATGAGCTTTTTTTTTTTTTTTTGAAAAAAGTGGTAAAAAACCACTAAAATATATTAGTAAAAGAAAGATTACAAAATTCTGGATTTGGAAAGGCATACCGGCAGGAAAGAATCCGGACAAGAAAACCTTCGGTTATAGCCTGAATATAAACAGATACAACAAATATCAACTCAAAAAGAGTCGAACCAATATTAACATCTGTAGCTTAATTCGAGAAGAAGTTCATACAGTATTACATACAAAATATCTAACTAAGACAACCAATAGTCAGGGCAAAACACTAAGGACTCAATGCCTAATTAATCAGCAATTTCAATGATCTGAACAGCACATCCCTCTTCAGGACCTTCCACATCTGCTTGCTGGGGAGGAGGAGGAGGTGGTGGAGGAGGAACGTAGTTGAGTAAGAAATGTAAAGCGTTAAAAACTTCTGTAGCTTTAGCTGCCACATGATTCCCCAGCTCTCTCCGATGACAATGGATAGCATTTTGGAAGGAAACCATACAATTGTTTTGAAGCCCATGCATGAAAGCATTGAAAAGGCAGTGAAGAGCAGGCATTCGGAATAATAACCTGCAATCAAATAAACCTCCAACAAGAGCAGATCCCTCATGCAATTCATAGTCTTCTAATGCATAATTAAAAGAATCAATTGGAAAATGTACATTCTGTATAAACATAACACCCAAAGCCCTTACCCTTTCGCCATTTTGCAAGAGATCCATCGCATTAGAAAGAAAATGCGATGCAGCTTGAGAAGGATAAATAGCCAAGAGAAAAAAGGAAAGTTGAATCACAAACCTGAACAATCGCTCTGCCCACAGAAGCCTCATAAACTTTAAAGACTTCTTGCAGAGAGTTTAGATTAGAAAGACCAAGGTGGGGCCGCTCCCAATTCCTAATTGGCCAAGAGATTCTGGAATTCCGCTGAACAGAGCCCATGATAAACCTACAGAAACTTGAAGAATACCAATTGCAGAAAAAAAGAAACATTTGGAGCCAACGCAGAGCTTAATCATCAAACAATAAAGAGTAGATGAGTAAATATCGATCAGCACACATGAATTTAATAAAAGAATTGAAATGCCAACTCCTTCGTGCAAACTCTACCATCTGCACTTAGATCACATATCGAGGTACAACATAGCCGCTGAAAGGATAAGCATAATAAATAAATGACATCAGATAATACGCATGGAAAACTGGGAGAGAAAGAATAGAAAGATGAGATATAACTAATAAAATTAGCCAAAATTGCTAAAACTAAGTCGAATAATCCTTCTCCAAAATAGCGGTAACGCTAGGAATCCTAGCAATAGATTCAGAATCCCATTCAAGAATGTCAACGTTAGAACTAAAAGCCAGGTTAGCCAAAAAATCTGCTAAAACGTTACCTTCACGATAAATATGCATAATTTGATAAGAATGAAAACGTTTCAAAAGATCCCTTCCAAAATTTAAAATGTAACCAATTTTCCAACTTGGAGATGAATCATTAGAAAAAGCTCTAACAATATTAAGGGAGTCGCCTTCCACAATAAGATTTGTGAATCCATATTTGAAAGCTAAATTCAACCCAGCTATAAGAGCCAAAGCCTCAGCCTCATTATTTGATAATATACCCAGCTTGACTGACAAGGCTTTGAGAACTATTCCCTGATGATTTCTTAAAACACAACCAGCACTTGAAATTCTCGGATTACCTCTACTTGCACCATCAAAATTAAGATTAACAAATGATTAAGGCGGAGGGGTCCATTTGACAGAAGAACGATCGATCTTCACAACAGACATAAAACAATTAGAATTAGGCAAATTTAACTGTTTCCAATTTTTTAAAATCATGTCATCCCAATTTGTGAAGATTAGAGAACCCTCCTTCTTAGAAAGAAAGGAAGCTAGAACCACTTCTGTGATGGATTTTTCAACTTTACCCAAAAGAACATGGAGAGGATTACTTATTTTCTTAAACACTCTGCTATTTCTTTCTAACCATAAAGACCAGATAAGAATGCTAGGTGAAACAACCCATAAGACAGAAAAAGTAGACTTTGGGCACAACAAAGGCCAACTTTGGAAAACTTGAAGTAAAGAAAAAGGAAGGGGGCCCAACCAATTTAATTTTGAAAGGAGCCAATGCTAGACTTGAGAGGAAAAACTACAATTTAATAACAAATGATCCACCGACTCCTCCACTTCAAAATAGAAAGGACAGAAAAAAGAATCTATAATCCCAAGTTTAGTTAATCTATCACTAGTTAGAATATGATAATTCAGTGCTAACCAAGAAAAAGCTCCTACTTTAGGGAGACAAGGCTCACTCCAACATAGCTTATAGGGCCAACTAGAATCTGGATTAGAGTCCTTACTAGTAAGACTTAAATAACCAAGTTTAACTGTGTAATGACCAGATTTTGAAGGGGCCCAGACCAATTTATCCTTTTCTCCTGAAATAAAACTACGTCTATCTTTCAAAATAGTTTTAAGCAGAATCTTCTGCTCTGGAGGGATCAAGAAATCATCAAAATTTTTCCATTTAGCTTTACTTATATTCACTTTATTATCAAACTCAAAATAATCTTTAACTTTTGTTCCCCAAACCTGACACAAGAAAGACTTGATCTCTTGAAGACCCTCTGTATTAACAAGAGGAGGGTAACTATTCCACGAGTCATCCCAGAAAAGGGCAGACTAACCATCATGAATGACCCATGTTAAATAGGGTGAAATAACTTCACGACAACTAATCAAGAAATTCCACATGTGAGAACCCTCCATAGGATTAAGTATTGTAAATATTCTTTCAGGATAATAAGAATCTAGATATTTTGCATACATCAATTTGCCCCATTTAGAATCTGATTTATGATATAAATTCCAAACCAGTTTGGCTCCAAGAGTTTTATTTTGTGCAGCAATATTATGAAATCCAGCTCCCCCTAATTGTTTAGGAAGGCAAATTTTATCCCAAGATATTAAAGGAATTCTTCTCCCGTTGGAATTAGAACCATTCC
This sequence comes from Cunninghamia lanceolata, assembly GCA_027924645.1. Classification (NCBI taxonomy): domain Eukaryota; kingdom Viridiplantae; phylum Streptophyta; class Pinopsida; order Cupressales; family Cupressaceae; genus Cunninghamia; species Cunninghamia lanceolata. Next base: position 814,972 of record BSBN01000743.1, read on the forward strand.
ACAAAAATTTTCTTAGAATAGTCACAATATACCACAAAATGGTTTTTGGGACCTTCAGTACTGAAAGCAAGTAGATTGGAATGGCTGAAAGGACTGTTTTGATCAACAAAATTTTCCCTGCCAAGGTAAGCCATTTGCCTTTCCAAGAAGAAATTTTAGCCCTAATACTTGTAATTAGCTTATCCCAGAACAAATTTTTAATTGAACCCGAAAAAAGAGGAATTCCCAAATCCCTCGAGGGTAAGGTATCAACTTGAAAACCCGGGAATTTAGTTATCCTTTGTTGCACCAACATAGAAGAAAAGAAAAAGAAAATTTTGGATTTACTATGATTCACTTTCTGACCCAAAACAAGACAATAACTATTTATAACTTCCTTCAAAACTTTAGCTTCCTTCATCACTCGCTGACCAAATAACAAAGTGTCATCTGTAAACAAGGCATGTGTAATAGAAAAAGGTACTCTAGGAATGTTTATCCCTTTCCAGAGGCCCATCAAATTCTTACTCAAAATTAATCTACTTAAACCTTCAACCATTAAGATAAAAAGAAAAGGGGAAAGAGGATCTCCTTGTCGGATTCCTTGTGAAGACTGAAAGAAATCAGATTGAGATCCATTAATCAAAACTGAAAAACTAGCACCAGACACACAAGAATAAATCCATTTGCACCATTTTAGGGAAAAACCAAATTTAAGAAGAACTTGTAACAAAAGGTCCCAAGACACTCGGTCATAAGCTTTGAGCATATCCAACTTAATCAACATAGCTGGAAGTTTATGTTGATGGATTGAATGTAGAACCTCATGAGCAACTAGAGCACCCTCTGAAGTTTCCTTGCCTGGGACAAAGCCACCTTGTTCATCAGAAATAATTTTTGGGATTAGAATGGCAAGTCTTGAAGTAATGGCTTTAGAAATGATTTTATAAAGAGTATTACAAAGTGATATGGGTCTGAAATCAGCATAGGAAGAAGGAGAAGCAACTTTTGGAATTAATGCAATAAATGTAGAATTAATTTCTTTCAGAATACTTCTATTTCTTCTAGCTTCCTCTACAGCCATCCAAATATCCTTGCCCAGAAAATCCCAACATTTTCAAAAAAAGAGAGGAGTGAAACCATCTGGGCCAGGGGATTTGTCTGGATCTAGAGAGAAGACAACAGCCTTGATTTCTTCTAAGGTAAAACGCTTCATCAACGCCATATTATCTTCTGGAGAAATCAATTTTGGAATGTGAGATAAAACTTCTGCAATAGTTGAATTTGGGATGTGATTTGAATCTTTAGATAAAAGTTTGTGAAAGAAATTAACTCCTTTTTGAATGAGAGATTCTTCTAACAATATATTTCCCATAGAATCTTTAATGGAAACAATGGAATTATTTTGCCTTCTAAGCATAGTCGAGACATGAAAAAACTTTGTGTTACGATCACCTTCCTTTAACCAAGTTTCCCTCGACTTCTGTCTCCAGAAAATTTCTTCCCGAGCTAGAATTTCCTCTAGATCAGATTGGAGAGATTTCATGTATTCAAAAGAGGCATTGTCCATGCCTTTGCTAATAATAGTTTCATTTAACTGAAGCAATTGAGATTGCAGAACTGCTTTTTGAGAGAAAATGTTACCAAAAGAAGATTTATTCCATTCCAAGATTTTACGTTTCATATATTTCAACCTTTCATTGACCCAAAACATACGTGAGCCTTTAACATAAGGAGCATTTGACCACCAAAAGTTTAGTAAGGATAAGAAATTTTTATCTCAAAACCACATGGATTGAAATCTGAATGAAGCCCTATGAGTCTGCCTTCGAAAGGAAGCAAGGATCTGAACAGAAATAGGAAAGTGATCGGACGTAGTAAAAGGAAGAACAGAAGTACCAAGAATGTTGGACTGAATACACCACTCTAAAGAGAAAAGAAATCTATCTAGACGTTCTGAAATATTTAAAAACCCTTTTCTCCTATTAGACCAAGTAAAACTCCCATTCAGTAATGGACTATCAATAAAAGCATTATCAGAAATAAAATCTTTAAAATCCTCTATTACCCTCTAAGGAGGACAAATTCCTCCCGATTTTTCTGTTAAACAGGAAATGGCATTAAAATCCCCTCCTAAAATAACTTTCTCACCAGATAACTGTTCTAAAAGAGCTGATAAAATATCCCAACATTGTTTTTTTCCCTGGTTGTAGTTGGGCCATAAATATTAAAAAGCCAAAAATTTAAACAGGAGGAGGTGATTTTAACCAAGAAAAAATTTGGGACAGAACAAACTAACTCGATTGCATAGACTTTACTATCCCACAAAATAGCCAGACCTCCTGAAGCCCCTTGGGAAGGGATGTGTATATATTTCCATTTCACCCAACTCAAAAAAATAAAATCAGCTTGAGCTGTAGATAATTTTGACTCTTTGAGTAATACAATATCAGAACCTGAGGAATCTAACTGACGCTTAACCAAGCGTCGCTTGTTAGGGGCATTGATGCCCCTAACATTCCAAGAAAGAAGCTTCATTGCTCGCGGGGAGAGTTTCTTACTCTCCCCGATCTTAGACATGTATCCAAAGTGGCCTGCAAACCCGCTTTTATTTCTTCCTAAGTTTTAAAGGATTTTGGCTTACGTCCTCGCTTAGAAGGAGAAGTAGAACTCTGTTTCAGAGGTGAGTCCTGACTAAGCGATTGAGAAATAGACAACTTTGTAGCAAAATCAAAAGCTTCACTTTCTTCTCCAAGATAAGGTACAGGATCTGCTTTCCCTGGGTTTAAACAAGTTGAATGAACTAGAGTAGGATCAGAAATATTAGAAATGGTTGAATCATCAAGATAAGGATTTAGCTTTTCTATAATTACCTCATCCGCCAATTCATCAATAAGATCAGAAGCAACTTTGCAGATAGTTTTTTCAACAAAAGCATTGGCTTCCTCTTCAGTAAAAGGAAATCGATCCGACCCTATTTCAAGCCTTTCATTGACTATTTCCCTAGAACAATTTGCCTCAGAGTTAAAGGAATTAAATAGATTTTTCTTAATATTATCACTAGGTAAAACAGGGGTTTCAATATCCTTAGGAATACCAACTGCAAATTCAAAAGGACATGCTTCTTCTAAACGTTCAGCAGACTGTAGATCTTCTTCAGAGACAGAGGAATTGACAAAGTGATTTAGCGAAGCTTCCCCTATATTAACAGAATCTATATTTTCCTTATCAAAAGAAACTTCTTCAAAGTCCTCACAAAATTTACTAGAATGCAGCATTTCAGCTTTATCGATAGCCATGGGGTTTTCAAAGACAATTACTTGTTTCCAATTTCCAAATTTAGAGTGAAACTCCATAAATTTGGGAAAGGGAAATGAAGTATTGAGCACTAAAGAAAACCTAACTGGCAAATCTAGTTTTTGAAAGGAGGACAAATCATGCTTGATGAAGAAACCCAATTTCTTGGCACAAAAATCAATAATGGAAAGATCCTGATATTCCAGAGGTAAATTTGGCAAAGAGATCCAAAAAGGAACAAAATTCATACTAGCTTTAACTGGGTCAAAATTTGGTTCCCATTTTTGAAGACAAATCCCTTTGCCACAATAAAACCACAATTTTTGACTAAGGGTTTCATCACAAAAACCCCCATTTTCAAAAACCACCGTAAAAACACATAAATCTTTATGCAAGAAGAAGACATCCGAAACCCCGTGCCATGTAACCCTAACCCATGCAAGAAATTCATCAAAATTAAATGTAGGGTTCCAAACCTTACCAATAAGGGCTCAGGAAGTAAGATCGTGAACATAAGGGTTTACCATATCCTCAGGGATTTGGATATTTACAGTCTCCATGGAAACCCTATCCTCCTGGGTAGGACCATTTGCAACAAGATTATGAGTAGCCTTAACTGATTTTTCCCTCCAAACCTGACGAACCCCAGAATCTTTGTGTGTTGCAGCATACTGAAGCTGATGAACATTGTGTCTTCCGCCATACCCAAGATGTTGATAACGAAAAGGGTCAGGACGCAGCAGAAAATTTCTGTGACGAACATTACAAAAATCCTCTCAAAACCGTCTATGCATATACTCTAGATAAAATGAACACCTTCGTGCCCTAAGTGCCTCAAAAAACAAGCTTTGTTGCGAAGGTAAAGGTCTTCTTGTGAAGACCGCATTATTTTGTCGCATTAATAGATTTATGAGTTGTTATATAGCAAATATCTATATAAAATACTAAATTAAATAAAATAAAAATTATAAGTTGTAATATATTAAATGTAATTTATTCTTGAGTAAATATAAAAATAGGGGTTATATTGTAATGTTATTAAAAATTAGAAAAAAGGTAAGTTGTATTTTCATTGTATTCACCAAAGTTGGCATTGGATCGTGTGTATATTCCCTAAAAAGGTGGAGTACAAACAATTAGGGTAGGGAATTCAATAAAATAAGTAGAGAGAAGGTTCTAGAGAATTTAGGGATCTCTTTTTAAAGAGCAAGGGGGAGAATGGAGGGGGAGGCAATTTTGGAAGAGCGGAGGGAGTGATTCTAGCACGAAATCTTCAGGGCAGCCAAGCATTCAATCCAGGGATTCATTGAGAAGCACAGGATCAAGTAAGAGAAGACAATTAGCCTAAGGTGGTAGCGATCAACCATTGAAGGCATCTGTAATCAACCAAAGGGCATCTTGCATTGCATTCATCAATAAATCGGTATGCTATCATCACATCTACAATTCTGATTTGTAGCATTTGCTTGAAAGTTTCTTATGCCTTTTAGCACATTATTTTAGCCATATTCCTGGATGATCTGAAAATGTAATCCCTCGTAGGTTTAAATGATATTTTAATAACAAAATTTAGGGTGTCCTCAAATGACGAAAGGCAAACTTGCATGAAGACTATCTGTAGGTATAGTGCAATAATGATTACAAGGTGTTGAGGTTTTCTCACCCATATGACTGCGTGTGCCAAGCCCCCAAACAAGTTATTGATTTTGCAGCACCCTTTCTATTTGCATTTGCTCAATTCCTTTACCTTTTTAATCTTTTTAACCGCTGATCTCCACCATAACTGCCCACTCCTACGAAGATGTTTTAGAGAAGAACAAAAGTTGTGTAGCATTTTTAGGATCGAAACCTTTAAGTAGCGTTACTGTAAATACTTTCAGCCTATATTCATATGCGAACTACAAGCGCAGGTTTATTTGGCATCGCAATGATAGGTTTAGCGTGTCCTCGTTAGTTTGCAAGCAACAACATGATGCAAGAGAAATTATTGTGAGGGATGTAAACCCATCTTATTTGCTTAAAATCTTCAAAATAACCTAGTCATTTTGTGCATATTCTACAATCATTGTATTCCATAGAATGATATTCTTTTGAGGCATTCTATCATTCACTTCATGCGCCCTGTCTCCGCCTTCACATTGCTATCGTTTGCAAGCTAGAGCCATTCCCAACCTTAATATTTGACATGAAATATTTATAGTTTTGGTGGATGTCCATCTCAATCATATAGATCGGCACTGGCTAATGCTAGTAAAAGTTACAAATCTAATTTTGCCACCTACCAATTGCATTTGCCTGAAGGTTCCTCAAAAAGTCTTTTTTTAACAAATCCATTTTGTTCATATCCTGCAATCATTGAATTACTTTGGATAACATTACTCTGAGCCGTTCCACCAAACACTTTGCATTTCACAGACTTAGAAAAGCTGGTACCTTCTTAATCCATGGCCATAATGTCTGTAGTTTATTTTATTAAATATTTCTACTCTTTCATCCTCTTCCGCAATTCAGAACAGCTTGTATATATGGAATAGAATCAATGTTTTATAGCGTTTACATGCTTGCAGATTTCATAAAAAAAAAAAAACTGAGAGAAGTGAGTATCCTTTTTAAAGATGTGTCATCTTATATACAACTACCTCTAGCACTAAAAGTACCAGCACTGCACAATCAGTTAACCAACCGGCTATAAAAGTTGTCAAGTTGCTCTCACCTGTAGCTTCTAATCTTATATTTGTTTCTAGCTACCATCACTTTTCAGGCCTCAATGTTTATAGCTGTAGTGGAAATGCATCTAATTGAAGTTTTAAAAGCTGTTCTAACAATTTTATTTGAGAACCTATCAAATTGCCTTCCGTTAAATTTGTTGTTTGACAGACATAAACAGCTTAAAAAGATTAATAAAAAATTCAGTATGCTTTGGCTTGCAAGGCTAAAAATTTGTCATGAGAGATGGTTTGTTGTTTGCAAGATTATAAAGCCTTTTAAACTAGTCATTAATCATGCCATATGTCTATCATAAATTTTATTTCTAATGGCTGTAATGAGGATTGTATTTTATTTCTGCATTTTATTTCAAGAAGTTAAAGCACATTAACACCTAAGAAATTATATTTTTGTACTTAGTAGACATTAAATCTACAATTTAGTCACTTAAAATTAAATTTATTAGTTTCATATAAATGTTCAAAAAATTAGATTTGTTAGCTAAATAAATTTACTTTTGTTAGAAAACAGCACTATAGCTGTAATTAAATATGTAGCTGTAAAATACGACTGAAATTTTTAAAAGGGGCTGTATCTTATGAAAGAAGAGATTTTGAGCAAATTGTTAAATTGATATAGGATTATGAAGAATTGTATATTAGGTTATATATAATTTACTTATGCTAAAATATATTATAGCATTTTAAAGGACACTATTGAATAGATAACTGTCATATAAAAAGAATAAATATAATAATAAACTAGATGAAAAAAAAATATTTATTATCCAAGGACCTATGGAATTTATTATTATTACTATTATTATTATTAATACGATGGCAATAATACACTTCATCTTCAACAAAAGTGGTTAATAATTGTTCTATGTTTTCTTTTTTGGTAAATATATATTTGATCAGATTATTAAATTTTAATTGTTTAAAATAGATTGTAATGTATTGAAACAATTGTTAAATTAGATTTAATAAAAATCGAGATGCTTATGTAATTATTGTTGCTAAATTTAATGTAATTTTAGGTTTGAATTTAATATGAATTATTTGTAATAATTTGTAAAGTTGTAATTTATAAGAAGGTTTGAAATCAAGGAATTGATTTATTGAGAATTTAAAGTCAGTGAAATTGTGTGTATGTTGGATCTTTGATCCTAATGGGTTTCTTTGTGCAAGTTGTCAAGTCTTAGTTGTTCCAAAGGCATAGGACAATTGGTCTTAATTTCTTGTTATGTTATATTGTAATGTATTATGATGTGTTCATAATGTCCTTTACGGGTGTTGTGATTTATTTATTTGTTTTGAGTATATTAAAAGATATTGTGTTGGGTTAAACAATGGGGAGACATGGAAATCATAAAGATGTAATGAGTATGTGTCGTTATGGGCAATGGTTTAGGAGTTCTACCCTTATAATTATGTTTTGCTATGCAAGGGGATCAATGCCTTGCATTGTTATATGCATGTTGACATGCGAATAATTGTTATGCAAGATGGTTGATTCCTTGCATGGTTCATGTATCCTCCTGGTCCTGATGATGTTTTCTATACTTGTGAGTAGGGTCTTCTAGATGCAGGTAGGGGAGTGGCTCTCAATGGGGGCCGGAGCCCAAAGTGGCATCCAGGACAACCCATGTGGGAGTTTGTTAACTCAGTGATAACCTAAATAATGAATTAGGGGGTTGGGTAGTTAATCACACTAAATAAAGATAAGTGGATGCCTCACTCTTGGCTCAAGTGCTCGTTTAGGCTTGAGATGAGATGAGAAGGCCTGGAATGGCAAGATCAACTACCTTGTCCTCATGAAAGGTATGTTGATTCTGCATGAGCGTTGTATGGGGGCCGGGAGTTGGGAGAGGCTACCAGGACAACCCAAGATGGGGGCCGGGGCCTAGGAAGGCTTACCAGGACAACCCATGACAAGCCATGTGATGACACTCTTCCTACTGCAGCCTAGCATTCCCTAGTTGTACTCTCCCCATTCATTATGTGTTGCCTCTGGAAGTTGTGTTGTGTTGTTTATGTTATTTGTCACGTGTTGTATTGGAGTTTGGTCATCCTTTGTTCATGTGAGTCTTTATCTACCTGACTATTATTGTTTGGGACCTCATGTTAACTCCTAGCTCGGGGGGTGGACCTCAGGGTTCCACATGGTCGGGTGGAAGAGCTTTTATATCCATTGGTTTTTTCCCTTGCCGTTGTTCGTGTGCAAGGAGGATATATCTTATATATCAGACATCAGATCTTGTAACTATTTATGAAGACAGTTATTATGCTCATGTACTGGCCTGTGTATCAGTTGATTCATAATGTATGTATTCATAAGGTGATAATGTAACAATGTAATGTTGTATTCATATGTGGGGAGAAATTGTAACTGTGTACTAGATCCTGATGATTACTTATTTGATGTTATGATGTAAATGTCTATTGATTTAATGCAATAGGTTTAGAATGATCTACTGATGTTAGTTAATGATGTATGTTAGATTGTGTTAATTGATTTGTCTAGTAATGCAACCATGGGTCCTTAGAGGACAAGTTGTTAGTAATGATGTGTATTGATTTGTTAAACATTACTTTGTTATCTTATTCTTTTAATAAAAAAAAAAATTACTCCGTTTTGCATAGCATAGATGTGTTGTTCTCTAAGGTATTCATGGCAGAGCGTTACATCCAATCCTCATCATTCATTGTTTCCAGTTTCTTGGCTATTCCTTCCAACAACCTCCATAAATCCTTCTGATAGAGATAATCCTCCATCTGCATCTTCCATAACTGATAGTTCTACCCATTGAATTTATTTACCTTCAGTTTACCCTCATCCACCATTGCTCCCACTCAACCATGAGACTCCCAATCAACCGTGAGACCTTCCTGTAGATGATAATCGAACACAACCTGGCTCTGATACCACTTGTTAGGGATTGCATGTGGAAGATATCAATTAAATGCAAATAAAGATTGAACAAAGGAATGAAAAATACACAGAAATAATAATAGCGAGAGACAAGTTTTAACATGGTTCACCCAAACTCGAGCTACATCCACCAATAGAAAGTCCAATATTTCTATCCAGTAAATCAAACTGATTTCAACCAGCAATCCTTGCAACTCAATACCATTGCAAAATGCTACAATACATCAACAAAAACCCTAACCCTTAGCCGCTTTTACCAAGCCTTATGTCGGTGACAAAAATAGGGGTTTTTTTATGTCAACCAATAGAAAAATAACTCCCAACTCCTAGACCTCACAAGGGGCGCTGCCCCCAAACCCCCGCAAGGGGCGCTATCCCTTGACCCTGTTAAATAATTTGGGGGCAAACCATGCCAAAAAAAGTGGGGTAAATTTAACCTCCAAGTCTGATTAGGCTCCATGTAACAACACTGATACCATGTAGAAGTTGTGAAACCAACCTCACAGGACCCATGAACCCCTGCAAAACCTAAGATTAACCTTCCACAAGAGAAAAAAATAGAGTAATTTGTACCAAAAAAAGATGCAATTAATGAAATAGATTTTATGAATTACATGAGAGAACTTGCTTTTATATTTGCAAGTTAGAAAACCCTAATGAGATATTCCTAAGTTTAGCTTAAGTGAAATAAAGTAAAGGTGACTTAATTAATTAATCAATATGATTAAATTAATTAAGTAAAGAACCTATTACTCTAACACGCCACCTTAAGATGAACTTAGGGAGAAGCTAAAAAACTAAGGGCAAATGCATGAAAGCAAAGATGGGTCCTGGAAATTATTCCTGATGAGGTACCCATGTACAAAAGATTCTCTCACAAATAGAGAAAAGGAGAAAGCCACGTGGGAAAAACTCCTCTCCAAAAGAGAGAACAAACCTCCTTACAAGAGAGAGAGAGAGTGTGTGTGAAGGACTAAGAAGCCTCCACAAAAGATGTCCCAAAAGAAGAGGAACATGAAGATGAACATGACGAAGACCACTAAAGCATGAAGAAGCTGCAAACACTGTTGAAGACTGACTACTATAGTGCTTAAAGAAGAACCTCTTCTAAAACAAGATGAAGATCAGAATCAAGAAGACAAGAATATACATGAGTGCCCCCAATGACACTACTAGAATCAAATGGAAAACAAAGGAAAAACATCTGGAACTCAAAGATACAAATGACACAAGTACCAAAAGTCTGAAGAACTAATCAAATGAAAATAGGTCACCTCCACAAAAGGAATGCAAGAGTGTCGATATGGTAAATGCTCCATCTCACTGAAATGCATGGGTAACCAGCCACTGATGTATGTTGCATCTGCCTAGTACATAGGAACAATTACTAGATACATAACTCACACCAACGCGAAACCAAGCAAACATTAGCACCAATAGTAGAAACCCCCCATAATGCAGACAAGGGAGAGCCATGACAAGTACACTAAAACTATGTGAAACCAAGAAGTGCATTTAGAAGAAACAAGAACATCTAAACATGCAAACATGAAAGTACCAGCAAATAAAAGGGTGTGCAAACCAAGGCACACATGCATGAGGCAAGAATCAATGTGATTCATTGCTGTCATGGAAGGGACACTCACTTGACAAAGGTGTGATGGAAAAACAAAAGGCAAACATCAACCCCCCATGGTACTTTATATCATAGTACGAGTACAATAAGGCACACAATGATGTGTAAGATCTCAAGAATACATGTACAATGTTGTGGCACTTTATTTCGGTGCATTTACATATGAGAAGTGCTTACAATGAAAGCTCACAATGTCTAAAAAAGATCACATGATGAAAATATAATTATCTGACATAAATAGAGGAAACTAATACCACCATGATGAAGTACACAAAAAAAAATGCACTTTCAAAAAAAAATGGGACCAAAATAGGAGTCTATATGCCCAAGATATGGCCCATCGAAGTTCCAAAAATGAGAACTACACAACAATAGCACCAAGAAAATAGAAATCTGGAAAAAAATCAGAAGCCCAAACTGAAAACCACCTACACCACTGTGAAGAGCATGAAATTCTACCCCTTTTAAAAAAAATTGCACTAAAAAATACCATTGTATGACTGAGATATGGCCCCTGGAAGATGAAGTGCAAAAATGAAAAGCCCAATGGAGAGGGGTTGGATTGGGAAAAGAACATCTCCGCCAAATTTGGAGATCTACCAGCATTAGAACCCCTGCCAAATTGGTTAGTTGTAGCAAAAATAAAACTCTTCCAGACAAATGTAGAGTTCCTCCAAATTTGATGTAATAGCCAAATTCGCCTCTAAACTAGAGGTTCTACTGAATAAGCCATCAAGTGGAACGAATCCCGAGGTAGCTACAACACATGTTTTTTTTAAATTAAAAAATAGGTTAAAAAAATTAGTGCAGGTGTTGTCTTTAATTTAAAAAAAACACATTTTTTTTACATGTTTCTTTTTTTTATAAATAAAAAACATTTTAAAAAATTGATTTTTTTATTATAAAAAAAATTTATAAAAAAAACAAAAAGGGTGGGGCCCTTAAGGCACCTGCCATTACCCATGTGGGTTGCGGGGGCGCCAAGGGCTCCCGCCGGCCCCTTAAAGGGAGGTGGGGGAATGGACCCCACAGCCCTACCGTGAACCAACGCATAAGCACTTTTAAAAGGTTTTTTTATGCCTTTTTTTAATTTAAAAAACCTGCTTTGTTTTTTGTTTTTTTTAAATTCCAATATAATTCCTTTGAAAAAAACACCTACATGCAGGAAAAAATAATTTTTTAACAGGCACCTCGATTTGCATGTTAGGGATGTCATACGGCTTCCCTGGCAAAAAAATTACCCTAGATGAGCCTGAGGCTGATTTTGATGATTTGACAGTCGATTTTAAGGTTTTTGGGCCTTCTAAGCACGATGGTGAGGTCCGTTTGGGCCCAAAACACTCCAAAAAATAGTTTTTCTTTGAATCCAAAAAAAACACCTACTGAAACCCTTGTAGATCTGGCCTACAAAACTCAAATCAAGCCAAATAAAAGCTTAATCTAACTATTTCGATTGCTCTTGATCGAATGGAATACACCATTTTACACAGAAACACACCCAGCAAATGGCTCTTGCTCAAAATTTTCTCCAAATCTGAGAAGGGGCTTGCAAATCTGGAGCTCTGATTCAATGTAGAATTTGTGAAACCAACTTCACAGGACCCATGAACACCTGCAAAACCTAAAATTAACCTTCCATAAGAGAAAAAAATAAAGAGAGTAATTTGCACAAAAAAAATGCAATTAATGAAATGGATTTTATTAATTACATGAGAGAACTTGCTTTTATATGTGCAAGTTATAAAACCCTAATGAGAGATTCCTAAGTTTAGATTAAGTGAAATAAAGTAAAGGTGACTTAATTAATTAATCAATATGATTAAATTAATTAAGTAAAGAAACTATTACTCTAACATTTTCATCATATGGTTTTCCCCACCATAAATTTGTGTTTGTGTGTTGATTGCTATATTTAATTCTTTCATTAATATTTATATTTTATTATTCAATATATTATAAGCATAATTTAGTTGACTCTCCTAAATAATTAATAACTCTAAAAACCTTACAAAAGCCCCTAGACACTATGCTTCAAAGTTTATTGAGCCCTAATTTGATTACTCTTCCAATAATATGTACATTAGATCCAACTAGACGGCTACCAAAGAATTACAATGAGAGTGCATTTTACAACTTCCATAGAGTTAATGGACATCACACACAAGGTTGTATGGAATTGAAATATAACTTAAATATTTGATTGACAATAATATGATTCATATTGAAGATGTTAATGATGTGCAAATCATTCAACTGCTCCCCCTAATCAAAATTTGAAGATTTATATGAATATGTTTCCTAATCATTCTAATATCATCAATGCCTCTCATGAACACGATTATTTTTCTATGGATCATATATGTATTAAGAGAGCTACCATGGATGATTGTCATATTAATTTTCATGCACATTTACATATGGATGTTTTTGTGGGTATAATATAGCCTACAGATACATCTTCTTCCTCCCATTTTACTCCATTGATCATATCCAACAAAACAACTACTATGGCCCCTTATATATGGTAGGCCAAATACATGATATGGCTATTGGTCACATTCTCATATAAGCTACAAATAAATTCAATATATGTATTAAACAATTTTTAGATATGAACACTTGAAGCCAAATTATTATGCTCATTCAGGGTTATCATTGAAGATGACTAAAGGAGTATTAATTCTTACATTGGGTTATGTCATTTTACCTCTTAAGGTGGGTCTTAATAAAGTAAAAATATTATATCATGTTATTCCTTCTTCAAATAGAATGTTTATATTTTTTGGTAAACCATGGCTTGAGTACTGGAAGATTGTCCCTTCTGTTGTACATCAATGTGTTTAATATGTTTACGAGGATAGAATTCTAAGAATTATACAAGATCCATATGAGCCTCTTACCAAGATGAGTCATTTTACTTTGGATACTTATACACACACCGAAGGAACCTTCTTATGAAAGTGGGAAAGAAAGTTGTGAGGTCTATCAAAAGAAATTAGAAGAACAAAGAAAAGGAAAAGATAAAGATAATATGGTACATCATCATATCATGCCTACTTTATCCCCAATTCCACCAGAGAATGATAAAGGTCCTATAAATTAAAAATTTGGTATGTTATGTGAAAGGTGTTACTTCATGGATTCAAAAACAAAGTTTTGTGGTTCAACAAATGCAAACACTCTCTAGGTACCACCTCCAAAGAAGCAAGAGAAATGGGTAAAGAAAAATTTCCTACAATTCCACCTATTGATAGTGTTTACAAAAAGTACCAATTCCTATTAAGAGGAAACCCATGTAATTGAAGAAGAAAGTCAAGCACTTTAGGAAGAAGAATTTAGTACTAATTTTTGGAAGAATGATGACCTCTTGTAGGATGATCTCCCTAGATATGTTCCATAAGATAGTGGGCATTGTTATGCTTTATTTATCAATATATTATCCTTTTCTTTTTATATGTATTTTTACACTTTGGCCTTTGGTGTATGCAGTACCGCGAGTGCAAGCAAGATGTGGATGTAACTCCTCAACCACTCCTAGGGAGGCCCCATACCCCAACACAACTTTTGAATTGGGTTTCAAACCTACTAGCATTGTCTATGTCTTTCAATGACAACTATCCATTCTACACCCAAATCTTTTTCACCTTCTATATTATTTATGCCATGATTATTGTATTTTTCTTATTCCATTTCACCTTCTATATTCTGTATTCCATGGTTGTATTTTCCTATTCTCATTATACCTTCTATATTATGTCTTATGTTTTTTCCCCATTTGGGGACAACTTTATTATTGTTATTATGTGCAAGTCCTTTTACACGTTGCATGTTATTTCATTTATGTTACATGTTTATGATATCTAGGTCTTATTCTTTTCCTATGTGCTTATTTTGGTTCCTCCATGTCCTTATGCTCCATCTCTACCATTTATGTTTTAACATATTCCTAGTTCTGTTCCTATGTTACATGATTCATGACATTCATTTGCTTCGTATGTTCCATGATTATGATGTTTTTATTAGAGGTAAAATAAGTTTTGAAGGGGCCTTAAAACCCTTTACAAAAGGCTAACCAATACCAAAAGATCAGCACAAGTAAAATCAACCAACCACAAATCATTTGCTACAGCAAACCCAAAAAAACCCAAAAGGGACATAGACCACTAGAGAACGATAGAAGGACCAAAACAAAGAGAGGAAATTACAATTGTTCCAAGGTCTCAACTACCTCCAGCTCTTAGTGGTAAAAGATTTCATGAAGCTTCACGAATCCCAATAGTTCTTTTTTCTCTTCTTCGAAAGACTTCTTCTTATTGTCCCTAGTTCTTGTACTAGGGCCAACACTTTTCTCCCCTACACCAACTTTATCATTCCCCTATGTGAAATGGTCTTTGTTCAAATCCTTGAGCTTCTTAGTAAGGATTTTTATCCCTACTGCACTGTTATGTATGGTACATTTACTGGCCTGTACCACATGTTCTAGGTTGTCCTTGATGGTTTTCAGTTTAGTCTCTAGACCTAAAACTCTGTCATTAATCTCTTTATTCCACTTCTCCATAGTATTAAACACATACTTGAACTCATTGTTAAGGTATACTAGGTCCTTATTAATACTATCCAGTTTGGGAATGGCCTCTCAACCTTACAGAATCCTCCTATCATCCTCCCCTAAAGACTCATATTGACCAACAATTTTCCTTTGGATGGCTGACAATTTTATGTTGATCCTATTAATCTCCAAATAAAACCAGTTAGTCATGGTATGTTGAGAGGATTCAACTTCTCTAAAAGTACCCAAAATCTCTAAAGTTCCTCCTGAGAAGAATCACTGTTAAAATAGGAAAGTCCATGGCAATGTTAGGGGTAGGGACTGCAATTTCTAGAAACAAGACCCCAATCTCAAGCTCTGTAATTGTCTTCCCCTTTCTGACATATCTAATATATTCATAAACCTCCTTTTCCATCTCTTTTCCTATGTTTCTCTCATCCCCATCTTCAAAATCATTAGACCAAACAATATTTTTCTTCACCTTGCTCCTCTTCACAGGTTTTGGAGTTTAAACTTTAAGTTTCCTCTTCTTCATTCTAGGGGTCACTTCTTCCTGTATAACTTTGTACTCTAGATCAGAGAAGGATCTCAAAGCCACTTTTTAAAAATCCTCTGAATCATCACCACCCAACACACACTCAAACTCTTCCTCCTAAAAATTATTCTCTAGGCTAGGAGATTTCTAGACCAAGGTTTTTGTAAAATCAACACTCTTCTATTTTGTCTCCTTCATAGAGGAAGCTCTACCACCTAAGGATATTCTACTAGGTGTGTGAGCTTTCATGTAATTCACAATAGGCAACATGAGACCCTGGTGGAGAGGTGCCATATTGGGTGCCTTCCAGTTATCCTTAATAGAATGTTCCATTGACATTAACATAAAGAACAAGAAGGAAACCGGTATCGATTTAAGAGAGGTTTGTTCATATCTTGAGTGCATCTTAACAAGTTTATTGAATTTCCACTAGCACAGGTGGGAAATTCTAGACATCTTCCCCAACCTTCCTATCCTTATAAACCTTTCTATGGTAAGACCGATGATGTGGGCAATCAAGCCCTCATTCATAGAACACTCCTAACCAAACACAATGACAATCTTATTCCTCCACCCTCTCACAAAAGATTTTGACAAAGTTGGATCATGTCCATTCAATCTTTCCAAAAAGGAGTTATTCCACCACCCTCTAAAATATTCCAAACTTGTGGCATTTTACAGACCCCATCGCAATTAGATGGTTTCACCCTATTTCGCTCACCCCCCATATTGTTAATATTTAAATTAGAGAGATATCTTTGAACTCTTAAACCCTCACTCCTATTCATTGAAAGCAAAGAAAGCTTTGCCAAAATATTGTCTCCTTTTGGGAAAAATAGTAAACGCTGTTTGTTAATTGGAAGGAAAATGCTAGAAGAAATCATGACACAATAGTTTGAATTTCCCTATCCTATTCATAATTACACATGAGGTGAGTACCACCACTAGATATGTAATCATTACTCAACATTCCCTTAGCTTGTGATGGAATAGAGTTAGAACCATTCCATATCTTGATTCCATCACTCATTACACCATAATTAGAAAATATATCTATCATTCCATTTCCTTCCCTAAACAAGATCTAGGGAACCATTTATAAAATTATAAATCATCCAACTAGGGGTTTGGACCCCTTTGAGATATTTTATAACATTTAAAGAATCATCTTTGACAATGAGCTTCTTAATCTCTATAGAATGTGCCAAATGAATATCATTGAAGGTAGATATTGCTTCAGCATAGTGGTTAGTTTGATGACCAAGGGGAAGAGCAAAGGCTAAAAGGAATTGACCCTTGTCATCTCTTATAATACCTCCTCCTACTGCTCCTAGATTTCCCTTAGAGGCCGCGTTAAAGTTCACCTTAACCCATCCCCTAGGAGGTGGACTCCAAACAACCCTGTCTCTAGACTTCTTCAATATCTTAAATGAAGTAGAGATATCAAAATAAAGGTTCCACTACTTGTCAATCTCAATATTAGATTGAGAAACTTTGATTTTTGAAGCATTTGAAGTCTTTTTCAATATTCCATACATAACATTTTTCATTGTAGTAATGATGATTCTATCAACAACCCTTTTAGCATCAGATTTCTTATCTATGAAAATATGATTATTTCTCTCTTTCCACACACACCAAGAAACATGGGGGAGAAAAATTGACCAAAGGAAACTAAGTGATGAGTTTAGGGAAGGAGAAGTCCATTGTTCAACCATCGCTTTCATAAAATTGTGAAAAACCCAACACACATTCCATCACTTGAACAAGATTTCCCAAACAACTCTAGAGAATTCACAATTCACCAATAGGTGTATGACACTTTCTTCATCATTTTCACAAAGGGCACATCTATTGGGAAAAGAAAAATTCCTTTTCATCAGATTATCAAGGGTGAGGACTTTATTATACACAAAGATCCAAAATATAATATTCACTTTAGGAATCAAATCAGGACACCAAATTTTAGCCCAAAATGGAGGAGCTAAGAAAGACCCCAATGAAGAAAAACCCAAGGCAACAAAGTAAGAACTAGTTGGGGAAGAACACCAAACTAGTTCAGCATGCTTGGGAGAAAGAAGGATGTGAAACCTAGAGAGCAGATTTTGCAACATAGAAACATAATCAGCCAAGATGAGATTGGGGATCAAAGTAGAAAGACATTTACAAGAGCCATCTTCCATGTAGTCAGCCACTCTATTCCCAAAATGCCTTAAATAGATGTCATTTAGAGCCCTAGCCTACTCACAATTGGATAGAGGAATATCCAAGATCCACCTATCCTCCCAAAAATAGATAGAATTCCCATTCTCTAATTTCCACTTCACTCCTTTTTTAACGATACTTTTGTTGTCCACTAAATTATGACAAAAAATTGACCCAGGAGGTAAATCAAAGCAATCAAGACATTCCTTAAAGTCCCCAAACTGAGAAAGATACTTTCTCTTAGTGATATCAGTCCATTCATTGTGATCAAACATTAGTCTCCTAGCACTTTTGGCCATCAAAGCAAGGTTGAATTCCTTTATCTTCCTAATACCCAATTCACCCTAATATTTAGGTCTACAAATAGCATCCCAAGCCACCAGGGGAAGTCTATTTCTCTCCTTTAGTCCATAATTTTTTTTCTATATTTTTTTAAGCCTTTCTGCAACCTTCACTAGAACTTTGAATAAGCTCATAGCATAAACCAAAACGTTCTATAAAGTGGCCTTTATAAGTTTAACTTTCCTAGCCTAGCTCAAAATGGTACTTTCCCACCCAACTAATTTAGCCTAAAATTTGTCAGTTATATCCAACCAAAAGAACTCCAAAATTTTACCATGAAAAAGGGACATCCCTAGATATTTAGAAGGGAGATCACCCACCTAACATTGAAGAATGCGAGCAATCGTAATCTGACTAGGAATCAGAGTGTTCATGAAGAAGAGAGTGTTTTTGGGAAGACTTATTTTTTGTCCAGAAGCTACTTCATAATTCTATAAAAATGAATTTAAGAACTCTAGCTTCCCTAACTGAGGCTTCTCCTATAATGATGGTGTCATCCATGAATTGTTGATGAGAACAAGGGGGGCCTTTTAAAGCAGGAACAACTCCCTTCAAACTCCCTTCCCTAATAGCCTTTTGAATATTTCTGCCCAAAGCTTTAGCCATGATCACAAACAAGAATGGATAAATGGGATCCCCTTGTCTAATTCCCCTAGAGCTTTTGAAATAACAAGAAGGAGAACCATTAATTAAAAGAGAAAACTTTGGAGTTGAAATCATTTATGAAACAAGGTCCAAAAACTTGACTCCAAAGTTGAACTTCACCATAACCTTAAGCAGAAAATTCCATAAAACCCTGTTGTAGTTGTATACGCCTAAAAATGACACAAATCATCCTAAATAAATATTCTAAATATTTATTCCATTCTTCTACCAATTAAATAAATATTCCAAATTTATTTAATCAATTCACTATCCCATAATTAAATAAATTCTATTTATTTAATTAAAATTCTTCTATTTGTCCTTCACAATTAAATAATCATAAATTATTTAATTAAGCCTAATTCCTCTATCCTAAAGTTCTAAATTCAAAATTCCACATCACCTTTACACCTCACCTTTTCCACCTCACCTTGTCCACCTCATCAGGTTGCACATGTAATTAAATATATTTAATATTTAATTACCTTATTTTCCCTCACCCACATGGCCTATTTCTTTTCCAATCAGAGGTCAGTTAACCAATCAATCAAATCTGTTAACTAACCTGTCAGTTGAGTCAAATCCTCAATCAATCCAGTCAGTTCCACAATCCACTCTTCTAACTGATCAGTCAATTCTGTTAATAGACCAGTCAATGGAGTTAACTCTCCAATCAGTTTTGTCACATCCCCCCTTTCATGATGGAGCTGGGACACTTGTCACATTTCTACTGGTTACACATTCCTCAACCATCCTCAGCCATTGATCTTCATATCTCCTCTCAACCGTTGATTCCCATTCTTCCAAGTCTATAAATGAAGCCTCATCCCTCCATTCTATTGATCCAGGCTTTTGACATCGTTACTGTGCAGAAATATCACCAGCGCGCCTTTGGCACCCACTTGTCATCTACAAGCTTGAGATCACCATTGTTGCATTGGAGCTCACCTTCATTGCATATCACACCATAGCCGTTCACCATCGACTTCCTCAAACAACTTTAAAAGATTGCACTCTCTGAGGGCTCATCTCATCTGCGAAAGGACAATTCGTGATAGGCGAACAACAGAAGTTTCGAAACGGAAGAGGTTTGCTATGTTTGTTCATTGCTTTGTTTACTTGAATCTTCTTTGTTTCACTATTCTGTTGATGTTTGGGTCATCTATTATTCATTTGATTGATCACCATTTTACCCTCACATTTTTGGCGCCCACCGCGGGGCCGTTGCCCCTTTATTTCACCATTTTTGAGCTTTTTTGAAGGCAGGTTCCGTACAAGTCCCGCAGAGTCACACACAGATTGGTTCGGCGCATCCGTCCATTTTTACAGCGCTTTTGAAGACTGTTACGGCACTTCTGTAAATCCTGCGCATCTGTGCATTTCTACGGTGCTTTTGTGGACTGTTGCTGCGCATAGGTTATAACTGCGCATCTGTTGACTGTTACGGCACTTTTACAGACTGTTGCTACGCATCCATTAAAACTGCGCATTTATTCATTTTAACGGTGCATACGTTAAAAACTACAACGCATTCGTTAATGTTGCGCTTCTGTTGATCACTTTTGCGCATCTGTTCACTAAAGCTGCGCATTTGTAACAGACTCAGGTTTTCGTACTTTTTTTAGAGGATTTTGCTAACATTAACCCCTTTGCAGGTGTTTGCTGGAGCGGTTTTACAGGATAGGCTCGGGTTCAGTTACATGTAGTTGCATCTAATTAGGTCACCTTTCATTTTCTGGGAAAAAGTAAAATGGTTGTTCATTACAAATCTTCATCTAGTCCTAATTAGGGAGGAAGTAACTGGTTTATTTCATGCTTGCATTACAAACACCTTCAAAGTTATTTCTATCTGAGATTTAAAATTGAACTCATCACTGATCTGGAAGGTAAAATGAACCATTGCTATATCATGAGACCTGAATTTCAAAGTTAACAATCTCATGCTTCGCGGTTTTAAAATTGAACTCATCACTGATCTTGCAGTTAAAATGAATCATTGCTATATCGTGAGACCTGAATTTCAAAGTTAACAATCTCATGCAACGTGGTTTTAAAATTGAACTCACTACTGCTTTCTGGGATTTAAAACTGAACCACTGCAATATTGCTGAAATCACTTCAAAGTTCTGTTTGAGTAGATTAGCCCATTTAGTTTTTATCTTTTAACTAGGGTGGATTAATCAGTGTATTCTGTGCTTGCGAATGACAATAGGCTTATGCTCTCCCCTCTTCTGGGTGATCAGAGTGTCAGACTTGTCATTCTATTTGTTTAACCTTTAGGAGGGGCCTGCCCTTGGATGCACGCTTGTCCAAGCGGGAACGACCCTGAGTGGTAACAGGCTAACGCCAAGCCCTACCGAGCCACTTAAAATAAATTGTGCTTGAGGTGAAAACCTCCTGCAACGAGTGCTGTTATGTTACACCGACGGCCAACCTCCCCCAAAACCCTCTCAGGCGTAACCCTTTGAGGCTGGGAGACTCCATAACGGAGAGTAGCGCCGCCACACGTGTAACCACTTGAACGGTTGCCCGGATTAAATACCTCTTGTTTTTAGTGGCCCAAATCCCTTATAATCCATTTCTCGCCTAGGATTTTGTGCTTGCTTTTGTCCAAAATAGAGTCGAAAAAACTGCAAAAATAATGGAAAACTACAAAATACTCTTTGTGCTTGCTATGTTTTCTTGCTAAATTAATTCATAATATCAGATCAAGAAGACCTTTTTCCAGCCAAAGAATACCAAAAACAGAGAAAAATCCAAAAAAAAAAAATTTGCAAAAAATACCAGAACTACGCATATACACTTTTCTGCTGCGCATACACAGCGACTTGCTGCGCTTTTGCACCGACTGGCTGCGCATACATACCTTTTTGCTACGCATATACACTTTTTGGCTGTGCTTTTACAACGACTTGCTGCGCTTATACACCGACTTGCTGCGCATATACTTTTCTGCTGCGCATTTACGCACTGTTACTGCGCATACGTGCTTCACCAGAACCGCACTTTTACAGCGACTTACGGCGCATTTACCCATTCTTGCTGCGCATCTGTTTCTGCACATGTGTGACAGTGAACATCTGCCCTATTTTTGAGAAATTTTCATCAACTGTTCAAAGTACCCATTTCAGCCTAGTTTCATTTTTTGAGGTCGAAATCAACCTTGCAGTCAATTTTCATCCATTTTCACCCAATTCTCTCTCTTTCGTCGGTCGTCCTAGTCACCTTCTGTCCTAGTCACTCTTGCCCCAACGTCATTCTGTCCCATACCGATTCGACATAGGTCCTTCTTTGTTTCATTAGTGAATTCACGTAAGCCTAGTAGGTCACAGTACCTTTTGCTAGTAGTCTTGTTGAACGACTAAGCCCTACGCAGTAAGACTGGTATCGACTACCCTTGCTAGTGGCTAGAGTCTTGTGTCAACCGTCTTGCCTGAAGTCATTGAGCGAGAGAACCTTTTGTCCAAATCTTGTCCTAGATACCCCATTCATTACAGTCTTAGTCAGCACCTTGCCAAAATTTCTAATCCTAGTCCACTTCATCCCACCCCACCTTGCATGGTTCTTACTCGATCCCAGTACAACAAGCTAATTGAAATGGCTGACTCATCTGATCACATCGCCCCACCACGCGATGATGATGAAGAAATTTCTCGTGAAGAATTAGTGGCACACATGCAAGATAGCAAATTCCAACGCCTAGTGGAGAAAGTGCTCCTGGAGGACCCCACCAAATATTTCCATCATCTTGCTAGTCTCGGAATCAAACTCCCCGCAGACTTTGACATTAGCTCCATCATGGAAAATGCAGACAATGAACATGAGAGAGGCACAAATGACACGGTCCCCCATGCCAATGAGAGAGGAAAACAACCCATAGCTCAAAATGTTCCTATGGCGGATGTGAGACAACAAATTGAGAGTCTAAAGCTAGAAATCTCCAACCTTAAGAGGGGCACAAGTTCCAAGAACTACTCCTTGGAAGATATAGCACCATACCCCTTTGACAGAAGTTTGGTCATGAAACCATTCCCCTATCAGTTCGGAATTCTGAAATTTGACAAATACAAAGGGAAGGGGGACCCTAGAGATCATATCAGGGAATTCACTGCAGCATGTCTAGAAGTAGCTCACAACGAGACCTACTTAATGAGACTGTTCCCAAGATCTTTAGGAGGTCAAGCTATGGAGTGGTTCTCGCGTCTCCCACCAGGAATCAAAACTTTTGATGAACTTGTCAATAAATTCATAACGCACTTATCTTACAACATAGAACACGAGGTATCTATGCTAGACCTATGCAACACCAAACAAAAGGGTGGTGAGTCTTTTGCCACCTTCTTACAACGATGGAGATAGCTAGCTAGTAAGTGTTCTTATGACATGCCTGAGAAACAACTATTGGAAATGTTTGTCCACAATTTGAATCCCGATCTTAGCTATCAAATTCAGATACAATGCCCTACCTCATTCGCCAAAGTCATTGAAATGGGGCTATTCATTGAGAAAGCTATGATCGCTAAAGGAACTCTCAAGCTCTACAAGGACACACCTTCCAATTACACAACTGACAAGTCAAAGTTTTGGACCAAGAACAAGAATGTGGTCAACGATGGAGTAGTGGATGCCAAGGCGGCAGCCCCTCAACAACAACCCATATTCACTCTTAAGGAAGAAGCAAATAACGGTGCACTCAACAAGCCACCCCCTCGGGAACCTAGACCTTGGTTCAATTCAAATCCAAGGAGGAAATTCACACCGTTAGGAGAATCTCAAGAATCGGCCCTCAGAAAGTTGTTGGCTAACAATGAAATTTCTCTACCACCAACAAGTGACTATGAGCCTATAGTCAAACCTCCCTATTGGAAGGACACAGACTATTGCGAGTATCATCGAGGAAGGGGGCACACAACCAATAATTGCATCCGTCTTAAGAATGTCATACAGGATATACTGGATCAAAATCAGGGAGGAACACAACAGCATACCTCCAATGAATCTCATGTGGCCTACCGGGATCCTCTTCTAAACCACAACCGGCCGTATAACAATAATCGCAACAATGGCCACAACAGCAATGATGGTCACAATGGCAACAACTCCAATGGCAATCCCAATAACGACAACAGTCACAACAGGCCAACCCAGAACAGCGGGTCGAGTAATGCTAACTATGCAAGCGTTCCATTCGAGTACACCATTAACTGCATTTCTAAGCACATTCCGCATATCAATGTCATATCCCCCAACCAACAACCAGGACCTAACAGAACTGGTTGTAGTATAATTACCCACAGTGGTAAGGTCATGATCAATACCACCCCTCCAAGGTCGTCACCATCTCCGTCCAACTCCCGCCCATACAATGTCATCGACCAGTTGCAAAAAACTCCAGCTCACATTTCTATATTGGAGCTCTTGCGTCTATCTCCTTCTCATAAGGAGATTCTTGAGAAAGCCTTAGTGGAAACTACTGTCCCCACTAACCTAGCCCAAGAAAAGTTTCAAACCATGGTGGGTAATTTGACATCCTCCACTTCCATCTCGTTTACAGAGCAAGATGACCTTTCCATATCTCAACCCCACAACACTCCTCTACACATTGTCGCATTCGTGCACAAGCACCGCATCAAGAGGGTTCTCATTGATGGGGGTGCCGGTTTAAATATTTGTACTTTGAAGCTAGTCCTTGCACTGGGGTTCTCCGAACAGGCAGTTGATCCAAGACGGAAAATTACCATCAAATCCTATGACGAGGAGGAACGAACCACGAAGGGCACGGTTGTCCTACCCATTCAAGTGGGACCGGTAATTAAAGATGTGGTGTGCCAAGTCCTTGATCGGGAGCTTGCTTACAATATTCTACTAGGGAGACCATGGATCCACGCCATGAAGGCTGTCCCCTCCACCTACCATCAATGCATAAAGTTCCCACACAATGGCAAGTAGGTCACCATACAAGGCGACCCCGACCCCTACCAACATTGCAATTCATTCCAAGCAAAATCTGAATGCGTCATTCCCAATAACCGAGCCTACATTTCCCCTACTCCGCCACAAGACCATACTGCCGAAGCTTCCTCCTCGAGGCCTAAACCGCTGAAACTTACCATAAAAGAAAATGGCGTGGGGGAGTACTCCATTGAGCACAGCCTCAACCTTGCCACCATGCCTTTATCTCCTCGCTCCTTTGGCAAACCCAAGCATCAACCTAGGCATTTTCCAAAGCCATCTGCTCCTCCTACAACTCCCGCAAATCCCTTTGTAAAATGGGGGACCTTATCTAATGAGACAGAGGAGCGAGATCTCCTACAATGGCTTTATGCTGAAGAGGAAAACACACCCCAAGAGCCACCTAGACTCCCTACAGAACTCTATGGACGGGGTGAAACCATTTTGCACAGGATGGGATACGAAGGACAAGGCCCCATAGGCCTCAGAAAAGAAGGAATCGTTGAACCTATCCAACCTTCTTCATCCTCTTCGGCTAGAAACACAACTGGCCTAGGGTACAAAGGTAAAGCCAAAGAAAACGCCTGCCTAGTGGAGATAATTCAAACACTCCAAGTGGATAGTGACGCAGATTCAGATGAGTCAAATGAGTATGAGTGGGACGAGCTAACAGAGCACTCCTATGATGACAAGGAGATTGACACCATCCAAACTCTCAACCCCTACCATGAGGGATAGATGCAACGGGATAGACCACTGGAGTCTGATTTGCCCCTTCCTGAGGTTATGGCTTTTGAGGAAAGTTTCGATTCCATTGCAATAAACAACCTGGAGGAGAGTACCACCCAGAACACTATCCCCGCCAGTGCCCATAATATTTCCATTCACAACATTAACGAATCAGATCTCTCATCTGACTCCCTTCCCCTCTTACACCCTGAGCTTATCGACTGGGATCTGCAAGGAACCCCTCAAATAGATATGTTCTAGAATGATGATGCTTACATTGACTATATGGAACTTAGAGATCACTTACCAAAAGGAGATCATAAAGCCAGTTTTGCAATCGAACTCAATACTGTGGCTTACTTCGGGGAGGGTGCCAAGCCTTCTAGTCGCAAAAATATAAAGATCAAAAAGGGATCTGATGGTGAAAACCGTCGTGCGGCAGTGTCAGGTCATAAAACAGTAAAAAGAAAGGACGTATCCGAAGGTGAAAACCCAACTGTGGCACCTGACGATGGAATGCTTGACACCCTCCCCAGTGATATGTACCAGGAGCGGTCACAGATTGTGGTGGAACCAACAGAGCCAGTGAATATCGGCACCGAAGAGTAGCCCAAGATTATCCACTTCGCAAAATCTCTCACACCACCTGAGAAAACCAGGTTTGTACCATTCTTTAAGAAGAAGAGAGGCAGCTTTGCTTGGTCATATGCTGACATGCCAGGTTTAGACCCTAACCTGATTCTGCATCATCTGCCATTGGATCCAGGGGTGAAACCCGTAAAGCAGAAACTGAGGAAGATGCATCCCCATATAGCCCTTCTGGTCAAGGAAGAACTCAAGAAATTGCTAGACGTGGGGTTCATCAGGGCCATAGATTACCCCAAATGGATATCAAACATCGTGCCAGTGTCTAAACCAGATGGCAGGGTTCGACTATGCAACGATTTTAGAGACTTAAACAAAGCATGCCGCAAGGATGACTTTCCCTTGCCTAACATCGATATCATAGTCGACCTCACGGCAGGACATACAATGCTGTCACTCATGGATGGATTCTCAGGGTACAACCAGATCAAAATAGCACCAGAGGATCAGCACAAAACTACTTTCACTTGTCCATGGGGTACCTTTTGCTGGAATGTCATGCCATTTGGGCTGAAAAACGCAGGTGCTACATATCAGCGGGCCATGACAACCATATTCCACGACATGATGCATGTGACCATGGAAGATTATGTTGACGACATCTTGGCAAAATCTCTCACGAGGGACTCACACCTGGATATTCTAGAGAAAGTCTTCCAACGGCTGGACCAATTCCAAGTAAAATTGAACCCGAAGAAATGTGTGTTTGGGGTAACATCGGGCAAGCTGCTAGGCTTCATCGTGTCAGCAAACGGCATAGAGGTAGACCTGGCCAAGGTCAAAGCAATAATGAAAATGCCACCACCCAAGACTCTAACACAGTTGAGATCCTTACAGGGCAAGCTACAGGCCATCCGAAGGTTCATCTCACAGTTGGCAGACAAGTGCCAACCTTTCAGTCACCTCCTACATAAGAATATTCCATTTAAATGGGATGAGTAGTGCGAAGAGGCATTCAACAAGCTAAAGGAGTACCTTATGAACCCTCCTATACTCATGCCTCCGAATCCAAGGAAAACCTTTGATTCTCTACATTTCTGCTACACCTACTGCTCTTGGGGCTCTCCTAGCGCAGCAAGACTATGAGAACAAGGAAAGAGCTGTATACTACATCAGTCAAACCTTAGTGGGCTACGAGTTACAATACTCACAGGTCGAACGATCATGCCTTGCGGTGGTTTTTGCTTCACAAAAACTCTGACACTACATGTTGGCACATCCTGTCAAACTCATTGCCAAGATCGACCCACTAAAATATCTTCTCAGCAAAGCAGCTCTCACAGGTCGACTAGCCAAATGGGTTATGCTTCTTAGCGAATATGATATAGAGTATGTGGACAGAAAAGCCATCAAGGGGCAAATCATCGCTGACCAACTAGCTGAGGCACCATTACAGGACACTTCACCAATGCAGTTTGAGTTCCCCAATGAGTCTTTATTCACTCTGTCAACATCTCCTTGGAAACTCTACTTCGACGGGTCTTACACCAACCATGGATCGGGGGCAGGTATCTTGTTTATCACTGCCCAAGGTGACACAATTCCAAAGTCCTACAGGTTGTTATTTCCATGCACTAACAATATAGCGGAGTATGAAGCTTTGGTAATTGGTCTCAAGATGGCCACTGAGTGGAAAATCCAAGCACTATGTGTCTACGGTGATTCTCAGCTTGTCATAAACCAGGTCAATGACGAGTATCAAACCAAAGATGAGAAGCTCATCCCATACAAACGGATGGTCGACGACCTCAAAGCACATTTTGGGACCATCTCGTTTGAGCAAATACCCAGGATAGAGAACAAAGCAGCCGATGCAATGGCGACCATAGCCTCTCTTCTTGAGATACCTGAACATGAGTCACGGTATGAGTTCTTAGTAGAAACAATTTGACAACCGGCTTATGATCTCCTTGAAACCCATTCCATTTGCCACCTAGTAGGATCTGATTCGCCTTGGTACGGTATGACCTACACTTACCTCAAGGACAATATCCTTCCTTTGGACCTCTCTTCCAACCAAAAGCGAACTTTCATCTGACAAGCCTCCCGTTACACCATTATCGCCAATACCCTTTACCGACGTGGTCTGGATGGTACTTTACTCCGTTGTCTAGAACAAGAAGAATCTGTAACTGCCTTGTGAGACGTGCACGAAGGGATCTGCGGAACACACTCCAGCGGTCCTTCCTTAGCTAAAAAACTCATGCGTTTGGGTTATTACTGGCCCAATATGGAAATGGATTCATATCAGTTCGTCAAAAAGTGCAAACAGTGCCAGATACATGGGAACCTGATTCATGCACCTGCTCAGGAGTTGAGACCTCTAACGACACCCTGGCCCTTTTGCCAGTGGGGACTTGACCTCGTGGGAAAGATTCATCCGCCTTCTTCCAACGGCCATAAATTCATCATAACCGCCACTGAGTACTTTACAAAGTGGATTGAAGCCGTTCCCCTATCAACCGTCACAGGAAAGCAAATTTCCTCTTTCATTCTGAATTACATTATCTGCCGATATGGCATCCCTTCATCCATCATAACAGATAACGGGAGACCCTTCAAAAATTAGGATGTCCAGGAACTTTGTGAGCGTTTTAAAATCCAACATCGTTTCTCCACTCCATACTATCCCCAAGGTAACGGCCAAGCTGAGGCATCAAACAAAACCATTCTGAAAATCCTAAAGAAGACTGTCAATGAAGCTGGTCGCGATTGGCACGTCCAACTCAATCCCACTCTGTGGGCCTATAGAACCAGCATACGCACTCCCATAGGTGCTACACCCTACGCCCTCGTCTATGGTTCCAAAGCCATCCTTCCCATTGAGGTCGAACTCCCATCCCTTCGGGTGTTGTTGAAAGGTCTCATATCAGACGAAGAGTACAGAGTCTCCAGACTACAAGAGCTAGAACTGCTAGAGGAAAGGCACCAAAAAGCTTTTGACCATCTCAAAGCCTATCAACAGATGATGTCAAGAAGCTACAACCACAAGGTTAGACCAAGATGCTTCAAGGTTGGGGACCTCGTCCTAAAAGAGAACCCTCGCAATCAGCAGGACAGAGAAAAGAAAGGTAAGTTCGAGCCTAACTGGCTTGGACCCTATATAATTGTAGCGGCTTACGGATCGGGGGCATATCAGTTGGCCACATCAGAAGGTGAGTTGTTTGATGATCCAATCAACAGCATGCACCTTCGCCGGTTCTATACTTAAGAGAACCCCAATGCAAGGGGGCACAAATAAAGTCAAAAATCAAAAAAAAAAAAAAAATCATCCTTTGGTGAAAACCTGGCAAACAGGCGCCTTGGATAGGTATCATGAGGAAAACCTAGCAATCAGGCATCATGTTACTTTCTAGCTTCTCGTGCAAATAAAAGCAAGTGATGAAAACCTGGTAAACAGGCGTTACTTGTGACAAACCGCATTCTCCCTCTTTGGGAATCCAATCACCTTGAGCCCATTCACCCTCTATTTTCCCCATTTGACCCATATCCATCCCACAATAAACACTTGACAGTTACCTATCGTGGCTTGATACTCACCTTGTGGCCTTGTCGACCAAGGTTTTGTCCCATACCATCTCCTCAATGTAAGCCTAGTGTAGTGTCTCTCGTCGGTGTCTATGGTCTGAATCTGTGAACTACGTCGCCTCTGCGCCGTCACGTAGGCAAGACCATTATTCTAATGCGCCCCCGAGGCTTCCATTTCTTCCCTTTGTCCCATCCATCCCCTTTCTTGTCTTCATTCTTGTCGTCTTTCTTCTAGTCCATCCATGGTCCATTAGGGTTTACCCCGAACTACGTTGCCTCTGTGTCGTCACGTAGGCAAGGCCATTTAGCAATGAGCCCCCGAGGCACTAGGTCAGTCCCTTAGGGTCCGTCTCCCCAGTAAGGATTGAGCAATCTTCTCACCAAGCAAGCAAATGCAAGCAGAACCCGCGCTTCAAGATCTTGACTATGGGCATCTTAACCTATCCAATGCAACGCAAATACCCAAGGTCTTCTAAATGATTTTATGCAAATTAAGGCAAGAAATAAACACATATCAACGCAAATATGCTTTGTAGATTGGAGCCTAGGGTTAAGTTACAGAGTCTTGATTTTTGCTATCATACCTTCCTATTCTACTCAAGGATGCCAAAAGCTAGAGATGCTATGATGGGGGCATGATTACTTTCTTTGTTTGTTGTTTGTGGATTAAACTTTAGTAATGTGAAGCCTTGTCTAAGGACATGATCGGCAAAAGATCATCGAGGACATCAAAGGTCTTACAGGAATGGGGGCAATCCTTGCTTGTTGAAGCGCAAGAGGTACTCAGGTCATCTAGATTCAATTTTGACTAGATGCTTGTATTAACTTGCTAAATCACAATCCATGTAAGCGGTACTCAGGTCATCTCGGTTCAATTATACCTAGATGCTTGTATTCACTTACAACATTTCAGAAAAGTACCAAAAACAAAATGCCCAATGATGAAATAAAGCAATTTAAAAGCAAAGCATCCGTCCTATATCCATATACACATCCATGCATCTGTATCCCATACAATCCTCATTATCCCAACTATGCAGAGTAACGATATCAAGTAAAGTTTCTAGGTCATTCTATCACAACCATTCTTCTATCCATCATGTCATTCTTGTGTCGATAGAGTACATTTGGACTTCACAAAAGCAAAGCATATAGGAGCATATCATATCATTCGTAGGAACTAGTCATGCACATGATTAGGTTAGTAGAATGCACCATCCAATGCATTAGATCACCAATACATCTGCATCGCATCACATCTCAAAAGCACAGAAAATCACAAAACATATCCACGTGCATCATATCACTATACTGCATCACCACATAATACTCATGTTACAACTGCATACATTCAAAGCATTACATCATATAAACATCCAGTAGTGTCCCATATATCTATACAGCATCATCACATAGAAACCATATCACATATGTATACATTTGCATTAAATCATATAGACATCACATATACAGTTACATCATAACATAGAAATCATGTTTCATATACATACATTTGCATCATCACATAGACATCATATCACATTTTGCATTCATTTGTCACATTAGATCATATAGAAATCATATAGCAGCATATCAAAATGTATCTCATATAGCATCAGATAGACCATATAACTATGCAATAGATCACATCATGCAGTAGAAGTAAATCATCATCTCATAACACATGCAATAGATACACAAAGCTGCATCATCATATATACTATCATATAAAAGAGGTCCAAATGTACAATATCACCATCGCTCTCAAAATCAAAGTGTCATATACAATGTACGTCTAAATGGACGGTGATACATGTCCCAAAATGTACAAAGTCTGGTATGTGTCTACCCCTACTGCTGTGGGCCCCCACTGCCGGCTCCTGACTACTGGGGTCCCATCACGGACGCCCCTGACTGTGAAGGACCTGCTCTGTGAGCCACCCCAGACTGACTCCTGAAACTCCCTGCCCTCTGGCTCGACGCCACGGCACCATGGTACAAGCCTCGGTAGTACTGAGCCTGTGACTGCTCTCTGGCTAGGTCTGTCTGCGCCTGTGCCAACTGTGTCTGCAACTGGCCTACCTGTGCCTGTGCCTGCTGCACCTGCCCAACCAGAAAAGAGCTAGCTGCGTCTGTACCCATAGCGGCCACTACAGTATCCCGCTCTACACGGATAAGGCGTACCCGTGCATCCGCCATGTCTCTCTCGCGAGTCAAACCAGCAATCACTGTTGCGTCTGTGTCTCGCCTCCTCTCCACTCTCCCCAACTGTGCCTGCAACTCTCGCACCTGTCCCCTCAGGCTGGCTATGGTCCTCTCATGAGCCTCACCCGGCACTGGCCCCTGTGCTGCCTCTGCCTGTCCTAGCCCCTGCTGCTGCGGCACCTGCTGCTGCGGCACCTGCTGCTGCGGCACCTGCTGCTGCGGCACCTGCTACTGTGGTACCTGCTGCTGTGGTACTTGCTGCGGCACCTGCTGCTGTACCTCTCCCTGTCCTGGCACTGCCTGCCCAGCCTGATCTATCCTCCTCCGCTGCCTCGGCCTCTCTGCAGCTCGGCCACCCCGTCGTCCTCGTCCTCCTCTAGCGCCCCTCCAGTCCTCGTACTCCTATGTGACCCCCGCATCTGCTATCTCTCTCCACATGTCCCATGCCACATAAGGCAACTGCTGGAACTCTGCCAGGGCCTCCTCATAAGAAGCCATCGGCCCCCATCGGACCCTCTCTGCATGTGTCCGTGTAAACATGGCCTGTCCCTATGGCATGCCCTGTCTCCTGCCGAACTGTCTCAACACTCGGCCCACCATCTATCTCTCCAGTATGTGCCATGTCCATCCTATCAACCACCTGGTCTGGAAGCAGTAGGGCAGCTCATCTCCCTCATCATCCCAGGGCTTGCAGTCCAGATATGGTCGCCAGACGACCACATCTACCCCATCCAACGTGTGCCTCCAATACTCTAGCTTCCCCAACCTGTGCTGGGAAATCACTCCTGCATAGCCATAGCTGTATGGCTCTCCTCTCTGCCTAGCAAAGACGCACATCGGCCTGGTCACCGCTATGTGCTCCCACAGCCAGAACTGCAACAGCAACACCCCAGCCGATAGACTCGTGCTGCGGTGGTACACCACCTGATGCATGTCATGATAAAGGTGGGCCAGCACACAGGGTCCCCATGCATATCGGGTGCCCTCAGTCAGCATCCGCTCCATGATCCTGCCCCATCCAATAGGGAACCCATGCGATCTCCTGTCCGGGCATACAACGCCCCCAATCAGTCCAGCAACTATCCCAGGGAAGTAGTCGTAACAGTCATAGATATCCTGCCACGGGATGACCTATCCCACCAGCTCGGGATCATCAAATACTTGCTGACACTCGGCGAGTCCCGCGTCCCGCTGTGCGTCATACTCCACTAACTCGCCTACTACGGGCAAGTGCAGTATCCGATAGACGTCCTCCAGCGTCACGGTCATCTCTCCAGTAGGGAAGTGGAAGGTCCCGTCCTCGCTGTGGAATCTCTCCATGGCAGCTGTCAGTAGTCCTCTGTTCGCCCACACCTCGGGCATGAAGCAAACGTAATCCAAGCCCATGGCACCAAGCGCCACTCTATCAGCCTCCGTCAGCATATATCTCTGCAATAGAGGCATAGGGAACATCTCCCTCGACTGCAGCGTCTCTCGTATCTCCTCCTGCAAGCACGCAAAGCAAGGCATCAGTCTCAAGCTGCATATACCATACTCAACATATCTACTGCACTATATCAACTACACTTAGCATTTCAAATTGATCAAAACAGCACACTACATCTCTTGACTAGATTCCTGCAATCTCGGAGATAGCTCATTGATTCCTACATCAAACAGGACGCTAATCAAATCAATTTGGCTAAGTAATTTGCCATCCCAAGCAAATGTGCCACTACAGGTGGTAAAAGTGCCGTTTCTGGTATATGCGCCGCAAGAATCAACATATGTGCCGCAAAATGCATATGCGCCGCTACAGTGCACGTATGCGCCGTTCTAACACATGCGCCGCAAAAATCCACGCATGCGCAGCGAAATTACGCATGCGCCGCAAGAATCCACATATGCGCAACTTTCTCAAATGCGCTGCTATATTTCACATATGCGCGGCAAAAATACAAAAGCGCCGCCAAATTACGCATGCGCAGCTAGAATGCACAAAAGCATAGCTTTCACGCATGCGCCGTCGAAACTGACATATGCGCCGCGAAAATGCAAAAGCGCAGCTTCGCGAGGCATATGTGCTATTCTGCGTTTCAGCGCATCTATTTCACCTATTTTCTACGTGCATTTATGACGCCTAAAATCGACCCTAGGAGAAATTTTTCGAAGCACATACCGGGGGTCCTGCCTCTGCTGGCCGCCCGAATCGTCGGACTCGCTCGAATCGGTGCTCCTCGCGTGGTATATCTGCTGCTCTGGCTACCATGCTGCTCTAAGTTTACTCTGAGCCCTCTTTCTCCAATCCAGATCAACCAAGTGTGCAAATGACTATTCTTGTGGCCCCAGCTCCTATTTATAGCCTCCAAACCCTAAATTCTAGCTAGGTGATGACTGTGACTACTTCCCGTGTCCGTTTTTCCTCCAGTTTTCTTCCCGCATCCCTGACCGCGTCCCTTTTCCTCCAACCTATCCTCACCCCTTCTTCGTCGTGAGATCGTCCGTCTCCAAAACTTTCACCGTTTTTCCTGTCCAATCTCCCGAGGGGGCATCCTATCGTCATTTAACCTGTACCAGGGGCAAACTGGGGCATGTATCATCATTCAGACTATCAAATTCTTTGAAGCAACGCTGTAAACTGCATTGCATCAAAGAGGGGCAAAATGTATACGCCTAAAAATGACACAAATCATCCTAAATAAATATTCTAAATATTTATTCCATTCTTCTACCAATTAAATAAATATTCCAAATTTATTTAATCAATTCACTATCCCATAATTAAATAAATTCTATTTATTTAATTAAAATTCTTCTATTTGTCCTTCACAATTAAATAATCATAAATTATTTAATTAAGCCTAATTCCTCTATCCTAAAGTTCTAAATTCAAAATTCCACATCACCTTTACACCTCACCTTTTCCACCTCACCTTGTCCACCTCATCAGGTTGCACATGTAATTAAATATATTTAATATTTAATTACCTTATTTTCCCTCACCCACATGGCCTATTTCTTCTCCAATCAGAGGTCAGTTAACCAATCAATCAAATCTGTTAACTAACCTGTCAGTTGAGTCAAATCCTCAATCAATCCAGTCAGTTCCACAATCCACTCTTCTAACTGATCAGTCAATTCTGTTAACAGACCAGTCAATGGAGTTAACTCTCCAATCAGTTTTGTCACATCCCCCCTTTCATGATGGAGCTGGGACACTTGTCACATTTCTACTGGTTGCACATTCCTCAACCATCCTCAGCCATTGATCTTCATATCTCCTCTCAACCGTTGATTCCCATTCTTCCAAGTCTATAAATGAAGCCTCATCCCTCCATTCTATTGATCCAGGCTTTTGACATCGTTACTGTGCAGAAATATCACCAGCGCGCCTTTGGCACCCACTTGTCATCTACAAGCTTGAGATCACCATTGTTGCATTGGAGCTCACCTTCATTGCATATCACACCATAGCCGTTCACCATCGACTTCCTCAAACAGCTTTAAAAGATTGCACTCTCTGAGGGCTCATCTCATCTGTGAAAGGACGATTCGTGATAGGTGAACAACAGAAGTTTCGAAACGGAAGAGGTTTGCTGTGTTTGTTCATTGCTTTGTTTACTTGAATCTTCTTTGTTTCACTATTCTGTTGATGTTTGGGTCATCTATTATTCATTTGATTGATCACCATTTTACCCTCACAGTAGTCTTTCAATAGATCTAGCTTCAGGAGAAAACCTTCTTTCTTATTTACTGACAGCAAGTGAAGAATCTCATATATTGTGATAATGGAATCCAAGATTTGTCCACCCTACACAAATTCACTATGCTAAGTAGAAATCACCTTAGAAAGAACCAATTGAAGTCTAGTAGCTACCACCTTAGAGAAAATTTTGTAAATAGAATTGCATAAGCCAATAGGCCTAAACTCAGCAAAGGAATTAGCACCAGGTCTCTTAGGAATGAGGAAAATAAAAGTAGAATTTAGATCCTTTTTAAATCCTTCTACTTC
This sequence comes from Cunninghamia lanceolata, assembly GCA_027924645.1. Taxonomy (NCBI): domain Eukaryota; kingdom Viridiplantae; phylum Streptophyta; class Pinopsida; order Cupressales; family Cupressaceae; genus Cunninghamia; species Cunninghamia lanceolata. Next base: position 850,850 of record BSBN01000743.1, read on the forward strand.
CAAAAAATTCCTTATTGATCCCACAATACTGGGTTACACTTTTTGGCCAAAGTTGACATTGAAATGAACATTTTGAAAAAAATCTTCACTTTCAGACACCTATAGTTGCTAAACCGTGAGGAATTTGATGATGATGTAAACTAATGATTTGTCACATTTTGTCTATAGATTCTGAATATATATTTTTTAATTTTTTTGGAATCAAATTATATTTCTTTTTCCATCTCCTTCAATAACTAGTTTTTAACATTAAACAACATTTTTAAAGAGTGACATGTACTGTGTAAAACATAACTTTTTTTCTATGAAGGATAAAATTCTATTTTTTTTGAATTTAGATTTTTAGTCAAACCAATTACAATTTAGACATAGGTGTACTGTGTAAAGCACAACTTTTTTTTATGTATCAGAACTTTTTTTCTATATTTTCCTATTTTTTCATATGTATGAAACAGAGACTGCTACGCCCTTAATATTGGTGTACATAGGGTTATGAATAGTCGGCTTGTGGCTATCTTAACTCCTAATTAAGTCATATTATCATTATTATATTGTTATTTAGTTGTTTAGGTCGGCCTAAGGCTTCTATAGGTCTATCTAAGTCGGCCTGGGTGATATCCTAGGCATAAATAGGTATATATAGGAGGTAGTGAGTCTCATTTCATATCATATTCAGTATTGTGTTCTTATTGAAGACTATTGGAGGTATCCCCCTCGAAGTGGATTAGGAAGTTGCCCCCTCAAAGTGGCATATTGTTATCAAGTATTTGCAGCATATTTTCTATTATATTCAGATATTGTGCAAGTTGTTTCATTACAAGTGGTATCAGAGCATGATCTTGGCACTGTAGAGGCAAGATTTTTTCTCAACATTGGAGGCGATTTTGGGAAGAGCATAACTTTCAGATTTTAGATAATTTTTTAAAGATTTTTAAAGGGTTTTTGAAGACCATATTAAAGAAGATACAGTCTAGATTTCAAAGGAATTGAAGCAAAAATAAGTGAGTTATTACAAAATTAGGGTTTCCAACAAATTCACTCTCAAGGCAGCAAATTTGCTAAGTTTTTGGATTTTTTTCTGGGTAAGTGGTATCTTGGCCTTAGTAAGTTATAGTAAAAATTTTAGAAAATTTACATTTTATTTGTGTGATTTATTTCAAAAATATTGGTTTCCATCATGACGGGGCCTGCAACAAGAGGCAAAAAGAATGCTGCCACATCGGGGAAATCCTCTAATAAGGATGAGGAAATAATAGAGGATAGTAATCCCAATGAGGAAATAAGTAAGGTCAAAGAAGAGATGTCCTCAATTAAGAGGGATATGTGTGACCTAAGAGGAGATATATCAGATCTACGAAGCATGTTAAGCACCTATATGAATGAACCAAGAAAGGAGTTCTCAAGCAACCAAGGTGAAACCTTCAAGTCGGCTAATAATGACACAAATTTTAATACTCCTATGGGATCTAGGAATTTCTTTCCAAAGGTGGATATGCGCAAGTTCGATGGTAAGGATCCTCTAACATGGATTAACCAAATGGAGAATTTTTTTGAAGTACATCAAATCCCATATGGACAAAAGGTCACGATGGCTTCCCTATATCTAGAACCAGATCAATTCATTTGGTATCGTTGGCTTTGTACTCATCAAAGAAAAAAGGGTCTCACCATCTCATGGTCAATTTTTACAGAAGAACTCTAAGCACAATATAGCAATAGTGTGACAGACAACTTCTTCAGGCAGCTTGCTAAACTTCAACAAACAGGATCAGTTAAGGATTATATTCAAAAATTCCAAAATCTATCATTAAGAGTGGATACAATTATAGAGGAGAACTTGAATGATTTATTCTTGGGTGGTCTCAAGGATTACATTCAACATGAGGTACATATGTTTAGTCCTAGCTCAGTAAATGAGTCTTTTATCTTGGCACGCAGGGTAGAGGAGAAATATTTGATTCCTAGAAAGCAAGGGGCTAATATGACAAGAGAGAAAGGATATTCAACACCTTCTCTTCCTCAACCTACTAGGTTGACTCCACAGCAAATTGAGGAGAAAAGAGCAAAAGGGTTGTGTTTCAATTGTGATAGCAAATACAGTCGAGGACATAAATGTAGTGAAAAGAAATTGTTCTATATTGAAGGTCCAAGTGAGGAAGAAGAGGAGGAGCCCATATTAGAGGAGGATAGGGAGTCAAGTGAGGAATCACATGATTCTCAACCAATCATTTCTTGTCATGCACTCTCAAGTTTCAGTGCACCACAAACTCTCAAGGTAGTGGGTTTCTTAAAGAAGCAGAAAGTAACAGTGTTGATCGACTCAGGTAGTACTCATAATTTCATCAACAAAAAGTTGGCAACTCGTCTAAATTGTTTTATATATCCAGCCCCAGAGTTTCAGGTTTTGATTACAGATGGGGGTACAGTTAGTTGTTCGGGGAAGTGTCATAGCATTAAATTATCCATGGGAGATTATCAACTTGATACCCCAATGTATGCAATATCCATGGGTGCAACAGATATTGTTTTGGGAGTACAATGGCTTACTACATTGGGAACAATTGAGATGAACTTCCAAGAACTATTCATGAGATTTCAATCAGAAGGAAAGGTAGTGGAGCTAAGGGGGTTGAAGGCAAAATCCCCATAGATGGTAAGCTCTCATCAAATGCAAAAGTTGCTTAAGAAAGGAGTAGATGGATTTGTGGCCTAGCTATGTTCATTAGAAGTCTCTCAATCTAATGCTCCTACTCATCCAGATTTACAAGCAATAATTGATCGTCACTCAGTGGTTCTTGGAGATATGCCTAAAGGACTTCCTCCTAAGAGGGATCATGACCATGCCATACAACTAGTTCCAGGGAGCCAACCACCAAACATCAGGCCTTATAGGTACCCACACATAAAAAAAAGTGAGATAGAAAAAATTGTTGAGGAGATGCTAGAGGCAAGAATTATCAGGTATAGCCAAAGCACTTACTCCTCGCCTGTGGTGATGGTGTGTAAGAAGGATGAAACTTGGCGCATGTGTCCAGATTATAGAGTGCTCAACATGTACACCATTAAAGATAAGTTTCCTATTCTAGTCATTGATGATTTGCTAGATGAATTGAATGGAGCTATGTATTTTACCAAGTTAGATCTTAGATCTGGTTATCACCAAATTCGGATTAAGGAGGAAGATATTTGTAAGACAGCATTCCGAACTCATGAGGGTCATTATGAATTTTTGGTGATGCCATTCGGCCTTACCAATGCACCATCTACATTCCAAAGTTTGATGAATTCCATTTTTAAGAAGTTCTTGAGAAAGTTTGTGTTAGTGTTCTTTGATGATTTATTGATTTAGAGCAAGACTTGGGAAGAACATTTGCAGCATGTAGATCAAGCATTACAATTACTCAAAGATCATCAACTCTATGCTAAGCCATCCAAGTGTGCTTTTGGTCTTAAGGAGGTGGAGTATTTGGGACACATAGTTTCACATGAAGGAGTAAAGGTGGACCCTAACAAAATTAAGGCTATCATGGAATGGCCTATTCTAAAAACCATTAAGAAACTGAGGGGTTTCTTGGGATTGACAGGGTACTATAGAAGATTTGTGAAGAATTATGGTTGTATAGCAGCACCCCTCACCACTCTCTTGAAGGATTCTTTTCATTGGAATGAGTCTGCTAATGTAGCATTTGAGCAATTGAAGGAGGCTATGTGTACAACTCCAGTGCTTGCCACTCCGAACTTCACCAAGGAATTCATTGTGGAATGTGATGCTTCTGGAAATGGGATAGGAGCAGTTCTCATGCAAGAAGGTTGACCAATTACTTTTGAGAGTCATCAATTAAAGGGTAAAAATTAGCTCAAACCTATTTATGAGAAGGAAATGCTAGCAATCCTTCACGCAGTTAAACAATGGAGGCCTTATTTAATGGGTCGACACTTCAAGGTTAAGACAGATCATGATAGCCTAAAATATTTTTTGGAACAAAGACTATCCTCTGAAGAGCAACAAAAATGGGTCACTAAGATGTTGGGATATGACTTTGAGATTGTATATAAGAAAGGGAAGGAAAATATTGTGGCTGATGCACTTTCTAGGAAGGATGAGAAAGATGAAGCCTTATTGTGTGTCCTTTCAATATTACAAGCAAATTGGGTGGAAGAAGCCAAAGCAGAATGGCAAAATGATGTTGCAACAAGTAATCTCATCCAACAATTAAAAAGTGATCCTAGTAGTTTAGATAAGTTTTGTTTGAAGGGAGATATTCTTTGGTATAAAGAGCGTTTGTATCTCTGCAAGAATTCCACTCTTAAACACAAGATTCTCACAGAGCTACATGAGTCCCCAGTTGGTGGTCATTTAGGATTTTTGAAGACATATCATCGGGTCAAGCAAGATTTTTTTTGGGAAGGGTTAAAAGGTGATGCTCAAAAATTTGTGGCTGAATGTTTGGTTTGTTAAAGAAATAAGGGGGAGACAATTAAGACACTAGGTCTCTTGCAGCCCTTATCTATTCCTAGCCAGCGTTGGGAAGAGATATCCATGGACTTCATCACAGGGTTTCCCAAATCTAAAGGTCATAATGTCATCATGGTAGTAGTTGATCGCCTCACTAAATATGCACATTTCATTGCATTATCACATCCTTTTACAGCAAGTGTAGTGGCAAAAGTTTTCTTGGAGAATATCCAAAAGCTACATGGTACACCTAAGGTTATTGTCAGTGATCGTGATCCTATCTTTACTAGTCACTTTTGGAAAGATTTATTCTCATGTTTGGGTACTCAATTGGCTCATAGTTCTTCATACCATCCTTAATTGGATGGGCAAACTGAGGTTGTTAATAAATGTTTGGAAGGATATCTACGTTGTTTCACTTCAGAGAAGCAATCTCAATGGGTAGATTGGCTACCACTGGCAGAATGGTGGTATAACACTTCTTTTCATAGCTCATCAAAAATGTCTCCATTTTTGGCACTTTATGGATATCATCCTCCTTCCATCACATCATCATTAAAGGTGTCACCAAGAGTTCAGGCAGTAGAGGACCACTTGCATCATCAACAACAGGTACTTTCAGGACTCAAGGAGAATTTAGCTATGGCACAAAATCGAATGAAACAACAGGCGGACCAACATCGTAGTGAAAGAAATTTTGAAGTTGGGGATTGGGTCTTCTTGAGATTGCAGCCATATAAACAAATCTCAATGAAGCAACACAAAAAGAATAATAAGTTGTCTCCAAGATATTATGGGCCATACCAAATCATGCAAAAGATTGGTAGTGTTGCCTACAAGCTAGAGTTGCCACCAACAACAAAGATACATCCAGTTTTTCATGTTTCTTGTTTGAAGAAGGTAATTGGGCAAAATATTCCTACTCAAACAGTACTACCAGAACTCGATGAAGAAGGAAGAATAATTTTGGAACCAGAGGGCATTCTTCAAACTCGCACAAAGAAGCTGAGGAATAGAACCTTCACTCAGTATCTCATCCAATGGAAGAATTTACTAGTTGAAGAGGCCACATGGGAGGATGAGGAGTTCATTCAAAAGAATCCACACTTGGTTAGCATTGAGGACAATGCTTCTTTGAAGAGGGGGGCATGCTACGCCCTTAATATTGGTGTACATAGGGTTATGAATAGTCGGCTTGTGGCTATCTTAACTCCTAATTAAGTCATATTATCATTATTATATTGTTATTTAGTTGTTTAGGTCGGCCTAAGGCTTCTATAGGTCTATCTAAGTCGGCCTGGGTGATATCCTAGGCATAAATAGGTATATATAGGAGGTAGTGAGTCTCATTTAATATCATATTTAGTATTGTGTTCTTATTGAAGACTATTGGAGGCATCCCCCTCGAAGTGGATTAGGAGGTTGCCCCCTCGAAGTGGCATATTATTATCAAGTATTTGCAGCATATTTTCTATTATATTCAGATATTGTGCAAGTTGTTTCATTACAGAGACCATGATGTTCATTAAAAAACCTACATTCACAAGAAATAAAAAATGAATATAATAATCAAATTAAATATATTTAAAATTGTAGTTTTTGAGTAGCTTATAATAAAGACTACATACTTACAAAACATAAAATTTTAAGTGAATTCATTTGATCCCCCAAAAGGTAAATCAAAAGTGGTTTTTTATCAACATTTTGATAGGTGTAGAGGAGACTCCATGACATGTATGGTTTAAAACTAGCGGGGTTCTATCCAAGGGGGTTTGATCAAACCTTATTCAATTACAATCCTTTAAATGAAACCTTTCAAGGCTTAAATCATTATATTTTATAAAAATATGTGATTTCAACAAAAATCAGGATGTCCTAGAAAGTGTAACCCATTATTGTCGCAGCACGTCTGGTAGTAATCACAATCTTAGCTATTATTTCCTAATAAGTTTGAAAGAAGAAATGGGCAAAACTATCTAGTTCTAGGGCCTTATTTCCTTCAAAGGAAAAAACAAGTCTAATTTCCTCATCCATAGGCAACGCACTTAACTAAGCATTATCCTCCTCATTTAAGAGTTTAGGAATTTTAGTCAAGATACCCCTCTGGGTTTCCAGATCAATAGGAGAATCAAAAAATAGAAGAGCAGAAAAAAATTGGCAAGAGATCTTTAAATCTCAAAATCCTTCGAAATGCTGACGCCATTCAACTAAATTTCCTTAATTTTGTTAGTTGATCTATGCTTCATTATGGTAAGATGAAAGAACTTAGTATTACAATTTCCATTCTTAAGCCAAATTGCCCAAGACCTTTGTCTCCAAAACTCCTCTTCCCTAGAAATAATAGAATGAAGCTCCGATGTTACTTCATATATTTATTATGTTTATTGTAATCATGATTACATGACTATAATCATTATCATTCTTATCTCTTATGCTCCCATGCTATGATCCTTGTCATGTTTACATCATATGATTACTTGTTATGAGCATTTTCATGCCCATATACTTTTGTCTATGCTACAACCCTTGTCAAACCCACATCTTTTCTATCCTATTCATATTTCCGTCATCCTTTTCTGGGCTTTAAGGTCATCATTGTATTAAATTATTTGGTTGTATTAGGGGCAATATCATTTCACATGCCTTGATCCTAATCTCCTACCTAAATGCTTATATTCATATTATCATATGATGATACCCTTTACTTTATTTCATGTGTTATCATGCTTATTTTATCATTTACCTATATTGGGAGAAACCTTGTTACAAATGCCTTCATGATTGTGTCCAACTTATATGCTTACATGGTGATATATTTTACAATGTTATATGCTTTATCATGTTTATATATTTTTCTCCTCTCATCCAATTCCTTACATCCTTTGTATGCAACTAATTGGAGGGGGCATATATTTCACTAACATTCCTTTGTGAGTTTTATTGTGCAGTAACAGGCTTATATCCATTCCCACCTTGATGGGATAATTTATCAAACTACCCACAAAGTTAAATCTTTCTTCTACATGACTAGAATCTTTTTGTATCTTATCTACATAGTTAGAGTCCTTTTGCATCTTATTTGCATAGTTCAAGCTTTGTGTCACTTTTTTGTAATGGGTAGCATAGTTAGTCCTTCTAGTATTTTCAAGGATAATTCCTTGGAGCAAGTTGTAATTAATGATTATCTAAAATTGTGTGATAGACACTAGTCTTTGTGTGCTTTTCTCTATTTTGCAAGTTTGAATGGAACACACATGACAAGAAGAATTGAATATTTATCTATTGATTTATACGAATTAGTATCATTTTGAGCACATTTAAAAAATATTTAAATTACATGTTGATTTATTGTTTTACTTTTGCATGCATCCACCTTGTAGTTCACATGCATGTCAAAGTGGGGGGAAACTATAATGGTGAAAATTGCATATGCATGCCGTTTTCCCATATGTTTTAGGCCCACTTTGATTAGAATGTCATAAATATAATAATCAACTTACAAATGGAATAATTGTGCATGAAATTAGCTCATGACATCCCATATCTTGATCCCTTACATCACTAATCCCTAGATTTTCAATCCTAATCCCTAGACCCATTACTTGTCATGCAAGATTAGATTCTTAGGTGTATACTTGACTCAAGTTACTTTTGTAGCTAAAGATCTAATCCTTGAACTTATAAATTTCAAAATTCAAATTATCACCTTGCCAACCACTTCACTAGTCATTATGAGTTGATTTAGTGCATGCTATGTTGATCTGTGTTTTTGTTTGTTGTATTTAAGGATATTCACTCATTTATTTGAAATCATCTAGGATTTATCAAGGAGTATGCTAGGTTTTTATTGATGGAGTATTTTAATAGCATTTATTAGAGATTTATCACGACACATCATCCTAGGTCTATTGCAAGCTTTCTTTTTGTGTTCAACTATTTGCTTAGATCCATATAGTTAGTCCACTAGGGGTCTAACTAAGGAGAACATGATCCCTGCAATCCAACACATTCCCCAAAGGTGTTTGTGACCACCACCACCTATTATTACAACAAGAAGACATCAGAAATAAAGGCAAGTGAATTACATTTTAACCAACTCTTGTAGATATAGATCCATGGACATTAGCTTAAGTCCACACATGCAAAGCTCAAATTCACACTTGCAAAGGTGAACTTGGGCAAAGAAGAGTCAATTTGCAAGATTAGATATCTTCATTTAAGTCAACCATAAAAATCTAGAACAATGGAAAATTGATTCCTAACATCTAACACATCATTTTTTCCATAATCATTTATAGAACTAAATATTATATTTAATTTCTTCAATTAAACATTTAATTATCACTATTTTCAATTATCAATCCCAACTTTACTAAAATACATTTATTTAATTAACCTAAATTTATTTTTTAAATCATTTGATTTTCTTCACGCTAATTAAAAAGAATTATGCAACTTGATCCACTTCAAATGAAATGTTGAACTTGAAATTACTACAATCATTATTATTTATAAAGTTGACTTATGGCAAAAATCCAACTTTAAAACACTTTATGAATACTATGTATACTTTTATTACTCAAAACATAAATATTAACGCAAGAGAATGATATCATAGAAAGTAAAGACTATGCATATAAAAATCATTTAGTAAAGGATAAAGCATAAGCATTTGAGATGTTGGGTATAAATGTGTTTTTTTTATAAGCCCCTTCGATTCTTGCCATCGGCATAATAATAATTTATTTAGTCAGTAGTTTGACTTTGGAGGATTACTTTGACATTTTTAAAGAAACTCTAACATGAAAACAAGCAATCCAACACCCTCATTTTCATTTCATCACTAAAATTAAGAGCTCTAAGTCTACTTTTAATTATTAGTGTTTTTTATTTCTTTCACAATCTAAAATAATATTAAAAATATTTAACAATATATTTTAGATTTTAAAATAATTAAAATTATAGAATTGAAATTGAGATTGCATTAAAAATAAAAAGTTAAGGGAAAAAGAGGAGAAAGGGAGTATGTTTGTTCTCTATATTTTAATGGAGGTATTTGATAGTTAAATAGGATAAATAGTTTTTTTTTTGGTTTGGGTACTAATTTGTCAAGGATGACATCATAGATAGATGTGTTTGGTTTTATTCCCTTGTTTTATGGGTGTAGTCCTGTTTATGTAGGTGCACTATGTAGTAGTGTCCTATATAGGTGTACTAACATCCACTATGATTTTTTTAACTCAACTTTACTACTACTAACAAATTCTCTTGTACCTACAACATTCAAAATGTCTATAAGAATGGTACTTGAGGCACATTCAAAGATCTACCTTTATCATTTTCCGAAGCTAATTTAATAGTTGGATGATAAAATAAGTTTGAATATGTGATCAAACAATAGTGTGTCCCACTTGTGGGACATCCTGGTTTTTGCTTAAAATCAATTTTTTTTAGAAAAATTAATGATATAAGCTTAGAGGAATTCCATCTAAGGGGGTTTGATTGAAGAGGGTTAAATCAAACCTCTAATGATGTCTCCTCCAGACCTATCAAAATGTTAATATAATTTTTTTTCACCTTTTGGGCGATCAAATAAATTCATTTGGAAATGTCATTTCTTAAGTATGTAGTCTTTTCAAAAATTATAATATGCATTATTTTTTCTTTAATATTATATTTTTAAAAATTTATAATGAATAGAGGTCCATTAAAAAAAATTACTTCTATTCAAGACACTAGGAAAAATAACATTGTTAGAAAAATCTCAAAAAAATGTACTATACTCCACAGATGTTTTTGTTTCAATAAAAAAGAAAAAAATAATTTTGATATATATGCTAAGAGAAATGCATTACAAAATAATATAAGTCAAAAAATTTGTCAGTACTAATTCAAAAATTAAAAATAAATAAAATATTTAACAAAAAATTACCAAAAAACATCCATGCACTATACAATGGAGTTAATGATCTAATTCCAATAAATCATCAAAAAAAATTATCTGTAGTGAAATTTATGCATTATGGAATAATGTCACTTAATAAAAAATAATAGAAAAAAATAAAAAATGATTAAAAATAAAAATACAAATGATATAAATGATTCTTTACAAAATATAAAAGAATTATAGTTTGAATCTACATAAAAAATTCCAAAACTCATTAGTTTACATCATACTTAAATTCTTGACCATTTGTTCCCTATAATTGACACAAATTGAAATATGTAGATTTTGAGTGTCCCACTTAGGCCAAAAAGTGGGACACACTGTCGTTTTGTCGAACCTTAGGTGCAAGGTGTAGGATGCTACAACAATGGTGGACTATTATCTATGAGATGGGTAGTCTTTTGGATGCCCTATATGCCTAAAATTGTGCCCTTGATCCCTATGGAGTCTATGTATAGTGTTCAATGTTTAATTCCCTTGGATCCTCTTTTATAAGCAGGATCTAGCCATTTTAACTATTGGAGGTGAATTAGAGTTTCTAGGAGATGAAAAGGCAAGCATTTGAGTAGAAAAATTAAATATTGATGCTACCATACATGTAGTCTTATCTAGAGGACAGGAGTGTGATGCATAATAGAAAGGTTAAAAATGAGTGTGAGGAAGATGTTAAATTGTGATAGGGATCATGTGGTATAGGCTTAAGGATGATCTATGCTCCAAGGAAATGAAAAAAAAAATCAAAATTATGATTATCAAAAGAGAGCACTAAAGAAAGTACAAAATGACATGCAAAAGTGTTGAATATGCACTTTTTGTCTTGATCGATGTTTCCCCCCACTTTAGTGTACTTGTGAGATACAAAAAATCAAGTATGCAAAAGTAAATAAAAAATTATATTTATTATACCTGACAAAAGAACATTAGGAAAAATGACACTAAAGAGTTTGTGGTTTATTTCTTTTTCATGTCTTCACTTGAGTGTCATCTTTAGATCTACACTTGTGCAAGAAGTAAAATTAGCTTACACCATGAAAATATCTTGAATAGTAAATTCTAAACATTTATGGTCTTTTCATTATAACTTGTTGAATCTATTAGGGGGAATCGTGGAGTTGGATTCAATCTGGCCTACATGAAACAATGAAGTAAAGAGTGAGTAGGTAGAAGTTAGATAAGTAGAGGTCATAGAGGATCACGTTTTATGTGAAAATCATGAAGTTGTTACTGTTATCCCATTTTGCCCCTTGGCCAAATAGTCTAAGATCTATGAGATCTTGGTGTTTCAGCTTTTGAGAATGCAAGGGAAAACATCAAAAAATGGTTAAGTCCCATAAAATTTAGAGTTTTCCTTGTGTTTCTCTACCATGTCGGGATGTCAAAGTTTGGGCTTCATCTCTTCACCGTTGTCAAGCCCAAGGTCCCGAACCCCACCTTGTTCTTTGCAAAATTCTCTAAGTGTTCAATGATTTTTGGAGGTCAGAGTTTGGACCTTCCCTCTTCTCGCTTCCTTTCTTTGGAAGGAGAAGGCCGGAAGGCCTGATGGCTGAACTCAGACTATTTCCCTTGCAAAAAATGTTCTAAGTATTTCAGCACCGGGGTTCAGAGCTCTCCTCTTCTCCCTTCTTCCTTGGAACACGGAAGGATCGAGGTCCCAGCTCTGACTTTTCCCTTGCGTATTCGGCTAAGTATTGGAAGCTCTACGGGATGTCGGGGATTAGAGTTCTGCCCTTTCGCATTCTTCCTTATAGGGCAAAAGGTCTAGGGCCTGAGCTCTAACCTTTTCTTTTGAAAATCAGCTAAGTGTGAAGAAGTTGTCAGAGGTCGGTCTTTTCTTCTTCATCCTTCTACTTTAGAAAGATGAAAGGCCCAAGCTCCGAACTCCGCTAAAACTTTCAATTGATTGGCTAAGTCTTTGACTTTTGGGGCTCAGACTTTCCTTCTTCCTCTTCCTCTAGGAAGGTGAAAGACCGTAGGCCCAAGGCTCGAAGTTTGCCGATAATGTAATACTCCTTTGCAAAGAAAAGCTTGGGGAGTGGTTCTTTCTCCTTTCTCCTTTCTTCTTGGAAGGCAAAATGCCAAAGGCCCGAGGGCCAATCTCTGATGATCAAAAGTTTCTAAGTGTAAGGCGGAGCATGGGGGTGAACTTTATTTCTTCTTCCTTCCCTCCTGGAAGGCTGAACGACGAAGGCCCGAGGCCCAATCTCCGTAGGGGCAAAAAATATTCTAAGTATAAACGTCGGAGCTTAGTGTTTTCACCTTCCTCCTTTCTTCTACAAGTGTAGGGCAGAAGGCCAGAGGCTTGAACTCTGAAACTCCGACGGGCCATTTTTTCACTGTGCAAAATGTGATTTGACTACTTAGTGACCCTCCTGGTCGCCATTAATGCATCTTCAAAGCCTGATTTCATGTGAGATATGGATTTCCCACCTCCCCATGCCACTATTCCTCATTTATATTAAACTTCATGTACTCATGGCATGGGCAAACCTCCTGCTTCAATGGATATGAGCTAGGGCACACTTCAAAGGATGCCAGTTTGAGTTAATATAGTATGGTCGACATCCCTTCTTGTTGGCTTCTCATTTTCCATGCCATTGCTGCTACAATGAAGATGAAATCCTACATATGCATGTGTAAAATATGTTTTGGGTTGTTGTTAGTTGTTTTCTAGGCTGTTATGATGGGGAAATTCCTCTGTTACTTCTAGACCTTGTAATGCACTTACAGGACAGCTAGATTTGATGCATTGTGCTCATTTTCAAGCCTTTGATGTCTCTAGTCCATTGTTTAACCATGAATGTATGTGATTATTTTGTGTCTATTACTCTATAGCAGGTTGTTTACTCTTTGTAATGGTCATTTGACCTTCATAATCAATAAATCTCTGATATTTCACCTCTCTTGCACCTTGTCTCTATGTTTCATTTGAAGTTGTGATCTATTTTGTGAGTAGTGAAAGGAAGCAAGGTGTGTGGAAATCGCTTCCTACACTAATCTAATGAGGAGAGGGCTATGCAAATTCAAATTAATCCTTACAACTGTAGCAATTTGTAACATATAAACGAGATATTGCAGTAATACACATGAACCAAAAAGAAGACAGAAGAAGAGAGACAAAGATTTACGATGGGGAAAACCATTATCGGGTGAAAAACCCCACTCAGAAACCTGCACAATGTATTAACAAATCTAAAATATGTTTACAATACACTTGAAATGAAAGCTTCAATGGTCTTCGACACTCGTGTCTGGAGTCAAACCAACAGCATAACAGTACTTATAAAACCTATGATACCTCTACTCCTCCAAGCACCTGTTTATATAGAAAATACAAGGCAATATTGGACCTTTCTTGGGATGGGTGTCCAACTTGGCTTCATGGACCAAAACCCACACCTCAGGACACTTGGTCAACATTGTAGAATGTGTCTGACACTTGTCCACAACTCCCATCCCAAAGAGGTCACCTATTTCCAAAATGGGCTATGACAGATGCTCTTATGACACTTACGACTGTCATAGAATTTGTCATAGCGGTTACAACTTACAGTTGTAAGAGAATCTATCATACACAGGCTATAAATAGCATATTCTCTTACAACATGTTATAGTCCACCTTGGGGTGCCCAAATATGCCTTTTTCAAAGATGCTTCATGACACATGCCTTCACCTGTCTTACAATCTTCTATTTCCAACTCTTACATGTCACAGATTCTGTCATAACCGTTTCGGCCAAGATTCACTTACGCAACATGGAAGATGCCGACACATGGCAAAATGCTCCTACCACAAAGTGGGATGCCTATCTCCTCATGTGAGGACAAAATTACAAGTTATATTCCATGTAGGATTGACACATCACCGTGCCACATCCCATGACAATATGGAATTTACAAATATTAACAACATAGGCAATTAAATAATCAATACAAACATTAATAATGCAAGGAATTACCAAGGTTGAGACACCTTAATTCCCAACAAGTAGAACAACTCCTTCATAGATTATAGTCTTCTATCTAAAGCCTTTGTCAAGGTTTTAGGCCTGTGTGAGTTCTTTTAGGGAGTGAGATCATTGTTGTGTTGGTTTAGTTCAACTAATACACCTTATAACTTTGGTGCATCACCTTTTCTTTTCTGTATCCCTTCTAACCCTTTTCCCCTAGCAAGTTTAGCATTAGAGTTAGTTAATTTCTCTAAACCTTAAGCTTAGAAAGAGGAACCAACCTTCTCTGGAGGTATGATCTCAAAATTACAAGGTCCCACTCTTTAAGATCATTCCCATTATGTCATTAGAATGCTTGGATTGTCTCCAAGAAGGGTGCAATTCTATGTGATAATAGTTTCTAACATGCCCGGTGGGACCAGTATGATAAGCTTTATCATCCATTGAAGGGTTTGGTGTGTTCTTCAATGCATTTAGCCATTTAGGTCAGTCTTCACAAACACCATGGCAAAAGTAGCCCTAAGTATTAAATATTCATCAAAGATCAAAGTTCGGTGATACTTTTGGCCATTTCCAGCTTTCAAAATCATCTCAGATCACCTAGCGACTCTCTTCTGGTATGTTTATAGTCTCCAAAAGTAGACTTGTTACCCTTATTTTCAAAGAATATTTTGATACATCTCTACTTTTCAATGCTCTAGTATGTCAAGATATTATGGAAGTCATGGTCTTTTTCCCCCATCAAGAATAGGCTTCCAAACACCCATCATAACATTCACACCATTGTCATGGCCCTAACAAGAAACAAACCCTTTGTGGCCTTTAATGGTGGAAGCCCTCTCAACCTTGTACAATATGATGATATCATAGTTTCATCTCTAAGGGCTATTCCCTTCTTCATTGGTGAAAACTCCACCACACCTGCAGAGCACATCCAAGACATTGCTAGTGTATGCTCCGTTCATAATGTTACCCAAGACAATGTCATAGTAAGGCTCCTTGCTTCTTCCTTGAAAGGAAAAGCTCTCCAATGGTACAAGGGGTCACCTACAAATTCAATTCATGAATGGGATGAGTTAGGAGATAGGCTTTGTTAGCGTTTTGAAGATAATAATGATCATTTGTCCCTGATAGAGCAATTGGCCACTATTAAAAGAACTCCCATTGAATTAATGGTGGATTTTAATTTTAGATTTCAAAAAACTTGGTACAAAATTCCACCATTAGTGAGACCTTCCCCTAATGCTGCCTTCTTGTATTTTTTGAGATCCTTGAATAGTGATATCACTGTCATGATCCAGTCTCTAGGAGGGGATGTGTTACCTGATGTTTATGAGGTAGCTATTAGGGAAAAAACTACCTAATTTTGGCTAGAAAGATTGCCCCCAGGCCTCCAATGTCATTATTTTCAGAAGCCCCAATATTTCATCCAATTATGGCACCAATTCCTATAGGTAATGTGTCATACCAAGCTCCTAATTAGCCATATCCGCTTAGCGAGTAGCTTTGTCAGGGGAATAATCAAAGACAAAATCAACTGAGCCATGTTAGATTCTTGAACTCCATAAACTCAGCTACTACAAGTACATCAGGCATGCTTGTTCCAATTCAGAACAAACTGACTCAAGGTTATGGGTGGTGCCATCCATGCAATCCATTAGTAGTCCCAAAACAATAGATTGGATCTAGTCAGCAGGCTATGGTGGGACAAAGGCAAATGTAGGCTGAATGTGTGTTTTTGAATTGGCAAGTGGATGATGTTGCCTTGTTTGATGAACTGTCTGGTTACATTGAAAATGAAGAAGACAGGCAGGAGACAATGGATACACAACAACATAGGAGCAATGAAAATGATGGAGGATTGTTGCAGGTTGAGGCCAAGCAAAATAGTGAAATTTTAGTCCATGAAGAGCATATGAGTAGTCCTATACTGAAGAGTGTAGAGGACTTGGAGGAAGCTCATTTCTGGGATGAACTTGATGTTTTATGCTCAAACCTGGATAGTAAATTGGTGCCTCTAGATGAGGTAAACCTTGAGTCATTTCAACAGATTGAGGAGGCAGTCATTCCTCCAATTGACATACAAGAATTAGAGCATTCAGACCAGCAACATCAAGAGCTAGAATCAGAGTAGAGGCATGTCACTTCAAGGGGATGCCCTATTAAGCATCTGGCCCAGCTGGAGACAGGCCATGAAGAGTCACCACTTGTCATGCTTACCTCTAAGAATGAAGTTAAGTATCAAACTGAGTGGGATCAACCCATTTATTTACCTCTTAGCAACAACATCAACAATTAGTTCAAGTGGGTAAGTGAATGTGTCCTCTTTCTGGGGGAAGTGTTTTGTCAATTTGTTGTATGCCCATCCCTTCCCCACCTCCTGTTAACTAGCCACAAGCATGTAAAGCATTGTAAATTATTGAGAAAGGGTAGTTATTTTGAAGAACTAGTTAAAGGCTTTGTTTAAGGTCAGTTCTGGTTGGTTAGTTTAGGTGAAGGTTAGTTTTGTTTCTCTTTTAGGCTTCCTTTCAATAAGTTCCCTTACACTCTATTGCATTCTCATTAGGAGAATGCATGCTTGGTTTGTTTTGTTTGTTCCCGGAGGCATGCTCAGTTATATTGACCAACCTTGTTCTTGTTGCTTTCCCTTTGACTCTATGCCCAATGGATCGATAGGCCTCTAGATCCTAGTGTTCAAGTAGGCAAACACCCCTGCATAGTCACCAAAATGTTATCCTATTTTGCCCCTTGGCCAAATAGTCTAATATCCATGAGATCCTGGTGTTTCATCTTCTGAGGATGCAAGGGAAAACATCAAAAAATGATTAAGTCCCAAAAAATTTAGAGTTTTCCTTCTGTTTCTCTTCCATGTTGAGATGTCAAAGTTCAGGCTTCACCTCTTCACTATTGTCAAGCCCAAGGTCCCGAACTTCACCTTGTTCTTTGCAAAATTATCTAAGTGTTCAATGATTTTTAGAGGTAGGAGTTTAGACCTTCCCTCTTCTCCATTCCATTCTTTGGAAGGAGAAGGCCAGAAGGCTTAATGGCTAAACTCTGACTATTTCCCTTTACAGAAAATGTTCTAAGTGTTTCAACATCGAGGTTCAGAGCTCTCCTCTTCTCCCTTCTTCCTTGGAAGGCAGAAGGATCGTGGTCCGAGCTCTGACTTTTTCCTTGCATATTTAGCTAAGTATTGGAATCTCTACGGGATATCAAGGATCAAAGTTCTACCCTTTTGCATTCTTCCTTATAGGGCAAAAGGTCCAGGGCCTGAGCTCCAACCTTTTCTTTCAAAAATCAGCTAAGTGTGAAGAAGTTGTCGGAGGTCGGTCTTTTCTTCTTCATCCTTTTACTTCAGAAAGATGAAAGGCCCAAGCTCTGAACTCTGCCAAAACTTTCAATTGATCAGCTAAGTCTTTGACTTTTGGGGCTCGAACTTTCCTTCTTCCTCTTTCTCTAGGAAGGCAAAAGACAGAAGGCTTGAGGCCCAAAGTTCACCAATAATGTAATACTCCTTTGCAAAGCAGATCTCAGGGAGTAGTTCTTTCTCCTTTCTCCTTTCTTCTTGGAAGGCAAAATGCCAAAGACCCGAGGCCCGATCTCCAGTGATCAAAAGTTTCTAAGTGTAAGGTGGAGCTCGGGGGGCGGACTTTTTTTCTTCTTCCTTCCCTCTTGAAAGGCTAAATGAGGAAGGCCTGAGGCCTAATCTTCGCAGGGGAAAAAAATCTTCTAAGTATAAATGTCAGAACTCAGTGTTTTTACCTTCCTCCTCCTTTCTTCTACAAGCGATAGAGTAGAAGGTCAGAGGCCTGAACTCTGAAACTCTAACGGGCCATTTTTTCACTATGCAAAACGTGATTCGACTACTCAGTGACCCTTTTGATCACCATTAATGCATCTTCAGAGCCTGATTTCATGTGACAGATGGATTCCCACCTCCCCATTCCATTGTTCCTCATCTGCATTAAATTTCATGTACTCACGGCATGGGTGAACCTCCTATTTTAGCGGATTTCATGGATATGAGCTAGGGCACACTTCAAAGGATGTTGGTTTGAGTTAATGCAGCATGGTCGACATCCCTTCTTGTTGACTTCTCCTTTTCCATGCCATTACTGCTAGAGTGAAGATGAAATGCTATATATGCATGTGTAAAAGATATTTTGGGTTAGTTTTTTTTTGGGTTGTTATGCTAGGCAAATTCCTCTATTACTTCCAGACCTTGTAATGCACTTACAAGATAACTAGATTTGATGCATTATGCTCATTTTCAAGCCTTTGATGTCTCTATTCCATTGTTCAACCATGAATGTATGTGATTATTTTGTGTCTATTACTCTGTAATAGGTTGTTTACTCTTTGTAATGGTCATTTGACCTTCATGATCAATAAATCTCTGATATTTCACCTCTCTTGCACCTTGTCTCTATGTTTCATTTGAAGTTGTGATCTATTTTGTGAGTAGAACGGCTCCTTCATAGATTATAGTCTTCTATCCGAAGCCTTTGTCAATGTTTTAGGCTTGTGTGAGTTCTTTTAGGGAGAGATCCTTATTGTGTTGGTTCAGTTCAACTAATACACCTTATAACTCTAGTGCATCACCTTTTCTTTTCTGTATCCCTTCTAACCCTTTTCCCCTGGCAAGTTTAGCATTAGAGTTAGTTAATTTATCTAAGCCTTAAGCTTAGAAAGAGGAACCAGCCTTCTCTGGAGTTCTGATCTCAAAATTGCAAGGTCCCACACCTTGAGATCATTCCCATTGTGTCATTAGAATGATTGGACTATCTCCAAGTAAGGTACAATTGTATGTGATAATAGTTACCAATTTAGCCTCCATGAAGGATACAAGTCATGAAAAATAAGGGTTGTGTAGGATCCATAAAATATTCCTTTAACCAAGAGTGACATAGGACTCATGCATAATCACATAAATTATGAGTGGATGGTGTAGAGCTCATTAAGAGCCACTTTAACCAAGAGAAGTGTCATGTAGGATTCATGAAGAGTCATTTTAACCATTTCAACATGTTTATGTAATGTGAGGGAAGCTATATAGCTCCTTCAAATTGATTTTATAAGAAAGAATGCAATCAATTTGAGGTAAGAAATATAAGAAAATGTAGAGGATAGAATTCCAAATAGAGTTGTTGTGTTAGTCAAATTGTTTATGGGGAAAGAGGATGTGAGAATGTAAGTGCAAACGAGGGGAAGGGAAACAAGAGAGTCTTTCCCTCAAAGATACCCCTACTGATGCTCCATAGTGTGAGGGAAAGTTTTGTGTGTGATGTGGAATAATTTTTAACACATGAAAAATATGGCATATGATAAGATAAGAAGAGGCCAATATGATTTTTTGTTTTCGAAATGTTAAGCAGAATACAAATATGTTATGATAGAAAATTATGAGACTTGTGAATAATTAAGTAAGATAAAGAACAATATGTCATGTTAGAGAATGTTAAGATATTTTTATTCAAGAAGTGTGGCTTAAGAGTTTATTTGTTAAGTTTCCACCTAAACAAGAAGAATGGCAAATGGATGAGAAAAAAGAGAGCTTTTTTGTAATTTCAATGTTTGATGAACATCATAAACAAGGTGAACAAATGGTAGTAATAGTGGGGAGAAAATAACAAGAATTATAGTATAAGAAACAAGTTAAAAGAAGAAATATGACATAAGGAGGAGATGCATAGCAAGCGTGACATAAGCAAAATATAAAAAACACAAGCTAAAAAATAGAGGATGTAATTTTTTGGGTTAACATGAGTAGAGTTGATTTGAAGCAATATAATTTTTGCATCATTGCCAAATTATAAATCCACATGATTGTATAGGGAAAAAAGTAGAGACCACACAATAAGAGACTTATGTATGTTGGACCAACATGATTATGGTGCAATAACTTGATGATTTTACATCATTAGGACCAATTTCCAACTAATCACAAAATAATACAAAACAAAGGAGAAAGATGAGATGGATGAGTACAAAACAAAGGAGATAATATTTGGGTCAACATGATGAACGTGAGGCACTTTAACTCTTTACATCGTCATCAAATTCATAGGAAGAAGGCATAATGAAAGAAAGAACACAATAGAGAAACATGCACATAAAGTGAAGATAATGCATGATTTTTTCAACATGATAGGAGTGCTTTTAATGCATACTTATAACTTTGAATCATTCTAGTAGAATATGGAAAAACAAATAAAGATAAGAGGGATAAAAAGTAGAGGTAGTCACAAACAAAGATATGTTGTTCCTAAGCTTCTGTTAACATGTACCCATGTGTTTGAATTTGTATAATTCACTAAAGGTTCAAAATAAAATACAACACATACCATAAGAATATATAATAAGCAAAATACCTATATGGATTTAACCAATATAGTTAGTGTTGGAGTCTTCTTCATAGAAAGCATCATTCTTGGAATCCCCAAAATAAAATGAAATAAGATAAACCAAGGAGAATGCATTTTTATAAGAAGAAGGTACATCAAGAACAAGAGGTCCTGATGTGAATGTAGTTGATAGAGGAGGTATGCCCAATTTGGGATTAGGAACCAAAATTTTATTAGGTTTAGACTCCATGTCAAAAGTGGGTGTTAAAGGGGAACAAAGAGTAGTATGAGGTGTAGAAGTAGGTGTAATAGATTTGCATGGAGCCTTGGTCTTAGATGAAGTAGACATAATTTTAAGAGGGGGGAGGGTGGGGTTTGATGTGAATGTATATTTAGGAGTGTCATTTGGTTTAAGAGGTAAGAGTGCTTTAGAAGGGGCTGAAGGTATGTGTTGAACAAGTTTGGGGGGAATGTTAAGTGTAGGAAGAAGTGGGGGAAGGGTAAATGGAAGAGGAATAGAATTAGATTTGTGACTATTAGATTAGGTGTTATACACTTTGCAAGTCATAATGCTAATGTTGTTGCAATTATTTAATATTTATAAATTGTAAGATAATGTGCCCACATGGAAGGAATCTTCATATTTCTTACTTGACACTCTTTGTCCTATGCCATTGGTTTTATAATTTAATTATAAGAAGTCATTGAATAAGGAATTACTATGTGAACTATGGCTAGCATCTTTGATTGGTTAAATATAAATGTCTATAAGAGGTGTGTGTGTAATTATAGCCTCATCTTGGAGCACTTGAGAGTTACATTGGACCCCCTAGTCATAAGAGTCAAATAGTCAACTTGAGAGTTACTATTCTTGGAGAGTTACACTTGAAGAGGGGAGCATGCATCCAACTTGGACTAGTGGGACCAAGACTTGCTTCATTGTTTTGAGCCTATGGTTTTGGTAAACCATTGATGGTTTCTTGGGTCTTTTTGGCCTATATATTAAGGGTTGTGATTAATATTGAATGCTCAATTTTATATAGGGTTATGCTATTGGATTTTCTCTAGATGTAGAGCATAGATATCTACTAAAGTACTATAACTTAGAGAGTGTATTGTAATGTGTTTGTAGATTAAATATTTTAGGTGTACTTTGAAGGTTAGGGTTTTTCTATAGTTTATTTTACATTCTATTTCTATTATTCTTCTATATTTCTCTCTTGTGTCATATTCTTCTCAAAATATTATAGATTTGGTTCATTTGCATTGTTCTCCTAGAATAAGTAGAATTTCATTGCATTTCCCTTCATTTGCTATTAGAGCCTAGAAACCTTGTTAGATTTTTGGGAGGAGTGAGTTATTGGTATTAATCCTTGATTGAGTGGAAGCATTATAGTGTGGTCTTTTTTTTCAAGAACTAAGATGGCATGCACATCTATAATGGAGGTTGAGAAATTCACCAACACTAACTTTGAGCTATAGAATCTCAAGATGGAGGATCTTCTTGTTGATAGAGACTTGTGGGTTGTAGTTTTTTTGTTAAAAATCATCTCACATGAATGATGAAGAGTGGTTAGTGATTAACAGAAACCTCCTCATAACACTACCAAACCTTCAAGAAACAATGCATCATCAAACATCAACTTATTCCATCTATACAATCAATTAGATATAGCCACAAAACCATCCTCATGGAATTCTAACTAACACAACTATCTAACTACCTTGTGGAATACTAATAGTCATAAAACCAAAACATGACCATACCGTAACATCAAATACCACACATAATATCTGTTAGGGTTAGCCGGCAGAAGATATCAATTAAATGCAAATAAAGATTAAACAGAGAAATGGAAATACACAGAATTAATAACAGCGAGAGACAAGATTTAACGTGGTTCACCCAAACTCGGGCTACATCCACCAAATAGAGAGTCCAATATTATTATCCAGTAAATCAAACCGATTACAATCAGCAATCCCTGCAACTCAATACCGCTGCAAATGCTACAATACAATACTCAAACCCTAACCCTTGGCCACTTTTTATCAAGCCTTTTTGTCGGTTACAAAAAATAGGGTTTTCTTATGTCGGTCATAAAAAATAGGATTTTTTAAGTTGGCCCTAGGATTTTTTAAGTCGGCCCTAAAAAAAATTTTCTCAGGGGCTACCGCCCCCGAATCCCTGTTTCTCGGGGGCTGCCGCCCCCAAACCCCGGTGAGGATACATGGCTAGTGTACAGTACTTTCCTGATCAGTCGCCACCTACCAACAATCTCCCACTTGGAGACTGATCAGGCTCCACACCAAAACAATCTCCCACTTAGAGACTGATCCTGGACGACACCGCTGCGCATGCAGCTCCCACTGGAAATAAGCACCCTGGACTCTACTGTTCAATTTTTATTGTGTTCAGTCTAGAAGACCAATCAAAGCTGAAGAGGAGCTCAGCTTCTCCCTTGTCACTGCCTTTGTAAACATATCTGCTGGATTTTCATCTGTATGTATCTTTTCCAGCCTTAACTGTCCATTATCCAACACCGACCGAATAAAGTGATACCTCAACTGTATGTGTTTGGTCTTGGAATGCAAGGCAGAATTCTTTGCAAGATGTATGGCACTCTGACTGTCTGTATACAAAAAACTGTTAGCCTGTTGTTTACCCAATTCTTCCATGAAAGATTGCAGCCATATCATCTCCTTGCTTGCCTCTGTTGCAGCTACATATTCTGCCTTTGTGGTGGATAAAGCAACCACCTTTTGCAACTGGGAAATCCAACTCACCGATGTTCCTCCTACAGTAAAGACATAAGCTGTAGTACTCCGCCTGGTATCAATATCCCCTGCCAAATCTGAGTCTACATAACCTGCTAAATCAGTATTAGAGCCCCCAAAACATAAGTGTTTATTAGATGTACCTCTCAAATATCTAAGAATCCATTTTATTGCATTCCAATGCTCAAATCCGGGATGACTCATATACCTACTAATGACTCCGACAGCATGTGCAATATCCGGTCTTATGCATACCATGGCATACATTAAACTTCCTACAGCTAAAGCATATGGGACCTTGGACATTTTTTCTTTCTCCTCTTGTGTCTTTGGACACATCTCCTTAGTCAATTTCAAATGACTAGGCAAAGGTGTGCTGACAGCTTTTGCATTCTCCATATGGAATCTCTGCAACACCTTTTCAACATAAGCAGCCTGACATAGAGTCAATTTTCTATTCTTCCTATCTCTGCAAATTTTCATACCAAGGATTTGTTTTGCTGCCCCCAAATCCTTCATATCAAATGACTGTGATAACTGATGTTTTAACTCGCTAATGTGATCCATGTTAGACCCAGCTACAAGCATGTCATCAACATATAAACATAAAATAATGTAGTTGTCATTATCCAACCTCTTAAAATAAACACAATGGTCAGAATTACACCTGTTGTAGCCTTGCTCAGCCATAAAACTATCAAATTTCAAATACCATTGCCGAGGTGCTTGTTTCAGGCCATACAAACTCTTCTTCAATCTGCACACTTGTTTCTCCTTACCTTTGACCTCAAAGCCTTGTGGTTGTGCCATGTATATCTCCTCCTCCAAATCACCATGGAGAAAGGCAGTTTTCACATCTAGCTATTCCAAATGCAAATCTTCAGTAGCCACAATACTTAAAACAGTACGAATAGAAGTCATCTTGACAACCGGAGAAAATATCTCATCAAAATCAATGCCTTGTTTCTGTGCAAATCCTTTTACAACTAACCTGGCCTTAAATCGTTTCTTACTTCCATCTTCCTCTTTCAGCCTGTAAACCCATTTGTTTGGTAAAGCCCTTTTACCTGCAGGTAACTTACATAATTCCCAAGTCTGATTTTTTAGCAAGGAGTCCATTTCTTCTTTCATTGCAAGCTCCCACTGAACCTATGTATCCACCTGCATAGCTTCATCATACCCTTCTGGTTCACCAGCATCTGTTAACAAAATAGAATACAAAGAGGGAGAAAACCTTTCAGGAGGTCTACTTATCCTTGTTGACCGTCTAACATTCACTAGAGTTTGTGGTATTTCTGGTTGCTGTTGCGGAGCATGAGGAACCACTGGAACATCACTATTTGGAGTATCATCCAGCACCACATAATCCTTTTCTTTCTTCTCATGCTGCTGCAATTGATCTTTGTACAACACCTTCTCATTGAATATAACATCCCTGCTTCTCACAATTTTCTGATTTTTAAAATCCCAAAGCCTATAACCAAATTCATCAATGCCATATCTAACGAAGGTATATTTTTTTGATTTTGCATCCAGCTTGGTTCTATTTTCAGAATCTATATGTGCAAATGCTTCACAGCCGAAGGTTTTCAGAAAAGAATAACTCACCTTCTTGCCAGTCCATGCTTCCTCTGGAATACCACAGCCCAAAGGAACTGAAGGACCTCTGTTAATTAAATATACAGTAGTGTTGATAGCCTCTGCCCACATGTTTAAAGGCAGTCCAGCATGCAATCTCATGGTCCTTGCACGCTCCATTATTGTCCTATTCATGCGTTCAGCCACTCCATTTTCCTGTGGAGTCCCTGGAACCGTTTTCTGCCTACGAATTCCATTAAAGGAACAATAATCTTCAAATTCTTTGCTGCAATACTCACCGCCATTATCAGATCTGAGACATTTTAATCTTTTACCTGTCTCATTTTCAACCAAGCTTCTCCATTTCTTAAATGTTTCAAATACATCAGATTTCTGTCTAAGGAAATAAATCCAGACCTTCCTAGTTGCATCATCTATGAATGTAACATAATACCGAGAGCCACCAAAAGAAGATACCTGAGTTGGTCCCCATACATCTGTATGCACAAGCTCCAACTTTTCATTTTTCTTTTGCTTCCCATCTCTGAGAAAACTGACTCTCTTTTATTTTCCATACACACAACTTTCATAGAAATCCATATTAATACATTTCAGACCTGGTAAAACTTTCTTAAAATGAAGTACCTTCATACCTTTTTCACTCATATGCCCAAGTCTGTTATGCCACAGTGTTGTTTCAGAACCTGCAGCAACTTTTCCAGTCTCTTCCTGCAAACCTGCAGCAACTGTTCCTAAACCTGTTTATTTTTCCTCTATAAAATCTAAAGTAGAAGGAACAGTATGACCTGTACAAAGATATAAGGTGCCTACTTTTACACCTTTTGCTACTACTAAGGCACCTTTTGAAACCTTCCAATTTTTATCAGTAAATGTAACAGTGCAACCTTGTTCAGTTAGCTACCCTGCTGAAATTAAATTCCTACTGAGCCTTGGAACATGCCTCACCTCTTGTAGTAGCCAATGATTCCCATTCTGCAACTTAATCTTGATTCTTCCCTTTCCAACAATCTGACAGGGTTCATTATCTCCCAAATAAACTAGCCCAAAATCCCCTTGGACATAATCAAGGAAATAACTTCTATGGGGCGTAGCATGAAATGAAGCCCCTGAATCTAAAACCCATGAATCATCAGCATTATCTAGGGAAAGAATCAAAGCATCATCTTAAGACTTATTGCTTACCACATTTGCTTCCTTATTGCCTTCTTGTTTGTCTCCTTCTTTATTTTTCTGAGACCAACAATCTTTCTTCAGATGACCTGGTTTTCCACAGTACCAGCAATCCTTCTGTCCTCTGGTTTGGGATCTTTTATCCTTTGATTTTTCTCATGACTTCCCATGACCTCCAGAACCTTTTCCTCTCTCCTTTGATCTACCCCTGCTTTCTGCGTTCAGAACACTACCTGATTTGGATCCACCTGAGCTTTTCTTACGAATTTCCTCACTCAAAATAACACCAACAACATCATCAAATTTTAGGGTATTTGAACCAGAAACAGAGTTACTAACTGCCATTACCAAACTATCCCAACTTTTAGGCAATGAACATAATATCAAGAGAGCTCTAACTTCTTCATCAAATTTTACATTTACAGAAGTCAATTGACTAACAATAGTATTAAATTCATTTAAATGACCTGTCACAGATCCACCTTCAACCATTTTCAAATTAAACAACTGCTTCATGAGAAATACCTTATTTGAGGCTAAGGGTTTTTCATACAATTTAGCCAAAGCTTTCATCAGACCATCTGTTGTCTTCACTTCCATTATATTGAATGCCACCGACGGTGCCAGGCACAACCGAATGGTTCCCAGTGCCTTTCTGTCAAGAAGATTCCAATCCTCATCAGACATTGTTGCCGGTTTCTTGGCTACTCCTTCCAACGGCCTCCATAAATCCTTTTGATAGAGGTAATCTTCCATCTGCATCTTCCATAACTGATAGTTCTGCCCATTGAATTTATCAACCTTCATTTTACCCTCGTCCGCCATTGCTCCCACTCAACCGTGAGACTTTCCTGCAAACGATAATCGAACACAACCCTCTCTGATACCACTTGTTAGGGTTAGCCGGCAGAAGATATCAATTAAATGCAAATAAAGATTAAACAGAGAAATGGAAATACACAGAATTAATAACAGCGAGAGACAAGATTTAACGTGGTTCACCCAAACTCGGGCTACATCCACCAAACAGAGAGTCCAATATTATTATCCAGTAAATCAAACCGATTACAATCAGCAATCCCTGCAACTCAATACCGCTGCAAATGCTACAATACAATACTCAAACCCTAACCCTTGGCCGCTTTTTATCAAGCCTTTTTGTCGGTTACAAAAAATAAGGTTTTCTTATGTCGGTCATAAAAAATAGGATTTTTTAAGTCGGCCCTAAAAAAAATTTTCTCGGGGGCTACTGCCCAAGAACCCCCGTTTCTCGGGGGCTGCCGCCCCCGAACCCCCGCTCAGGGCCCGGCCCGGCCCCAAACCCCGGCGAGGATACATGGCTAGTGTACAGTACTTTCCTGATCAGTCGCCACCTACCAACAAATATCAATCCTAACTTATCCACATGTATATTTACCACATATGATGGATTCTTCTCCACACACTTAGTCATATCTTGTTGACCAATTCCCCTAAACCATGTGCATGTCTTCCTACACTATAACCAAACACCTTGTTGATTTCTTCTAACCACTTTTGGTACCTCTAAGTATCCTATAAAACATCTAAATACCCTTAACCATCACTACATATACTCCAACATTGTTGTATGTGCACATGCACTATCATACACACTCCAATAACTACTCAGATAAAGATGTGACAATTAGTTCTTCATCAAATGCCTTACAATTGCAACCATAGAAACATTAGACTAAGATAAGTCTCTATGCTAAACTGTAACATTTGAAACTTGCCACAACTTACTACATAGAATTCTATAGTTGTTTACAAGTATGCACATGTGGAGTTCAAATCTGCACACACAAAGGTGAACTTGGGTGAAAACAATCAATTTAAAAAATTAGAAATCTTTATCTAAATCAATTATAAAAATCCATAACATAAGTGAATTGGTTCTTAACATCTAACACATCAATTTTCTATCATCAATTATTAACTTAAATATTGAACATTTGATTTCTTTAATTAAACATTTAATTGTTACTATTTTTTATTAATCCCAAATTTATAAAATTATAAATTAATTATCACTTAATTAAATACTTTATTAACTTAAGTTTAATTTTTTTTCTTTTACACCAATAAAAAAAAATTATGCACCTTGATCCACTTTAAATGAATGTCAAGGTAAAACTAATAATTGCATACTACCATCATTGAGAATTATAAAGTTGACTTATGGAAAAAATCCAACTTTTAAACACTTTATGAATACCATGTATACTTAAAACATAAATATTAACCCGAGAATGATATCATAGAAAGTAAGGAATATGTATATAAAAATCATTTAGTATAATTGTGTTTTTTAAAGCCAACACCCTCTTTTTCATGCCATAACTATAAATAAGATCTTCAGTCTACTTTATAATTATTAATGTTGTTTCTTTTAAAGTTTAAAATATAACAAATAATAATAAAATGTTTAACAATATATTTTAGATTTTAAAATAATAAATTATAGAGTTGAAATTGAGATTACACTAAATAAAATGTTTATAAAGGAAAGGAGGAGAGTGTGTTGTTTCTCTCCATTTTAATGTAAGTATTTAAGAATCAAAGAGGATAAAGAGGAAAATGATACTCTCGGGATCAAGTTTTACTTTCTCAATTCAAGTATTAATCTATCAAGTATAGTACAACAAGTTGTGTTTGGTTATATGCACTCATATCTATACAGGTGCAGTCCTATCTATGTGGGTGCACTAATGTCTTTCAAACAAACTAACATCTTGTACAGGTGTTGCAACATCCTATATAGGTATGGTGACATCCAATGTGGTTTTCTAACATAACTCCAATTGTTGACAAATTCTCTTGTACTTACTAAACTTAGAATGTCTAAAAATGGTGCTTGAAGCACATTTAGGAATCTTCTTCAATCATCTCCCTAGGCTAATTCAATAGTTGGATGATGAAGTAAGCCTAAATGCATTTGGTCAAACCCTAAGTACAAGGTGTAGGCTACTATGATAATGGTGGACTATTATTTAGGTGATGGGTGCTCTTTTGGATGCCCTCGATGTCTAAAATCATGTCCTAGATCTCTATGAAGTGTGTGTATAGTACTCAAGGATTCATTCCCTTAGATCCTTTTTTTATAAGCAATCCCTAACCCTTTTTTTACTATTAGAGGTGAATCTCGATTTCTAGGAAATGTAAAGACAAGCACTTGGGTAGGAAAAGTGAAGATTAAATTTGGGGGATTCTAGCATGCATGGTCTTATCCAAAGGATAGGAGCATGATGTATTAATGTCCTACATAACAAAAAGGTTGAAAATGAGAGGAAGAACATGTTAAAGTGTGATAAGGATCATGAGGTGCAACTTTAGGGATGATCTATGCTCCAAGGAGGTAAAAACAATTAGAATTGTGATTATTAACTAAGGGTGCTAAAGCAAGTATAAAATGAGATGGAAAAGAGTTGAATATGCACTTTTGACTACATTTTTCCCCCACTTTAGCATACTTATGAGCTACAACAAATCAAGCTAAATTAAATTAAAAATTATATTCATTATACTTGATAAAATGGTATTAGGAGAAAGGATACTAAAGAGTCTATTATTTATTTCATTTTTGTCTTCACTTGAGCATCATGGTCAAGTATGCACACACACAAGAACAAAAATTAGTTTACACCATGAAAATATCCTAAATAGTCAATTATAAACATTTTATGGTGTTTTCATTTTAATTTTTTAAATCTAACAAGGGAAATAATGGAATTGGGATCAATTTAGCCTTCATGAAATAGATAAATAGAGAGTGAGTAAGTAGAAGTTAGATAAGAAAAGGGTGTAGATGATCATGTTGTATGTGAAAATCATGAAGTTGTTACCAAGTTGGCATCCATGAAGGATTGTTTTAACCAAGAATGTTGTAGGACTCACGTAGATTCACTTAAACTAGGAGTGGATGGTGCAAGGATTGTGAAAATGTACTCTAACCAAGAGAAGTATGATGTAGGACTCATGAATAGTGAAAATGTACTTTAAGCAAGAGAAGTATGATGTAGGACTCATGAATAGTCATTTTAACCATTTTAATGTAATTTGAGGGAGGATATATACCCCCTTCAAATTGATTGTATAGGAAAGGATGTGATTAATCTGAAATAAGAAAGATAAGAAAATGTAGAAGTTAGAATGCCATAAGAGTTGTGTGGGATGAATTTTTTTTAGTGAAAGAGGATGTAAGCATTTAAGTATAGACAACAAGGGGGAGGGTTCAACAATAGATTTTTGCCCCCAAGGATGCCCCCATTGATGCCCCTAGTGTGAGGGAAAGTGTTGTTTCATATGATGTGGAATAGTTTATAACAACATATGAAATATGGTGTATGATAAGACAAGAAGAGGCCAATATGATTTTTTGTTTTAGAAATGTTATGTATGATACAAACATGTTATGATAGCAAATTATGAGACACATGTGAAGAATTTAGCAAGATAAAACACAATGCCATCATGCTAAAGAATGCTAAGATATTTTTATTCAAGAAGTGTAGGTTAAGGGTTTATTTTGTTAATTTTCCACACAAACAAGAAGAATGGGGAAGAGATGAGCAAAAGGAGAATTTTTTTTTATAATTTCAATGTTTGATGAACATCACAAACAAGGTGAAGCAATGGTAGTAATTGTGTGAATAAAAACATAAGAATGATAGTATAAGTAGTGAGGTATAAGGAAATAATATGACATAAGGAAGAAAGACATAGCAATCGTGGTGTAAGAAAAAGGCCAAAAGCACAAACTAAACAATAGAGGATGAAATTTTTTAGGTTGACATGATAAGAGTTGATTCTAAGCACTCTAATTTTTTTCATCATCCTCAAATTAGAAATCCACACAAGTGTGTAATAAGAAAGTAAATACCACACAATAAGGATCTACATGATGATGATGAAACACCTTTATGATTTTTCACCATCCCCAAATAATCATGAAAAAATACAAAATAATGGAGGAAAATGAGATGGATGAGTACACAACAAAGGAGACTATACTTTGGGTCAACATGATGAAGGTGAAGCACCTTGATGCTTTGCATCATCCCCAAATTCATAGGAAGAAGGAACAATGAAAGAAATAACATAATAGAGAAACATACACATAAAGAGAAGATAATGTATGATTCATTCAACATGATAGGAGTTATATTGAGGTATGCTTGTAACTTTTCAAGATTGTAGGAGCATAGATGAAAGCACACAAAGAGAAGAAGGATACAAAGGGAAGGAGATCAAAAGATTATGTGTCAACATGTACCCATGCATTTGACTTTTCATGTGTTGGTTGTTTTTTCTGATGAAAAGGGCCATGACTAGGAGAGCATGATAAAATCTCCTCGTACCTCACTGGGGAGGGTATTTCCCTAAGATCTTTTAAACAATAAAACTAGTATTTCCCTAAGATCTTTTAAACAATAAAAGTAGCAAACTAGCTATGTAGATCTCAACTTTAATGGTAGACAAATTTCATGATATGACCAAAGATAATAAATTAAGTACTAACCCATGCAAATGTATTCACCAATATTTTATTCACAACATCATGAACTTGGACAACCTATCACTACTATTGTACAACACCATAGTGTGATTTTTTTAAAAAAAAATTAAATGGATGAATTGGGAATAAGATGAGTGCCTGCTGGAAAACATAGTCAAAGACTAGTATACTATTTTATACTAAAAAGAAACTATGGGGTTTTACAACAAATATCAATGCCTTACAATGATATAAACCCACAAATATGATTTGAAAATACTAGTATATTTATATTTAAAAATATATATCTAAAGTACACCGAGGGATATCTTTTTCCATAGTTTATTTGAAAAAGAAATTGGAAAAAATAAAAAATAAAAACCAAAAAAGAAATTGGAAAAAATATAAAATAAAAACTAAAAACCAAAAAATAAATTAGAAAAAATAAAAAATAAAAACCAAAAAAGAAATTGGAAAAAATAAAAACTAAAAGCTAAAAAAGAAATTGGAAAAAATAAAAAAAGAAATTGGAAAAAATAAAAAAAGAAATTGAAAATAAGAAAATACAAAAACTATGAACCAAAAAGGACAACTTTTTTTTTCAATGAATCTTATTTACATAAATTTATTTATTTAAATATTTTATGATTTTTGTTTACAAAATCTAAATGTTTATGGGAATCTGAATCTTTTAGCCCTTGCTATGAGTGTAGAACGCCTCTCGGTGTAACTAGATTCTACTTACTAACCTTTCGCAATCATTACACATCCCACTTGTTGAGAAAGCTTTATCATTCCCCTTAAAAAATGTACTAACCAAACATTCAAATCACACAAAATATACACTGGAGCAAAAGAGACAATCAACTCACATTTTCACTCATATCTTTGTTGCAAAAAAAAAAATTCATTACAATAAATATATTGGACACAAATTTCGGATTTCCATTATTCTTCAAAAACAAGGTTACGTCAAAAAATTGAGAGTTTCTTCCTTAGAGGCCCCTTCTCCACTTTCAACAAATTCCCCCAACTTCTTAAAAAACCTACTCATCTTCCCTCTAACCTCTTTCCTCACTTGAAAAAAAAAATTTGAAGTTACTTTATAAAAATAGACCCCGTCCAAAATGGGCGTTCAAATTTCATACTTGTCACTACCCCTAAAAAAACTCAGGCCTCTCCACTTAGAAAAGGAAAAAGGCATGTAAAAAAGGAAGAAAGCATTTAAAATTATGTCTTTTCTAAGAATAAAACTCGCGTCGTACAGTCTTCTTTTAAAAAGCATGGGGAATCTTCTAAAAAGATTTTAAAAACTTTTAAAACATGGCTACCCTCCTTTGCTTAAATCAAAATGTTTTCTTATTTTTGAATTTTTTATTCCTCCTCTTTAGTTTTTTTGAATTTATAAATATTTATGATTTTTTTTGGTTTTTTTCACATGAAATTTAAGTTTAAAATATTTTGATTCCTTTGATATTTAAAAAAACATATACCAATTGACAAATTTAGGATTTTAATATTTTGGCAAAACTTGATATTTAGGATTTGGGAATTTATGCAAAGGGTCAATTTCACACATAGGTATTTTTTTACAATTTAAAGCACATAGGATAAATTAAAGCATAAAGGCAGACCCAATTAAACTAAAATCTTCTTGTTCGGGGAGGCATGTTTCAATGGGACATGGGGAGAATTCATAAAACTCAACACACAACAGGGAAACACAAAGAAACACTTCACCATGGGTAATAGACCACCATGGCTACACAAAACAAGCCATAAGGGCAAGAAACACTAGAACAACCTGGTACTTTATTCATTTTCCCTTTACCACCTCTTTGTAGCTCAAGCCCACTAAGAAAAATAAACTTGACAACTTTAATCTATCAAAAATCATGTTCTTTGAAGACTTCTTAAAATATGATCTAATGAATTTGCTACCAACTAAATGCACAAACTGAATCTGATCATTATACCTCACAACCTACTAGAAAACTTTGTAATTCTAATCTAAAACACAAAAGTATTCACATCCGTGGGCACTCATGTGATCCATCATACTAAATTCACACCACACGTCTTTGCTAAAAGAATAGGGTTTGAAAAAAGCATGAATATGAGATATGCAAATTGAATTATCATGATTATAAAAACAAGGCAACTTACTACCCATCTAAATCTTGCATGTAACACAACTGTAAGTTGATTACACCAATGCATCATTTGCTACTCCATTTCATACTTTTCCCTAGTGATATATTGCAAGGGATAAACTCATTTCTTCATTTTTCTTCTCTATTTCATGCTCTTATTGGCAACTTCTCCTCATAATGTTGTTGATGTAATTAAACCTAGATAATGTTTCATTTTCATCCTCGTCATGCATGTTAACATTCCAATCCCATTCAACATCACATCTTTCAGCTACAACTTGCTCATTAGCTAGGCTAACATTGAAATCACCAAGGTTGTCAACCATATCATAATATGCATCCATACATAATTCAAATCAGCACATTGATCAAAGGACATATTGAAAATATCAGCAAAAGAAAGGTATGTTTGAGCTGTATCATTAGAACATATCTCCATATCTTCTTTATTATTTTCAGCCAATGGATAATCTACCTTATTTCCATTTGAACAAACCTTGATCTAAATGTCATCATGCACATAATCCATGCCACCAAGTGCATCCATTAAATTTGAATCATTACTTTGAACACTTACACATGCACTTACCTTTTCATCACAATGTGTAGGAACAACAACTTTCTTTTCTTCTTCATATTCATCATCAATTTGACCATTATAATGCATATCCATAAGTTGATCTTACCTCTATTTCTTTATCATATGCTTCATCTTCATTTTTTCAAGAAAAAAAATCAATACACACAACATCCTTTTCCTAATTGTTAATGTATGAAATATCTAAAATTAAATCATCGCCCTCAAACATATCTTCATATGCATATTGTTGATCAATGGCATAAACAAGGTCATCCCATGTAGAGAAATGGTGGTTTGGAAAACTAAGCAACCATTTCCTAGCATTTACACATAGAGATATGGCAAAATATCTCATTAATATGTCCCCCACTATTAATTCATGGCATTCCATAAAATCTAAAAATGCCTTGAACATGATCATAATTTCTCAAAATATTACATCCACCAAATAATGGAATTTGATCATATTTTTTTGTGGCATTTTCCATCCTCCATGATTTACCCTGAGAGAGGTCTAACTTTCTATATACATGTTCATTGGAAAGAATAGGAGGCTAAATTTGATTAATGACATCTTTAAGTTCCTTCAACCTTGCTTCTAACACCCTCTTCTTCTTCGAGTTCTACCCCACTTGGGAGGGTATTTCATTGAGATCTTTTAAACAATCAAACTAGCACACTACCTATGTAGATCTCAACTTTAATGGCAGATAGATTTCATGATATGACCAAAGATAATAAATTAAGTACTAACCTTTGCAAATCATGTATTCACTATCACTACTACTCTACAACACCATAGTGTGATTTTTTTTAAAATAAAAAAATGGATGGATTGGGAATAAGATTAGTGTCTACTCCTTGGGAAAATAGAGTCAAAGACTGGTATACTATTTTATACTAACAAGATCTTGACTATGGAGTTTTACAACAAATATCAATGCCTTACAATGATATAAACCCACAAATATAATCTAAAAATACTAGATTCTACTTACTAATCTTTAGCAATCATTACACATCCCACTTGCTATTCAAAAAGTTTTATCATTCCCCTTGAAAATGTACTAACATGTAAATCACACAACAAATGTGTAAGCAATTTTTTTCTATTTTCTTTGAAAATATGCTTCTTTTCAAAAACATAAGAGACAATCAACTTACAAATTCTCACTGACATCTTTGTTGCAGTTCATAATTCAAAGTTTCTTCCTTACAAGCCCCTTCTCGACTTTCAACAAATTCCCCAACTTTTCAAAAACTAATTTTGACTCTAACCTCTTTTCTCACTTGGAAAAAAAATTAATTATTAGCCGATAGGCTTTTATATGTGAGCATTATAGATGCCGTAAAAAAATTCATACTGACAAATTTTCTAAACTTATAGATTGTTCTATCGGCATATTCCTTGAACCTCCTATGGGTGCAAGTGCTAGTAAAAATAGAACCCCATCCAAAATGGGCGTTCATATTTCATACTAATCACTACCCCTTAAAAAACTTACGCCTCTCCACTTAGAAAAGGAAAAAGGCATGTGAAAAAAGAAGAAAGCATTTAAAATTATGCCTTTTCTAAGAATAAAACTCCCCTTTCGTATAGTATTCTTTAAAAAGCATGGAGAATCTTCTAAAAAGATTTTAGAAACTTTTTAAACATAGCTACCCTCCTTTGCTTAAATTTTTTTTATTCCACCTCTTTTATTGCTTTTTTATAAAATATCATTTTGGAATTTATAAATTTTCATGAATTTTTTCATATAAATTTCAAATTTAAAATATTTTGACTTCTTCTACATATCGCATAATATATACCAATTAACAAATCTAAGATTTTAATATTTTGACAAAATTTGACATTTAAGATTGGATAATTTATGTAAAGGGTTAATTTCATACATATATAGGTATTTTTTGTAATTTAAAGAACATAGGATAAATTGAAGCATAAAGGGCGACCCAATTAAACTAAAATCTTCACAAATCAAATGAGGCTTTCAATAAGAGGCAAATAAAATAAGATGATTTTGTTGGGCTCCAATAGTGGCACTCTTATTCTGGGATGCATGTTTCAACGAGACATAACAAGAATTCAAAAAACTCTAAGATGGAGAACACACAATAGGAAAACACAAAGAAACACTTCACCACGGGTAACAAACCACCATGGCTACACAAGACAAACCACAAGGGCAAGGAAAACCAGAACAACCTAATAATTTATTCATTTTCCCTTTACCACCTCTTAGTAGCTCGAGGCCACTAAGAAAAATGAACTTGACAACTTTCCTTTGCCAAAAATCCTATTCTTTGAAGACTTCTTAAAATCTGATCTGAATGCCAACTAAATGCACAAATTAAATATGATCATTATAGCTCACAACCTACTGGAAAACTTCATAATTTTGATCTAAAACACAAAAGTATTCACATCCCTAGGCACTCATGTGATCCATCATACTAAATCCACACCACACTCCTTTGCTAAAATAATAGGGTCTAAAAAATCATGAACATGAGATATGCAAACTGAACTATCATGATTATAAAAATAGGGCAACTTACTACCCTCCAAAATTGGCTCACACCCTTGAGGTATAAGAAGATACACCTGATTTGAATATTGCATGTAACACAATTGTAAGTTGATTAAACCAATGCCATCATTTGCTACTCCATTCCATACTTTTCCATGGTGATGTATTGCAAGGGATGAACCCATTTCTTCATTTTTCTTCTCTATTTCATGCACTTCTTGACAACTTGCCATAATTTTGCTGTTGTAATTAAACCTAGAGAATGTTTCATTTTCATCCTTCTCATCCATGCTAACATTCCAGTCCCATTCAACATTAGATCTTTCAATTGCAACTTGCTCACTAGGTAGGCTAACATTGAAATTGCCAAGGCTGTCAACCATATCATAATATGCATCCATACATAATTCAAAAGATGAAGAAGGGCTGCAATTATTTATCTCACTATTGTTATTACACATGGTAACATTTAAATGACCACATTGATCAAAGGATATATTGGAAATATTAGCAAAAGAAAGGCATGCTTGAGGCATATCATTTGAACATATCTCCATATCTTTTTTATTATTTTCAGTCAATGGATAATTTACCCTATTTCCATTTGAGCAAACCTCAATCCAAATGCCATCATGCACATAATCCATGCCACCAAGTGCATCCATTAAATCTGAATCATTACTTTGAACACTTACACATGCACTTACCTTTTCATCACAATGTGTAGGAACACCAACTTTCTTTTCTTCTTCATACTCATCATCAATTTGACCATTACAATGCATATCCATAAGTTGATCTCTTACCTCCATTTCTTCATCACATGTTTCATCTTCATTTTTTCCTAGCACTTTATCAATACATGTAACATCCTTTTACTGATCATTAATATCTGAAATATCTAAAATTAAATCATCATGTGCTCAAACATATCTTCATATGCATATTTCTAATCAATGGCATAAACAAGGTCATCACATGTAGAGAAATGGTGGTCTAGAAAACTAAGCAATCATTTCCTAGCATTCTCACATAGAGATATGGAAAAATATCTCATTAATATGTCCTCCACTATAAATTCATGCCATTCCACAAAATTTAAAAATGCCTTAACATGATCATAATTTCTCAAAATATTACATCCATCAAACAATGGAATTTTATCATAAACTTTTTGTAGCATTTTCCATCCTTGGTGATTTACCCAAGAGAGGTCTAACTTTCTATATACATGTTCATTGGAAAGAATAGGAGGCTGAATTTGATTACTAACATCTTCAAGTTCCTTCAACCTTGCTTCTAACATAGCTAACTCTTTATTTATATCTCTATCCTGGGTATCTATAGATTTCATTTGAAAATATAATGGGAAAAGAAATATTCATTTACCTTGTAGCATTAAGTATTTGATACTTCAATGATAGAGTCACCACCTCATCAAAGAGGAAAATACTTTTTTTTTCTTTCTAAATTCAATCCACTAGTAGAATATTTCAACTTCATAAATCAACAGTTCTTCAAATCTTAGAATACTCAAGAAAAACTTGATAAAACACCAAATCTCCCCAGCAAAGTCACCAATCTCTTGGTTAATTTTTTTTACAAAAAGGACCAACAGTTAGGAGAGCATGATAAAACCTCCTATTTTTCTTTGAGTTCTACCTCACTTGGGAGGGTATTTCCTTGAGATCTTTTAAACAACAAAACTAACATACTAGCTATGTAGATCTCAACTATAATGGTAGACAGATTTCATGATATGACCAAAGATAATAAATTAAGTACTAACCCTTACAAGTGTATTCACTAGTATTTTATTCACAACATCATGAACCTGGACAACCTATCACTACT
Organism: Cunninghamia lanceolata; assembly: GCA_027924645.1. Lineage (NCBI taxonomy): Eukaryota > Viridiplantae > Streptophyta > Pinopsida > Cupressales > Cupressaceae > Cunninghamia > Cunninghamia lanceolata. Next base: position 889,730 of record BSBN01000743.1, read on the forward strand.
ACTATACAACATGATAGTGTGATTAAAAAAATGGATCGATTAAGAATAAGATCAGTGCTCGCTCCTTGGAAAATCGAGTCAAATACTGGTGTACTATTTTATACTAACAAGATCTTGACTCTAGGGTTTTACAACAAATATCAATACCTTACAATGATATAAACCCACAAATATGATCTAAAAATACTAAATTCTACTTACTAATCTTTTGCAATGATTACACAATCCACTTGTTCAAAAAGCTTTATCATAATCAAACAAGCAATTCACACAACAAAGATAGGCAATTTTACACATAGGCAAAGGGTCAATTTTACATAGGCATTTTTTTGTAATTTAAAGCACATAGGATAAATTGAAGCATAAAGGGGGACCCAATTGAATTAAAATCTTCACAAATTAAATGGGGCTTTCAACAAGAGGCAAATAAAATAGAATGATTTTATTGGGCTCCAACATGATTCACTAAAGGTGAGAAATAAAATAAACCACATAACAAAAGAATATACAAGAAGAAAGAGACATGCATGGATTTAACTGATATATTCATTGTAGGACTCATCTTTGAGGTAATCATAATTCTTTAAATCACTCAGATAAAATGAAGCAAGATGATCTAGGGAGAATATATCATTAGAAGAAGGAGGTGCATTGAGAATAAGAGGGCTTGATGTAAATGTAGTTGACATAGGAGGGATGCCTCGTTTGGGCTTGAGAACCCAGACTTTCTTTCTTTTAGACTCCATGTTAGCAATGGGTGTTAGAGGAGAAGAGAGAATAGTAGGTGTAATAGATTTGGTTGGAGCCTTTGTCTTGGAAGAAGACATAATTTTAAGAGTGGGAAGGGTCTAGTTGGATATGGATGTAGATTTAGGAGTACTCTTTGGTTTAGGAGGTGGTAGTGATTTATAAGGAGGTTTAAGTAGGTCTAGAACAAGTTTGGGGGGAATGTTGGGTGTATGAGGAAGTGGGGGAAGGGTAGATGGAGAAGGAATATAATCAAACTTGGAACTATTAGGAAGATGTGTTATACACTTTGTAATTCCTAGTGTTAAGGATGTGATTATTTAATATTTGTAAAATATTATAAAATAATATGCTCATATGGAAAAGGGTGCCCCACTTGGAAGGAATCTTGATATTCCTTAGTTGGAACTCTCTACTATGTGTTATTGGTTGTATAATGGTTGTAATAATTTATCAGTCTTTTCCATGCGTCATTGGTCTTATAGCAATTATAATAAGTAATTGAATAGGGTGTTACTAGGTGGACTATGGCTAGCATCTTTGATTGGGTAAGTATAAATGCCTATAAGAGGTTTGTGTGTGTAATTATAGACTCATCTTGGCATGCATGGGAATTAGATAGACCTCCTTGTTCATAAGGGTCAAATAGTCAAATCATGAGTTGCTATTCCTAGAGGAGTTACACTTGGATGGGGTACATGGATCCAACTTGGACTAGTTGGAGAAATACTTAGATCATGGTCTTGAGCCTGTGGTTTTGGTAAACTAATGATGGTTTTTATATCTCCTTAACCTATATATTGAGGATTGATATGGAGATTATATGGTTTTTTTTGTAAGGTTATGCTACTAAATTTTCTCCAAATGCAAAGTTTAGATCACCATTGAAACACTGTAACTTTGGAGGCTATATTTTTCATTCTCTTTATATTTCTCTCTTATGTCATTACTCTAATCAAAATATTATAGATTTGGTTTGTTTGTATTGTTCTCTTCTTTGGATTACATAGGAATTTGTTGAATTTCCTTTCATTTGGTAATAAATTCTGGATTGCATAGGATTCACAAGAGGACAAGGTTATTGTTTTTAATCTTTGCCTGAATAGAAGCTTTGTAGTGTGATCTTATTTTTAAGAATGAAGATGGAATTCACATATATAATGGAGGTTGAGAAATTCAATTCACATAGCACTAACTTTGAGCTACGGAAGCTCAAAAATGGAGGATCCTCTTGTTGATAGAGATTTGTGGGTTATAGTTTTTGGTTAGAAACCCTCTTACATGAATAATAAAGATGGGAAATGATTAATAGAAAAGGATAGAAGATTGGTATGCCTATGCCTTGTTGATTGAGTGTTCTTGAATTTATTAGGAAAGACCACCTAATCCATAAACCATTGGTTGATAACCCTAGTGATGCATTAGTAATGGATTCTTAAACTAAAACTACTCATTCTAATCTCAAAATATACTCAACCTTATTGATCTATCAACTTGTAGCAAAAAACATATTTAAATAACAAAAGGAAACGTAATAAATAAAACATAACACATGACACTTAACACTAGCTTTTGTCTAGAGAAAACCCAACCAGATGAAAAAATCTAGGAAGGCTATGCTACTAGCATCCCATTACTAGATTTTAGAGAAATCACAAGAGATTTAGTTACTTTTAATGGTAGCTCTAGATATGTCCTACCCATTCATGATCTATTATCCCTCTATTATTCTTCTTTACAATAGAATCCTACATTTTCCACTCTTTATCCTATTTGAATTTGTGATGGGCAAAACATGGGATTAATCAAATCAATAACAAAACCCAATACATCAATGAAATATGAAGGAAAAGGGATTTAAAATAACAAATAAATATACTTACAACCTTTACCTTTTGACTTCCATTGCTCGCCTATTCTTTCTTGACCTTGATGTGATAAAGATTGGCCCTCAAGAAGCTTGCTTCCTCGCTTCAATTACTCAAGATGGCAAGGAGAAATGGCTGTGATACTTGATTGTGTTGAAAATGAGCTTCAACACAATGTAGATAGATGATGAATAGTGTGATAATGGTGGTAGGGGTGCCAATGGTGTGCTATATTTCCTGCAGCATAAGTTTACTTGAATGATGGATGGATGAAATGAAGAAGAAGAGGGTTGTATTTATAGAGTTGTGTGAGAGAAGATCAACAGTTGAGAAGAAATAAGAAGATCAACAGAGGAGAATGTTCGAGAGAACGTGCATGAATAGAAGGACATGTGTCATTCAAAAAGAAGCTTTGTTGAGTTAACTGCTTTCTTGATGATGATGAGTTTTCATTTTCTTAAATTAGAATATATTTTTCTAATTTAAAAACAAAGTTCCTTTAAAGTTGCTTTAACTCATCTTTTGCTTTTGTATGACAAGAGGAATTTATTTTTAGAAGATTTTGGAAGATAAGAAAGCATAATTAAATAAATAAATTTATTTAATTACTTGTAGATAATTTGGAGAAATAAATAAAATATTTAGATATATTTTATTTTGTGGAGATTTAAGATTTTATTTAAATAAATTGCATTTTATTTAAATTTAGAGGAATGGATGATTTAAGATTTTTATTTAAATTTGGGAGAATAGAAGGTTTTAATTAAATAATAAAAATTATTTAATTATTTAGAAGAATGAAGTTAATGTAGATGAATTTAATTAATTAAATAAATGTAATTTATTTAATTAAATGAGAGGAGATGAATCAAATAAATAAATAAATTTATTTATTTATTGATAGAGGAATATGAAGGTGAAATAAATATTTAAAATATTTATTTAAGTAGAGTCATGTTATTTTTAGGTGTATACATTTTGCCCCTCTTTGATGCAATGTGTTTTATCATGTTGTTTCAAAGAATAAGAATTTTTGACAATGATACATGCCCCAGTTTGCCCTTGGTACAAGTTTAACAATGATAAGATGCCCCATCAGGAGATTGGAGAGGAAGAAGGCAGAAGGAGTGAGATGGACAATCTCACGAAGAAGAAGGTGAAAAGCGGGTTAGGATGGAGAAAAACGGGACATGGTTCAGAGGAATAGACATGGGAAGTAGTCGTAGTTGTCACACAGATAGATATGGTTCACTTGCTATATATAGGTGCTAGGTCCACAAGTTCTATTCATTTGCACACTTGTCCTTAGTTGATTGGTCTTTGAGAGTTTAGGAGAGCATGGCAGCTAGAGCAGTCGACAGAGAGATGGATATTCCGCGCGAGGAGCACCGGTTCGAGCGAGTCCGACGGTTCGATCGGCCAGCCAAGGCAGGACCACTGGTATGTAGTTCATCAAAACTCGCTAAAAGTCATTTATTAGGGCAATAAATGCTTAGGAAAAAAGCTAGGACAGATGCGTCGAACTTCCGTTTGGTGCATATACGCTCTGAAATAGCGCATATGTTGCTAAGTGAGGCATCTGAGAGATCTTATGGCGCATACGATAGTTTGGCACATATATGCTATGAATTGGCGCATCTACTGGGTAACAGCGCATGTGACACAAGAAGCGATGCATATGCTATAATGACACATACACGCCAAGGACTAATGCATTCACAGTGAATTGGCACATATGATATGGATCGGCACATTTGCACTAGGAAAATCAGTTGACTTAACAAAATTAACCCAATTGGCACCTTGATCGATGCATCAATTGATAAGCGATCTCTGAGATTGTTGAGAATCTAGTCAAGAGATGATATGCTTGTTTTGATTAATTTGATATGTTAAGTCAATGATAGGTTAGTTTGATTTCTTAGAGTAGGTTTGTTTGGATATGGATTTCTTTGACGCTATGTTTTTCTTGGTTTCAAAAGGATATCTGGGATACCCTTATGTCACGAGAGCAGTTCCCTTTGCCGTTATTGCAGCGATACAAGTTGACAGAGATTGACCGTGAGGCACTCGGTGCGATGCGTTTGCATTATGTTTGCTTCATGCTTGAGGTTCACGTGAATTGGGCTATGTTGACTGCAGCGGTGGAGCGATTCCACAGCGAGGATGGGACATTCCATCTTTCGATGGGGGAGATGGTGATTACCTTAGAGGACGTGTACAAGATTCTACACCTCCCTATTCAGGGAGAGTTGGTCGAGTATGAGTCACAACATGATGCTGGATTGGTTAAGTGCAGATGCGTATTTGATGACCCAGATTTGGTGGAGTAGGTGATTTCGTTGCAGGACATTCATGACTGCTATGACTACTTCCTGGGGATAGTGGCGGGACTGATCGGAGGCGTAGTATGCCCCGATAGGAGGTCACATGGCTTCCCGATTGGCTGGGGGAGGGTGTTAGAGAGCATGATCACTGATGGGACTCGGTATGCATGGGGTGTGTGCGTGCTAGCACACTTATACAGAGATATACACCAGGTAGTGTATCATAGGGGAGCCAGTTTGTCAGCAAGTGTGTCTCTCTTGTAGCTTTGGTTGTGGGAGCACATAGCTATCACACGGATGATATGTCTTTTTCACAGGCAGAAGGGTGAGCCCTACAGTTATGGCTATGCAGGTGTGATTTCCCAACACAAGCTGGGGAAGCTCGAGTATTAGAGACACACGTTTGATAATGTAGATCAGGTTGTCTGGCACCCATACTTATATTGTGAGGTATGAGATGATGAGGCAGACGAGCTTCCGCATTGCTTCTAGACTCAGTGGCTCATTGGCAAGACGAGATACATATTAGAGAGGCAGATTGTGAGCAGAGTGTAGAGGCAGTTTGGTTGAGTACAGGGCAGACCACAGGGACAGACACAATTTGTGAGGACCCATACAGAAAGATTTAGGTGGGGTCCTGTGGCATCATATGAGGAGGCTTTGACCGACTTTCAGTAGATTCCTCATGTAGCTTGGTCCATGCGGAGGGACATAGTGGATGCTGGCATGACACTAGACTATGAGGAGTGGTTCGTGGCGCATCCATTCCCCAGATACTTAGGTCCTGGAGAGTTAGCTCCTCGTATAGACGAGGAGGATTCAGATGACAAAGGTGATGCCGAAAGGAGGAGAGGAGGATGGAGGAGGGGGAGAGGAGGTCAGGGGGATGATGAAGGAGGAGGAGGAGATGGCAGACCTAGACAGAGGAGGAGGTTTGGGGAGGGACCTTTGGGTCAGCAGGCAGTTGCACAGTCGTAGGCTGCAGGATAGGTGTAGGCATAGGTGCCAGCATAGCAGGTGGCACCGCAGAGGCAGATGTTGCCACCACAGCAGGTGGCATAGTAGCAGGTACAGGGGCAGGTGCCAGCACAGCAGGCTCCACAGCCTGATTTACAGTAGCAGGCTATTACGACACTACAGGGTCAGATTAGGCAGCTGAGGGCTCATCTAAGAGCAGTAGATTCTTAGAGAGATGCAGATGCAGGACGGATATCAGAGATATCTAGAGCTTTGGCCAGCATGAGGGCGATGAGAGTAGAGAGGGATGCAGCCGTGGCAGCTATGGGTACAGATGGTACTTCTAGCTTTTTGGTATCACAGGTGCAGTAGGCCTAGACACAGTTAGCCTAGGTTCAGAGTGAGCTTGCCAGAGCGCAGGCTCAGGCTTAGTACTACAGAGGGTTATACCACGGGGCAGTGTCAGTGGATCAGCGTGCACCTAGCTTCAGGAGCTAGTCTGTGGCATCTCAAAGGGTAGGTGGGTTTCGATCTGTAGGTTCAGTGAAGGGCCCACAGCAGTTAGAGGGAGAGAGAGGAGAGGGCAGCGTAGGGAGCAGTGCTCCACGGCATCAGGGTTAGCCAGACCTGGACACTTGTACCATTTTTTGATTTGATGTACACATTTTTTATGGCTAAGATAGCCTATATATGTACTATTTTTGTCCTGAGGCATGTATCACCATGTTGTACTTTGTATACACTTTATGATGACTTTGAGAGATGGACAGATATTTTGATATGTTGTACATTTGGACATGCTTTGATGATTATATGATGATGCAGTTATTGATGTTCTACATGCATATATTCTATGTTGATATGTTATGGATGCAATCTATCTTACGATGTTTGATATATATGATGCATACTAGATGGATTGTAGGATGATTTGATATGTAAATGCAAATGTGGCATGTTATGGTTATGATTATGCAACTCTATGTGTATTTGTCTTTTTTTTTTTTTGAATTTTTGATATGATATGTGGATGCAAATGCCTGTGGATGACCTAATGCACTTTATTATGTATGCAAAATGATTTAATCATGTGAATGACTATCTCATGTGATATGATGTGTGACCTATGTTATGTTTTTGATATGTCCAAATGTACTCAATCGACATAGGGATGATATAGATATGCAGAAGAGAGAGAAGATATGGAGAAATATAGGCTTCCATTTGATATACTGTAGGATATTTGGATATGGGATGGATGTGGATTGTCATCTTGATTTTGCAAGTCTTTTTCTTTCATCATTGGGCACTTTTTGATACTTTTCTCTTTTTGAAATGTTGTAAGAAAATACAAGCATCTAGGTATAATTAGACCGAGATGACCTGAGTATGCCTTACATGGATTTTGATATCGCAAGTTGGTACAAGCATCTAGTCAAACTTGAATCTAGATGACCTAAGTACTTCTTGCATTTCAACATACAAGGATTGCCCCTTTTCATGTTTAAACCTCTGGAGTCCTCGATGATCTTTTGCTGATCATGTCGTTAGACAAAAGTCGTCACATTACTAAAGTTTAATCCACAAACAATAGACAAAGAAAAAGATTATGCCCCCATCATAGCCACTCTAGATTTTGGCATCCTTGAGTAGCATAGGAAGACATAATGATAAAAATCCAAGACTTTGTTAAGTTAACCTGTTCACAAAAGCATTCTTGCATTAGATGTGTCTTCTTTCCATAATTGATATAGAATTAGTTTTAGTGTTTCGGTACACATTTTTCTTTGGACAGGTTGATGTTCTGCGTTAAGAATTTTGTTTTGGGAAGCTTGCTTTCTTACGCATGCTTGTCTAGTGAAAGGTATCACAATCCTTTATTGGTATCCTCTTAGAGCTTGTGGCACTCAAGAATCCAAATCCGTATCCAGGTCAAGGAGTTGCCCCCAGTTTAGACAAAGGATCGACTTATTATGGGCGATGCAACAAACATGTATGGAAAGACGGACCCTAAGGGACTGACCTAGTGCCTTGGGGGCTCATTGCTAAATGGCCTTGCCTATGTGACAACGTAGAGGTAATGTAGTTTGGGGTGAACCTAATGGACCTAAGACCTAGGCGATGGTGAAGATGTAGAAATGGCATGGACCTAGATAGAAAAAAGAAATAGACATGGGACGGATGGGACAGTGGAGCATAGTGGAGCGGAGCCTCGGGGGTGCATTGAGAATGGCCTTGCCTACATGAAAGCTCAGAGGTGACGTAGTTCGACAACGGTTCAAAGGACTAGTTCAAGATGAATGATATGATGGACACAAGAGATATGAAGTCACAATAGATGGAGGAAGTGGTTTGTCACAGATAGTGCCTGTTTACCAAGTTTTCACCACTTGCTTTTATTTGCATAAAAGCTGAAAGTACACATGACGCCTGTTTGCCAGGTTTTCATCATGGTACCTATCCTAGGTGCCTGTTTGCCAGGTTTTCACCAGAGGATGATTTTTTTGTTATTTTTCCATTTTTTTTTGTTTATTTTTTTATCATTTTTTCAATTTTTTTGGATTTTTTTAGGACTCCCTTACATTGAGGTTTTCAGGTATAGAACTTGCGAAGATTCATGCTGTTGATAGGATCATCAAACAGTTCACCTTCGGATGTAGCCAATTGATATGCTCCTGACCCATAAGCTGCAATGATGACATAGGGACCTAACCAGTTGGGTTTGAACTTGCCTTTCTTTTCTCGGTCTTACTGATTTCTAGGATTTTCTCTGAGGATGAGATCACCAACTTGGAATACTCAAGGTTTTACCTTGTGGTTATAGCTTCGGGACATTCGTTGTTGATAAGATTTTAGGTGGTTAAAGGCCTATTGCCTTCTCTCTTTGAGTAGCTCTAACTCTTGAAGTCTGGTCACTCTGTACTCTTCATCAGATATGAGGCCTTTTAATGAAACTCGCAAGGATGGGATCTCGACTTCAATGGGCAAGATAGCTTCATATCCGTAGACTAGGGAGTATGGCGTCACACCTATGGGTGTGCGGATGCTTGTGTGATAGGCCCACAACACCGGGTTTAGTTGGATATGCCAGTCACGATCGACATCATTGACAGTCTTTTTTAAGATTTTCAAAATAGATTTATTTGATGCCTCTGCCTGGCCGTTGCCTTGGGGGTAATATGGTGTTGAAAAGCGGTGCTGGATATGGAATTTGTCGCATAGTTCCCTGACATCCTAATTTTTGAAAGGTCATCCATTATTCGTGATAATGGACGAAGGGACGCCATAACGATAAATGATATAGTTCAGGATAAAAGAGGCAATCTGCTTGCTTGTGATATTGGCTAAGGGCACAACTTCAATCCACTTTGTGAAGTCCTCAGTGGCAGTGATTATGAATTTATGGCCGCTGGATGAAGAAGGGTGAATCTTGCCCACTAAGTCGAGTCTCCACTGACAGAAAGGCCAAGGAGTTGTTAATGGCTGCATCTCTTGTGCTGGTGCATGTATAAGGTTCCCATGGATTTGGCACTTTTTGCACTTCTTTACGAAATGATAGGAATCTTGTTCCATAGTTGACCAATAGTATCCCATGCATTTGAGTTTTTTGGCTAGGGTAGGGCCACTAGAGTGAGTCCCACATATACTGTCGTGCACTTCGCTCAGGGTAGTTTGATATTCCTCACTATCGAGACATCTAAGGAGAGTACCATCGAGACCTCTGTGATATAGGGTATTAGTGACAATGGCATACTAGGATGCCTAACGGATAAAGGTTCATTTTTGGTTACTGGAGAGATCAGGTGGGAGGCTATTCTCTTTAAGATAGGTAAATATTTTTCCATAGAGGGGGGAATCATTTCCGACAATGTGGCAAATGATATGGGATTCAGGGGTGTCATATGCAGGATAGGACACTGGCTCTACCAAGAACTCGTAATGTGATTGATTATCTGGAATATCGAGGAGAGATGCAATCGTTGCCATGTCATGAGTAGCTTTGTTCTCAATCCTTGGTATCTGCTCAAAAGAGATCTTGAAAAAGTATTCTGTGAAGTCATCTACCATTCATTTGTAAGGGATCAATTTCTCATCTTTTGTCTGGTAGTCATCATTTACTTGATTTATGACCAGCTTTGAGTCACCATATACTTGAAGTTCTTTGATATTCCATTCAACTGCTAGCTTGATGCCAATGACTAAGGCTTCATACTTTGCCACGTTGTTAGTGTAGGGAAACATTAATCTGTATGATTTAGGAATGGTGTCGCCATTAGGTGTGATCAACAAGATACCTGCCCCCGATCCATGCTGAGTGTATGAGCCATCAAAATACATTTTCCAGGTTGCTATGGTTACGTGGAAGATAGATTCATCTAGAAATTCAAAGCTCAAAGGGCTGTCATCTGTTAGAGGTGCATCTGTCAGTTGATCTGCAAGTACTTGGCCTTTTATTTCTTTCCTGTCTACATATTCGATATCAAATTCACTGAGAAGCATGACCCATTTGGACAAACTACCTATTAAGACTGCCTTGTTGAGTAAGTATTTGAGTGGGTTGATCTTTGCTACTAGTTTGACTGAATGTGAAAGCATGTAATGTCTCCATTTTTGTGAAGTGAAGACTACAACGAGACATGCTCTTTTGATTGGCGTGTATTGTAGTTCATATCCAACAAGTGTTCGACTGATATAGTAGATTGCTTGTTCTTTCCTGTCATAATTTTGTTGTGCTAGGAGAGCTCCCAGAGCTGTCAGTGTAGCTGAGATATATAGCAGTTGTAGACACCTAAAATTGGACTGCTTCTGCAAACCAATTTTTCGTATCTTGCATTAATCCATTCCCCCAATTATCATAGCAGTAAAGGTTTTCCCTGAATCGGTGGCATCAATACAGGTGGCTTCATTAGGTATTCTTTTAACTGTTGAAATGCCTATTCACATGAATCATTCCATTTGAAAGGGACATTCTTATGTAGAAGGTGAGAAAATGGGTGACACTTGTCTGTCAATTGAGAAATGAACCTCTTGATAGATTGTAGTTTTCCCTATAGGGACCTTAGTTGAGTGAGAGTTTTAGGAGGTGGCATTTCCATGATGGACTTCACTTTAGCTGGGTCAACTTTGATTCCATTAAGGGACATTATGTATCCTAATAGCTTTCCTGAGGTAACTCCAAACACGCACTTCTTTGGATTGAAGCGCACATTAAACTTTTCCAGTCTGTTGAAGATTTTGTCTAGCACTGCCAGATGTCCTTCTCTTGTGAGTGATTTTGCTAGAATGTCATCAACATAGTCTTCCATTATAGTGTGCATCATGTCATGAAAGATTGTGGTCATATCTCTCTGATATGTTGCGCTGGCATTTTTCAAACCAAATGGCATGACACACCAACAATAGGTGCCCCAAGGACATGTGAATGCAGTCTTGTGTTGGTCTTCAGGTGCAATTTTTATCTAGTTATATCTGGAAAAACCATCCATTAGTGACAACATGGTGTGCCCTGTCGTGAGATCTACAATCATGTCAATATTTGGCAAGGGGAAATCATCTTTCAGACAAGCTTTGTTCAGGTCTTTGAAGTCATTACATATTCAGACTCTGCCATCTGGTTTGGCCACTGGTACTATGTTTGAAACCCGCTCAGGACAGTCTATTGGTCTGATGAATCTGACATCTAACAGTTTCTTCAGCTCTTCCTTTACCATGAGGGCCACATGCGGGTGCATCGTTCTAAGTTTTTGCTTTCTGGTTTAGCTCCTGGAGCTAAAGATAAGTGATGCATTATAAGATTTAGATCTAACCCTGGCATGTCTGCATATGTCCATGCAAAGTTGATTTTGTTTTCTTTTGAAGAAGTCAGTGAATGCTAGTTTTTCTTGTTCTGTTAAAGCCTTTGCCATGTGGATCATTCTGGGATTATCACCTGTGCTGACATTGATCGGCTCTGCTGGTTCTATCAAGATTGAAGATCTCTCCTAATGTGTAAGATTGGGTGGAGGGTCAAGCCTTCCATCCTTCAACGCCTCAGAGAGGTTTTCACCATTGGATATGTCTACATTTTTACTATTTTCATGATCTAACACTACCGTAGAACGGTTTTGACCATTAGATCTTTCTTTCATTTTGACATTTTTTAGACTGAAAGGCTTGGCACTCTCACCAAAATAGGCCTTGTTGTTGAGTTCTATAGCATAGCCAGCTCTGTGGTCCCCTGCGGGTATATGATCTCTAAGCTCAAGATAGTCTATGATGGCTTCATCATTCTCAAAGGTATCGAGCTTAGTGGTAGTGCCTTGTAAATCCCAATCTATGAGTTCGGGGTGCACCAAAGGTAAGGGGTCATTGGGTTGGTCCGGTTCGATGGTGTTGATGGTTAGGATAGAGTTGTTAAAAGCTCAGACAAAGTCTACGATGGTACTCTCCATTAGCGGATCCATTAAGGGGGTATCATTCTTTCCTCACGACTTTCACTATCGTTATTATGCGGGACAGACTCTAGCGATCTAGCCCTTGGAATTTGTCTCTCATTTGCATGGGTTGGGTCATACTCATGGACAACATCAATATCTTTTTTGTCACAAGATAGCTCCGAGAGACTATCCCACTCATACTCATTTGAATCGGTCTCACTCCCCAGTTGCAGTTACTAAATTTGCTCAACCAGATTACTAGTGGATGTTTCTAGTTGTTTGCCTTTATTCTTATTTTCTCTCTTAGTTCTTGATGTGCCAGTGTAACCTAGCCCTGTAGTGTCTTGAGATGTCAAGGTATGAGGTTGGATGGGTTCAGTGATACCATCCTTTCTTAAACCGAGTGGACCGTGTCCTTCATATCCCATTCTGTGTAGCATTTGGAATCCTTGGCCATATTGTTTAGTTTGTATAGTGGTGTGATGGTCTTGTTGTGTCAATGAGCTGCCTTCATCCTTATATAACCATTGTAGGATATCTTTCTCATCACTTTCATCTTCGAGGCTTCCCCATTTGACAAATGGACCTTTGGTAGTTTTATCTTCTTTTGATTTGTTCAGAGCAGGTCTTCCATATGATCTTGGAGATAGGGGGAGTTGTGCTAAGCAGAGGGATTCAGAGATTGTGTATTCACCCAAACCCTTATCTTTGAGTTTGAGGTCAGGTTGGGATGCTTTTGAAGAGGAAGCAAGTGTAGTTGGGTCAACACGAGATGAGGATGAAGCAGAGGCATGGTTGTTAGGGATCACAACTTCAGGTTTAGATTGAATAGAGTTGTAGTACTGAAATGGATTGGGATCACCTTGGATGGTGATCTCTTGACCTTCATAGGGGAATTTAATACACTGATGGTATGTTGACGACACTGCTTTTAGAGAATGTATCCATGGTCTCCTCCTCATCATAGGCTTTGATGGTGATTTTCTTTTTCGAGTCTATAGCTTTCTCCGAAAACCCCAATGTAAGGATTAGCTTCAAGGTGCAAATATTCAAACTAGCTCCTCCATCGATTAGGACTCTTTTCATCTTGTGTTTGTGTATAAAGGCTTCGATATGAAGAGAGGCGTTATGGGGTTGGGTGATTGACATATCATCCTTTTCAGTGAATGATAGGGAATGAGGTGAGGTAATGTGACCTACCATGGTTTGGAATTGTTCTTCAGTGAGGTTCATGGGGACGGAGGCTTCCGCTAAATCTTTCTCAAGTATGGCTCTATGGGATGGGGATAGACGCAAAAGTTCAAGAATGGAGCTATGTACAGGTGTCTTATGTAGTTGATCCAAGATACTGTACTGATTAGCCGGAGGGGTGGAGGCTCCTCTAAGAGTGACTATATTGCCGTGGGTGGTAACATTGCAATCCAGATATTTGTTTATAGTGATCACATTGATGCGTGAATCACTTTCCAAGATATGGTTAACAACATAGTCAAATCTGACGTTTGTGTAATTTGCGTTGTTAGATCCACTATTACTTTTGTTGGAAGGTCCTCCCTGCTCATAGTTGGGAAGAGGATCCTTGAATGCCTGATGATCACTATTAGAGGTATGTCCATCAAGTGACACTTTGTTTTGTTTGATCAAGTCTTCGATAGTGTGTTTGAGCACAATGCAGTCGTTGGTTTTGTGCCCCCTGTTTCGGTGGAACTCACAGAAGTTGTTGTCATTCCACCAAGGAGGTTTGACTTTTGGTTCATATTCTCATGCCATTGGAAGTGTTATGATCTTACTTGTGACTAAATTCTGTAGGGCGGTTTCCAATGATTCTCCCAAAGGTGTAAATTTTCTCCTAGGTTTAAAATTTGTAAACTGTGATTTAGTGTTCCGTAGGGCGGCTTCCAATGAAGAAGAAGAGGGTTGTATTTATAGAGTTGTGTGAGAGAAGATCAACGGTTGAGAAGAAATAAGAAGATCAACGGTTGAGAAGAAATAAGAAGATCAACGGAGGAGAATATTCGAGAGAACGTGCACGAATAGAAGGAGGACATGTGTCATTCAAAAAGAAGCTTTGTTGAGTTAACTGCTTTCTTGATGAGGATGAGTTTTCATTTTCTTAAATTAGAATATATTTTTCTAATTTAAAAACAAAGTTGCTTTAAACTTGCTTTAACTCAGCTTTTGCTTTTGTATGACAAGAGGAATTTATTTTTAGAAGATTTTGGAAGATAAGAAAGCACAATTAAATAAATAAATTTATTTAATTACTTGTAGATAATTTGGAGGAATAAATAAAATATTTAGATATATTTTATTGAGATTTAAGATTTTATTTAAATAAAATTGCATTTTATTTAAATTTGGGAGAATAGAAGGTTTTAATTAAATAATAAAAATTATTTAATTATTTAGAAGAATGAAGTTGATGTAGATGAATTTAATTAATTAAATAAATGTAATTTATTTAATTAAATGAGAGGAGATGAATCAAATAAATAAATAAATAAATTTATTTATTGATAGAGGAATATGAAGGTGAAATAAATATTTAAAATATTTATTTAAGTAGAGTCATGTCATTTTTAGGTGTATACAGAATTTATTTGAGAACATCTTCTTGAGCTAACCAGCCCACTAGTTGTGCACTATTCTACCCTATAACAATCTTCCCCTTAGCCTTATATCCCATCTCTAGTTGCACTCTACAATGGAGATCCCTACTAGTTGGCATCTCTCACTTAGGAAGGTGAACAATTACCTTGAATAGTAATGGCCATCCTTGGAATTTCCCAAACTTTGCTACCAAGATCCAATAGCTTTCCTACACATCCCACACAATTAACTAAATCATTCAATGCATTTTGCATAACAACCTATTTATGTGGTAAGAGAAACAAGAATCACTACAAGGGAGAGGAATCATTTGTCATGGCTCTAAAGAAGAGGGACAACTTGACCATGAAGTGATGTAGTCATTACACTAACCACCTCCACCCATAAGAAAGGCCATAAGTAGCTAAGACAAAGTCAAATGTGCCTCAATAAGAGACATGATTGTCTCTTCATAAGACTCTACTCAAACATTTCCTTATTGTTGTTAAATGCCCCAAGTTATTTTACAACAAGCATGAATGAAGGTAATCCCCTCTATATGTATCATGGTGACATTCCAAACTACCACCAAAACACATCTTGAACTATCCTTTAAACATACACAAACTACTCAACCTTTTCTAACACACAAAAAATTAATAAAAATAATTATTTTACCTATTTTAATTAATTATTGTTTTATAAAATTTAGTCTTTCACATAATCATTTTATCAATTTTGTTAGTTCCAAATTTCATGATTTCAATCCCTTTGTATTTGGGAGATGGAATATTATATTTCAAGATTGTGCTTGTATATCCTGATATATTATTTAATTTCTAGATTGATTTAATAAACCTTTATGTTACATCCCCAACTTACAATTAGACTTAGTCATTAACTTTGCATGATAATCAAGAGGATTAGTCATAGTTAACTGATTTGATATTGTGGAAATACCTAATTTGATCTTTAATTATGAAATTAATGACCGATGTTAATTAGTTTTGAATAGTAATTATTTTATATTATGGGACATGATTATGATGCATTGATCATGGTTTTGTGGCCCTGAGTGTGAACAAGAAAATGTAATGTCCTTCGAAGAAGGAAGGAGAGTATCATCCTTGAGGAAGAGTTAGATGTTGGGAAGTGGGGTCAATAGCCATCTGAGTGTCAAACATTTTGTCCTTTCAAACCGTGTAAGTTGGCGTAAGTTACGCTTCTTCTTGGCCAATTGATTTTCCTTTTGTGTCGTCATGTCGATTTAGTCATTTCAATGATGTTGCATTGACTTGACCCAACAACATTCTTGAAATGTCAATACGAGTCATGAGTTAGTTTTTCTTTTTGCCAGAACATTTTCTTATCGCTCTAAATATTTTTGAACTGAGATTATAAATCCATTATTATTTGGTCTGTTAAGTTTCGAGTCCTTAGTGGTGCTCGATCCCTAAATCACATGATGACTCTATCTCCATGAAGGAGGTGATGTCAGAAAATGACATCTTGGTTCATACTAGTATTCGCATGCATTTAGTGGATGCGTGTAAAAATATTATAATATAATTATATAAAGTTGATATTTAATTTTTTTTATGTTATTGTGTTTGTTATTTTGATATAGTTGACATCATAACTAATGGGAGCTTCAAGCTCACCATAGACTAGAAGGTGTCATGCTTGTGCAAGCCATGATTGTGGTAGTTGGTCAAGTGGGAGAAACCACTCATACCACGTTGGTAGAGGGTGGTACTTTCCACGAAAATATGCATGTGAATTAGGATGGAGTAATAATCCTTTAGTCTTCTAGAAAGACTATCATTGTTATCTTTTGGTTTTGAAGAGAAGGGAGAGTTTGAGCTCTGCACTGGAAAAGACTTTCATAGCAGGCAAACATAGGTTGATCTGAGAACAACTCTGCATTGAAGGACTGTTTACAGGTAGATTAAAGGATGTTATTCTTGAATTCATTATGGGTTATGAGATTCTTTTCTATCAAACTCTCTTAGCATGCATGTTGTATGGAGCTCATACATTTATAGCTGTTACTATGGCATCCTTATCTTTGACGCATACTTAATGGCAGAGGCTTGAGGCCTTATAGCCAAGCTTGCAATCTTTAAGGCATTCACTTTGTTACAAAGACTCAAGGCCTTACGGCCGAGTCGCATTGTGCTATATATTTATAGTGTTTAAACTTAAGGCCATACAACCAAGCTATATGTTAATGCATTCTTTTTTGTGTTTAAGCTCAAGGCCATACAGTCGAGCTTTACTATATTAGATTCTTTACCGTGTTTATGCTTGAGGCCTGAGGCCAATCTGTTATATATATTAAAACCTTTGTTGAGACTTCTCTTGAGGCTTTATGGCCGAGAAGTAATGCATTGAAGTCTTATTTTTTTGAGCCTAGCTCGAGGCTATGGAGGCTGAGCTTCAATACTTATACCATGCACTTGTGATAAAACTCATGGCCATGAAGGCCAAACTATATTGTAAAGTATACTATGCTATGTTTGTGGCTCTAGGCCACGAAGGCCGAGCTTTACACATTGGAACCCATACTATAACCGTGGCTTGAGGCCATCATGGCCGAGCCCATGCATAAACCCCAATGTATATATACGTCGAATAATGACATGGTATGGATAAAAATAGGGTTAAGACTCATATAATGATTCAAGCTTGAGGTACTCAAGGCATAAGAAGTGCCGAGCAATAATGTTTATTACTTATTAAATGGTTACGGTTTGCATATACTAACATAGCCATCACGACTGTGTGAATGGCCGGTACAACCTTAAATCAAAAACTATGCTTGCAGCACTCAAATCAAATGTTGATTCAATTTACATGAAAATCGATTGTGGGTAAATAAGGGTTATAAAAATAACCTTAATGGGGATAGTGTTTATCACCCAAAGCTCATAAGGTTAATTAGAGCTATTCACCATTATGAAACCATTCTTTTCGGTTAAGGCAAGGTATGCCTAGAATAATTAGAATATGATTAGATAACTTATATGATAGATTAAATTGAAGTTGTGAGCCATGAAAGACCGTGGGTGGTGAATATGGTTTGATTTATGATATAAATTGATAGTGGAACGAGGTGATGTGGAGTCACTAGTTCCTCATTACGAAAGTAACCCATTAAGTCATAAACCAACTTATGATGGGAGTCGAGTGTCCAAACAAGGATGATGAATTGAATTCATCCCACTTATTCTTGACCTAGAGAGAAAGGTCAATTTGAATTTACTGTAGGACATGACATCTTATAAGTTAAGTCAGGGTGGTGGACATATGACGACATTCATTATGTAACGTATATGTATGTAAATCTTTGGCCAAAGTAATGCATCTATCTCTGCATGCATTGTCGATCCATAGTGTTCTAGATGGCTTAGTGTCTCCAACAGTGTCATACATAGTTAGAGTGGATCTATAGTTGTGTGACCGTGAGACATTAGGAAGGACACAACACTAGATACTTATATGGCTAACCTACTAGTTCCTAATATCTAACCTTTCTATGAAGGGTAGGGCCACTTCTAGTTACAAACTTGAGTGGGGGACCACAAGTCCATGGTTGGTGGAAAAGCACCGGGATGATGCTCTCCTTCCCAAGCATGAGACAAGTCAAGGCTTATGGAGAAAGATGTCATTGGTTCCAGATGCAGTGTTTGCATTTATGACTAGCTGGTCTATTGTAATTATATGAATTGATTTTGATGCCTTGAGCATAACTTGTACATTAATGGTGATGGTTACTTACTGAAGATATGTAAATGATCATTGTATTGTAAGCTTGTTATATTATGTTTTGGATAACATGCTTAATTGATGAAATGATAATGAATCATTATGGTTAAATTTTGATTTACATAATCATATTATTAACTAATCTCTTGATTAAGATGAATGTTTATGTTAAATCTTTTGTATTAAGGAAAGTGTGTTACATATGGTATTAGAGCTACCAAGTTCAATACATGGACTTATGAGCTCACTACTTGATGATTATTTGTATCCAACATGAAGTATGCTAATGTTTGGATGTTTTATGCCAGAATGGTAAGAATTAGAACAACTCTTCAAAAGAAGGTAACGGAACATGGACGTTACCTACATCAACAAAAGATCTTAAAGGCATGAGCCTCAAGGATGAAGAAACTTGAACAAATTGGCTGCCTAGTAGGAGCATGGTTAACTAATGAGGAAACCTTTTCTGATGCCGTGAAATGCATCAAGCATGAGTTAAGGAAAGTAGAAAGGATGGTTGCCCCTAACTCTACTGATGCATCAGTAGGACCCTCTACCCATAAGGCACCAGCTGAGGAAAATAATCCTAGGGATTATGATGTACCTAAGGAGATTGTGAAGGAGTACTAGTGTGTACCCTCATCTCCTAAGACATAAATGAAAATATGAATATGGGAAGTTATGCCAAGCTGTACATGACTTGAAATAGCAAGGTGTAAATACAATTTTGTAATTTTAGTAGATTATATGTAATCCAATGAAGATTGCAATGCAATGGCAATTTCTGACAATATTTCCATTCTTGTTAAAGATTACATGAATGTGAAAATATTTATATAATGAATGAATTAAATGACATGGAAAAACTAATCTGTGATTAATCTGCAAACTTCAAGAAGAAGTAGATTGCAGCAAAGGTTTAGATTAGAACTAGGATGGGAGACTACTAGGAGGAAGGATATCCTTCAGGGCACTCCAAGTCTAAGTTAGACCAAATCCTAACTTTATTGAAAGAAACAAGAATGAGGGTAGAAACTCTCGAACAGGAGCTTAGTGGCTGACAAGGACCCAAGCAGGATGCCTATGATGGGGGTGATGGTGAGGAATGCCATAATGACACCACCCAAAGTGAGCATGAAGAGAATAAATCTGAGGCTAGGAAAGAAGAGGATAGGAGGAGCCATATGGCTTTGGAACTATGCCAAGACATGAAAAAGGTCATGCCTCCTAAATTTGATGGATCCATAAGTGGAGATGCCGTGGAGGCATGGCTTATGGAAATGGAAAAATATTTTGAAATTAGAAACTATAATGAGGTCACTAAAGCTATGTGGGGAGCATTCCGGCTAGTAGGTGAAGCATCCACATGGTGGATGAACAAAAAGATGGAACTAGGCTTGAGGTCTACAAGCCTTACTTGGGATAGGTTCGTAGAACTTTTTAGGCAAAGATGGTTGCTTCAACTGTTCTATGATCAGAAACTTATAGACTTTCAGAATTTGAAATAGTCCAATATGACTGTGAATGAATATTGGGAAAAATTCATCCGACTGCTGAAGTATGTGCCACAGTACCAACGAGATGAGAAATTTTGCATTCAGAAGTTCATAATGGGGTTGAACACCTAGATTGGGGGCGAGGTTGATATTCGCAATCCTACTACAATGGACCAGGTCTATGAAAAGACCATCAAATAGGAATAGAAACTGAAAGCTATGTAAGCTTATAGAGAAAGGAACCAAAATAGATATAATTGGTCTTAATCCTCGCAATCCTCTAAGAAAAAGGGGAAGAAACATGATTATTTTGAGAAAAATGATAAGGGGGCCAAACATAAGCAAACTAAGTCTAAGGGAGAGAAAAAGAGGAATAACCACTCCAAGAAGAATGGAGACAATTCTGGCAAACCTCACGAGAGGCGTGGACCAGTGGAAGGGTGCT
Organism: Cunninghamia lanceolata; assembly: GCA_027924645.1. Lineage (NCBI taxonomy): Eukaryota > Viridiplantae > Streptophyta > Pinopsida > Cupressales > Cupressaceae > Cunninghamia > Cunninghamia lanceolata. The sequence continues at coordinate 910,343 of BSBN01000743.1, forward strand.
ACACTTGTGGCAGAGATCATTCCATGAACAAGTGTCCTAAAAAGACACAAGGAGCACAACCAAGAGGAAACCCTCTACCCTCTCAACAAGTGGCATTCCAGCAATGCATTCATGCAACTTTGAACAATAGGTAAGATGGATACCAAATAACTCCAATTGAGGCAACAGGTATTTTATTTGGACTTCTAATTTTAGTTTTGATTGATACTGTTGCTATTGAATGTTGTGTTTCCCCTAAAATTGCTAGTAAAATTCCTAGAAAAGCTAGATTCATGGAAAACACAAGCTCAAGTAGAGCAATGTTTGTTTGAGGCTAGGTTTAAACTTTTGAGCTTTACCACGGAAGTAAATCTTTATGTAGCCTACCCAAGCTCAAGTAGAGCAATGTTTGTTTGAGGCTAGGTTTAAACTTTTAAGCTTTACCACGGAAGTAAATCTTTATGTAGCCCCACTAGGCTCGTACGATGTTATCCTAGGGATAAATTGGCTATAGAGACATCAAGCCAAAGTGGACTATTATGCCAAAATAGTAGAGTGTCTAGATGATTTAGGAATCAAAGTCTTTCTGCAAGGAAAACCTAGGGAAATCAAAATAAGACAAATTTATGCTCTACAAATGAAAAGAGGTCAAAGAAAAGGGTACTAGCTTTTCGCGATCAAAATGGAAAAGATTAATGAGACTGAGGAAACTTATTTCCAAGATGACTTAATGTTTTATGAATCCCAAAAACTTAATGAAGTTGGGATGAAGGAGTCCATAGGTCAAGAAAGATCAGATATGGACAGGTATCCCTTCCTTAGAGATTTTGAGGATGTATTTCTGGATGAACTACTAGGATTACCTCCTAAAAGAGCCTTTGATTTTTCCATTGATATAATTCCTGGATCAAAACCTATTTCTAAAGCCCCCTACAGAATGTCTACTACAAAACTGATGGAGCTGAAAGCTCAATTACAGGAGTTGTTAGACAAAGGGTTGATTAGACCTAGTGTGTCACCATGGGGAGCCCCAATTATTTTTATGAAAAAGAAAGATGGCACTTTGCGGTTGTGCATAGATTACCACATATTGAATAAAGAAACCATTAAGAATAAATACCCATTACCTCACATCGATGATCTTTTTGATTAGATGAGGGGAGGAACCATGTTTTCCAAGATTGATCTTTGGTCTGGATATCACTAGTTGAGGTTGAAGGATGAGGACATCCTTAAGACAACCTTTAGAACCCAGTATAGACATTATGAATTCACTGTCCTACCTTTTGGATTGACAAATGCACAAACAACATTTATGAATCTTATGAACAGTGTGTTCAAGGACTGTCTGGACAAGTTTGTCTTAGTGTTTCTTAATGACATTTTTATCTATTCTAAGAATGAGGAAGAGCATTTACAACATTTGAGAATTGTTCTTTAGAAGTTGAGAGAGCACCAACTATATGGCAAGCTCTCCAAATGTAATTTCTTTCAAAAGGAGGTAAAATACTTGGGCCACATAATTTTAGCTAATGGGATAGCTATGGACCCAGCTAAAATTAAGGCTATTTTGGAATGATCAATGCCAAGAAATGTACATGAGGTCCAAAGTTTCATGGGCCTTGCTGGTTATTATAGGAAGTTTGTGAAAAAATTCTCTAAATTGCATATCCTATAACTTCCTTGCAGAGAAAAGGTAAGAAATTTGAATGGTCAGATAAGTTCCATGAGGCCTTTGACCTACTGAAGGAAAAATTGACTTCAGCACCAATTTTGAAAGTATCTGACCCAAAGGGTCAATTTGTAGTTATTACTGATGCCTCGGGAGAAGGCTTAGGTGGTGTACTAGTCTAGGATGGATAGGTCATCGCATATGAATCATGAAAACTGAAGAACTATGAACAAAATTATGCCCCACATGATTTGGAACTTGCATCAGTCATTCATGCACTTCAAATGTGGAGACACTATTTACTTGGGAAACTTTTTGAACTGAAAATAGATCATCAAGGACTCAAATATCTGTTCACTCAGCCACATATTAATGCTCGACAAAGAAGATGGTTGGAATTCATCTTGGATTATGAATTCGAGATAAAACATATACAAGGAAAAGAAAATCAGGTGGCAGATGCTTTGAGTAGGAGAAGGCACATCTTCTCTATGATCTCCATACATTCTGATTTTAGGAATTAGGTGTTATAAAAATCTAAGGGAGATGAGTTTTACGAGCAAGTAAAACAAGCCCTTAAAGAAAACCCCCAGAACTTGAGATATGAAGGATTCAACCTTGAACCAGATGGGTTATTAAGGTTTAAAGGAAGGATGTATGTTCCTAACTTAGCAAAGTTAAGGAATATGGTATGGAAAGAGGTTCATTCTGCACCATATTCTAGGCATCCTGGAGTAACAAAGTTACTTGCTGATGTGAAACCCCCATATTTCTGGAAAGGAATGAAGAGAGATGCTGCAAATTTTGTAGCTACATGTATTTAATGCCAGAGGGTGAAGGCGGAACACCATCACCCAACATGGCTCTTATATCCTCATGAAATTCCTGAGTGGAAATGAAAAATTATAAGCATGGACTTTGTGCAAGGGCTTCCTATGTCAAGGAACATGCACAATGCTATCTTGGTTGTGGTGGACAAATTCACCAAAGCTGCTCATTTTATACCTAGAAACTTGATGGATGGAGCACTTATCATTTCTCAAAAATTTGTTCAAGAGATTTTTAGACTGCATGGCATTCCTGAGAAGATTATCTCAGATAGGGATGTGCGAATGACATCAAGGTTTTCTCAAACCTTGTTCTCTTCACTTGGAACCCAGTTGCATATAAGCTCTGCTTATCATCCTAAAATGAATGGACAGACTGAGAGGGTGAACCAATTTCTGGAGGACTTATTGAGGATGTACTATATGGATTAGTACTACAAGTGGGAGGATTATCTTCCTCTAGTGGAATTTTCCTACAATAATTCCTATCACTCAACTATTAAGATGGTTCCATTCGAGGCATTATATGGACGAAAATGTCAAACCCCTATAAGTTGGGACAAGCTAGAAGATAAGGTTAGCCTTGGTCCAAAAATGCTATCAGAGATGGAAGAGCAAGTCCATCTAATTAAGAGAAGGCTAGCAAAAGCCAATAATAGGTAAAAGAGTTATGCCAATGCAAAGCACATTGAAAGACATTTTACAGTGGGAAATAAAGTTCTCCTAAGGGTAAAACCTCAGAAAAGTTACATTAAATTTGGAAAGATGTCTAAACTGGCACCAAGATACATGGGTCCTTTTGAAGTTCTAGAAGAAGTCAACTCAGTAGCATATAAAATTGCTCTATCGCTAGCACTTTCCATGATGCATAATGTGTTTCATGTTTCATATTTGAAAAAGTTTAATTCACAGTGCAAGGTCTATTGGGACCATATGTAGAGGAAAATGCCACCTAGGAAAATTATGATGACTTTCAAGCTAGATTTCCTCATCTTTTCTGAAACATTTGTTGATTATGCTCTTGAAACATTTTCTTAATATGTTGATTTACTTTTAAGACAATTAATCATCGGGGTCGATGATTCTTATGGGGGGAGATATGTTACATCTCCAACTTACAATTAGACTCAATCATTAACTTTGCATGATAATCAAGAGGATTAGTCATAGTTAACTGATTTGATATTGTGGAAATATCTAATTTGATCTTTAATTATGAAGTTAATGATTGATGTTAATTAGTTTTGAATAGTAATTATTTTATATTATGGGACATGATTATGATGCACTGATCATGGCTTTGTGGTCCTGAGTGTGAACAGGGAAATGCAACGTCCTTCAAAGAAGGAAGGATAGTATCATCCTAGAGAAAGAGTTAGATGTTAGGAAGTGGGGTCAGTAGCCATCTGAGTGTCAGACATTTTGTCCTTTCAAACCGTGTAAGTTGGCGTAAGTTACACTTCTTGGCCAGTTGATTTTCCTTTTGTGTCATCATGTTGATTTAGTCATTTCGACAATGTTGCATCGACTCAACCCAACGACATTCTTGAAATGTCAATACAAGTCAAGAGTTAGTTTTTCTTTTTGTCAAAACATTTTCTTATTTCTCTAAATATTTTCAAACTGAGATTATAAATCCATTATTATTTGGTCAGTTAAGTTTTGAGTACTTAGCGAAGAAGGGAGAGCGGTGCTCGATCCCTAAATTGCACGGTGACTCTATCTCCACGAAGGAGGTGATGTTGGAAAATGACATCTTGGTTAATATTAGTATTTGCATGCATCTAGTGGATGCGTGTAAAAATATTAAAATATAATTATATAAAGTTGATATTTAATATTTTGTTATGTTATTGTGTTTGTTATTTTGATATAGTTGACATCATAACTAATGGGAGCTTTGAGCTCACCATAGACTAGCAGGTGTCATGCTTGTGCGAGCCATGACCGTGGTAGTTGGCTGAGTGGGAGAAACCACTCATGCCACCTTGGTAGAGGGTGGTAGTTTCTACGAAAATAGGCATGTGAATTAGGATGGAGTAATAATCCTTTAGTCTTCTGGAGAGACTATCATTGTTATCTTTTGGTTTTGAAGAGAAGGGAGAGTCTGAGCTCCGTGCTAGAAAAGACTTTCATAGTAGGACAAACAGAGGTTGATCTGAGAACAACTTTGCATTGACAAACTGTTTATAGGTAGATTAAAGGATGTTATTCTTGAATTTGTTATGGGTTATGAGATTCTTTTCTATCGAACTCTATTAGCATGCATGTTATATGGAGCTCATACTTTTATATCTGTTACTATCACTATAACAAATCCCTATGATTAGCTCCCTTTTTTGCTCCATTTTTTGCTTCCACCCACTGTTTTAATGTATTTTTCTCCAATTTTTTGAAAAAGTTGGCGCTATTTATCGAGATGGAGCTATTTTTGGCATTTTTTGCGCTAATCAGAACAAGTAGGCACTAAATTAGGTGCAAATTAGTACCTAAATTATCGCCTTAATTAGTGCCCAAATTACCGCCTAAATTAGCACCTACATGAGCGCCTAATTTAATGCCTAATTTAGCGCCTACTTTAGAGCCTGCTTTAGCACCTAATTTAGTGCCTAATTATTCTGATCTAGAAGGGATTAAGGGTTAATGGATTAGGGGTTAGGGTTTAAGGGATTAAGCATCAAAAGATAAGGGATTTGGGGCTTAAGGGTTAGGTAGTTTAATGGTTAATGGCTTAGGGATTATGGTTGATATTATGTAATCTCTATATAAACTTTGATAAAAAATAATAAAGGTATGAGTGGAAGGGTGTACCAAAACTTTGCTGGTGTAACTTTTGAGCTTATGAATTAAATAGAACATCTTATTATCAGAGATTCTCCATGACTGTTTTATCATTTTGTATTTTGCTTATGTTTGCCATACGTATTTCTTCTTATATTTGAATGAATATCAGTTATTGAGCCTCAATACTGTGCTTATGTGAATGAATATGCTGATATAGTAAAGCATTTGCTATGGATGTTTTTAGTTACATGTTCAAAATTATGTTCAACATAAAAATGGAAACTATTTAAAAATAATAAAGTTAACAAAGTTGCTTTTTTTAAATAGTTGTGAGTTACATGCATTAATATTTTATTAACTTTTGTGTCTTCATAAACATATGTTGATTCAAGATGAATGGAAGAAGCATCCAAGTAATCCTAATTTTTTCTGCCAACAATTCATACCAAAGATTGAACAATTTAAAGATATTGCAATAGGTAATTTGTATCGACACAAATAATATTACTGAAGCATTTCAAAGTTTAGGCCATAAGAATCATCCTTTTTTAAACATGGGTTGCAAATAATTCTAAAAATTTAGAAGTCTTGGTCATTAACATTATTGTCTGCTACAATGTCATCCAGTGTATCATTGTCAGTGTTCGTATGTTCTTTCAAGTATTTAATATTATCATCATCCTCATCTTGACCTGCATCATCTTCATCATCATTGAAATTTGAATGTAGACCATCTATATTGTTACCAGATGTATTTGGAACACCATTTTCTACACCATCCATATTGTTGTCTTCCATAACATCATCTAACTCTGGATTGTTGTCTTCTTGTGCCTAAACATAACCATCTTCAACATCATCATGAATGTCAATTTCTTTGATGTTCTCTAATCACTCTCTCTCATTTTGTTGGCCATCATTTTTTTGCTCAGTATCCACTAATGCATCGTCAAATACATGCCTTAATCTTGGATCATAATGTATGACAAATATCCATTTCGGGTCCAAAATATCTTCATAGAAAAATACCTGCACATGAATGACATACATATATTTGTTGCAAGTATGAGGTTAACCAGTGTTGTCATTGATGTCAACATACTCATATTGCATTAGTAAGAATGATTGGATGAGCTGTGTGCTGAGGATATTGAGAAAATTAGTCTCAATTAGGATCAATGAAGAACAGTGATGAGAAGAAGGCAAATGTACTCAATAGGTTGAGGATCAGAGGATGCAGATTAAAGGGTTTGTAGATATGAGTCTTGAGTTGATCTAGTTAAGATTTCAGAGGTCTGCATGAAGATATGAAAAAGTTGTGATCGGTCAAGTAGAACCAGTTTCGGGAGATGCTCCGGAGTGACAAAGTGTTGCAAAAAGGTCCGGTGAGATCCAGAAGTGCATTGTCCTATTCCGTGGATTGGAAAGAGTGTTTGGGATGTCTTTGTAATGTGTCATCTTGATTGGTACGTGGTTTGGAGGTCCGGAAGCACCTTCTTCAGTATGACAGTGGTGACAGACTGTGTTCTTGAAGTTTCAGATGAAGAGGAGAAGAGATTCTAGTGAGTAGAGAAAGTGCGGATGTACCTGGTCAATCAGGCAAGCTTGTGAAGGTTCTTGGATCATGTCGAGGTTATGTTGTCAGTTCGCATTGGTGGTAGAGCCCAGAATTGAAGATATTCTTCCAGATGGAGTTCTTGTTCAGACTAGCCGACTGGATGAGTTGTTCATCTTGCAAACGCTCTTGTGGTGGCTGACCGGATGTGTTATTCATCTTGTGAATGTTCTTATGGTTGAGTGCCAACTTAGATGATCATTCCTAAGTCGATGTCTTGTATAAATAAAGGTTTGAGAATTCATTTCAAGGCATGTGGTGAAGCGGATGGGTGTGGCATAGCGAAAGAGCAAAAGGTAGAGCAGGTGTGACTCAGGCTTAAATGGAACTGATCCAGACATGGTAAAGATGTCATTCTCCAGTTCAAGGTTGTGATCCTTATGATCTTGTAGACAGTGTGTCTCTTTGTAGGCAGTGTGCCTCCTTGTGAGCAGTGTGCTCGGGCAGTGAGCCCTAATTGGCATGTGCCATTCATTTTTTCTTATTCTTCTAATAGAGAATAATTCTTGGGTTAATCACCCCATGGTTTTTCCCTTAACTGAGTTTTCCACGTCAAAAATCTTGGTGTCAAATGTGTTGATGTTTATCTGCTCCGGTGTTTATGCTTTGTGCTTTCATGATTGATTAATTGATATGCTATTAACTAACAAGAAGAATCAAATATTTGAAGTAGAAGCAAAGTTTTTGTACAACTGATTCACCTCCCCTCTCAGTTGTGTGCCCTAGATCTAACAATTGGTATCAGAGCCACGTTCCTCTGAAAGGAGCTTAACTGCTTGAGGAGATCCAGGATGTCGTCATACAAGAAGGATAGTCCGAAGTTCGATGGAACCAACTTCACTCTCTGGAAAGGTCGCATGAAATGTCATTTGGAGTGTATGGGAAAAGCATACTTGACCATGGTCTCAAAACCATATGTTCCTCCACAGGGTGGTCCGACAACTCTGAATGAAATCACAGATGCTAAAAATAATCTGTGGACCAAGGAAGCTCTTCTAAGCGCATTGAATGACTCAGATCTCTCAAATGTTATTGACCTACCAACTGCATATGAGATCTGGACTAAACTGGAACTTCTGTATGAAGGAGATGAGTTTGTCAAGAGTGCAAGGTTGCAAAGTCTAAAAGAGAAATTTGAAAGATTGAAGATGAGAGATGATGAAAATATCAGTACCTTTATGCCAAGAGTGAATGAGCTAGTGTGTGGAATCAGGAATGCTGGTGGAGTTCTGGATGAGAATGGAATTATTTGCAAAATTCTCAGATCCCTTCCTGCTACCTACAAAATCAAGGTTGCTGCCATTGATGAATTCAGAGCCCATACAATTGTCACAAGAGAGCAACTGGCTGGCAAACTGGCTGCATTTGAAATGACTGAGTTTGGAGATGATCCCCCCAAGACTGAATCTGCATTCAAAGCCAGTGCCTATGTGAAAGGCAAACAAAGATTTGATCTAGGAGAGAACTCTTCAAGGAAGCTATCATGGTATGATCAAGCAAGGAAAGACATGGAAGAGGAAGAAGCAGAAATAGCTCAACTTGAAGCCCTCATTGCAAAGAGATTGCCAAGAGGGTCCAGTAAGTATGAAGGAAAACTACCCTTTAAGTGCTTCAACTGCAATAAGATTGGTCATTTTGCTTCAAGATGTCCGGAAAGATCTGCAAGGTCTAATACTAACAGACAAAGGTTTCAAAAGAACTGCTATTATGTTCATGAAGAAGATGACAATGAAGGAGTAACAGATGATGAATCAGAAATAGGAAGCAAATCCGGAAATGAATGGGTGTTTATTGCCATCAAGGAAGAAGAGTCAATACCCTCTAAATCTATCAATCATAAGGTTGTAGAAAGAGCTTTGGCTGCCCAAGTTGAAGAAAAGGATGATTGGGTTATTGATAGTGGATGCTCTCACCATATGACTGGTGACAAGAACAAGTTCTTAGATTTGGAAAGGTATGAAGGAGGAATGGTAAAGTTTGGTGACAATTCTGCTAGCAGAATCAGAGGTAGGGGAACTATTTCTTTTGATGGAAAGAGCAAAACAGGTAATGTACTATATGTTGAAGGATTGAAGCACAATCTTCTCAGTGTTGGTCAGTTAGTGGACAAAGGCTATGATCTCCGGTTCAAGAATGGAAAATGCAGAATCTTTACAAGCTCTGGAACTAAAATTGCATCCGGTACTCAAACAAAAGGTAATATCTTCCATCTAGTTGGTTCTAAGAAAAGTTGTCTGTTTGTTCAAGTTGATCAGAGTTGGTTATGGCATAGAAGGATGTGCCATGTGAATTTTGATAACATCATCAAGATAAGCAATACTCATGCTATAAGAGATCTTCCTAAATTGGTGAAACCTACAAATAGTTTATGCAAAGAATGTCAGCTAGGTAAACAGAGCAGAGTCTCTTTCAAAAGCAAGGATCAGTCCACTACCGGATTGTTGGAATTAGTACATACTGATCTCTGTGGTCCAACAAGAATCAAGAGTATGCAAGGTGATAGATATTTCATGTTGCTAATTGATGACCATTCCCAGATGATGTGGGTTACCTTCCTAAGAGAGAAATTAGAAGCCCTTGAGAAGTTCAAAATCTTCAAAGCTATGGTAGAGAATCAAACCGGATTGAAACTAAAATGTCTAAGGTCTGATAGAGGTGGTGAATTCACATCTGGTGAATTCATAGACTTTTGTGAGAAGCATGGTATAAAGAGACAGCTGTCTGCTCCTAGGACTCCATAGCAGAATGGAGTAGTTGAGAGAAAGAACTGGACCATCCAGGAAGCAGCCAGGACAATGATGATGGAAACAAATGTTCCTTAGATATTTTGGAGAGAAGTTGTCAGCACTGCAGTCTATACTCTTAACCGAGTTCAAATCAGAAGCAATACCGGTAAGACTCCTTATGAACTTTGGTTTGGTATAACTCCCACTGTGAGATATTTCAGAGTATTTGGTAGCAAGTGTTACATCAAAAGAGATGAAGACTTAGGAAAGTTTGATGCTAGAAGTGATGAAGGAATTTTCTTGGGTTACTCCACTCAAAGGAAAGCATACCGGTGTTACAATAAGAGATTGAGAAAGATGATAGAAAGTACAAATGTGAAGGTTGATGAAGGAATTGAGAGGCCCTCAAGATTCTATGAATGTGATGAAGATGATCAGAATGATCCTCTGGTGCAAGAAGCTCCATCCTCCTTTGAAATTCAGATCCAGACTGATCCGGTAAATCAGGAAGAAGAAGTTTTTCTGAATGAGCCTGATCAAGAATTAGTAGTGCAAGAAACTCCCAAAGTTCCAAGGTATGTAACTCTAAATCACTCTGAAGATCAAATCATAGGTGACAAAAGTAAAGGGGTACAAACAAGGAGAAGAATTGCTCAAGAATCAAATGAATACTGTCTGATTTCAAAGATTGAACCTAAGACAGTTAATGAAGCTTGCAATGATGAAAACTAGACCAAAGCAATGGAGGAAGAGTTGATGCAAATTGAGAAAAATCATACTTGGGATCTTGTTCCCAGACCTAGAGACAAGAATGTGATTGGAACCAAATGGGTCTTCCGGAACAAACTGAATGAAGCTGGTGAAGTAATCAGAAACAAAGCTAGATTGGTCTACAAAGGCTACTCTCAAATAGAAGGAATTGATTTTGAAGAGACCTTTGCTCTGGTGGCAAGAATTGAAGTAGTCAGATTATTTCTTGCATTTGCTGGCTTCAAAGACTTCATGGTATATCAGATGGATGTCAAGTCTGCTTTTCTAAATGGTGACTTGGAAGAAGAAGTATACATTGAACAACCGGATGGATTTCAATTGTCTGATCATGATAATATGGTCTGCAAGTTGAAGAAAGCACTGTATGGTTTGAAGCAAGCTCCAAGAGCATGGTATGAAAGGTTGGATAAACAACTTGTGCAGATTGGTTTCAACAAAGGTACTGCTGATAGTAATCTATATTTCCAAATAGATAAGGAAAACATCTTGATTGTTGAAGTATTTGTTGATGATATCATCTTTGGAGGAAAAGACAGTATGTGTAAAACTTTTGCAAATCAAATGAAAAGTGAGTTTGAAATGTCAATGCTTGGTGAAATGAATTTCTTCTTGGGTCTACAAATTACTCAGACAAAGAAAGGCATCTTTATCTGTCAGACCAAATATGCAAAAGAATTGTTGAGGAAATTCAGAATGGAAGATTCAAAGCCAATGAACACCCCTATGGCAACCGGATGTAAGTTGAGCAAAGATGATGACTCTCCTAAGAAAGATTAGACCAAGTACATATCAATGATTGGAGGACTATTGTATCTCACTCAGACTAGACCAGATATAATGCAGGCTATTGGTCTTGTGGCAAGATTTCAGGCTGATCCCAGAGAATCTCATGTCATGGCAATCAAAAGAATTTTTAGGTACTTGAAAGGAACAGTTGAGTATGGTCTATGGTACCCTAGAGATCAGGATTTCTCTCTTCATGCATACACAGATGTAAATTGGGCAGGAGATGTGGATGACCAGAAAAGTACAAGTGGAGGAGCATTCTTTTTAGGAAAAAGGTTGGTTTCTTGGCTAAGCAAGAAATAATAGACAATATCTCTATCTACAACTGAAGCAGAATACATTGCAGCAGCAGGTAGTTACACTCAGATTTTATGGATGAAGCAGATGCTAAGAGACATTAAAGTTGAATATGAGGAGCCTATCACAATTTTCTGTGATAATTCAAGTGCAATTAATATTTCTAAGAACCTAGTATTACACTCTAAGACTAAGCACATATCTATCAAGTTTCACTTTCTGAGAGAACAAGTGAACAAGGAAGAAGTCAGATTGGAGTATGTACCCTCCAAGGATCAGATTGTAGATATTTTTATTAAACCTCTTCCCAAGGACTCTTTTGAGTATCTCTGGGAGAAGTTAGGGGTCATGGCCCCTCTGGTGATGAACTAGGATGCACTGATGTGCATCAGTTTGGTGGATATCACAGTCATATCTTGTGATCTGGATTGATGATAGGGAGCTGCTACTAAGGGGGAGCAGCTGGTATGATTCTGATGTGTTACAAGTGCAAGTATGAGCCCTTTGCCATTGATGTCAAAGGGGGAGAGAAGACATGTGAAAAACAAGTGGTTGATGATCATAGGGGGAGCAGTAAAGGAAGAGAAAACATGTGAAGAGTTGTTGCTGATAGGGGGAGCTGTGACAGAAAGGAGAAGTTCTTGTCTTGATGGTTTTTCACATCATATGTTGCCATCAATGACAAAGGGGGAGATTGTTGCAAGTATGAGGTTAACCAGTGTTGTCATTGATGTCAACATACTCATATTGCATTAGTAAGAATGATTGGATGAGCTATGTGCTGAGGATATTGAGAAAATTAGTCTCAATCAGGAACAGTGAAGAATAGTGATGAGAAGAAGGCAAATGTACTCAATAGGTTGAGGATCAGAGGATGCGGATTAAAGGGTTTGTAGATATGAGTCTTGAGTTGATCCAGTTAAGATTTCAGAGGTCCGCATGAAGATATGAAAAAGTTGTGATCGATCAAGTAGAACCAGTTCCGAGAGATGCTCCGGAGTGACAGAGTGTTCCAAAAAGGTCCGGTGAGATCCAGAAGTGCATTGTCCTATTCTACGGATTGGAAAGAGTGTATGGGATGTCTTTGTAATGTGTCATCTTGATTGGTACGTGGTTTGGAGGTCCGAAAGCACCTTCTTCAGTATGACAGTGGCGATAAATTATGTTCTTGAAGTTTCAGATGAAGAGGAGAAGAGATTCCAGTGAGTAGAGAAAGTGCGGATGTACCTAGTCAATCAGGCAAGCTTGTGAAGGTTCTTGGATCATGTTGAGGCTATGTTGTCAGTCTGCATTGGTGATAGAGCCCAGAATTGAAGATATTCTTCCGGATGAAGTTCTTGTTTAGACTAGCTGACCGGATGAGTTGTTCATCTTGCAAACGCTCTTGTGGTGGCCGACCAGATGTGTTATTCATCTTGCGAATGTTCTTAAGGTTGAGTGCTGACTTAGATGATCATTCCTAAGTTGATGTCTTGTATAAATAAAGGTTTGAGAATTCATTTCAAGGCATGTGGTGAAGCGGATGAGTGTGGCATAGCGAAAGAGTGAAAGGCAGAGCAGGTGTGACTCAGGCTTAAATGGAATTGATCCAGACATGGTAAAGATGTCATTCTCCAGTTCAAGGTTGTGATCCTTATGATCTTGTAGACAATGTGTCTCTTTGTAGGCAGTGTGCCTCCTTGTGAGCAGTGTGCTCGGGCAGTGAGCCCTAATTGGCATGTGCCATTCATTTTTTCTTATTCTTCTAACAGAGAATAATTCTTGGGTTAATCACCCCGTGGTTTTTCCCTTAACCAGGTTTTCCACGTCAAAAATCTTGGTGTCAAATGTGTTGACGTTTATCTACTCCGGTGTTTATGCTTTGTGCTTTCATGATTGATTAATTGATATGTTGTTAAATAACAAGAAGAATCAAATATTTGAAGTAGAAGCAAAGTTTTTGTACAACTAATTCACCCCCCCCTCTCAGTTGTGTGCCCTATATCTAACAATATTAGACATATGTTATAACAATTTTATTGATTAATAAACACGTATATATTTGCAATAAGCTATGAATTAATAGATTAATGATCACTATTGCTTCTTGTTTGAGTTAAAGAAATACCTGCTCACAATGAATTGGTAGAACATAAGGCTCCTTATCCTCTGGTAGGAACCATGAGGAATCTATAGAAAACAATCCACTATGGGTATCATGTCTTTGTGTCCTCTCAAATGCTTCATACCATCTACACTTAAAAATACAACATTCAAAAGAGTGGTAATCCAACTCAATAATTTCTTGTATTTTCCCAACATGTAGATTCCCTTCAATTATATTCTTATCTTTTGAGCTTGATTGACTAGATTACTTGAAGTCAACCATGATGCCACAATCAAAGGATTGTCTCTTTACATCTACACTTTCTACATGATAATGTCGACCATATGCCCACATTGCTAGATATTTCCTTGCCTGTGAAAAACCATTTATTTTAATGAAAATAAATATAATGATGAATATTAAAATAGTTAATAGTGTCAAAATTGTAAGGAAACAACATTTTGTAAATTCCAACTATACCTTTCTTTCACATCTTCTAGACATGTTGATTTAATATTTTGTTATGTTTGAATCTATACTTGCATCTTCTATTTGATTTTGAATTTGTTTAGTAACCCATTCTAGTGTGAAATCTTTGCCCCATTCCCCAAGCATATTAGTGGGAAGTGGAGTATTCCTTGGGTTCGATCTCTTAAACTGTCTCCTTGCTTCTAACACTTCTCTCTTTTTATCATACAAATCAATCCATTTGTTCATAAAGTCCATGTGGTACAGGATGAACTTGTCAAGTGTAGCACTTTCATCTACACCTATTACATGTCAACATGTTTATTTCAAACTCCAAATGTCATGCCATTAATTTGACAAATAAATTATAGAGTAAATTAATGATTGCAAAAAAACAACCACACTAATTATGAATTTACTTACTAATTTCTACTTGAACACCATTAGATTGTGGTTTTTCTCCATCAATAATATTTGATGCTCATTCTTCATCCCAGAAGCATGGCCCATCTTCAAAATCCTTACCAAGGAATTCACACAGGAAGAAAAATGCTTCATTCAATACATACCCTTCAGCCATGCAACCCCCTGGATGTGTCTTTTGTTAGACATATCTTTGTAGAGTTTTCATATACCTCTCAAAGAAAAACATCCACCTCGTTGATATGACACCTTCCAATTCAATGTCATCGACTAGGTGTATAAGTAAATGGACTTGTAGGTCCATGAAACTTGTAGGGAGCTCCTTCTCAAATACACATACAATTTCTACAATTTCCTTCTTCCATTTTGGTACTTCACATTTGTGGATCTCCTTGAAGGTCACCCACCTAATATAAGAATAGTAAATTAGTATGAACCTTTATTCAAAAATTAAAATGCAATATAATATCTCTATGTCTCTCACACATGAACATTTCATATAACCACATACCTTGTAAATGCTGACAATCGACTTATGGCATTTCTTAAGTCAACTGTAAGACAAGAATCCCCCCTAATTGCCAATGGCATGATATGCTATCAAACACATTTATGAAAAGGTCATTAGTAATTTTTTCTCACACAACAAAATATCAAAATATATTTAGTACTTAATCAATATTACCAGTAAATGTTAAATGATGATATATAATACCTTCATAAAATTATGAAATTCATGTGTTTTAAATCCTGTGATATGTCCATCAACTGTAAAAGCTTTAGCCAATGATGACCCATAGCTAGTAGGTGTCCTTATTAAACGGATGACATTTTTTAGTTGGTCTAGCTCTTCTTTTTTTTTCAAAATCCATGGAGCTTCTACATATGTTTCATTTTCCCTATTTGGCCGCAACTATTTTCCATCAATTTTGGTATGCGAAAGAGCAATATCTCTCCTCGAAGATAAGGTGTCCTTCTCTTTGCCTAATATATGTCAAAATATAGAATCTGGGACATTTTTGAAGATGTGCATAGGATCTAATAGGTGAGATATTAATAGATCCTTCCAGTAAGGGAGCTCATAAAATATGGGTTTCCTTTTCATTCCTTCTGGCATATTAACTACAACTTGTTTAGTTCTTCAATTGAATCACCCCAATCAAAAAAATCCTCCCAAGCTTTCAATTCATCATCTTCATACTTTTTAAGCCAATCACCTAGACCCATAATCATGGGAGGGCGTCTATTTTCAACTTTTCCATCAAATTGATTCTTTAGGCAATTTCTAAACTTATGATCTAGTGATAGAAAAAACCTATTGTTTGTGTAAATAAATTTATGTAGATCTTTAGAATACTGCCCTTGAAATTGTTCTCCACATCTTGGACATGCAATATCCCCTTTGTTTGAAGCCCTGCAATTCAATAAGGAATGATAATAACATCAAAAAAATAGTATAAAGCTAAGTATGAAAGTTGGGATGAAAATAAATTATGAGTGTAAATACGTAAATATTTTATCTTACCAGAACAAACACCAAGTCCTGGGAAATCATGAATAGTCCAACATAGCACACCATACAACATGAAGGACCTATTTGATGGAGGACGTGATATGTCATATATTCTTATGCCTTTCCATAGCAGTTGCATCTCATCAATAAAAGGTGCAAGATAAACATCCATGTTTTTAACTTGATATTTTCCTGGAACAATGAGAGTCAGCATAAGGTGCTCCTTTCTAACACTCATCCATGGGGGAATATTGTATACTATCAATCCGATTGGCCAAACACTATAATTTGAGCTCAGGAAAGAGAATGGGTACACTCCATCAATTGCAAGACCAAACTTGATACGGGGTTCATCTTTGAATTTTCTTGGCCATTTTTCCTCTTTGTGTTTCATTGCTTTGGAGTCAGCTAGAATTCGCATGAATCCATCTTTACTCCTATTCTTTGCATGTCAGTCCATCAATTGTGTAAGTGACTTGCAACAAAACATTCGTTGACGTCTAGGTATAATTGGCATGTGACGTAAAACCTTCTTTGGAACTGTAGGACCCTGTACATCTGTACGATATCTCTTATCTTTGCATATAGGGCATTCTATCTTGTTTTGATATTCATCTTTGTATAAAATGAAATCATTTTTACATGAATGAGTTTGCTTATATTCAATCCCCAACTCAACCAACAATAGACGTGCCTCTCTGCAAGTTGATGGCAACACATTCTCTTTAGGGAATATTTTAGTTTTTAGTGTCCTGTAAGATTTCCAGAGATTAAATCAATTGAATATTTGACTTATGATAAACATATATGATATGTCAATCTATACTAGTACTGTTTATATACAATATATGATTTTAAAATCCCCTTAAAGAAATATAAACGAAGTTGATGAATGTTTATGAATTATGTACACCAATTGACAATGCAAAGTAAGAAATAGATTTCAACTCACTTCAGTAGGGTAGTGAATCCTTTCTCTGACCAACCAAATAGTGACTTGATTTCTAATAATATTAATGTGCATGCCAGTTTTGAGGTTCTACTTGCACCTGATTTGAACATGGGTGTATTTGCTACTTGCTTGATGGAGTCTTTCAGGTTGTTATCATCAACATTACGTTGGTGGTAATTACCCCTACTATCATCATTATTGTCAACCATATGATCATTATTGTCATCATTGTTTCCATCCCCAAAGAAACGTATAAGCATTTCATTCAATCCTTCTTCATGCACTGCATTTTCACTATCATCATCATCATCATTAAGTCTAGGTGGCATGTCATCAGTGTATGCGGATCTCATCAGCTCTTCAAATTTCTCAGCTGGCAGTATTCTCTTCAATGTTCCTATTTTCACCCTGGTATTGTTTAAAGGATGGTTTGGATCATCCCATCCAAATCTTAATAACCAAGTTGGATCTTGGATATTAGTATGTGTTTCATCAACATCTTCTACCTATCAACAAACGCAAGCATTATTTAATGTTTGGCAACAATTGGATAAATCATAAATGTATCAATTTCAAAGAAATATAATCAAATATGGCTTAAAAAATATAAATATAAATTGTATGAACATATATACATCAATTGAATAATGGAACATTATTTTATAGACTACCTTTTTTTATACAATAATTTAAATAAAACACAATTTTGACAACATAGTTTATAAAACATCAGTCCACACTCATTTATTATTCTTTGGTTTTTTGCCCTTAAGAACATCCTTAGAGAGACCTTGTTCTTCCCTTTTCTTTCATGCAGGAGTACGTTTTAAGAAGGGGTAATCAATCAATAACTCATCCCCAATGGTAAGGTCCATAATAGCCTCAACCATTATCAATCTATCAACCTCTCTTTCCATATCTCCATATTAATCATTTATAACCTCAACAAATTGACAATTCAGTTTTATATTAGGGTCCCTTCCCTTACTACTATTTATAAATCCTACAATATTTTTGTGTGTGTATGCACGTCCATCTATATACATAATATGATCTCTATTCATTTCTTTTCCACTTTCCAATTGGAGACGATGTGTATACATATTCAAATTTAGACCATATGCTGACATGCTAGGCTTATATTCTACTAGCCTTCTCCATTCACCATAGTAATATGATGGACCATAATATGACATTAATCTCCTATTGGTTTTTTCTAAATCGTTTCTCTGTTTAGATCCCACATGTACATTTTGGACAATAAAGAGGCCTAGATTCACTCCATGAATATTGGAGGGTCGTATCATGCAGTTGTATCCCCAAAATTGAAACACCTCGTACACTCTAGGTAGTTGTTGATCACTAGGCCAAGCACAATATAGTTGACAATCAAATGTATCTTTGTAAATTGATCTCAAACTTAGGGGCAAGTCATCATCTCCATCACATTCATTCTCATAGGGTATGTAGTCCACCTTCCTCTTGTCTTTAAGAAAATTTTGCATCTTTAAACTGGTTCTTGTTATGTTACTTGTTTTCATCAATTCCTCATCTTCCGAGCTAGTATAATGGCACATATTTTTGTTAGATGTATCATCTGATAAATGATTATTACCCTCTAGGATGGAAGGTGGTGATCCAGGAAACTTTAAACCAAGAACTTTATCCTGCAAGTATCCATTAAGAAAAAAATTAGTTATTTAAATAATATAAAACAATGTTTAAATGAAGTATACATGTTATTTATATTAAATTAGAAAATTCCTTACCACAATTCCTATTGCATTTGAATCAATTGTAGGAGGCATACTACCAACTAGAAGCTCATCATATATGTAATATCTTTGTACAATCGCTTGTTTGAATTGTTTATTTCCACGACATACAGAACATCCACAAACAACAATTTTCTCAAAGTATTTATCCCATGTACTATAGTCCAGACCAACCTCTTGTTTAGTGCAATCATTTTTTGTGTCTACAGGATCCATTGTCATATCCTCTTCCACCCACTGTCCTCTACGTGATTTAATAGTTTTAGGTCCATGTCCACATACATATCTTGTTCTTTTTCTAGTTGAATGCTCAGGCTCTGCATTTGCTCCAATCTCCATCTAAAATAATCAACAACATGCATTAATTTATGTCAAGATTAGATAATACATTATAAATTTCAATAATACTATGAAAAAAGATGGACGTATCACAAAATGCCATTAGATCATTTTTTCCTAAGTTAAGTCAAAATTTGAGTACCTAATGTCCCGCTTCATCCGTTGTGTCCTCATTTGATATGACACGATCTATTGCCATGGCCTCGTCTGGCCCCTATAATACACAACATAGTAAATAATGTTTAGTACACCAATTATATTATTTCAACAAATATGCTATCCAACACAAAACCTCACTTTAGTCATATATTTGACATATTGATATCATGTTTTGACCATCCTAATTTTCAAACTTTTCCCTTGATCATAGAATCACATTTAATCACCATTCCTGTGCATTTTCAACCAATAAGTTTGACCTCAGAGGCCTCATGGACCAAAAAAATGACTTTATCTCCTCTATGTTGTAGCATTTGTGAATTCATAAACACCTTCCTCCTTTGGTTGAGGTTGCTTTCTCTTCTTACCTCTATTGTATCTGCAAATTCCGTTGTCATATCTATTTCCACCCACTTTCCTCTCTGCGATTTAGTAGTTCTACACCATCCACGTCCTCTCTCCATGGCCTCCTCTGGATCCTATAATACACAAAAATAACAATAGTCACCTAACCACGGTGCACCAAGAGAATATTGTTGAAATTATCTTGTTAATACGCTCTCTTTTCATTAAGACGCACTATGAAAAACAAAATAGGACATTGCAACATTTTGCTCTTCACAAAAAGTTTACACACGGAATCTTGACAACTAGAGCTCAAATCTTATGATTACAAGATGACTACAAATTCACATCAAAAAGACATTTATTTACAAGCTAACTACAAATAAAACCTATTACTAATAATTTTAGCTGAACATCCCTTCCATGGTCCCTTGTTATCCTAGATGAAAGAAAACCTATTACTAATAATTTTAGATGGTTCTCTACCTTACACTTCTACCATAAATTCATTAAAACCGTAGATATTTTCTCTTTGAAAACTAGAGATTGGATTCCTTATTCTTGATTGAAACCTACTTTACATTGGATAGTGTGAGAATATTTATCTTAGATAAGATCCAAAACTTTAATTCTTGATTTTTTTATTTTTCATGATTGGTGTTTATCCTCCATAGAGGCTATGGTGAAAGTAGTTGGTTTGGTTATGTAGAAATCCCCTCATCAAATAAAAGCCAACAAATATTTACAAATGCCTCAACCCATATAAGACTTAACAATTTACTACAACTTTAATGAAAGATTGATACATAGCATGACCTAGTTTATGATGTATGGAAATCATATTTGTAGCCTAATATGGTATGTTCTCATAATTAGTATTGCATGGAAGTCTAGCCACTAGCTAAAACCTTTGACATCTTGATTGATTTAGCCAGAATGTATATCTTCATTAACCAAGAGAAGGCATGAGATCTGAATTTATTTGTTTGATAGGTAAAAGAGTTTGGTTTTCAAGTTACTAGAACACAATACAACTTTTTTTGAGGTCCATCAAATTATGTTTTTATTAAGTAAAGTTTCTAGGATGTATCCATTTTTTTCCAAGCTAGTTGGTGGTATGTTGTTGTCACACTAGATTCCAATGTTATAAAACCCTTACTACTTAAACAGTTACCTCAATTCCAAATGATTGCATGAGGAACATTTTGGTTTGGCACAACTAGGCGCTAAATTAGGCACACTTTGTGCCTCCTTTGGCGCCCCAAAGAGATTACATTTAGGGCTGAAAGTTGGCATTAACTACGCCGACTATAGCACTAACTAATGAGTCAAAAATTAAAAATTGAAAATTCCTGCCTGTGTTAACACATACCACACAACAAAGAAACACAAAACAAAACTTTCATAGGTCACTCTAGAGACTAATAGAGATATGTTTTGCCTTTTCGGCCTCCCTGTGGGATGGGCTCTTCTCTACTTCCACAAAGAATAGCGAAAACTTCACTCCATCATCTTCAAACCCTAATTTACCAAACCGGTTGGTTTCTCTATACCACTTGCTTTCACTACGCTCGATTCCTAACCCTAATTTACACACGGTTTCTAAAAAAGTCACGGCCTCCTTGGTGATTACGGTTTTGAATGAAAAATAGATTTTTTATGTCCTACCATACAAGTCAGCCTTTAGTCTTCACCCTCACTTTCATTTTGCTTAGGGTGTTTATGTTTTGCCAAACGTGAAAACCAGGTATGTTTTGCCTTTTGGTTCAATTTGAATCCATATAAAGATATTTAGATAGAATTTTTACTAATAGATTTGTACAAAAGGGATGCCACCTGGTAGATAATGGTTGGGCTTCAGTTGATTTGGGTTATTTGGTGGTCCTATTTTTGCATTATTCATTCCATCATAGGGTTTGAACTCTAAGGAGATATCTCATAGGCATTTATATCCAAAAAAAGAGTCATTCAAGGTAAAGCTTGCTCATTAATCACCCGTTTCTTTTAAATCACCCATTTCTTTTAATTTATTTGATTGGTGGCTTGCTTTAATACGACAAAACAAAACTTTCATACCACAAACAGGATGAAAACTTTCATACTTGGCAATGTGTACTTTATTTTCCTCCACAGACTGGACAAAAATAATTTGCCCTAGGTCGCCTCAAAATGTCAAGCAATAGAGGGAAGGGAGTAGACTCTGGCCACAATGAGGTAATTCATTGTCAATTTTTGGATTTGTAAATGTTTCCATTGTTTCTTTGATTTTTAGTTTTTAGTTTTTTATTTCTAAATTTAAAAGAAGAAATTTATTTTATATATATATAGGGACATGAGACTGATAAAGATAAAGAGGCATTGGCTTCCATATTGGGGGTAGAGGCAGTGAACAAATTGGATGGTGTGGACTTGATAATGCTTGCCAGATACATAGAAAAATGATCTAGTAAAGCCCCTGAAACATTGCAACCAAATCAACCGTGTCAAAGGGAATCAATTCCCCAACCAGTCCTGGATTGCGCAAAAGATCTAGGAGGAAATCAATAACAATAAACTCTAAGAATGTGGAATAGGGAGCAGAGACTTCCAATGTCCCAGCCACTCCTAGCACACAGACTTCTTCCACCATACCATGTTTTGCATCTTGCATTGGTAGCTACGATACCAAGATAGAATACGATGTGGTTTTAGGGGAAGTCCGAATGACATATGCTGGAAAAACATTTGTGAATAGGTTGAAGGAATCATGCCTTCAACAGTTCAAAGACCATCTACATTTGCCATTCTCAAAGATACCCATGCACCTGCAAAAAGCAGTTATCCGTGACAAGGAGACTGAATTTGGCACAAGTTGGTTTGTAAAGAAGATAAAGCTACGAATGTCTCAAAATTGTAATAGATTTCGGTGCAACCAAACAAAGAAGATAAAAAAACTCCCTCCTGAGCTAAGGCTCAAAAAAAGGCCAATTGATGTAAGTGTGAAAGTATGGAAAGAGCTTGTAAAAGCATATGACAAGTCCGATGCACGAAGGAAGTCCGGTGAAGAGAGTACATAGGTATTTGAATTTTCTCATAAGATTATATCAAATTTATTAAACGATTTTTAAATTTTATTTGTGCATAGTTAAATTGAATTAATATATGTTTTAGGACAAGGCCTCCAAGGCTAGGCTTGACAAACTTTGTGCCATGCATGACAGTGGCCAGAAAGGTTTACAGGCCTTGATCTGTACATTTATACATATATTTAATATGTTAAATGATATTTTTTTTAATTTCCTAGGAAAAAGTAAATGATTGCATATTAATTAGTTTAACTAGTCCATGTGCCATGTTTTGACAGGAGGAGAAATATGGCAGGCATCCAACGCAATTTGAAAAGGAAATGTTACAAAGCAAAAAGTGAACTAATTTTGTAATCTGGATGGAAAACGAGGTATCAATAGTTGACTTTCAATAACTTAGTTGGATATTGTTGTGTTAATATGTCAATTTGCATTTCTTGTGTTGAGTTGTTTATTGATGCGTAGGATGAGTTCTAAAGTGCTTCTCTGTTGGCCCTAGATCCCACTCAATTGTCCCATTATTTCATGTTGAGGAAAAAAATATTGTTTGCCTTAAAGGGCAGTGGGTGACATTCATGCCTTAATTTGATCGCATCTTTTAATTAATGACCATGGTCTTTTAATATCTCTTAAGTGTCCTCATTTAAGTTATGAGTTGTATCATTTGAGTAACTTAGTCCCATGTTGATTTGATTTATCTCCTTTTCTCTCAAACATGGTATCTCAAGGAGTGCTTCCTTGTCATGCAGAGAAGGGGTGGTTTCAAGATTTCAACATCTCACAACAAGATTTGGTGTTTTCTTGCTCATCACCTTTAGTGGATGCAAACTAGGTTTCAACCCCTAATGGGTCATTTATGCTTCAATAGGTAAATCAACACTAGGAGGAATCTCAATTGAATGAGGATGACAAACAATAAGTGTTAGGAATGCACAAGAATTTAGGGCTAGCAAACTTCAATTGTTCTCTTGCCAAATTCACTCTAGGCCAAGTAGGACAACAAATTGGCTTTTTCTGACATAACTTACAGAGAAGAGCTCAAACCCATAATCTAAAAACTATTTTGAGTACCCTTTTGGGAGTTCGTGAACATATCCAAAACTTAGGTATGGTTGTTTTGTAACACAAGGCTCTAATATTGACTGTCTCGTTTGACAAAAGGTCTAATTAGGCTTGTTCAACTAGGTCACCACAAGGTCTTCAACCCCTCAGTTTCCAAACTTCATTCCAATAGCTCAGACATGTCTTATGACGTCTATCAACACCATTCCAAGCAAATTCCAACCACTATTTAAGAGTTCTACTTCAAACCCTAACTCCTATGCACTTCTATGCCAAATACATGAGGTTAAATGGACTAGGGCATCACCAAATTTGCACATAACACCATCCCCTATTTCTACAACATTGTGAACATGAAATACATGCTACCTACATCCATTCCACTAAGTTGGAGGCCTTCTCATCGGTGAAATGGAGAGAAATGCATTATTTTTAGTCAAAGCACACCCTTGTAAGGGTTTCAAACCACTTTCAGTAAATCTGCCCTAACTCGCTTCAAACTTAATGAAATAAAATGAAATTAATTGCAAAGAACAAGGATTCAAGGCACCATTAATTCCAATCAATGTTTGACTACTTCCAGGTTGTACAAAGCCATACAGTACAATTTAGCTACAATTAGGCTTCCAAAAAGCAGAAACATGGCACATTGTTATTCAAAATTCAAATTTTTACAACTTCTAACTCTCGTTCCAACATACAAAAGTTCTTTTAAAACATTCCCAAGCATAACTAGTCATTTTCCCACCAAAAACCAAAGCCTAACCATTCAACTTCCCCAAAAAAGTAAAAATGCAAAAGTTGCTTTGACAACTTTTTGCAACTTTTACAAATTTCACCAAATTGACTCCAAAATGACCCAACCGACACACAAAGACATAAAACATGGTCTTAAAGACCTTATTACAAAAAAAATGACTTCACCACACCAAAATACTAATACTCTACAATTTTTACATTAAGACCCAGGTGCCCTGCACCATACTCCTTGGGCAAAATAGACTCAAGTTCCATTGAGGACAGTGTTGCAACAGTAGATTCATACTTGATCATGTCATTCTTTGACCACCAAGTGGCATCCTCATTTGGTAAACCCTTCCAATGGACTAAATACCAAAATTAGGCATTATCCCTTATCTTTTTGAGTTCCTTGGCACCTAAGATATGCTCCAACATTAGAGGCCTACTTGATGGATGATGTTTGATTCCTTCCTCATCTAAGAATGTTGTTAAATCTGCATCATCACCTACAACCACATCTCCTCCTTCCTTGTAATGAACTTCCTTCTTCTTCACTACAATTATGTGCTTGGACTTGTCCACATTCCCTTGTAGTTTACCCTTGACCTCTACACCTTTGCTTCTCATCTCTTCCATCTATTGTTGCATTCATGTAACTGCTGCTTGATCAATCATACTAACCTCTGGCATGAAAGAAATGGAATGACCACTATCCCCCTTTGAAGGAAACAAGTGGAACACCCCTTTTACCATCATAGAAACATACTTCTTAAGCCAATCTTGGATCTCCAGAATCAAGTCATTCTTCATGTCTACTGTCATAATATCTCTAGGTTTGGGAGTGGTTGCAAGGTCCATGTGCTCCTCGTCTTCTACCTTTATGAACTCCTTTCTACCTACCATCATCACATTAGATCCCATGGTTTGTACTTTATCCTCCTCTTTCAATGGTGTCAAGGTATAGGAGACCCCATCTTTTTCTATCTCATAAGTATTCCTCCTTCCATCATACTTAGCATACCTATCAAATTGCCAAGGCCTCCCTAGCAACAAATGGCACACATCCATGTGTATTATGTCACATAGAATTTTGTCTTTGTATCCTCCTATATGAAACTCCACCCAACTTTGTTCATTCACCAAAACATGTTGACCCTCATTTAACCAAGAGACTTTGTAAGGAGTAGCATGTGGTATTCTTTCCAACTTAAGTTTTTCAACCATCTCAACTGAAACCATATTATCTTGACTACTTGAATCAATTACAACTTTACAAACCTTACCCAAGCACTTCCAAGTTGTCTTGAAGAGAATCCTCCTTTGTGGTGGCTCCTTTTCCACTAGTACCTTGATGAGGGTTCTCCTTACCATAAGTGATTCTCCAACTTCTGGACTAGCATGTTGTGATGATGAGTTTACACTCTCATAGTCATCTCCTTGAACAATCTGATTTCTCCTCTCTCCTCCAACTGAAGTGGTGGTCTGACTTTCATTGCATTGCCATGCTTGATGTACAAACTTGTTGCATTGGTAACACCTTCCTTTGAACCCACTAGATCCTCTTCCTTGACCTCCAAATCTGCCTCTAAAGCCTAATCTACCTCCTCTAAATCCACCTCTCTAATCTATCCCTTGCTCTTGGACTTTGCTTGTATCTTCTTGGCCCTCATATAACTGCCTTAGATTAGAAAATGACCCTCTTCCTCTAGAACTGCTGTCTCTACCCCTATTTTGTTTGTCTTGCCTTCTCTTTAGTTTTTCTTCAGCCTTGATTGCCAATTGGTAGCATTCCTCTATCATCCTTGGGTTTGTCAAACTTAACTCATCTTGGAGGTTAAATCTTAACCCATTGAGATATCTAGCCACTTTCTCCACATCATCCTCCATGTGACCTACCCTTATACTCAGCTTATAGAACTCATCAGTATAGGCTTTGACATCCATATCTCTTTGTTTAAGATTTTGAAGTTTCTTGTATAATTGAATTGTATAATCACCCGATAAGAATTTAACCTTGAGTTTGGCCACCATTCTATCCCAAGAAACAATTTTTGACTTGCCTTTCTTCCTCCTTTCAGTTTTCTCATAATCCCACCAAAGTAGGGCATGACCTTTCATTTTTTTTTTGTCAACTTTACCCTTTGTTCCTCTAGTATATCTTCACATTCAAAATAATTATCAAGTGTTGTAATCCAATCCAAAAGCTCTTCATCATTCAAGTTCCCTCCATACATAGGTAAATCCATCTTTACCTTGTAACTATCTCCCTTGACTGCCTTCAGTAGCTTGGCCATCTTATGCTCATTAGGATCCAACTCTTCTTCTTGGGATCCTCCTAGAGGGCTCTCATTCTAACCCTCTTCCCCTTGGTCACTCACATCACCTATGACCATACCTCTCCTCTGACTGGTTTCAACAACCTCAAGCCTGGCTACCATCATATCTTGCAACTCTTTCAATTTCCTAATTTCTTTTGCAGTCTTCAATTGCAATATTCTCTAAAGGCCACATGGTAATCACTTTCCTGGAAGTGAGAAGATCTAACACCACCTACCGAGCCAAAAATATTTAGTTTCCAATCAAAGGATGCTCTAAGAAGATGGAAATTGTATGCTGATTTTGAATATGGTGGTAAGTGTTTTCTCTACGAGCAATGCCACTTTTCATGAAAACATTTGAAATGCCAAATTAATTTTTTTGATCTCTAATTGAATTTTTTCTTAGGTTTTTGGTATTTTTTTTCCAAAAAAAGTTTTAGTACTTTCCTTTTATAGAATTGTTGTAATTGCACAACTACCAATAAGTTGATCAGAAGTCTAGACGATTCATCTTGGGTGCCATTGAATATTGAGAGCATTCGGATCCTGTAAAAGGTGTATGGCATGTTTTCTAAAAGTTATGTGAATGGTAGAGCTGAATGATTGATTACAAGATTTATTTTGATTAAAAAATTTATTGTAGGGCCAAATGATCTATTTAAAAAAAGTATTTGGTAATATAACTCTGTATGTTGGCCTTATTTAGCAGGTCTACACTTGATAGGAGTAAAATATCCAGATCAGATATATCTTTTTTGAATCTTGTTTAACTCATTGTAAGGAGCACTTCAAGTGGTTATTGAGATGAAGGATAAGAGACCCCACAGTTTGATTTCGAAAGTTCATTTGTATCTGTATTGGCTTTGATTTGGATGTTAAGGTAATACTATTAAAGCTAACTTGGAATCCAGAAAAAGTGGGGAAATCCTTTTTGGCTTGGTTGCATGTCCAACAGTCATTGATGCCTATTTCAATTTAGTATGTTTTGCACTTGATGTTTGTCATGTCTTGGATGAATCTACTTTGGTCTATGATTTGGGGTTGATTAAGACATGTTTTTGCTGCTTGTGCTTATGCTTCACACAGAAACAAAATTGTAAAAAAATTAAAATATGTTATTAACGGTTGTGCTATGGTCAAAATGATCCCTAATGTGGCTAGCTTGGGTTATCTTACATACAATTTGCTTCATTATTGAGAGGTGTGGTTGTTTTCCCTAATGACACAAACAATGCCATTAGATTGTTATTAACTTAAGCTAGTAATCATGATGAAATTATATATATATTTTTTGAAATGGAAAAATATAAAATTCCAAGTAATGAAGGTGATGATATCAAACTTGCTTTCTGCGTTATAGGAGCTATCTTTGATGTTTCTTTTATACGAGCTATGATACTGCAAGAATTTTTCTATGCATTTAGTATTTGTGCCATACTTCAGATTATGGATGTTGTTGGCCCGCGTATAGTTCATAATGATAAACTCATTCCAATGGGATTTACCTTCATTAATAGTATTATAGGTGTTGTATTTGTTATTTTTAGATGGTTATGCATGGTGGGGAAATAGTTCCTCTGTTTGTCTTGGTACATGTTTTATATATAATATATTGTATTCTCTTCATTTTTCCCCTTCAACTAGTACTTTATATAGGTTCAAGTTTCACTCAACACACTCCTTTAGATGAATTGATGAATATTGTACTTTCTGAAACATATAACAATATAATTGTATTCTTTATGTTTATTGCAGAATTACTAATGTATCTTGTTTTAATTCCATTAGACAAACATAGTGTAGTAATAAGTGGGTAAATGAGTGGTGTATCTCATATTGAATTTGATTTGTCACCAAACTCCAACATGTTGGCGTAATTGTATGTTTGATAGGACTAAGAAAAGGGGAAATCTCAAGTTTTTATCAAAAATCCCTTGTTGTTAGCCATCAAACTGCCACAAACTCTAACCCCAAAATTGCAAATCCATTTTATAACTGTTCCAAACCCTAGAGTTAGGGCCATGTCTACAACCCCAGGATGTTCTAAATGGTTGAAGATGTGTGGCCATTTAATTCTAAACCTAAATCTGATAATGAAGATGCCCATGATCAATGTGGTGTCAAACATAAACCAGGCAATGAGTCTCTCGCTTTAGTAGAAATCAAGAAACTACGAGTATCTCTTTATTAAATGATAGGGTTGGATTGTTTTGACACTTTCAAGTGTTTTGCCCATATAAAAAAGATTCAGGTTTTGGCTTCTGGTCAACCCTAGTAGCACACTTAACATTCTGGATATGGAACACTTGTATGTAGGTTGGGTCTTCAGTTGGATATTTTTGAGAGTTTTTCCTTTCAAATCCAAGACCACTAGAGCATTGGATACATAGGAGTGAATGTAATTTGTAGCTTATAGTGGTGAATTATATCCTCAAGAATAAATTTTATTTTGTTGATAGTGGGTGTTTAGTGACTCTACTCACTAGGAATATACTCCTCCAATTATCAGGAAAGGTTCTTCAAATTCAAGCAAGGGGATTTATACTCACACATTTACCTCTAAGGAAAGTCAAGATTGATGATTAGAGCCAGTGAAGAAAATTATGAAGAATGGATAATTTAGATTTATAGACCACTTGTAATTATTAAAGTAGATCTCGTTGATCCACATGGCCCACTTAATAGGTACAAGATAGTCTTCCAAGGCCGCTTGTCAGAGTCTACTTCCAAATAAATGATCTTGCTAAGGTCTCAATAATGTTATGTACTTAGATATAAGGGCATTTGTGAAGTTAGAGTACAGTTGCTATTGGAGGCTAGGATCATCATTCTCAGTAAGAGTTCTTATGTTGCACTAGTCTTAGCTAGGATAAGGATGGGCATTAGTGTCTTTGAATTGATTACAAAGCACTCAAACTCTCAACAAGGTCGCCATGAAAAACAAGGTTTCTATGCCTAGAGTCAATGATTTACTTGATAGGTTGCATGGGTGAATTATTTCTCCAAGATAGATTTCAATGCTAAATACCATCAAAGACTGATCTAGTTACAAGACTAGAAAGATTTCATTTAAAACTGATCAAGGTCTTTGCCCATTCATAGTCATGCCCTTTGGGCTCTATGATGCTCTTGTTACATTCAAGCATTAATTTATGGTATTCAAAAAGTTCATAAGTTTGTTCTTTTATTTTTTGATATGCTTTTTTGTAGTAAAGCATTTGAGCATTGGGTTGGTATTTTGGCTAAGGAGAAGTATGCCAAAGCATCTAAGTGCCAGTTTGATAACTCATCTACTTGGGCCACATTATCTTTGTAGATGCATTTGCACAAATTTGGCAAAACTAAAGGTGATATGTGATTGGCATGTACCCAAGACCCTCAATAAATACCACAGATTTTTAGGATTGGAAGGATTCTTCCAAAGGGTTATAAAATATTTCTCTACAATAGCTTTGTTAGGAAAGGTGTCTCAACATTGCTCAATGTTCAGAATGTAAAAAATGCAATTTTCAAGCTATATAACAAAAAAAATCAATTTCTAGGCTATAGAGGTCGTTTCAGGCCCCCAAAATAATTCTAGGTTGTTCAACATGACTTTCAGTGATGCCCAGTACGTAGATTTCTTTGATCTCAACAATTTATAAAAAATGCCCCAAACGGTCTCCCAGATCAAAGTTTATGGCCTTCTGAAGTTGGGCCTCCCAAAAAGGAAATGTAAAAACATCAATGACATATAAAAGAGTTCTAAGAGGGAGTTACACTTGTTGACCAACTTATGATGTGTGTTATGACATGTCATAAGGCATCTTTGAATGGAGATAATGGAGTGCTCAAGTTGGTGAGTGGATTATGATGAGTTAAAATGGAGCGCTCAGAGCACCTTCATCCTACTTGTTGTGCCTTGCACATAAACCCCATTTCAAAAAAATAGGGACCCCCTCTTTCAATATTGGCTTAGAGTATCAAGTAGGTTTTCCATGTCATAAGTGGTCAAGTGGTCAAAGTGCATTTCTAGCCATGTTAAAAAATTGGTGTTAATTGGTCATCTCAAAATCTACTAAGTCCAAGTCTCTGTATTTCATAAACTAGGTCTGATTGTCTTTTGCGCTAAAATCGCTCCTATCCGACCCTTGCGCTAAAAGGCCCTCCAACTAACCTCTACGCTAGAATTCATTGCCTCTGACCCCAGCATTGTATTGTTACATGACCGACCTTAGTGCCACTTTTTGCATCCACCAACCTTAGCGTCAAAGTTCAACGCCACCGACTTCATGCTACAAAGCTCATACACTGACTAAGTTAGGGAATGCCAAAAATCCTATAGGTCTGAGGATCCCCAAAGCCCCGCAAAGCACTTGCATTGCATAAATCCACCTTGTGCTAAGAATACTATCCACCGCCTAAGTCCGTGACACCTCAAAGACCCGCCAAGTCAGAGAGGGGACCTTTTAGCGCAAAGTCAGAGCATCAAAATTTTAGCGCAACATTGACTTAGAGTCTCAGCAAGGATCTTAGTCGGGTCTTTGAGGTGTCACGGACTTATTCAGTTACCTTCAACGACTTATTCAGTTGCCTTCAAAAACTTTGCAAGGTCAGGTGATACCCAATCTTGCGCAAAGGTGCTAAGGTTTGTTTGATCACCTTGTGCTAAACTTGCAACTAACTGACCCAAATGACTAACCTAAGTCGGTCTCATCTCAATCCCTTGCAAGTCGGTTGACTATAAAATCCTCACAAAATGTTGCAATGACATGAATACAAAAAGATCAATTGGTCAGACTACCCCGATTTCTCTATCAGGTCGGTTGACCTTGAAATTAGCGCTTTTTCTTCTGCAGGTTGGTTGACCCTAAATTTAGTGCAAACTAGGTAAAATGATAGTTTTAGGAGAAATTTCAAAAGGGGAAATGCATTTGAAAGTAAAATAATGACTGCACTTAGCGAATTATGATGTTTTACATGTTTTAACTAGGATTTTGTAGCATTAAAGTATTTATTACATGCATCAGTATAGGATTGCTTTATTATTTGATCATGTGATAAATGCAATAGTTAGTAAATTTTAGACTTATGTTCTCATAGGCATATAATGGTAACTTGTTAGATTCATTTCAGACTCCTTTATCATAACATGGTTTGATAGTATAGTAGTCCACTTAATAATCATAGAGTTTAAACATAGGAGTTAGAGA
The DNA here is from genome assembly GCA_027924645.1 of Cunninghamia lanceolata. Lineage (NCBI taxonomy): Eukaryota > Viridiplantae > Streptophyta > Pinopsida > Cupressales > Cupressaceae > Cunninghamia > Cunninghamia lanceolata. The sequence goes on from BSBN01000743.1 coordinate 942,238, forward strand.
AAACCATCTCAGAAGCATCAAGACTTATAAGGTCCAGTCCTGCAGGTTAGATGACTGCACGAGCTCAAGCTATGAGGTATGAGTTCAAAGGTATTCCCCCAAAAATAAAGATCGCTACTGGGTGGAATAATGTAGGAGATACAGACCTAGGTCATATTGACTTGGATAATTTTAGACTCAAAATATTTGGCCCAAATCCAACCTCGAGAGCCAAGAAAGTGAAAGATAGTGGGATTGCAGAAGCTGCTGCCTTCCCCACATCTGCTCAATGTGCAGAGTTGATTGTTGCTTGTGTAGAGATATATGACATCATGACAAGAACAATACAAATTGCCAGTGGAGAAGTGTTAGCTGACCTAAGTCCACCCTCCATGGCTAAAATTTCTGGCATCCCATGGCATTCAGTGATGACTATGCTAGATAAAGTAGGATAAGAAGCCACCTATAAGAAAGATGAAAATGGATGTAGAAAACACATGAATGAACAATGGGCAAAAAGTAAAAGGTCTACCTTGGTCAAGTTTCCTCAGGTGCTATACAGGAGTGACTTTCATGATGAAATAGGTAATCTAGTAACCTTGTTGAGTAGAATATATGGGTTACCTGCAGCATCAACCTTTGCGGGATGGATGTTTGTTATAATTGAGGAGATATTAAAAGGTACTAAGTTCCATTGGGCACATATCCTAAGTGACAACATCCATGAGGCATGTTGGTTTTTCTTCTGAATCAGCATTAGGGTTTGCCAGTTCTAATGCACAGGCAGATTCAGCCAACTGAATACAGGAGATTGCGTGAGCTCCTCCCCTTCACTTCTGGTTCTGCCGCACTAAGGGGGGTGTCCCTATTTGATAAAAGTATGACCTTGACTAGCTCAATGACAGAAAGATATAACTTGACAGCAACAGGTAGAATACTCTAATGTAAGGACCAAGATTTGTATAACAAATCACAAGGTTGGCAACATTCTTGGACATATATGTCTAGTTGGGTATGAGAGTACGCAGGGATCCTAATCCTACTCCTACAACTAATAGGTGGAAGGATGAAATGGTTTGATTTGATGTTTGGATACAAACCTGGACCTGGTGTATAACCTCAACATAGAGCTAGATTGGTGCCTATCCAGGGCTTGGAGTCAGTAGACATACACCTGTGAATGATCAGCATGAACAACTAAAACTGGATTTCAGGGGGATACACATGATATCTGCCTTACAGATATCTCCCAATACAGAGTGTTAAGCTGTCTATACTTATGGCATCCCTATTGCAGTATACCCTTCCCAATATTCAATCTGAAAATAGTTTAATCTACCCCTTGAGCAGAAGTTAAAAGATTCAACATTCAACACAGGAATTCTATGTTCTAGAATCTCAGACATTCCTTGAATGCCTAGACTCAGAAGAAAGATACATGCAAAACTGGAGACAGAATCAGCATAACACATGCAAACATAGCATTATTCATATAAAATTGACCATGAAATCAGTGGATTCATGCACAAACGTACAACAGGAGATACATAAACTCGCAAGTTTTGCTGCATAGAGAAACCAAAACTAGTTGTATCTTATTACAGAGCTAAAATGTCCAGTTTTCAACAACCAAAACAATGGTAACACAGTCTGCCTATATCGACCAGAAAGTGTACCCACAGCAATTAATTACATGGCCAAAAGTCAAAAATTTGCCAGATACATTCCTTCCATTTGAAAATAGCCTTCATAGATTAAATGCGACAGACAGGGGGGATCTTGAGCCCAGCGCCACCATTGGAAAAATCGCTATGCCATAAAATGGGTACCTGACTGCTGGACCGTTTGCTCACATCTCTGCACTGTCACCATTGATGGCTCAACCACCCACAACCACCAAGAAAACCATCGCTGCATTCAAATGGGGAGTTCCCGCCAAAATGCGTATCTAAAGGTTCAAATTATGTAGGAGAATTAGTCCCACATGCACGGTGCGAAGATAACTTTAGCATTTTAAAAACATGGCCACCCACATACTAAGTGTCGAGCACTTTTGCCACACTCGACACACACCTCTTAGCACAAAGCCCATCGCCCAGACCTATACCATCGGCCCGCTCCAAAAAACTCCTTCTGATCTCAACGGTCTCGCTGATGGCAAACAAAACACACCCTCCGTCGCCGTGACTCCCTCCATTGGAGCATCAAAAATCCTCTGGCCGACCTCATGTGTTACACCGATGAAGCCCATCGCAATCCCTTGTCAGCTAGAGAAAGACCATCGGGCCAACACATTCCATCCCTACCGACACAGCCAGTCACACCGACCACCACACCATACTCAGGTCTTCGGCGAGACACACACCATCGGCACAACAAAAAAGATGCTCGCCGATACGTCGAGTCATACTGACGCACCAACGAGCCACACTCTGCTCCTCCATCGGCCAAACACTCTCCATCGGTGAACCCCACGCCGGCTCGCCCGATAGCCAAAGTCATGGTGATAGCACTTCCCTCGGTGAGACCAAGCACGAAGTCAACCCAATGGCCAAACTCCTCGCTCCCATCGGCCAGACACACATTGTCAGAGCAACATGAAATTCCCTTGCCGATGCCATGAATCCTCCCGATGGCACACCACCTTCGGCGAGACACACGCCGATGACATCTCATCCGCCAAACCTCCCACTGTTGGTCCAACATCTGCCCGTTCACCCGACAGTCTATGTCATGCCGATGGCACATCTCACATCCCCGTCGGCCAGACCAACACCGTCGGCCTAACACGAAACTCCTTTGCCGACATAACAACACCTACCGATAACACATCGGTTTCCCACCTCCGTCGATGTGACTTACACCGTCGGAGCAACACCTCAAACCTATGCCGATGACGCTGATCACTCTGATAACCTTCAAAACCCTTGTCGGTAAGACTAACACCATCGGGCAAACACTCCTCCGTCCATTCGATGGCCCATGTCACAGCGATAGAAGAAAACACACCATTGGTACCAATCATGATCGCCAAGACATATACAAACTCATTCCGATGGAGAAAACATGAAGACCACCACCTCAAGAACTATGATGCAGATGCTGAAGAATGCTGAGGGGCCCCGATACTTAAAATTTTTTGGATTTTAGGGAAGGTGCCTGCATGAAAAATGCTTAAAAATTGACAGTGAATTCAGGCACCAACAGTGGCTCTGTTTGAGGATGCATGCCTCTTGCAGGCATGGCAAGAACCACAGAACTCTGGGATGCAGACCAGTCCCCTATCCATTGGGCACAAAGTCATGAAGTTACAATAATCTGCATCACCAAACACTCTTGATGGCCTAAGGCCACCAAGAAAGGGAAAACCAATACTTCCCCTTGTCAAACACCTTATTCTCATCTGCATACACTAGGTCAAGCCTGAGAGTACTGCCATGATCTGACCACAAACAAACCTAGTCATCTGCACATTCAACCTTCTGATTTATTTTGTCACTGTCAACCTTATGCAAACAACCCTTAGCATCAGGCAACAAATGGATGCAGAATGTATCAAGCAATACATACTCAAATGGAATATAACACATGTTATCATTTGTATCAGCATTATGCATTGCAAAATGATCTCCTAGCTGGATTGAAAATTGAAAATATTCAAAGTCCACCATGCAGCTAGGAAAATCAGAGCTCATTTCATATGCTGGCCTCTCAAAAGAAAAGCTTTCAAATTCACAATTGTGCACATCATGTACACAACCAATAGCAGCACCAAACTGGAAAAGATCAGGCTCTAGCATCTTTTTACAATCTGGCACATCTTTACAATCACTTACCTGATGTATGTCGTTTCCTCTTTCATCAGGATGAGAAACAGAATCCAAGTCAAAAATAGTGCTCAAGCCTTCACCATACTCAGACAGATCCTCATCATCACATGTGTCATAAATGGGTGACCCAGGTGCATCAATTTCATCATAGTATGCCATTGGTTCATGGGTAGCAGAGCACGCATTTTCATCACCAATGGATTTACTCTGTGGAGGAGTATCAGCCTGTGTGTCATAAGCAAAATAGCCATCAAATGAAAAACAATCATGCTCTGCACTAGCACTTATTGCAATTTCTGACTGCTCTTCATGATCTCCATGTGTTTGAAAGGTAGGCAATGGGTTACACATGGGACTATTTTTCTATTTGCTTATACCTTCTCTGTCTTGAGTACAATACTCACAATTGTCTCCACAGGTCCATTCCAAAAGTTGCTCATTACTGTCCACAACCTCGTTATTGTTTTCATGGTCATATGCCTCATCATTGCAATGGGAATCCTCACTAGTCCTTTCACTGGCATCCTCAACTGGCGAACAATCCAGTTGAGTAGTATTGTTAGCATTATGTTCAAATACAGCAGTCTCAACCTCTATGCTTTCATTTTCATTTTTATCTACACATGATGCCTTAATTATTTGGTCATTTGCAGCTTCACAACTATTTTTCACACCAAGGCCAGGGGACAGGGATTTCAGCAGGTGCACATTTCTGATTTTTTCTACGAACTTGTATGCCATCTGCATACTTGTCACCTTAAAATTCCTCAGTAATGCACTAGAGCCCTCCTCAAAAGCCTCAAAGAATATGCCAACACAGGCTGAAGTGTTAGGTCTGAAGACTTCTGGGATCTGTGAAAAGGCTACTGCAAACCTATGACTAAAATCAACACATGGCTCTTCATCTTGTTTTCTGATTCTCATCAATTCTGCAACAAGATCAGCAGGTTCTTTTGCAAATTCTTTTTTGAAAAAGTCAATAAGCTCATCCCAATAGGCAAAGGATCTCTTTGGAAAGCTCAAATACCAGTCTTTTGCTTTTGCATCAAAGGACCTAACAAAAAACCTCATCCACATATCCTCATCTCTAAATGAATGTTTTCCCATAAAACTGTGAAAATTTTGGATATGTGCATTCCCATCACATACACTGTGACCACTAAATCTAGGCATCTGACAGTATACCCTAGCAGGCATAGTTTCTACTTTATAATCCACCCATGACAAATCCAGTTGGTCATAAAAAGGATCAAAAGGGCTAAGAAGAGGTTTAGCCTTCTGACTGGCAGACACAACAGGGTTACTGCTTTTTAACTGGGCCTGCTCAGCCTCTAAGAATATCAACCTATTTCTTATCTCTTCTATTCTTTTATCCAACATTTCACCGCTGAGTATGGGATAATTCATACTTGGATTCATGAAATTTCTATTTTCAGACATCCCTTGCATTACTAAGACCTGTAACCTCCCCTGGCATCTAACCTATGCAGCAAAACAGCAAATATAAAGGGGAAGGAACAAGGTACCTTTCTTATATAGATGCTGAAGTCTGAACAACACATTTTTTGTCACAACACACACATCAACTTTTCATGTGCACTTGAATTTTTTGCAGAGTCGCCACCTCTCTAGAGAGGACAAAATTTACAGCAGCTGAAAGCTCAACACATATTTTTCTGAGTTCATACCACCAGCAGAGCATCATCATTCACATGAAAGACTCCCCAGCAGAGTCACCATTTTGTTGGCGACTCGGATGGGCACACAAATATTTCACCAGGGAGGACAAAAATAACAATTTTCAAATCACCATCCCCAGTAGAGTCACCATTTTGTTGGTTTTTCTTTTGAATCAGCATTAGGGTTTGCCAGTTCTAATGCACAGGTAGATTCAACCAACTGAATACAGGAGGTTGTGTGAGCTCCTCCCCTTCACTTCTGGTTCTGCCGCACCAAGGGGGGTGTCCCTATTTGATAAAAGTATGACCTTGACTAGCTCAATGACAGAAATATATAACTTGACAGCAATAGGCAGAATACTCTAACGTAAGGACCAATATTTGTATAACAAATCACAAGGTTGGCAACATTCTTGGACATATATGTCTGGTTGGGTATGAGAGTACGCAGGGATCCTAATCCTACTCCTACAACTAACAGGTGGAAGGATGAAATGGTTTGATTTGATGTTTGGATGCAAACCTGGACCTGGTGTATAACCTCAACACAGAGCTAGATTGGTGCCTATCCAGGGCTTGGAGTCAGTAGACATACACCTGTGAATGATCAGCATGAACAACTAAAACTAGATTTCAGGGGGATACACATGATATCTGCCTTACAGATATCTCCCAATACAGAGTGTTAAGTTGTCTATACTTATGGCATCCCTATTACAGTATACCCTTCCCAATATTCAATCTGAAAACAGTTTAATCTACCCCTTGAGCAGAAGTTAAAAGATTAAACATTCAACACAGGAATTCTATGTTCTAGAATCTCAGACATTCCTTGAATGCCTGGACTCAGAAGAAAGATACATGCAAAACTGGAGACAGAATCAGCATAACACATGCAAACATAGCATTATTCATATAAAATTGACCATGAAATCAATGGATTCATGCACAAACGTACAACAGGAGATACATAAACTCGCAAGTTTTGCTGCACAGAGAAACCAAAACCAGTTGTATCTTATTACAGAGCCAAAATGTCCAGTTTTCAACAACCAAAACAATGGTAACATAGTCTACCTATATCAGCCAGAAAGTGTACCCACAGCAATTAATTACATGGCCAGAAGTCAAAAATTTGCCAGATACATTCCTTCCATTTGAAAATGGCCTTCACAGATTAAATGCGACAGACAGGGGGGATCTCGAGCCCAGCGCCACCGTTGGAGAAATCGCTATGCCATAAAATGGGTACATGACTGCTGGACTATTTGCTCACATCTCTGCACTGTCGCCATTGATGGCTCAACCACCCACAACCACCAAGAAAACCATCGCTGCGTTCAAATGGGGAGTTCCTACCAAAATGCATTTTCTGAAGGTTCAAATTATGTAGGAGAATTAGTCCCACATGCACGGTGCGAAGACAACTTTAGCATTTTAAAAACATGGCCACCCACATACTAAGTGTCAAGCGCTTTTGCCATGCTCGACACACGCCTCTCAACCCAAAGCCCATCGCCTAGACCTATACCATCGGCCCGCTCCAAAAAAACTCCTTCCGATCTCAACAGTCTCGCTGATGGCAAACAAAACACACCCTCCGTCGCTGTGACTCCCTCCATCGGAGCATCAAAAAATCCTCTGGCTGACATCATGTGTTACACCGATGAAGCCCATCGCAATCCCTTGTCAGCCAGAGAAAGACCATCGGGCCAACACATTCCATCCCTGTCGACACAACCAGTCACACCGACCACCACACCATACTCAGGTCTTCGGCAAGACACACGCCATTGACACAACAAAAAAGACACTCGTCGATACGTCGAGTCATACCGACGCACCAACAAGCCACACTCTACTCCTCCATCGGCCAAACACTCTCCATCGGTGAACCCCACGCCGGCTCGCCCGATAGCCAAAGTCATGGCGATAGCACTTCCCTCGGCAAGACCAAGCACGAAGTCAACCCAATGGCCAAACTCCTCGCTCCCATCGGCCAGACACACATCGTCAGAGCAACATGAAATTCCCTCGCCGATGCCATGAATCCTCCCAATGGCACACCACCTTCGGCGAGACACATGCCGATGACATCTGATCGGCCAAACCTCCCACTGTTGGTCCAACATCTACCCGTTCACCCGACAGTCTATGTCATGCCGATGGCACATCTCACATCCCTGTCGGCCAGACCAACACCGTCGGCCTAGCACGAAACTCCTTGGCCAACATAACAACACTTGCCGATAACACATCAGTTTCCCACCTCCGTCGATGTGACTTACACCGTCGGAGCAACACCTCAAACCTATGCCGATGACGCCGATCACTCTGATAACCTTCAAAACCCTTGTCGGTAAGACTAACACCATCGGGCAAACACTCCTCCGTCCATTCAATGGCCCATGTCACAGCGATAGAATAAAACACACCATTGGTACTAATCATGATCGCCAAGACATATACAAACTCATTCCGATGGAGAAAACATGAAGACCACCACCTCAAGAACTATGATGCAGATGCTGAAGAACGCTGAGGGGCCCCAATACTTAAAATTTTTTGGATTTTAGGGAAGGTGCCTGCATGAAAAATGCTTAAAAACTGACAGTGAATTCAGGCACCAACAAGGCATTCGATAAATTCAAGGAGAAACAATTATTTAGATGGACATCCTATGTAGTTTATGTGTTGGCGAGGAAGAATCATTATGCTAGATTGTACAAGGTGGGGGAAGTGGGTAATGACGAACAAACTCAGATTAAAGTCTATGAATGCTACACACAACTCACATTAACACAATCTCTTATGCATTATAAGAGGTAAACGATGCCTTTACTATGTACATAACTAGGTTATTGCAAGGCAACACAACTTTAAGGATATCCACCGAAGCCATGAATGAAATCACTAAGTATGGGAGGTGGTATATTCAATTTGAGAAGTTCACATATTTGAGAATACAATGCTTCACGGGAATGGATTATAGACTCCCTAGATATCCAACAGATAAAGTAGTGCTCCTAGAACTATCTAGACAACTGATAACTTGTGCTGAAAAACTCAAGCATTTGCATAGAATAAATGTCCAATTTCCCATCCTATTAGGCAGAGGAAACTATGCATGTCCTTCATTGGCATCAGATGAGCACTCTGACACAGAACCTCAACTTCTCAACCTCCATTATTGCAACAAAAGAAATCATTTTGATCCAAATAAGGTGATGGAGAGGTTTGTGAGTAAGAAATTATTTCATAAGATGCATATAGAAGACTTCTGGGAAAATTGCATGGATGACTATGAAGTCATGAAGAAAGCCCATTCCAGATTATCATTGGCATTCATAAGAAAGTTTCATATTATTGCAGTCCCTGATCAACTAGAAGATGATGAAAATGTGATGCATGGGGGTGCCTGGGAGACACAATACCAATAACCAATTCCCTTGCCTAATTCGGCTAATGCTGAGGAAAGCTCCCTTGATGTTGTGATGAAAGAACCGATCAGATTAAGAAAAGCATGGGTAAAAGGTCAAATTGCTGATTTGGAGGGACAAGGGATACATCTCACATACACCGCACTTGAGTCAGAAAAAGAATCTAGAGGAGAGGAGGATGAACCCATAGAGATCACTGATGAAGCAGAACCAGTTCAAGGACTAAAATCAGATAGTGAAGATCACATACCCTTGGCAGAAAAGGCCAAAGCATAGAAAAGTATGAAGGCTATGCCTCCAAATACTCAGAAGAAGGATATGCCTCCTTCTACCAGGACAAGGGCTTCAAAGAAGAGAGACCTTCCTAGTGGGCCAGGAGAAGGGTCAAAAATGAAGAAAGCTAGACTGAAAGATACTAGTAAGATAGTAGAAGCCATTGCTGCCACTACTGATAGTACAAATTTGCCAGCTTCTCCACCTCCTATTGTCCCAAATGTGAATGTTGTTGTACTTTCTCCAAGTCTTGGTACTGTTGCTACTATTTTTGCTATTTCTCCTACTTCCTCAGTACCTATCATTTAGGAAAGTGCCTCTACTACTTCTTCACCCATAATTGTTGCTTCAACTGTCTCTTTTTCATTATCAATAGCCTGTAGTGCTCCTAGCAGTCCCGTTTCTTCTGTGGCTACCTTGTCATACTCCTCCACCACTTCCACATCCTTATCTTCTATTCCACTTTCCACTACCCTTACACTACCTCCCATTTCTACCATTCTTTCACCTTCTTTCCCCTCTTTGCCTATTACTTCACCTATAGTCATTTCTTCCGTATTGCCAACTTCTGCCATCTCACTAGCTTTAGGGTCTGCTATGTTTGCTAATTTGACACAAGTTAACTTGTCCTTAATTGCAATACCCTTATCATCTGTTGCTCCTATCTTCCAAGCACCCATGGACCAAGATTCAACTCCCTTTGTTGTGCCATTGCTACTAGGTATTGAGAAGGTGTGTGCTGAACTAGGTCTTCAAGAGCAAGAACTAGAGAAGGATATATTTGTCAAGGCAGAGAATGAGATACTTGATGAACCTTTGACTGAAATTGCCAGTGCAGAAATAATTGAAATATCAGATAGTCCTCTGGAAAAGAGCCAAACAGAAGCAATCCTTGAGGCAACTCAGAAAGATGTAGTGATAAATTGGAGGAATCTTGCCGATGAGAAAGAGGATTTAGACAAAGGATTAGAACAAGAGCAAGGGCTGCTTAAAGGGCCTCCCAATATAGATAGTGTAAAGCTTAGCAGGTATAAAGAGCTTTCTTCCTTAGCACCTGACTGGCCGTAAGATAGAGTGGCATACCTAGAGCCCCAGGTGGAAATAATGAAATTAGATCGAAGTGCCATTTTGTCACATGCCCAAAAGACAAAAAAATAGAAGAAAGCAAAGACACAGTCCAGGATTTACAAGGATGAGACTGGATCTAGAATAGTTGAAATAGCTATCCCACCAGCTAATGCCAATAGAGAGCAGGTCAGAGCAGAAGATTATACAATAACAACTGTAAATTTGGGACCAGATACAAGAGCTTAGAGGGTTGATGAATTCAAGGGTTCTGTTACTTCAAGCCTAGAATAGCTGGATAAAGATGAAGTCTCAAAGAAAGAGCTGAAGCAATAGAATGAAGAGCTCTGAGCATGCTTGCAGTTTTTGATAAAACTAGTAGATTCTGATGGTGAGATAAGGATAGTGCCTACCTTTTTGTCAAGAGATGAAAGGTCCAAGCTCGGTGATACTCTGTCAAAAGGTACTCAAAGCTGGATGATCAGAGTGTGTGAGAGAGGATGTAAACAATTGATGTTGTAGCCAAATTTCGTAGGAATTTGGTCCAACGTCGGGAGCGTTGGAAGGACTTGCATGAGGAATGTGATTCTTTTGATGAATATTATTCTTAGATATTTCCTCGAGTGCAAGCAATCAGAGACTTGCCTGCTCAGACACTATTGTCTGAAAACATTTTGACAGGGGATAAATTGTATAAAGCCATTGACTGGTATCAGCAAATAAAGTCAAGAAAGGAAGTTTTTGACAACATTAGAGAAGTCTACAAAATAGCAGAGGAAAACATATTGGCTCTTATTTACGAAATAAATGACACTTTGAAAGACTACCTGGTGATGGGCTGCGATGATTTAGAGCCATACGATGTGAAAGGATGTAAAGATAAGTTACATAGGATAGTTTTTGAAGATACTAAATTGGATGTAGAGACTAGACTAGACAGAGTCAGTGATCTCAGAACTGAATTCAATGCATTTCATAAGGTGAAGGCAGAAATAGAGAAAATATATAATCAGTATAGCCAAGAATTGGAGATGTTCAGATATCGAGCCAATCACATCAAGAACCCAGACCCTATGGATATCAATCTGGCACTGTTAGCCTGGGTCAGCTATCGCAACAAGATAGTAGAAGAAGACAAAGTAGACTTGAATGATGAGTCTTAATATATTCTTGAATATTTTGAAATGTAATCCTGTCACTAATGTAAACTGCTATATTTAGAGTGACATGTGACACTATTTTGTCTTTATTATGCTTCAAAAATGACCTTTTCTATATATATATTCAGTTGGGTAGTCAAATTATCTAGATTCAATGTATCTGGGGGTTGTTTTTCATCTTTTTCATAAGAGACAAAATGTAATCAAGGATTGTAATGAGATGTTATGAATGCATTTAATGACATAAATCTGGACCGTTGGTGTTGAGTTAATCTCCACCATGCATTTAAAACTTGGTATGGCTCCTCTCCTATATAAAGAGTGGTCATTTCCATTATTTGAGAGAAGACTCTTGATGCCGAATTGTTGACACTCTACCATTTGAAGTTAATACAAAGCAAGTTTCTGCAGTTCTCTTGAGAATTTGTCTATTGTATTTTCTTATCTAGTTTTCATGGTTCACTTCTTGATCTCCAATAGTTAATTAACTGTGCTTTTGCTATATTCATGGTTTGTTGAAGGTATCTGATGAATGTTCTCAGTCCATACTTTTGGTTATTTATTGATGGTAGGTGACTGTGCAAAGTTAGTCTAGGCTGATCAGTTGTACTAGTTCAATTGCATTTCATAAATTGAATTGTGCCATTTGTTGGGTATTAGATAAATGAATGTAATCTAAAATTTTCTTGATTTCCATTGAAGATAGCATCATTTTCTACAGTGCTGTAGTAACTCAGAAAACTGGTTAAATTTCAGAACATTTGTCTACCTAAAGCAATCCATGTATTGTGAATGTCACCTAGGATTTCTCTAAAACCCTATTTCCTTTTGCATTTTTTTTGAAAACAATTGTTAGCTTATATATTTAGCAGCATTTTACATCGTTTGATCAGCCGTTATCATAAAAGGTTTGCATGAAGCACTGTCCAAGCTGTTTAAATCTGTCAAATGCATGTAAGACCCCTTGTTGGCATAGCTAGTCATTCCAACTAAGTCATTCTAAGCAAGCTAAGACCTAGTTGTATTATCCTTGGGGCAGTCCTATCTTGGATAGGATACCTTTCTCAAGAGAGGTGTGATACCAACAATCATACCTGCGTTGTTGTGTGCTAAAAACACCATCAACAGAATTGGTGCTAGGAGGGTAGGACCAAGTTAAAACACCTCTAATTAGTAAGTCTGGGGACTAGACAGAGACATACTAGATCCAGCTTAGCTAGAGAAGAGTTGATTTCGCTGACAGAATTTAGGCGAATAAGAAGAGACCAAGGGATACCTAGAGTGCCAAGAACTCAGTCAGTCCCAAGGAACGTAGTTGCAGCTCCTTTCAATCCTCCAGTCATGGCCTTCTTTGCAACAAATAACTAGTCCCTATTTTGGTTTAATGATTATCATGACATGCCAAAAAACCCTGACAAGTTCTGTTCCAAGTTTCAAATGAATGATCTGGACAGAACTGCAGATGAGCATATTAAAATCTTTGAAAGTAACATGTTTATGCTGCAAGTACAGTACGAAAATGTGGTATGCTGATTGTTTCCTTATTCTTTACAAGATGAGGGTTATTATTGGTTTTTTAACCTTCCTGCAGCATCTATAAACTCATGGAAAAATCTGAAAAATGCATTTCTAAACCGATTTCAAATGCCCACTACTCCAGTTGATCTCTATCAGTCCTTTGTGGAAATTCATCGAGGTGAAGGTGAGCTGATAAGTTCTTTTAATAACAAATTCCAGAAAACCCTTTAGTCATTTACAAGCTCCTTATGCCATAGGGAAAGATGCAACCTTGCCAATTTATTATGCAGTCTTAGACAAACTTACATCCATGTTCATAAGAAAGGCTAACCCATCCCTAGCTAGTCTTGTTGAAGCCTACACCAAAGCTGTTACTGTGAATACTTAGTTAGGACAAATAGTCACCGATCCACTAAACCACATGGGCCCTGTAGCCATGCCAAATCAAATACCCATGATTAACCAAGCCTTGGCCAATCATACCCCTATAATGAACCTGATTCCTAACCCAGCTACAACACAAGCTTTGGTAGTTCATCTAGGAAATCTGGTAGTTGAAATGCCTCCTGCCTAAATGCCTTTTCTCCAACCTTCAGAAGCAATTAAAGAAAAGGAAGATAAAGATGATATTAGTGAGTTAGTTGATTAGATGAAGAAGCTCACTAAAGAGGTCACTCACCTAAGTAGTCAAAATGCCTATCTGCAGCAGAGGAGTCAAAATCAGCATCAGTTCCAAAATCAGAACCAATTTTAGAATTAGAACTGGAATTAGTATCAAAATCAGAATTTTCAGCAGTGATCAAATCGGTCTTGGAACATGAGGCCTAATAATGGAGAAGTGCCATCTCCATCAGAAAATTAGAACAACGATACCCCACCTCTTGGTTGCATAATGTTAGCAAAAGCAGCCTTGTCCACTTGGTGCAGATTACACAATACGAATGCTCATTCTGAGTTTGACTACCTAGAATTTCGGATAGCATCCAACATCTTCCAAATGGAAATCCAAAATGCTAAAACTTAGGAGAATCCACCAACAGGGTATGAACTTGTCCCTTCACAAAGGTATGATACTGCCCTAGTTCTTGATAGTTATACGTTTCCATTTCAAGATGATAATCAGCCTGAGGAAGAAGAGTTGGATGAGGTAAATGCTTATCAACAGTATAATAAAACTCTGTATAACTTGCGAAGTAGTAAGCCAAAGGGTCCTTTCACCACCTCCATTCCTCCAAATAGCTACCAAATTCCACCAGATCCAAAAGATTCTAATAATCCTGAACCCCTAAAAGCCACACCTCAGTCAGTGCATTAGGGGGCTACTGCCGAGAGTTCTCAATGATCTGATATAGAAAAAATGGGGCAGTATGTTGCAAAAGAACTCAAGAAGATGAAGGTTAGTTTGTCTGTTTATGAGTTGCTAAAAATACCTAAGGTTAGGAGAGCCTTCTTCCATGACATGGGTGTAGGTATCAAAGTAGATTCTTTTTAGAAGGAGGTTCCTATGAAGGATAACACTGATAAAGGAAAGGAGAGAATCCATTGACAGATGCTGAACAAAAGATGACACTATACAAAGATAAGAGAGAAAGTCCTCCTTTTCTCTTAACACTTAGAATATTTGGAAAGAACCTTCACAATTGTTTGGTGGATTCTGGTGCTTCCACAAATGTGATGCCTTTGTCAGTCTGCAAGGCACTGGGTCTCACTCTAGCCAAATCCTCCAGGAAAGTTACACAGTTAGATAAGACTGAGGTAAATGTGATGGGAGAGTTGAATAGGATACACATGCAGCTGGCTTCTGATCCTAGAGTACAATAGTACATAGATATATAAGTGGTAGATATTCCTGATCAATACGATATGCTATTAAGCTAGGATTGGTCTAGAACTTTGAACGGCTACATGAAAACTGACTTTTCTCATATGTGGCTACCATGGAAGGGACTGGCAAATCAGATACGCATTGAAAGAGAGCCAAAAATGAAACACATGATTACAGAGTATAATCAGATGAATAAAATCTTATTTTCTGAAGTTGACTTAAGAGTCTACCTCCCTCATGTTGACCAAGCAGAAGAGATCCTTATGCTGAGTTGCCACAGATTTCCTAACCCTCCACTTGTAGAGAAACTAGAAAGTACATAAGCATATGTACAATCAGACTCAGGGAATTCCTCAGAAGATGATGAACCAGGGATATTCAAAGGGTTTCATGATTTTGTAGCCAAGTTTATAACTGATCAAGTAGCTATTAGGAAGTGGATTTAGATGGAAGAGCTACTGCTACCAAATTGGTGCCGTATACATGATGTTTCTCTCTCTGAGTTCTCATGTCTATTGTGTCAAGAGGTAGTGGAGCAAGTTCAGAGACACTTTAAAATTCCCATAGCTCTAAAGGAAGATCTAAATCTCATAAGGAAGGTGGAGCCAGAACCTTAAATAAATGGGAAGAGATCAACAAAACAAGATGATAGTAATCAAGATTTCTACCTCTAGACTTTAAGGTTCGATGGATCAAAATGTAGACAAGGATCCGGGGTAGGCTTTGAGTTGATCAGTCCCACTGGAAGCTCATATTTAGCATCACATAGATGACAATTTCCCTGCACAAATAACGTAATTGAATATGAAGCTTTAGTGCAAGGATTGCTGATGGCACTCCAGAAGAAAGTCAGAGTTCTTCAGGTGTTTGGAGATTCAGAATTGGTTGTGAAACAAGTAAGGAAGCAATACTTGTGTAATGATAAGAGATTGAACCGGTATAGGAACCAAGTATGGGATTTGATTGAATGCTTTGATGGTTTCAATATCTAGTTGATTCCTCAAAGGTAGAATCATGTTGCAGATGCTCTAGCTCAAACAACAAGCATGTTGGAGCCAACATCCATGGTAGGGCTAAAGAAGTTCACTGTCGATGTTGTTGCCACTCCATCTATACCTGATAACGTTACGAATTTCCAAGTCTTTGAGGATGACAAGCATATAATCAACTTCCTTACTTCATCAGATGTCTTCACCGCTCAAATAATAGATGAAGAGGAAATGGAACCTGGTTAGATGGATTTAGAAGGATGGTGCAGGAGCACCTACCTGACAGCTGGTCTGGATGAGGCAGTTAGTAGTTTAGGTCATGTTTGTGTTTCCAAGAAGGTCTGTTAGACCAAATGCATGTAATAAGGTCATGCTGATCAGGATAAGATCATGCTGACCAGGCTTTTGCTATTTTTAGCTAGTTAGTTATAACAGCTGTCATGATGTATGTTCGGTGGGATCTCCCAGCCGCTTGGAGAGTTCCCAGCCGCTTGGAGTTGGGTCAGTAGTACTCATAGGGAAATCTTTATAAGCATGAGATCGGTTGATTGTAGGGATCATCGATCGGCAGTGTAGTGTTGCATCCAGCAGAGGAGTTGAGTGTTCTGTGTGAGGAACATCATATTGTATTGCATCTTTGAATCAATAAAGATCCTGTTTCGTTTCTGTTTGATCTCCTTTGTGTAATCGATCTGCTGGTTTGAGTGGTTGCATGGATTTCCTGATCCATTCCACCGGTTGACTCATCTGATCGGTGGAATGGCAATGTACAGTAGGTTAGATTGTAGGTTGTTTTCTGTTTGCATGCAGGTGTGCAGGATCGCGGTCAAGAGATGTTGAAGACCCTAGCATCCTCATGTGCTAGGTCAAGTTGAGCAGTTCAAGTTGAGAGAGATCACCCTAAGACTGGATCGGGTCATCCCAGGAGGATCGGCGAAGTGAGATTTTGCTAAGTGAAGAAGTTCGCTAAAACGGCACCATCAGGATATCTGGGTGAATATCCTGCAGACAGTTCGGACATCGTCATCCGGATAAGTGGAGAAGATCGGCATGATGTTGTCGATTGCATGAAGTGTGCGTTCGTCGGGGTGATCATCAACAGGAGGAGCCGAGGAGTGTATCGGCATCAGGATCATCATATTGGGAGTGCCAAACATCCGCATATCGCGAGTAGATGCGGGAGAGAGTTCAGATTTTTGACTAAGTATTGAGAAGGTCATCAGGATATTGGGTGACGTCATCATCATCAGGATATGACGTCATCGTCATCAGGATATTGAGATATCCCCCTGTGCGAGTTTATCCTGCTGTCGTCAAGTGTTAAGGTATCGGCGGAAGTCCGTGGCAGGAAGTTGTGTTAACATCATCATCAGGAGGTTTCGAAGAGAACCGGATAATTTATATCATGATGCTGTTGCTCGTATCATCGGGCAGTGAAGCATCGAAGGCAAGTTGTTGAAGTGGAACGTCATCAGGATATTTGGAGCAACCGGATGTTGAATATCCTGCTGACGAAGGAAGTGTTGCATATCATGATGCCGTTAGTGTTCGGCACCCGATGAACAGTGCAACCGGAGGATGTTTGCGCCCGCTGAACATCATGATGATGATGTTAGGAGGAAAGCGGAGGAGGTGAATAGTAGTCGGCAGGAGGATGATTGCGAGTGTCCGCAACATGATGATGCTGACAGAGTACAGCCGAAATATGATGATGATGTTGGTAGTTGTAGGGAATATGATGATGATGGCGAAGATGATGATGATGAGGTTGGTCTGCAGACATTCATGCTATATGCGAAGGTTATAGTGTGGATGCCTCTGCATCAAAGGAGTCTTTAATCCGAAGACAAACACGATTCCTCGAGGGATGGTGGAATTGGAAAGGCTGTTCGATTTAGACAAACTGGGAACCCAGAAGAAAGAAGGTGATTTACCTGGAGGACAATGCAGCCCTTTCAATTTAGGGACAGATGAAGAAATTAAGAATGTGTTCATTGGAAAGGCCAGTATTGAAGAAGAAAAGGTAGGCATCATTCATGCATTAAGAGATTATCATGAAGTAATAACATAGAGCTCTGAGGACTATAAGACATATGACACATCGATCATTACTCACACCATTCCACTGAAGCTAGGAGCAAATCCATTTAGACAAAGACAACGGCCGATGAATGCCTTGTTGGAACCTATAACTTTTAAAGAAGTACAGAAACTGCTATCCGCAAGAATAATATTCCTTGTCAGGCATTCAGCCTGGGTGGCAAATCTAGTTCCAGTCCGGAAGAAAAATGGTGAAATCAAACTTTGTGTCAATTTTTAGAACTTGAATCGACCATCTGAAAAGGATAATTATCCACTACCATCATTAGATGAAGTATTAAAGATTGTTAATGGATCACAGATTATGTCTTTTCTAGATTGGTATTTAGGTTACAACCAGGTAATGGTTGACTACAAGGATAGATTAAAAACATCCTTTACATGTAAATTGGGAATCTATGCATATCGGTGAATGTCATTTGGGTTGATAAATGCTGGTGCCACTTTCCAACACACAATGGATGTGGCCTTTAAGGGATTAGTTGGAAAATGCATCATAATCTATATGGATGATCTTACGATGTTTTCAAAAAGGCGACAGGATCATGTGGCTAACCTGAGGAAAGTATTACAGCGGTACAAAGACTATGGTATTTCACTCAATCCTAAGAAGTGTATCTTTGGAGTAACTAAAGGTAAGTTGTTGGGGCATGTGATATCTGAACAAGGCATATCCATCGATCCTGAGTAAATACAAGCAATCCTCAAAATACCACCCCCAGCCAACAAAAAGGAACTCAAGTCATATTTTGGTAAGATTAAATTCGTGTGCAAGTTCACCATGGGTTTCACTGAAATAGTCTGACCACTCAATGCCATGTTGAAAAAGGATGCTAAAATGGATTGGACCCCAGAAGCCAAAGCTACCTTTGTAGAAATCAAACAAGCCATAGCCAATGCTCAGGTATTAGTAAGCCCAGATTACACCCTACCATTTCATATTTACTCATTTTCTTCTGAGCATACCTGTGCAACAATGTTGACACAGAAGAGAGTAGTCGATGATGAAAGGCCCATCACTTTCATGAATACTCCATTAAAAGACACAGAGTTAAGGTTTCCAAATGTGGAAAAACAAGCATATGCTCTGGTAAAGGCAGTTAAGAAGTTTCTTCATTACATTCTAAGAAGTCAGGTAATAGCCATAGTGTCGGATGCAGTAGTTAAAGCCATGTTGATGCAAAGTGAACTTGGAGAAAGGAGAGGAAAGTGGGTTACCATTTTGTAGGAGTTTGATATAGACATACAACCCATGAAGTTGGTAAGAGGGCATGCATTAACCAGATCAATGGCAGAAGTGGGACCAAGCCTAGTCTCTCAGCAATACATGTTAGAAGACATCTCTAAGGATGAGTGGTATAGAGATATTATATTTTATCTGCTTAATCAGTACTGCCCTCCACAGTTGAATTCAGTTCAACGAAGAGCACTTAGGTTGAAAAGCAATAGCTACATGATAAAAGGATCAGTGCTTAACAAGAAGAATCACGAAGGGATCTATCTGAGATGTCTAGACAAGACAGAGGTAAATCAGGTGTTAACCAATTTTCACAAGAAGTTCAAGACAAGCCACGGATCAGCCCATTCAATGGCTAATCAAATTCTTCAGGCTAGGTATTACTAGCCTACCTTGTTCAAAGACGCCTATTCGCATGTGATAGCGTGCTATACATGTCAGACGACTGCTACAAGAGAACAAATTTTTGCCATGCCACTGCAGCCAGTTGTGGAGGTACAACCATTCGTATAGTGGGGCCTTAACTTTATCGGTATGATCAATCTACCCTCCTCTGCAGGCCACATGTATATTTGGACTGCTACTGATTACTGCACCCATTGGTCTGAGGTAATAGCTTCTAAACAATGCACCATAGAGGTAGTCATTGAATTTGTCGAAAAGCATATTATCACCAGGTTTGGATGCCCATTTTCTTTAGTTTGTGATAATGGTCTCACCTTTTCATCATTACATTTTTCCAACTGGGCATTTGATTATGGGGTCATCTTGAAATTATCATCTAATTACTATACACAAGGGAATGAGGTAGCTAAATCCGCAAACAAAAATCTGCTTGAAGTAATTAAGAAATTGCTAAATAAAAACCCCAGGGATTGGCATGCTCAACTCAAATTTGCCTTATGGGATGATAGAATTAGACACAAGGTCACTTTGGGAACATCGCCCTATCATTTAGTCTATGGGACCGAGCCAATCTTTCCCATTCACTTAAGGATTCTCGTCCTACAATTCATGTAAGACTGTCTTGAAACCAATGATCAGTTGTCTTCCCGGTTAGCCCACTTACTGCACCTCGAAGAGAAACGCAACACTGCTATAGAAAACTTTGCTAAGCACCAAGGTGTAGTGAAGCGATGGGTCGACAAGAGAGCCAAGGTAAAACCCTTCTGCATTTCTGATTTAGTCCTGTATTGGGATAAAGCTCATGAGAAGAAAGGTGAGCATGGTAAGTTTGATAAACTTTGGTTGGGTTCATATCAGATCTATGAGATCCTTGGTGACAACACATATTGACTTAAGATCCTTACTGGTGAGGAGCTCCCATTGCCCATCAATGGCCAGTTCCTAAAGCACTACTTCTAGGCTTCAGAGGCAGTATTGCCTCTCCTTAGTGTACATAGTTAGGGTGCTTGTTTGCTTTGGTTAGAGTAGGTTGCTGATAGATTAGTTTGCTTTCTTGCTTTCACTTTCTGTAGTGTTAGGTACATGCTCTTGCTTTCACCTAGTTAGTTGTCTTTTTAGCTTTGCTTTTGTCTACTATACTTGCTTTTGCATGGGGCTCTCATTTCTAGAATGTGGTGGCAGTCATGTGGACCTATAGATGCTTCCTTGTTGGGTAAATTATCTATGGTCTTTCTTTAAGAAGCCGAAGTTCTACTTAGGTCCTCCTATGGGTTCCGCTATTATATCAGGGAGTATGATGTATGTTCATTGAAAATGAGTCGTTAGTTGGTGCACCTGAAGTATTTTCTAACCATATATCTCTCACACTTTAAATAATCCTAAAGTAGCTAAGTAAGCCTGGGTGATCGTGTGTTAAGTGGGGAGTTTGGATCCCCAATTTTACCACCAACACCAATTCTACAAATTTAGATGAGAGTGGCAGGTGGTATTGAGTACTGCTAGCCTACTGGGTAAAAATAAGAGGTGTTTCTCAACACCAGACCCACTCCAAAGTATCAATATATAGATCATCATTTGAAGACTCTCACAGGATGACTGTTATCTGAAGATTATTAGCATCAAAGATCATCAAAGGTACTATCAAGAAGGAAATCATTGCAGAAGGTTTATTATTCGAAGGTTCATCATATCTCAATATCAGAGCATTTTCTAGGTGGTAAAATAATCCCAACTTCATAACTTAGCACGAAGGATCTTGGGTGAACTTAGTTTCCAAGGGATGGGAACGAATGCAATTGCACACACTCATGTTTTTAGGATATGGAGGGTTGCACTGGTTAGTGGTCTTTGATTCTTTGATAAGGTATCATGCTTTCTCATCTAATGTGTGGGAAACGCAGAGATTCTAGGTTTGAACTGAAAGTTTATCATTGAAGTGCTCTGGAGCATTTCCCAGCAGAGTCACCATTTGTTGTGCCTTGCACATATGCCTCATTTCAAAAAAATAGGGACCCCCTCTTTCAATATTGGCTTAGAGTATCAAGTAGGTTTTCCATCTCCTAAGTGGTCAAGTGGTCAAAGTGCATTTCTAGCCATGTTAAAAAATTGGTGTTAATTGGTCATCTCAAAATCTACTAAGTCCAAGTCTCTGCATTTCATAAACTAGGTCTGATTGTCTTTTGAACTAAAATCGATCCTATCTGACCCTTGCGCTAAAAGGCCCTCCAACTGACCTCTGTGCTAGAATTCATTTCCTCTAACCCCAGCATTGTATTCTTACATGACTGACCTTAGCGCCACTTTTCACATCCACCGACCTTAGCGTCAAAGTTCACTGCCACCGACATCGTGCTACAAAGCTCATACACTGACTAAGTCAGGGAACACCAAAAATCCTACAGGTCTAAGGATCCCCAAAGCCCCACAAAGTGCTTGCATTACATAAATCTACTTTGTGCTAAGAATACTATCCACTGACTAAGTCTATGACACCTCAAAGACCCACCAAGTCAGAGGTAACCTAATCCCGTGCAAACCCTAATAATCTACCGAATGTTGCGATTGACACTCCTGTACCCTCTGCATTTATGATGATTAATTGGGAGAATAAAAGGGATTTTGCAAAGTTTTCGAGCTCATTTTTACACTGCACAAACACTCAGAGCTTTTTGGTGATATTTTGATCAATCATTTGCACAAGTTTCCCGTGGATTCAACTTGAAGAACTCCTCCCTACCTGTATGTTTCATCCTGCGTCGTCCATTGTGAACCTGGTAGGAGCTCTTTTTCTCTTTTCTTGAGGTTTCATCAGTTAGGGTTTTGTTGGAAATTAAATGTATTCTCTTTCAAACACACAACAAACACATAAATGATAGGGTTTAGGACACACAAGCTAGGGTTTCCTTTTCTGAAATTGTTTATTATCCTAAAACCTTAGTTTCAAACCATTGGAAGGTACCATATTTTTAGGAATATCCTCTGAAATCCTTCCCATAGGCAAAATGAAAATAGGTATTTGTCAAACCCTACTGAAACAAAAAGAATCTCTCCTTAACACATTGAATCGATCAACAAAACAGATGAGAAATGGAGTTGCATTAGAGGTACATCCGACTGACTTTCAAAAACTTTGTGATCAATCCAGTCAATTGGCGGCCTTGAAAATCCCCACCGAGACTCTAAGTCAATGTTGTGCTAAAATTTGGATGCTCCTACTTTGTGCTAAAAGGTCCCCTCTTTGACTTAGGTCAGATGCACTAAAATGTTCCGCAAGTCCGTCATACCCTAAACACCCGCAAACCATGGAAAGACAACTTTGCACCAATATCAACTCCCTCTGACCTTGCATCAAAATGTGCCCTCATCGACTTAGTCGGTTACCTTCAAAAACTTCACAAGGTTGGGTGATACCCAATCTCGCGGAAAGGTGGTAAGGTTTGTTTGATCGCCTTGCGCTAAACTTGCAACCGACCGACCCAAATGACTAACCTAAGTTGGCCTCATCTCAAACCCGCGCAAGTTGGTTGACTATAAAATCTTTGCAAAAATGTAACAATGACATGAATACAAATAGATCAATTGGTAGGACTGTTCCAATTTCTCTGCCAAGACGGTTGACCTTGAAATTAGCACTTTTTCTTCTATAGGTCAGTTGACCCTAAATTTAGCGCAAATTGGGTAAAATGATAGTTTTAGGAGAAATTTCAAAAGGGGAAATGCACGTGAAAGAAAAATAATGACTGCACTTAGTGAATTATGATGTTTTACATGTTTTAACTAGGATTTTGTGGCATTAAAGTATTTATTACATGCATTAGTATAGGATTGATATATTATTTGATCATGTGATAAATGCAATAGTTGATAAATTTTAGACTTATGTTCTCACAGGCATATAATGGTAACTTGGTAGATTCATTTCAGACTCCTTTATCATAACATGGTTTGATAGTATAGTAGTCCACTTAATAATCATAGAGTTTAAACTTAGGAGTTAGAGAAAACCATCTCAGAAGCATCAAGACTTATAAGGTCTAGTCCTGCAGGTTAGATGACTGCACAAGCTCAAGCTATGAGGTACAAGTTCAAAGGTATTCCCCAAGAAACAAAGATCTTTACTGTGTGGAAGAATGTAGGAGATACAGACCTAGGTCATATTGACCTAGATGATTTCAGACTTAGAATATTTGGCCCAAATCCAACCCTGAGAGCCAAGAAAGTGAAAGATAGGGGGATTGCAGAAGCTGTTGCCTTCCCCACATCTGCGTGCAGAGTTGATTATTGCTTGTGCAGAGATATATGACATCATGACAAGAACAATACAAACTAATGTGGAGAAGTCTTAGCTAACCTAAGTCCACCCTACTTGGCTGAAATTTTTGGCATCCCATGGCATTCAGTGATGACTATGCCAGATAAGGTAGGATCAGAAGCCACCTATAAGGAAGATGAAAATGGATGTAGAAAACACATGAATGAATAGTGGGAAAAAGTAAAAGGTCTACCTTGGTCAAGTTTCCTCAAGTGCTATACAGGAGTGACTTTCATAATGAAATAGGTGATCTAGTAACCTTGTTGAGTAGAATATATGGGTTACCTGCAGCATCAACCTTCGAGGGATGGATGTTTGTTATAATTGAGGAGATATTAAAAGGTACTAAGTTCCATTGGACATAGATCCTAAGTGATAACATCCATGAGGCATTAGTAACTTCAAGGAAAAACAATTCTTCAGATGGACATCCTATGTAATTTATGCATTAGCGAGGAAGAATCATTATGCTGGACTGTCCAAGGTGGGGAAAGTGGGTAATGATGAACAAACTCATGTTAAAGTCTATGAATTCTACACACAACTCACATTAACACAATCTCTTATGCATTATAAGAGGGTAAACGATGCCTTTACTATGTACATAACTAGGTTATTGCAAGGCAACACAGCTTTAAGGATATCCACCAAAGCCATGAATGAAATTATTAAGTATGGGAGCTGGTATATTCAATTTGAGAAGTTCACATATTTGAGAATACAAGGCTTCACAGGAATGGCTGATAGACTCCCTAGATATCCAACAGATAAAGTAGTGCTCCTGGAACTATCTAGACAATTAATAACTTGTGCTGAAAAACTCAAGCATTTGCATAGAACAAGTGTCCAATTTCCCATCCAGTTAGGTAGAGGAAACTATGCATGTCCTTCATTGGCGTCAGATGAGCACTCTGACATAGAACTTTAACTTCTCAACCTCCATTATTACAACAAAAGAAATCATTTTGATCCAAATAAGGTGATGGAGAGGTTTGTGAGTAAGAAATTATTTCATAAGATGCATATAGAAGACTTCTAGGAAAATTACATGGATGACTATGAAGTCATGAAGAAAGCCCATTCCAGATTATCATTGGCATTCATAAGAAAGTTTCATATTATTGCAATCCCTGATCAACTAGAAGATGATGAAAATGTGATGCATATGAGTACCTGGGAGACACAATACCACCAACCAATTCCCTTGCCTAATTGGGTTAATGCTGACGAAAGCTCCCTTGATACTATGATGAAAGAACCGATCAGATTAAGCAAAGCATGGGTAAGAGGTCAAATTGCTGCTTTGGAGGGACAAGGGATACAGCTCACATACATCGCACTTGAGTCAAAAAAAGAATCTGTAGGAGAGGAGGATGAACCCATAGAGATCACTGATGAAGAAGAACCAGTCCAAGGACTAAAATCAGATAGTGAAGATCACATACCCTTGGTAGAAAAGGCCAAAGCAAAGAAAAGTAAGAAGGCTATGCCTCCAAAGACTCAGAAGAAGGATATTCCTCCTTCCACTAGGACAAGGGCTTCAAAGAAGAGAGACCTTCCTAGTGGGCAAGGAGAAGGGTCAAAAATAAAGAAAGCTAGAATGAAAGATACTAGTAAGATAGTAGAAGCCACTATTGCCACTGCTAATAGTACAAATTTGCTAGCTTCTCCACCTCCTGCTGCCCCGAATGTGAATGTTCTTGTACTTTCTCCAAGTGTTGGTACTCCTTCTACTGTTTCTGATGTTTCTTCTACTTCCTCAGCAACTATCATTCAGGAAAGTACCTCTGCTGCTTCTTCACCCACAATTGTTGCTTCAACTGTCTCTTCTTCATTGGCAATAGCCTCTAGTGCTCCTAGGAGTCCTATTTCTTTTGTGGCTATCTTGTCATACTCCTCCACCACTTCCACATCCTTATCTTCTATTCTAATTTCCACTACCCTTACACTACCTCCCATTTCTACCATTCTTTCACCTTCTTTGCCCTCTTTGCCTATCGCTTCACCTATAGTCATTTCTTCCATCTTGCCAACTTCTTCCATCTCACCAGCTTTAGGGTCTGCTATGTTTGCTAATTTGACACAAGTTAACTTGTCTTCAATTGCAATACCCTTATCATTTGTTGCTCCTATCTCCCAAGCACCCATGGACCAAGATTCAACTCCCTTGGTTGTACCATTGCTGCCAGGTATTGCGAAGGTGTGTGCTGAACTAGGTCTTCAAGAGCAAGAACCGGAGAAGGATATATTTGTCGAGGTAGAGAATGACATACTTGATGAACCTTTGACTACAAATGCCAGTGCAAAAATAATTGAAATATCAGATAGTCCTCCGAAAAAGAGCCAAATAGAAGCAATCCTTGAGGCAACTCAAAGATGTAGTGATAAATTGGAGGAATCTTGCAAATGAGAAAGAGGATTTAGACAAATGATCGGAACAAGAACAAGGGCTGCTTGAAGTGCCTCCCAATACAGATAGTGAAATGCTTGACAGGTCTAAAGAGATTTCTTCCTCAGCACCTGACTGGCTGCAAGACAGAGTTGCATACCTACAGCCCCAGGTGGAAATAATGAAATTAGATCTAAGTGCCATTTTGTCACATGCCCAAAAGACAAAAAAATAGAAGAAAGCAAAGACATAGTCTAGGATTTACAAGGATGAGACTGGATCTAGAATAGCTGAAATAGTTGTCCCACCAGCTAATGCCAATAAAGAGTAGGTCAGAGTAGAAGATTATACCATAACAACTATAAATTTGGGACCAGCTACAAGAGCTCAGATGGTTGATGAATTCAAGGGTTCTGTTACTTCAATCCTAGAGCAGCTGGATAAAGATGAACTCTCAAAGAAAGAGCTGAAGCAACAAAATGAAGAGCTCTGAGCATGCTTGCAGTTTCTAATAAAACCAGTAGATTCTAATGGTGAGATAAGGACAGTGCCTACCTTTTTGTCAAGAGATGAAATTTCCAAGCTCGGTGAAATATGTACTCTATCAAAAGGTACTCAAAGCTGGATGATCAGAGTGTGCGAGAAACGATGTAAAACAATTGATGCTACAGCTGAATTTCATAGGAATTTGGTCTAAATTCAAGAGCGTTGGAAGGACTTGCATGAGGAATGTGATTCTTTTGATGAATATTATTCTTAGATATTTCCTCGAGTGCAAGCAATCAGAGACTTGCCTGCTCAGACACTATTGTCTGAAAACATTTTGACAAGGGATAAATTGTATAAAGCCATTGACTGGTATCAACAAATAAAGTTGAGAAAGGAAGTTTTTGACAGCGTTAGAGAAACCTACAAAATAGCAAAGGAAAACATATTGGCTCTTATTTACAAAATAAATGACACTCTGAAAGACTACCTGGTGATGGCCTGCGATGATTTAGAGCCATACGATGTGAAAGGATGTAAAGATAAGTTACATAAGATTGTTTTTGAAGATATTGAATTGGATGTGGAGGCTAGACTAGATAGAGTCAGTGATCTCAGAACTGAATTCAATGCATTTCATAAGGCGAAGGAAAAAATAGAGAAAATATATAATCGGTATAGCCAAGAATTAGAGATGTTCAGATATCGGACCAATCACCTCAAGAACCCGGACCCCGTGTATATCAATCCGACACTGTCAGCCTAGGTCAGCTACCACAACAAGATAGTAGAAGAAAACAAAGTAGACTTGAATGATGAGTCTTAGTATATTCTTGAATATTTTGAAATGTAATCCCATCACTAATGTAAATTGCTATATTTAGAGTGACATGTGACACTATTTTGTCTTTATTATGCGTCAAAAATGACCTTTTCTATATATATTCAATTGTGTAGTCAAATTGTCTAGATTCAATGTATTTGGGGGTTGTTTTTCATCTTTTTCATAAGAGACAAAATGTAATCGGGGATTGTTATGAGCTGTTATGAATGCATTGAATGATGTAAATCTGGACCGTTGGTGTTGAGTTAATCTCCACCATGCATTTAAAAACTTGGTATGGCTCCTCTCCTATATAAAGGGTGGCCATTTCCATTATTTGAGAGAAGACTCTTGATGCCGAATTGTTGACACTCTGCCATTTGAAGTTAATACAAAGCAAGTTTCTGCAGTTCTCTTGAGAATTTGTCTATTGTATTTTCTTATCTAGTTTTCATGGTTCATTTCTTGATCTCCAATAGTTAATTAACTGTGCTTTTACTATATTCATGGTTTGTTGAAGGTATTTGATGAATGTTCTCAGTCCATACTTTTGGTTATTTACTGATGGTAGGTAACTGTGCAAAGTTAGTCTAGGCTAATCAGTTGTACTTAGTTCAATTGCATTTGATAAATTGAATTGTGCCATTTGTTGGGTATTTGATGAATGAATGTAATCTAAAAATTTCTCGATTTCCATTTAAGATAGCATCATTTTCTACAGTGTTGTAACATCCATTTTTAGTTTGGTAACTCAGAAAATTGGTTAAATTTTAGAACATTTGTCTACCTAAAGCAGTCCGTGTATTGTGAATGTCACCTAGGATTTCTCTAAAACCTTATTTCCTTTTGTATTTTCTTTGAAAACAATTGTTAGCTTAGGTATTTAGCAGCATTTTACATCATTTGATCAATCGAAAGTATAAAAGGTTTGCATGAAGTGATGTCCAAGCTATTTAAATCTGTCAAATATAGGTAAGACCCCTTGTTGGCACAACTAGTCATTCCAACCGAGTCATTCTAAGCAAGCTAAGACCTAGCTGTATTATCCTTGGGGGTAGTCCTATCTTAGATAGGATACCTTTTTCAAGAGAGGTGTGATACCAGCAATCATACCTATGTTGTTGTGTGCTAAAAACACCATCAACACTACTATGAGCGGCAGGATGAAGGTGCTCTTGTCTCTTGGCCTAAACTGGTGTCGGAGATGAGTGGGAGTCTGTTGGTGAAGCTTGTGATGAAATGAGGTGGTGAGTACCCAATCTATCTCCCAAGGTGTCTAGGTGTGCCCTGTCCTGCTCAAGAGTAAAATGGAGATCATGGGCCGAAGAAGTAGCCTAGGCTTCTTGCTGCTGCTGAGCCAAGAGGTTCCATCCCATAATGTTTTTGAGTGCCCACTATGGGCTGACCACCTTGGGGGATCTACAAATTCCTATTGTATTTCCAAATAAGTAGTCGCACGATTGTCAATCTCCTCATGAATGTGCATGGGGATGCTTGGGTCATAATCCCTGTAGAATTCCCAAGGCTGATAACTGTTGCCTCTACCTCCTCACCCCATTCTACCGCGAACCACTCTTTTTCATAGACGAGGTTCCATGACAGGCTCCAGAATGCCACAAATTGTAACTTGCACCAAATTGGCAGCTCCTGTCCCTAGCTCCACTCAAATCCAGAAGAGTATCCACCGTCCCCATGCTGAGTATCGATCGATTGTATAAAGGCACATTTACTTGCCATCACCACTAGTGCTAGAGGGGGGAAACAACAACTCACGTAGAAGTGAGGGTCATTAAAAATTAGAGTTAGACAAACTGGCGGGCCGGGTGCCTGCATACCTTGGCCTACTGCCATGCTCCGTGCCAGCTATCTCAGGATTGTGGTCGTTGGTTGCCCGTGAGGAGGAGAGGGTTAATTTCTGGCACAATTTACTGATGAACACCCACATCTAGGGATACCAATCCTATGATTGTGGTGAATCTTGGGTGAATTAACACCTCAAAAGACATTGTTTAAGACTTTAAACTCAGACCAACACCTACAGCCAACTAAAATCAGCAAACAAAGATGACATGTGAAATGTTTGACAATAGTGCTCACTCAGAAATGTGGTATTAAAAGGGGTGGAAAAATTAAGATCAGTGGGAGTGGTATTAAATAGCAGTAAAAGTTTGTTTCTACAATAATTTAATAAGTATAACTGAGTATAACTAATATCCCTTGCTTCACTATTTCAAGCCAAGCATGGGAACAGAATCATGGTTCTAAAAGAGAAGCTTCAGAGGATTCAGATGCTTGCTGGTGAAGACGTTGGCTCTTAACTTATAAAGGTTAAATTTGGTCATTATGCTTCAGAGGAGATTTCCTGAGATGGGCGGTATCTAGATAGTGGTGCCACATGCAATATGATAGGGGAGTGTGATCTATTTCAGCCACCTAGCTTAGTAGCTACTAGATGCTTGGTGAGGTGGATCCACACAGAAGGAGCAATCAATAGAAGAGAGGGTTCAGTTGTATTTGAGTTAGAGCCAGGATGGACTCTAGCCTTTCATTATGTTCAATATGTTCCTCGTCTGAGATATAAGAGAAGAAGATATATAGACCAGTTAACTCTCAAAGGATCTTTGAGGTAAACATAATCATATATAGCACAAAATGTAGAGGGTTGTCACTTAAGGTTATGTAATAGAATTTACAGTTGATAGTTAAATTGTATAACAATTTTTTTTATGATCTTTACTAATGTTTATTAGAATTGTTGCATGTTTTACATCATTGGAATGACATATTAGCTATAACTTTTTTGAGATTTTATTATGGTATGTGCACTTTGATATGATGTAATATGATTATGGTTTTGTTGCATATGTTGTAATATTATATATATAACAGAAAAATAAATTATTGCATGAAATAAATAATAACTTTTCATTTTAAATGTTTTTTCTTTGCAGAACACGGGTCTTCCAGAAGATCAAGATGATCCCCCTGATATAGATCTAGAATATGTTGGTTCTGGTATAGATCACATGGCAAAGGATGATGATGATGCAGATACAGAAGACACCAAGGCTGTTGATAATGATGATGACGACAATGATGATCATGATGATGATCTCGATGGTGATGACGATGATGATGATGGGGCAGTTGTTGGTAGTAGCCAGTGACATTCATGATCATGTAGACTGCATCATGGATCATTGTTGATATATCGTTATGATGCCTCTTTTCATGGTTACGATCATATGTATCATTTTCATAGCCTGCAGTACCATATAATTGAGTTTTATCATTTTGACATGTATCATTTTGACTTATATCATTTAGACATGTATCATCTTGACTTGTATCATTTTGAGTTACATAACTTATCATTTTTACTTATATCATTTGTACATGTATCATTTTGACTTATGTCAACTGTTGGACATGTATCATTTTGACATGTTATTGATCTACTAGCATATTTAACTTTCACTTGTTTTAGATATATGTGATGATGATCTTATCAGTATTGACTTGTCAATTTATATATATTGAAAGTGGTCGATGATTTTTGGATGGATATTTATTACGTATGATGATTTTAATTTACTGCTCAAGATGGATGTTGTCAAATTCAATTAAATTATAGATATTTGACTCACTTGTTTTAATTATAGATGATGATCGTGTTATAACAATTACTTGTTATTTTATATATACTGGATATTGTTGTAGATTTTATTTTGATGGAGATTTAATAAGTATAATGATGTTAATTTGTATGGATGTCCATTTCCCTAAAAATTCTTTATAAATGTTATCCTATAAAATATTTCAAATGCTTCAGGGGTCTTTAGGTGGATGGAGCGCAGATCAGTGAGTTAGAGAGTATTCTGTCAAACAGGTCTATGAACTTGCCTCGCAAAGAGGATAGAATAAGATGGAGCTGCTAAAAAACTAGGGAGTATCAAGTTAATCCAGGCTATAAGGTGAAAGATGGGGTGGTTAGAAAGAAAGATTGGCCCACTCACCTTTTTTGGAACAAAGACGCAAAAATGGAAGTAAAGATAGATGCAACAAGAGACGTTATATCGGAAGAAAAATTGGAAGCAAATCTGAAAGCAAAACTGGAAGCAAAATTGGAAGCAAAAATGGAAGCAAAATTGGAAGCAAAACTGGAAGCAAATCTGGAAGTAAAACTGGAAGCAAAATTGGAAGAAAAAATGGAAACAAAATTGGAAGCAAAACTGGAAGCAAATCTGGAAGCAAAACTAGAAGCAAAACTGGAAGAAACACAAGAAGTGAAACCAAAAGCAAAATTGGAAGCCAAACTGGAAACAACAAAGGACGTCATAATGGAAGCAAAATTGGAAGCAATAAAAGACGTCATAATGGAAGCAAAACTTGGCATCAATTAGGAAGCCAAAAAAGAAGCTATTTTTGATGCCATACCAGAAGCAAAACAGGAAGCATGACTGGGAGCACAACTAGAAGCAACAATGGGAGCAGAAATGGAAGAAAAATTGGAAGCCAAATTGGGCACTAATTTAGGTGCTATTTCTGACATTAAATTGGTCGTGTTTCCTGGCGCTATTCCAGGCACTAAAGGAGGCACTATTGCTTGCGCTACTTTTCAAGCGCAAAATCCGTTGCAAAATTTGGTGCAAAAAATGGTATCGAAGGGAACATGTAGCTTAGCACCAAGTTTTGCACCGGCAGAAGTGTCCAATTCATGAACTCAAATGCACTAAATTCTGGCACTATTTTAGGCACTAATTGCATATTTTGTTGTAGTGTATGGCATCCTTATCTTTAATACATACTTAATGGAAGAGGATCAAGGCCTTATGGCTGAGGTTGCAATCTTTAAGGCATTTACTTTGTTACAAAGACTTGAGGCCTTATGGCCAAGTCACATTGTGCTATATATCTACAATGTTTAAGCTTAAGGCCATACAGCTAAGCTATATGTTAATGCATTCTTTATTGTGTTTAAGATCAAGGCCATATGGTCGAGCTTTATTGTATTACATTCTTTACTGTGTTTAAGCTTGAGACTTGAGCCTGAGCTATTATATATATTAAAACCTTTGTTGAGACTTCGCTTGAGGCTTTATGGCCAAGTAGTAATGCATTGAAGTCTTATTTTTTTGAGCCTAGCTTGAGGCCATGGAGGCCAAGTTTCAATACTTATACCATGCACCCGTGCTAAAACTCACGGCCATGAAGGCTGAACTATATTGTAATGTATAATGTGCTATGTTTGTGGCTCTAGGCCACGAAGGCTGAGCTTTACACATTGGAACCCATACTATAACCATGGCTCGAGGCCATCATGGTCAAGCCCATGCATAAACCACAATGTATATATACGTCGAATAACGACGTGGCATGGATAAAAATAGGGTTAAGACTCATATAATGAGTCAAGCTTGAGGTACTCAAGGCATAAGAAGTATCAAGCAATAATGTTTATTACTTATTAAATGGTTACGATCTACATATACTAACACAACCATCACAACTGTGTGAATGGCGGTATGGCCTTAAATCAAAAATTGTGCTTGTAGCACTCAAATCAAATGTTGATTCAATTTACATGAAAACCGATTGTGGGTAAATAAGGGTTATAAAAATAACCTTAACGGGGAAAGTGTTTATCACCCAAAGCTCATAAGGTTAATTAGATCTATTCACCATTATGAAACCATTCTTTTTGGTTAAGGCAAGGTATGCCTAGAGTAATTAGAATATGATCCTAACTTATATGATAGACTAAATTGAAGTTGTGAGCCATGAAAGACCTAGGGTGGTGAATATGGTTTGCTTTATGATATAAATTGATAGTTGAATGAGGTGACGTGGAGTCACTAGTTCCTCGTTACGAAAGTAACCGATTGAGTTGTAAACCAACTTACGATTGGAGTCAAGTGTCCAAGCATGGACGATCAATCTAATTGATCCCACTTATTCTAGACCTCCAGAGAAAGGTCAATTTGAATTTACTGTAGGACATGACAACTTATAAGTCGAGTCAAGGTGGTGGATATATGATGACATTTATTGTGTAACGTATATGTATGTAAATCTTTGGCCAAACTAATGCATCCGTCTCTGCATGTATTGTCAATCCACAGTGTTCCAGATGGATTAGTATCTCCAGTAGTGTCATACATAGTTAGAGTGGATCTATAGTTGTGTGACCGTGAGACATTAGGAAGGACACAACACCAGATACTCAGATGGCTAACCTAATGGTTCCTAATATCTAACCTTTCTGTGAAGGGTAGGGCCACTTCTAGTTAGGAAGTTGAGCAGGGCACTGCAGGTCTATGGTTGGTGGAAAAGCACCAGGATAATGCTCTCCTTCTCAAGCATGAGACAAGCCAAGGCTTATGGAGACAAATGTCATTGGTTCCAGATACAGTGTTTGCATTTATGACCAGTTGGTCTATTTTAATGTATGAATTGATTTTGATGCCTTGGGCATAACTTGTACATGAATAGTGATGGTTACTCACTGAAGATATGTAAATGATTATTGTATTGTAAGCTTGTTATATTCTGTTTAGAATAACATGCTTAATTGATGAAATGATAAGGAATCATTATGGTTAAATTTTGATTTGTATAATCATATTGTTAACTAAAATCTTGATTAAGATGGATGTTTATATTAAATCTTGTGCATTAAGGAAAGTGATGTTACACTCTAGAGATTTTTGAAAAGGATTTTAAATTGCCATCTTATTTATCTTTGGTAAGGGGATTAATTTTATTAATTTATTATTATTTTATTATATTTGGTATTAAGGAAAAAAAGGAAGTGAAGGATTTTCTTTGAGAGGGGGATTTTGGATAAAAAATTATGTTAGTCACATACCTACAAATTGGAGTTTTTATTTTCCTTAGGAGTTAGTTGGAGACACCATCCTGGAGTTTTTCCTTCCTTGCATTGAGTGGTTCGGTGTATTGTCTTTATTCTATATTCATGGGGAATTATTTATGTTGTCTTTACCTTCTTGGTGAGCTTCATTAATTACAAGTTGTAAAACCACTAACATAAGCACTACTTATGTTGGGCTTTTCTTCTTCTTTAATGACATCCATAATATGCATTCACCTTCTCTTTTTAGGGTGCCTAGCATGCTGGCATTGGTTCCCTATTTGGGAAACCATTTATCACATTCATGGCCTTATTTTAGGTACTCAAACTTCACTTCAAGACCTTTCTATGGTGCCACATCTACTACATAGTTTCTCCATTTAAACTACTAAAAACAAGGAAGGAAAAAAATTATGGCCATCATTTCTATAGCTCTCTTCCATTTTGGGGCATCATCATCCTTGCAATAAGTCTTTGTTTTGGATGTCTAAAACTCTTATATAGAGACACTTATTCTAATGTGTCAATTTTATATGTTTCCTTTCCCCTTTGGTTTGTCAGATTTTCTCCTTTTGGGTGTCTAGATAAAGGATATCAAATAATTTTATTTCTTGAAGAAAAAAGAGTGACCAACAACACCATTTCACTTGCCTCAAGGTATGATCAAATTTTTCGCCACCTTCTATTGACATGATAGGATCTCTTTCATATTCTACTTCAATATTTTAGTGGCATATTTTATTACAATGAAACCTATGGGTAAAATATAAATGAAGTTGCTTGAATGAGCATGGTAAACCAACAAACACATAAGACAATTGAAGTAGTTTACTTTTAACAAATAAGAAATGCATATTGAATTACCATAGTTGAAGTTTTCTACGAGTTGAACTAATTAATTCCTTATTTCCAAACCCTAAAATTGAGGATGAATTCCCTTATTTAAATACATTCTATTGAAATAAATTTTGGGTTGTCAACTTCTTTGATTGATATTTTTTACAGATGCTCTTTTGGGGTTGTTATATTCCCCTTTTTATGTAGTTTTATTTAGTTGCATTAAGGCATGAACTTAATCCTTCTAATGTGGTGTTGAATAGAATTAATTTTTGGATTGTTTTACTCCTTTGATTGATTATTTTCTTTGACATGTGCCATGTGGATTTAACCCATATCTTATTGACGTGAAACCCTTGTTCTCAAATACATCTTTATGTGGTTAAAATATATGATATTCTTGTTTAAAACTATTGTCAATTACCTTGAACTTATTCTTGATATTTGGGTTCATTAATGAGACCCTTGTGATCCCAAATATTGAATATTTATTTGTAGAAGCTTATTATTTTTATAGATTCTTGTTATCCATGTAAGGTCTTGAGAGCAAAGAAAAGTTAGAAGACTAATAAACAAGAAGAAAAGCCAAAACAAATAGCTTATACCTCAAGTCTTCACATTCTTCTTTATCCTTGATAAGGTGGAGCAGATTGATACACCCAACTCAACTCCTAGCTTTACCCATCAATGAAAGTATGTGGATTACTCTATGGAATCAACACAACATGGATTTGGTGAAGGAATTTGGCTAGCAATTGGATAAGGATTTTGGCATGGTATGGATGCAAATGACTTGAGATCAAAATGGCTTAGAGGATGCTTGTATTTATAGAGTTCTGGAGAGGATTTTAGCTCAATGGTGGAGATTGAAAGTTGAGATCCAAGGGTGAAGATGGAATGATGAGATGGAGGGCTAGGATTTGATCAACAAAAATGGAGGGTTCTTATTATTTTTTAATTTTAAATTCACCTTGGGAAGGATTTGCATTAATGAAGATTAAGACAAATGAATGAATAAAAAATCCATTCATATGGGAGAGGGTGAAATAAAAAATTATGTTTTATGGGTCAGTGGGATGACATGTGACACATGTATGCTTTTAGATGTGAGTAAATTTTATTAAAATGATTGTTGAGAATAAGGAATACTAAGAGGGGGGGTGAATCAGTATTCCACCAAACCACTTCTTAACAATTTTATTTATCCAATTTCCAAAGTTAATAACATGAAAGCAGAATAGACATAGAAACAGCAACCACAAAGACATAACACATGAACACTACGATTTTTACGTGGAAAACCCAAAAAGGGAAAAACCACAGTGAGTCTTAGCTCACAATATATTAGTATAGCATAATACCAAATTACAGAAAGGCTCACTGCCCAGAGAAATACTCACTACAAAAAAGGCTCACTGCCAAAACAGGCTCACTTCCTAGAGAAAGAAAGAAGGAAGAATGGCTCACTGCCAAATTGAACTTTTCAAATTGCATCTACACATGCATAGTTGCAGCTTCAATGAAGCACAAAAATACTGTCTCAATACTCTTCATGTTTGATTGCTCTATTTTCACTACTCTACTTTTACATGGGAATAAGATCTCTCTTCTTCTGTTCTTTATTTCTTCCAAAAATTGCCTTCCTCTGTATGTCACATATATATCTCTATATCACATTCACATCACACCTACAAACATTGAATTCGATCCCATATATATATCTGCAACACTTAAGATATTCATATTAGGTCGGCATACTCAGACGAAGCATATAGTTAATAAACTTGTAGCTTGCCAGCCAAATCCATTCATCAAAATATATGGTGGACCTAAATAACATTTGAAACACCTTCTCATATGTCGGCTCCAACTATAGAACCACTTAGGATAAAGTTCTAATCAATATAACTTACCGCACATAAATCAAACTATCATGTTGGCCTCAAACACAAACTATTACTGACTCAGTCTAACTGTCAGATCACAAATTTCATTGCAGACCAAAAAAATTGCTAAAAATCATATCAAACACTCCTTAAACATCATAGATCATACCTTCAGAACCGCAAAGCAAAATATCCTTTAGCGGAAAAATGCGGACCATTAGGACTCAAACTCTATCACAATCAAACTCTGTCAAATAGTGTAGTGATACTCAGTAACTTGTAACTATCTTTCTGGTGGACTTCAAAACTTACAACACCTCAAAACTGCAGATCAAAACATGCACTTGCAAAGAAATGCAGATCATTTTACTTTGCACTGTACACTGTCCCTGTCTTACTTCTATTCTTCCAGACTTAGATATTTTCTTCAAATGACTTCTGGAGGAAGTCATGACCTAAACACTAGAATATATCATCATCAGGTAGCTATGAGTCATCATACCTAAACTGCAAACCTTGGTCTTCAACTACGAACCAATGCCAATCCAAACATTGTTCTTCTGTCTCTGCCTCTATACATTTCCAATACTTAGTCAATATGACTAAGTCTTCTTTACCAGACCACAAACTCTGTTCCAACTTTGTTCCTTATCTTATTTCCATCAATGACAACACTCAATTATCCAACTTAGCAGTGTCTCTTGCCAACAATCTCCCCCTTTAGCATTGATGGCAACACTCAGTGAAAAATTCTTGTGTTGCTCCCCCTTACTCTACATACTCTATTTTTCTATTCTCATTTAGACGTATGCTTATTTTTCATTGGTTTTCCTCTCCCCCTTTGACATCAATGGAAAAGGTGGGTGAACAAGCAAAATTGTGTCAACATTTTTCAAAACTGTCATATTTTGCCTCATATATACAAATACACATTTGTATCTTAATTTGTAGTTGAAGATAGAATATCATTATAGTCTTTTTCAAAGCTATCTCTCCATTCCAACTATTCCTTGCAATATCCAAAATATGGATGTGGATATTTATAAAAAATACTAGCTTTTCTGCCTTCTGCACAGCGGATGGTGTATCAATTAATGCTTGTGATTTCAAGGCTTCATCTGCCAAATTGGTCATGGAATCAATTTTTCAACTTATCAGCCCCCTTAGCTAGCACAACCTATCTTTGATTTCTTCCCTTTTCTTCATCAGAATGCTCAGATCATTGTGAATATTTACAACCCATGTCTCTTTGGCACTTATTGACTCAATTATCGGATTATATGTCTTAGAAATATTAAGCAGTTTGAGTTCCATGTCCTTAATTTTATCTTCTAATTCCTCTGTAACCTCTGGGTAAGATAAACAAAATTTGTACAATTCATAGCCTCCTTTTATGGCACTTTGTATACCTCGTATTCCTTGTTCTAAAGAGATTTTATCATTGATCAACATGGTTTTTAATTTGGCTAATCTTTTCTCATCAAATTCTTTTCTCACCTTTGTTTCTGTAGATTTTTCAAAGGATTCAAAATGATTGTTGATTGATTTTATCATACCTTTTAGTTGTTCAGTAGATGATGTCGAAGTGTCTTTCTGGTATTCAGGCATCAATTCTCCTAGTATATCAGATACTACAGTAATGAGATTATTGTTGTGGATGTGAGTTTTTATCAATTCTTCGTGAGCCTTTGCTTGGGCAAATGATACTAAATCAAATTTCTGTTTTGGAGACAAGGAATTTAGATTTATTGGTTCTTGAAGAAACTTGGGTGGATCTAGGATTTGTGCACTTTGTAGTTTTTCCAAAGGATTTGCAATAGTGTCTCTTGCCACTTTTTCTTCACAAAGTGAAACTTTCTTTCTCTTCTTTTCTTCAGTTGTGGATTCTGTAATGGATGAGGTCCTTATTCTTTTTCTAGAACAAGACGCTGGTCTCTCTTCTTCAGATCTCTTATCTTTCCTTTCAAGAGTACTTGATGTCCATTCTACTAGAGCACTTATGGACTTTGATCCTCCTGATTTGATTTTTGCCTCACTTAATTGTTCACCTAATGTTTTCTTTGACTGCTCAGGTTCCATCAACATTTTGGAAGATAATTATGAGAATGTCCCAAATTTGTCCTCTTTGGGATCAATAGGTTTACTTAGTAGTGCATCAACTAATTCAGTCAAGACATCTTCTTCAACTTCATAACCTAGTGCAAGGACCCATATAGTTCTTGGTTCCATAGCTTCCATGAAGCATTTGTCTTTATCCAAAATGAATATAATATCCTTTTCATACTTTATCACTACTTTTTCAGGTATCCAAAACCTTCTTAACATTTTCTTTTAAAAATCTCTAAAATATTTCCATAGGATTTCGTTCTGCTTATCTTCATTACCCAAATTCTGTAAGTGATTTCTTATTTGAATGGCTATAGGTACATGATCAATCTAGACAATATTTCCTAAACTAGGTAGCTCTCTTAGGAAGTAAAAGAGTAAACATGTAATCAATGTTCCATATTTGAAAGGATGATTAGTTTCTTTTGTTCTTTTCAAGTTCTCCATTAGTTCACTCCAGAGCAATTCACAAAGGTCATAGTCCATATTGTTTTTTATCATGTCATATGTTGTGTGTATAGCTAATGCAGACATAGAATTTTTTTTGTTGGAGAAGTATACTTTGTATTCAATAATCATTGATGCAAATCTGACAGCCATATCCTTGATATCATTTACTGTAAGGCCATTCTTCTCAAATTTGGCTCATGTTAGCTACATTACCACATTGTTCTTCATTTTCTTTATGCCTAGAACCCTTCCACAGGAGCTCATACTAGTTACAACTTTGATGGATTCTTTAGTTATCAAATAGGGTTCATCAAGTCATAAGGATTCATCATGAATTCTGCTTAGAATAAGCTTGACCCATGCATCAATCAGAATTGTGGGAAAATCCAACCAGGTGTCAAGTTTCTTTTCTCCTGGAACTTTATAATCATCTTTCAACACAATATCCACATTAGTTAGTTCGTCCAAATACAGTTTTCCTAACTTCATGTGATCATATCCTTCTAGACTGATATGAACGTATGCTCTAATATCTTCCATATGCATAACCCCAAGTGGAGTAATTGAGAATGCCCTTGACGGATCACTTTCCAAAGATTTGAAGAATTGTTTCTTAAACTTGGGGTGAGGCATTTTTCCTATCTCGATTACGTGAAGAGTAAACATTTCTAGAGCAATTTAATTTTCACAGTAGGGTTTCAAGTTTTAAATATCTCTTTCACCAGATTAGGTTTTGCTTGATCTTGATCTAAAATCCTTTGGAGAAAACTGTAGTCGCTTTGAATCTTGCTTTGGTTTGCCTTAGTCACTTGAGTCCATGGAATGCAGAATGATTTTTCCTTCGGATACAACTCCTCTTATCCTTCACATGCCAAAACTTAAGTGTCATTAATGTCATCTTACAAAAGTTGTTGAGCACCTTCCTAACAACAATAGACACCTTAGATCATTCTACAAATCTTTGCAATTGGTCCTTTTCTTCTGAAACTTTCTTCAAAGGATTTGTCATGTGATTCATTTTATCATATCTTTGTGCCAAATTCTAGCACTAACTATATGGCTGGGGCTTTTGGATTTTCAACACTACTCCCCCTAAGCCAAAGCTCCCAATTTACTTCCTGGAGGAAGTATCTACACCAAAAGATGGTGCAGATTCATCCTTGGCTTCAATCACATCTTTCTTGATCCAAATCTTGCCCATTTCCTTCTTGGTTTCAACCGGATCAACCTTTTCTTTTCCTTTATCATTCCTTTGCTCTATTTTCCTATTTTCAACATGGTAGTTTCTTTTTACATTTTTGCTTCTACAGACTCTTCCAATATGTCCATACTCATTGCAATTGTAGCATACCACATTCCTTTGTCCTTGATTCCTTCTATTGATTAAATTTGATCTGCATTGGTTAGCCATGTGTCCAAACCTATTGCATACAAAACACTTTCCATTGAATGATTGACTATTCCTTGCATTGTAGGAACCATTCCTTACCAAATTTATGCATTCATTTGATTTGTGACCAATTTTCTGGCAATTGAAACATTGACAAGAAAAGGATGGAACATTTTGATTCTAGTTTATTCTACTCCTACACTGGGTAGCTTTATGACCAAACTTATTGCAATTAAAATAATGTCCATTGAAAGATGGATACCTTTGAGCATTTGGTTGTCTGACCAGAGGTCTTCTAGGTCTTTTTCTTTGATTTTTGAACTGGTTTCCTCTATTTTACTTTAACTCAGTGTTTGTTTGACCAGATTTTGAACTTTCTTCTTTCTCAAATCCCAAACCTTGCTTATCATCAGAACTCCTTTGACTAGAAATCACCTCATCAAGCTTTGCAGAACTTAGTTTGAACTTTTCTTCATAGCTCTTCACTGCATCCTGATCAAATTTTTGAAGTAGCACTTCTTTGTCTAATTTTTCATATTCCTCTAATTTATCCTTAACAACTTGATTCAAATGCCTTTCAATTTCTTCCATCTTTTCAACTTCCAGTGTCAACCCATTTAAAAACTCATGTACTTCATCTAATTGATCATTTAGCTCCTTACTTTTGTCTTTGAACTTCCTGACTTGCTCTCTTAGCTTTAGGATGCATTCATCCGCTTCTTGAATATTAGCTTTTAGATCCCTGATTTCTGCTTCAGATTTTTCAAGATCAATAATGGTTGCTTCTAGTTTCTTTTTGCTTTCATAATTTCCAAATCTTCTTGCTGCCATGATTACACTACCCCAGATCTTCCTAAAGCTGTTAGACTTCTTCCAAGGAACTTGGCTCTGATACCAATTGTTGAGAATAAGCAATACTAAGAGGGGGGTGAATCAGTATTCCACGAAACCACTTCTTAACAATTTTATTTATCTAATTTCCAAAGTTAATAACATGAAAGCAGAATAGATATAGAAATAGAAACCACAAAGACATAACACATGAACACTAGGATTTTTACGTACAAAATCTAAAAAGGGAAAAACCACAGTGAGTGTTAGCTCACAATATTTTAATATAGCACAATACCATATTACAGAAAGGCTCACTGCCTTAGGGCTCACTGCCTAGAGAAAGAAAGAA
The DNA here is from genome assembly GCA_027924645.1 of Cunninghamia lanceolata. Classification (NCBI taxonomy): domain Eukaryota; kingdom Viridiplantae; phylum Streptophyta; class Pinopsida; order Cupressales; family Cupressaceae; genus Cunninghamia; species Cunninghamia lanceolata. The sequence continues at coordinate 984,471 of BSBN01000743.1, forward strand.
GGAAGAATGGCTCGCTGCTAAATTGAACTGCTCAGATTACATCTACACATGCATAGTTGCAACTCCAATGAAGCACAAAAATACTGTCTCAAAACTCTTCATGTTTGATTGCTCTATTTTCACTACTCTGCTTTTACATGAGAATAAGATCTCTCTTCTTTTGTTCTTTTTTGCTTCCAAAAATTGCCTTCCTCTGTATGTCACACATATATCTCTATATCACATTCACATCACACCTACAAACACTAAATTCGATCTCATCTATATATCTGCAACACTTAAGATCTTCATATTAGGTCGGCATACTCAGATGAAACGTATAGTTAATAAACTTGTAGCTTGTCGGCCAAATCCATTCATCAAAATACATGGTGGACCTAAATAATATTTGAAACACCTTCTAATATGTCGGCTCCAACTATAGAACCACTTAGGATAAAGTTCTAATCAATAGAACTTACCGTACATAAATCAAACTATCATGTTGGCCTCAAACACGGACTGTTACTAACTTAGTCTAACTGTCAAATCACAAATTTCACTGCAGACCACAAAATTTGCTCAAAATCATATCAAAGACTCCTTAAACATCATAGATCATACCTTCATAACTGCAGAGCAAAATATCCTTTTGCAACAAAATGCGAACCATCAGAACTCAGACTTTGTCATAGTCAAACTCTGGCAAACAGTGTACTGATTCTCAGCAACTTGTAACTATCTTTCCGGTGGACTTCAAAACTTACAACTTTGGATTTAGACATTTCATATAAGTTTTTACAACACCTCAAAACCACAGATCAAAACATGCAGTTGTGGAGAAATGCGGATCATTTTACTTTGCACTATACATTGTCCCTGTCTTACTTTTGTTCATCCAGACTTAGATATTTTCTTCAAATGACTTCCAGAGGAAGTCATGACCTGAACACTGGAATATATCATCATCAAGTATCTATGATTCATCATACCTAAACTACAAACCTTGGTCTTCAACTGCGGACCAATGCCAATCCAAACATTGTTCTTCTATCTCTGCCTATGTACATTTCCAATACTTAGTCAATATGACTAAGTCTTCTTTACCGGACCACAAACTCTGTTCCAACCTTGTTCCTTTTCCTATTTCCATCAATGAAAACACTCAATTATCCAACTTAGTAGTGTCTCTTACCAACAAAGATCTCTTGCATGGAAGAGGAAAGGTGAGGTGGAGACACATGTGACTCCTTTGAATAAAAAATTACTTTTTATTCAAGTGGGGAGATGGTTTAATGATGGTTTAGGCTAATTAATTAAGTGATTAACTTAATTAATATGGCTATTGGAAATTAGTGAGGGGGTTAATTAGTGATTAGGATTAATTAAGGGTTTACTTAATTAATTTGGGTCTAGGGGCTAGGTAGGGTATGGTAGCTAATTAAATAAATGTTATCTATTTAATTAGGCTAGATTTAGGTTATAGGCTAGGGGAGATTAATCAAATAAGTATGTTGTATTTAATTAATCTAGGTTAGGGGATGAGGGAAATTAATCAAATAAATATTAAGATATTTATTTAATTAACTATGGATGATGGTCTAAGGTATACTAATAAATTAAGTAAATTAATTTATCACGAGTGAATAATTGGGATGAGTGGCTAGGGATAGATGGCTTAGGATAGATTAATTAAATAAATTGAATTTATATTTAGTTAATTTGGTGGAAGGGATAATTAGTAATGCAAGGTTGTGGGAAAGTGGCTTGCAGGGTCAAGACATTTTCAGGTGTCTACAAGTCTTTTTTGCCTCTTCAAATCATGATGTTCTTATTCCTTGAGATGGCTTCAAAGAGAATGAGAGGTTTTGAGAATCCTTGTGAAACTCCTTTGTGGTTGAGAAGTTTGTAAGAAACCCTTGTGTTGTAATCTTGTGGATTAAACCTACGTGTAGGTTGAGTGTATTTAATGTGTTGATTGTGAATCCATTGCATCTTCTCCATGCTAGGGGCATGCCTAGAACTTAGCATTATGTTGCCACCTGTTCTCAATGATAGTATTATGGTTGGGTCGTAGCTAACTTTCCCCTTTAGTCTTAGAGCATGTTGGTGCTTCTTGGTTGATCCTTCTCCATGTGAATGGGTTGGGTAATAATTTTTTGAATTATTCATTTATATGCACCTTCTACTCTAGCATTAATTTTTATTCAATTTAGCATGTATGCTATTCTTGGATGGTGGATTGTCACCCCATAAATGTACTTAATTCGAATTTAAGGATGGTGTACTTATAATGGTAAATTTAGGAATCTTAGACATCTAAAATTTGTACTTTAAATCTTGGAAAGTAGATTGATATCAGATTGGATTTTGATGAATGTAGGATGATGTTAGTATGCATGCTTAATTTGGTTTGCATCAATTTGTAATATATGAACTATAACAAAAGATATGATGCTTATAATTTTAATTGTCAACATATTTTGATGTTTTGAATGTCTTGTGAATGGATTAACATGTTTTCTAATAGTTTTATGATGTCATTTTAAATATAATTATCATATTTATGCTTTCTTGGAAGTTGGTGTTATTTTGTAGCCCAAAAACAAAACCTATTTGGTGAGATCTCCCTCTAGGTTTCCCTCTACTAGAAACTGTAGACACCCAAAATTGACCTAATTATCATTAGTATCAAATATTACATTAGCTATCATCTGCATTTGTCTAACACATTTGAGCAATTTCCCTAACACTTATTTCTTATATTAATTAAATAAATTTATATTTATTTAATTAATTTATTATCTATTTCTTCTATTTCCTCTAATCTATAATTAAATAATCTTTAATAATTTAATTATCTATTTCTATCTATTTTAATTAAATAAATTTTATTTATTTAATTAATTTCTCTTATCATTTATCTTAATGAGCCGACATGTGTGCCTCTTTCATTTAAAAGCATGTGTGGTACTACAACTTTTATTTAATATATTTCACATGTAGTACTTTTTATGTACACGGTCACACATAAGCCTTATCTTCCTTTCACTTGTCATCTTCACATTCACTTATGACTATCATTTAATCTTAGCCATTCACATAGCCACCAAATCTCCACCGTTGATTGATTTTGGTTGAGTTCTATATAAACACCCTCTCATTCCATACTACATCTATCCATCATTTTCATATAGTGTCTACATTATCATCTTGAGCATATTGAGCACTTTAGCATCCATCTAGCATATTATCATTATCATCCATCCATCATTGCAGCTTTTATCTTCATAATTGTTCATTGTCGAGAAGCAATCCACATCATAAACAAGGAATCATATAATCTAGGTGATATTGTTCTTGAATTGCATGCTTTTGATTTCACTTGGATTCGATTCTTTGATGGTGGTACGATTCAGTTTTCAATTATATGCTTGAACTTACTAACCTAATTTTTACCTATCACATTTTGGCACACCTGGTGGGACTCACATCCTTGATTAACTTTGTTGTTAGAAGTTGTTTTTTGTGAAGATCAGATTTTTCGAGTGCTTACGGCAAGTTTCAATCACTTCTGAGCAAAAACCAGTCGCTTCCCAAACATACGCATCACTTTTCAGCCAAAACCTGTTGCTTTTAGCATTTCTGGGATCGCTCTCGAGTGAACAATAGTCACTTACAGCCTTTTTTGTGTCACTTCTAAGCTAAAAGTGGTCGCTTGTGTCATTATTTGCATCGCTTTTATCCTAACACTGATCGCTTTTGGCTGTCTGGATTGCTTTTTGCAAACTAGGGTTTCCTATTTATATCTAATTTTTTGCATACCTGGGTCGCTTATAAGCCTTTACAATTCGTATTTTGGTTTTTTGCATCACTTCTAAGTCTTAACAGCTCACATATGGGTCGGTCTGCGTCGCTTCTAATCAGTAACATATCACTTTCGGTAGAATCCAGATCTCTTCAGATCAATAGTTGATCGCCTCTAGTAAGTATGTCGATTTTAGTTTTTATCATTTGCAGTTCAGTTTTCTTGGCTACTAATTGGCTATTTGTGCAACATCTTATCAATTGTCCAAGAAAAGGAGGTTGTGAAACTACTAACATATTTGTTGCAAATTTGATCAGTCCAAGACATTGCATTTTATCACTAATTTAGGAACATTTGGGCTTGGTGCTTAAAAAGAATCATTGTTTGCTCCGTGCTTGATTTATCTTTTTTGATTGCTTGATTGTGCATGTTTGTAACCCAAATTTAATAACAAAAGTATCCTCTCCCATTGCCTATCAAATGGATCTTGGGTGTATAAGAACTTTTTACTATCTTTAGAGGGCCTGCCTTCCTAATGTGAGAAGGGGTACGACCCAAGCGGTAACAGGCTAAAGCCAAGTCCTTCTGAACTTCTATATAAGAAAAGTGTTTGTGTCGAAAGCCACAAACAATGGGTGTTGTGTTATACCAACAACCAACCTCCCCCAAAACCCTCCAAGGCATAACCCCTAAAGGCTGGGAGACTCCACAACAAAGAGTAGCGCTGCCGCACGTATAGCCACTTGAACAGATGCCTTTACTAGCAACCTTGTGTAGTAGCCAAAAACCTTCTATTTTTTGACACAAAAGGTGGGACCTGTTGGTATTTATTTCTAAATCAGTAGTGGATTTTCTAGTTCCAATGCATAGGCAGGTTCGGCCAACGAATACAGGAGGTTGCGTGAGCTGCCTCCCCTTCACTTCTGGTTCTGCCACACCAAGGGGGGTGTCCCTATTTGCTAAAGATGTAACATTGACTTGCCCTATGATAGAAAGATTTAGCTTTGTGATAATAGGTAGAATACTCTCATGTGTGGACCAAGATTTATGTGACAAATCACAAGGTTAGCAACATTCTTGGACATATGTGTCTAGTTATGGATGAGAGTATGCAGCTAATACTACTCCTACAACTAACGGGTTTTGGATGGTTTAAATTTGATGGTTTGGATGCAAGACAGGGGCTTTGGATCATAACTACTAATCCAAAAGCAGACCGGTGCCTATCTCAAGGCAAGGAGTCAACTAGACGTATACACAAGAACGGATTGCATTTTAGATTCAAGTTTCAAGGGGTTAGATTGATGCTTGCGTTACAAACATCACCCAAGAATGGGTATTTAACTGCCTCTACTTACAGATATCCCAATTGACATACAATCTACTCCATACTCAACCTAAAACAATTTAATCCACTCCTTGAATGGAAGTCTAAAGATTAAGCATGCAATACATAAATCTATATTCTAGAATTTGAGGAACCCTTAGCAACCAAATTTAGAAGAAGAAATGCATGTAGTGAGTGGAGAGGGACAGCTAGACACATGCCATAAGCATTTTTCATATAAAACAACACTGAAACTGAAAATGTATGCAATGTACATTCAAGGTGCAACTCATAAACTCCACAGAGATATGACAGCCAGGAAAATGCTCTGTTTTTCATTATTCACACAAAAAAATGCCCAAGTCTTCAACCCCCTCAAAAGAGTAACACAGTTTGCTTTTTATAGAAAAACTAGTACTCAGCGAATTAATTACAAGGCAAGTCAAAAAATTGCCAGATACGATGCATGAGAAATGGCGCTCAGAAATATTCAATGCTGCAGATAGACAGAGGAATGAGTAGGTGGAATCAGGATCTGGGCCGCCACTCTGGGGATTCACATCTTTAATCAGGTACCTAATTCGTCCATGTCATCACCCAAACCCTGTAACATCCACCATTAATGGCGTACCAACCTACAGTCCTTGGAATTGCAATGGACAGTGGACTTTGAAACTTTCCCGCTAAGAAATATGACCCTGATATTTTCAAATTATGGGGGAATTAATTATCCCACATGCACCCCGTGGCGACCTCCTCAACACTTTAGAAGCTAGGCCATGAGCATATATGATGTCGGTGCTTTTGCTCCTAACGACACCAACTTAAAACATCATCATCATCCTCCTACATGATATCCTATCGGCCAATATCACCCTGATATTTCGCATCACCCCGATGCGAAATATCACCCCGCGGAAAAGTATCATCTTGACCACATCACCTGATGTATTGGAGGAAGATCCTCCTCATCATGCTCGTACCATACACTTCTTCATATCCAAATGACGTCATCGTCATATTGCAATATCAGGGGGATCTTCGTAAGATGACCAATGTTGGAAATATGACCCCCTCAGACCTGGATGACATCATCATCGTATTGGTGCAAGGGTGATATTCGTAAGCTGACCTGACATTCTGAATATCACCCCCCGCAAAACATCAGGTGATGGACAAGTAAATATCACCCCCATAAGAATATCAAGTTGCATTGAAACTTGCAGCAACAACATCCGGGTGATCATAACAAAAATGATTGATGTTAGAAACATGACCCCGCAGAAACATTAGGCTGACAGAAAATATGATGACCCTCCTCCAAGAAATATGATGCTGACATTGAAACATGCTTAGGAGGCCCAAAGACTTAGAATGTTTTGGATTTTTTGGGACGGTGCCTGTAGATTTAAATGCCTGAAACCTGAATGTTCATGCAGGCACCAACAGTGGCTCTGTCTGGGGACGCATGCCTCTTGCAGGCATGGCAAGAACCATAGATCTCTGGGATGCAGACTAGTCCCTTATCCATTGGGCACAGAGTCATGAAGTTACACTGACCTACATCATAAACACATTATTTTAAAATAAACATGGTGGCCCAGGGCCACCAAAAAAGGAAAAACCAGAATTTTCCTTTGTCAAACACTTGAATTTCTTCTGATCTCACTGGGTCAACCCTAAAGATGTTGTCATGATTTACCCACAGACAACCCTTGTCATTTGCATATTCAACCATCTTATTTAACTTGTCACTATTAACCTTATACAAACAACCTTCAGCATCAAGCAACATGTGAATGTTATATTTACCAAACAATGCATTCTCATATAACATATAACACTCACTATCATTTGTATCAGCCATATGCATTGTAAAATGATCTCCCAGCTGAACTAAAAATTGAAAACACTCAAAGTCCATCATGCAACTAGGAACATCAGGCTTCATTTTATCATAAGCTGGCATATCAAAGATAAAGCTCTCAAATCCATATTTGTGCACTTCAGGCACACAACTTTCAGCTGCACCAAACAGAAAAAACTCAAATTATGGCACCTTCCTGCAATAACCTTCATGATATATGTTGGTTTCTCTTTCATCAGGATGAGAACTAGAATCCATATCAACATCAGTGCCTAGATTCCAACCATACTCAAACAGATCCTCATCACCATATGTGTCAAAAATGGGTGATCTAGGTGTTTCAACTTCATCATGGTATGCTGCTAGTTCATGGGCAGCAGAACATGCATCTTCATTACCAATGGATTCTCTTTGTGGAGGAGTATCAGCCTATATGGCATAAGCAAAACTATAATCAAATGAAGAACAATCATGCTCAACACTAGCACTTGTTTCAATCTCTGGCTGCTCTTCATCATCTCCATGTGTCTGAAAAGAAGGCATTGATTCACACATGGAAGTGCTACTCTGTTTGCTTATTTCTTCTCTATCCTGAGCACAATACTCACAATCATCTCCACAAATCCATTCAAATAGATGTTCATTTCTGTCCATAACTTCATCATTATTTTTCAGAACCAGACACCTCAACCTTGCAACGGGGGTTATCATTGATCCTTCTACTGGCATCCTCAATTGATGTATTTTCATTCTCATTTTTATCTTCACATGATGCCATAATCACTTGGTCATTTGTAGCCTTATAACCATTATTCATACCAAAACCTGTGGATAGGGAATTTTGCATGTGCTCATTTCTCATTTTTTCTATATTTTCTACAAACTTGTATGCCATCTGCATACTTGTTATCTTGAATTCCCTCAACAATGCACTAGAGCCCTCCTCAAAAGCTTCAAAATATATGCCAACACAGGGTAAAAGATCAGGTCTGAAGACTTCAGGGATTTGTGAAAGGGCTACTGCAAATCTATGACTGAAATCAATACAGGGCTCTTTATCTTATTTTTTGATTTCCATTAATCTTGCAACAAGATCAGCAGGTTCTCTTGCAAATTCTTCTTTGAAACAGTCAGCAAGTTCATCCCAACAGGCAAAGGATCTCTTTGGAAAGCTCAAATACCAATCTCTAGCTTTTGCATCAAAGGATCTAACAAAAAACCTCATCCACATATCCTCATCTCTAAATGAGTGTCTCTCCATGAACCTATGAAAATTTTGGATATGTGCACCCCCATCACATACACTGTGACCACTAAATCCAGGCATCTGATTATAAGTCTTAGCAGGCATACTTTCAACTTGATAATCAACCCATGACAAATCTAATTGGTCATACAAAGGATCAAAAGGGCTGATAAGAGGTTTAGCTTTCTGACTGGCAGACACAACAGGGTTATTACTATTTAACTGGGCCTACCTAGCCTCTAAGAATATCAACCTCTTTTTTATCTCTTCCATTCTTTTACTCAACATTTCATCCCCCTCTTGATTGAGTATGGGTGAATACATATTTGGATTCATAAAAAGTTCACTCTCAGACATCATATATCTGCCTAAGACCTAAGGCTTCCCCTGGGCATCTAGCTTATGCAATAAAAGAATAAATATAAATGGGAAGGAGCTAGGTACCTTTTCTCATCCAAATGCTGAAATCTTGAACAGAACATTCTTGGATCACATAACATACATCAGCCTTTCATGTGCACTAAAACTTTTTTGCAGAGTCGCCACCTCTCCAAAGAGGATAAAAATTTCAAACAACTGAAAGCTCATCAAATATTTTCTGAGTTCATTCCACCAGTAGAGCACCATATTCACATGAAATAATCAGATATGCAGCAATGATTTCATACTATTTGACTCTTGGTCCCCAGCAAAGTCGCCATCTGTTGGTACTTATTTCTGAATCAGCAGTGGGTTTGCCAGTTCCAATGCATACACAGATTCGGCCAACAAATGTAGGAGGTTGCATGAGCTGCCTCCCCTTCACTTCTGGTTCTGTCGCACCAAGGGTGGTGTCCCTATTTGCTAAAGATGTAATATTGACTTGCCCTATGACAGAAAGATTTAGCTTTGTGATAATAGGTAGAATACTCTCATGTGTGGACCAAGATTTGTGTGACAAATCACAAGGTTAGCAACATTCTTGGACATATGTGTCTAGTTATGGATGAGAGTATGCAAGGGCTCCTAATCCTACTCCTACAACTAACGGGTTTTGGATGGTTTAAATTTGATGGTTTGGATGCAAGACAGGGGCTTTGGATCATAACTACTAATCCAGAAGTAGAGCAGTGTCTATCTCAGGGCAAGGAGTCAACTAGACGTATACACAAGAATGGATTGCATTTTGGATTCAAATTTCAAGGGGTTAGATTGATGCTTGCCTTACAAACATCACCCAAGAATGGGTATTTAACTGCCTCTACTTACAGATATCCCAGTTGACATACAATCTCCTCCATACTCAACCTAAAACAATTTAATCCACTCCTTGAATGGAAGTCTAAAGATTAAGCATGCAATACATAAATCTGTATTCTAGAATTTGAGGAACCCTTAGCAACCAAATTCAGAAGAAGAAATGCATGTAACAAGTGGAGAGGGACATCTAGACACATGCCATAAGCATTTTTCATATAAATTAACACTGAAACTGAAAATGTATGCAATGTACATTCAAGGTGCAACTCATAAACTCCACAGAGATATGATAGCCAGGAAAATGCTCTATTTTTCGTTATTCACACAAAAAATTGCCCAAGTCTTCAACCCCCTCAAAAGAGTAACACAATTTTCTTTTTATAGCAAAACCGTGTACTCAGCCAATTAATTACAAGGCAAGTCAAAAAATTGCCAAATACGATGCATGAGAAATGGCGCTCAGAAATATTCAATGCTACAGAGAGACAAAGAGGAATGAGTAGGTGGAATCGGGATTTGGGCCGCCACTCTAGGGATTCACATCTTCAATCGGGTACCTAATTCGTCCATGTCATCACCCAAACCTTGTAACATCTGCCATTAATGGCATACCAACCTACAGTCCTTGGAATTGCAACGGACAGTGGACTTGGAAACTTTCCCGCCAAGAAATATGACCCTGATATTTTCAAATTATGGGGGAATTAATTACCCCACATGCACCCTGCGGTGACCTCCTCAACACTTTATAAGCTAGGCCATGAGCATATATGATGTCGGTGCTTTTGCTCCTAATGACACCAACTTAAAACCTCATCATCATCCTCCTGCATGATATCCTGTCGGCCAATATCACCCCGATGCGAAATATCACCCCGTGGGGAAATATCACCCCGCGGAAAAGTATCATCCTAACTACATCACCTGATGTATCAGAGGAAGATCCTCCTCATCATGCTTGTACCATACACTTCTTCATATCCAGATGACATCATCGTCATATTGTAATATCAGGGGGATCTTCGTAAGATGACCGATGTTGGAAATATGACCCCCTCGGACCTGGATGACATCATCATCGTATTGGTGCAAGGGTGATATTCGTAAGCTAACCTGATAGTCAGAATATCACCCCCCTGCAAAACATCAGGGTGATAGACAAGCAAATATCACCCCCCATAAGAATATCAGGTTGCACTGAAACTTGCAGCAACAAGATCCGGGTGATCATAACAAAAATGACTGATGTTAGAAACATGATGACCCCATGGAAACATTAGGCTGACAGAAAATATGATGACCCTCCTCCAAGAAATATGATGCTAACATTGAAACATGCTTAGGAGGCCCAAAGACTTAGAATGTCTTGGATTTTTTGGGAGGGTGCCTGCAGATTTAAATGCCTAAAACCTGAATGTTCATGCAGGCACCAACAGGACCTTTGAAGCTGCCCTGATTCTCGTAGTTCTTAGTAGAGATAGCAGGGACAATCCTAAGGTTTGGTGGGGGGACAAGCCTTGGGAAACCCAGATCCTGGTATGCATGAGAAGTGAGTGATGTGCAGAGGAGCTGGTGCTACCAAGATCCTAAAGCTATCTGCTTTGAATAGGCATGGCAAGGGGACTCAACAAATACAGTCCTTTCCTAGCCTAGGTTGTACAAGTTTGTGATAGTTGTGAGTGTGAGTGACTGAAATCACTATTTTCTTGTCAAAGACATAATTCAAACATATTTCCTGACAGACACAGATCACCTTTGAACCTTAACTGCTCGCCTATAGAAACCTAAATCACTTTTAAACAGTAGTTGTTCGCTTCTTGCAAAATCTAGACCACTTTTAACCCGCAGCTGATCACTTCTGGTAAAACCTGGTCACTTTTAAACCGTAGTAAATCACTTTTGACCTGTAATTGATCTCCTCTGCTCAACCTGCTCGTCTCTGGTCAACATTGTAGTTTGTTGTCTGAAACATAACCATATCACTTTTGAGCTATTATCTATTGCTTTTGGCCTTATCTGATTTACTTCTGAGCTATCATTAGTCACTTCTGGTCAAATATCAACAATCAGTATCCATCCAGTCTAATCAGTAGCACTTTCAGCCATCCTTAGCTCTAGTATTAGCTTTTTTATAGTCTTCTAAACATCTACAGTCACCTGAACATTGCCTCCTATCTTGAGCATATCAAACCCTTGGACTTTTAAGCTTTTCATCCTTTTGAGACCCCAAAACAGCAACCAACCAGCAAAACCAGCAACCAAACATCAACCTTTTGGCTTTACTTAGCCCTAACAAAACCAGCAAACAACATCAGCAACCAGCTTTTCCCTTGAGTGTGTGAGCTATCCTCTAGGGAAGTCAAACAACAATAACCAAGAAACCAACAACAACAACTAAGCAACTCAACAACCAAGCAACCCATTAGCAAAGAACAAACTAGAAAAACAAACCAACACCAAACCATTAGCAAACCATCACCTTTTGGGTCTTAATCGTCATAAGCTAAAGTCTAATTTTCAACATCAACCATCATGCCTCAAACTAGGAGACAATATATAGTTGAAATGGAAGCAAAACTGCAAGCTGAGATGGAAGCCGAGATGCAACAATCTTGATCAATGCCCCTTAGAGATGCAACTCAATTTACAATCGGCATGCCTTCTCACATGTTTGTGCCTGATGAATACACCGTTGGATAGCCATCCTCACAACAAGTGCAACCTCAAACATTTTTAGAGACTTATGAAGAGAAATCCCAAGAGGACTTATCAGAATTTAGAGACACACATGTATGGGATCAATTTGAGAAGCTTATTTTATTTGATCCTAATCGCTACTTCTTGCAATTAGCATGTATGGGAGCTAAATTACCAAGTGACTTTGACATATCCGCTATTTAAAAACATGATCCAAACACTTCCATTGTTGTTGCAAAGGGACCATCCACTATAGCCACACCATCTTATACCATGTCCATGCTATAAAATCCACCTTCCAACCCATCTCTTTCATTTCCTATTGCTATTCCATCCAACGCACCATGTTTGGAAGAACCTTTGATAACTCCAACCAATGTACTTCCTTTTCTTTCGTAAAATCTGAGCATTCCACCTTTCCATGTTCCACAACATACGCCTTCTCCTATCATGACTATATCTTAATCTCAAGTAACCCAAGTTGTCCATGTTGCCCAAGTGCAAACTCCTCACACATCACAAGCTATCCCCATATCGCAAACTCCGCAGGCTTCCCAAGCTATCCAAACACCAAAAACCATCCAACATTCGTAGCCATTAGAATCCGCTACTCCCATTGCATCACATGTGGAAACCACATCCTATATTCCTATCACTGCTAATATCGTCTCCACGATTTCCATGGATCCATCCAACACACCATACAACCCCAATGTTAGTCTCATTGACATGAGTGACCCGCCTATTGTTTCACAAGCTAATCCTAGCACCGTTGTCTCTTATGTTGATCAACTTACATCACTTTCGCCACCTTCATATAATCCTTCGCAAGCCATCACTTTGTCTTATACAACCCAAGGATTACCCATCATTACCCAACACATGACATATACCAATCCTCATGTTGTCCAAAACACAAACCCAAATGTCCATCCTTCTTCTGCATCTACCAATCCTTCCATCACTTACCATATTACAAATCCAACTCCAAATTCAAACCATTGACCAACGTCAATCCATCTTTCACTTCCCATGTGATGCAAACCATTGGCGCTAATTCATCGCAATATACCCAACCACTGCTTGTGTCACAAGGACAGCAATCCTCCAACACATATGTGTCACATACTAATCCTTTGATATATACTGTGAGTATGTAACTTCAACAAACGGTCATGTCCTCATACATCCCGCAACAACAACCATAGTATACATCATATTACACTTCACCTCTGAACCATCAACCTCCTTTGCAACAATAGTACCTTTCTCAAGCGGATGTTCAACAAATGATTAACAAGGAGGTAGGACAAAGAAAGAAGACGTTTTCCATAGAAGACATATGCGCTTATCCATTTGACAAGTCACTTCATATGACACCTTTTCCACCACACTTTTAAATTCCACAATTTGACAAGTACAAAGGAAAAGGAAATCCAGAAGACCATCTTAGATCATTTTTTGTTGCAAGTCTCGATGTTGCTCAAGACGATACATAGCTTCTAAGACTATTTCCCCAAAGCTTAGTGGGACAAGCTCTTGAATGGTTCTCTCATTTACCTCTGGGCATTAAGTCTTTTGTAGAACATGCAAATAAATTTTGATCACACTTCGCTTTTAACATTGAACATGAAGTGAACATGACCGACCTTGTCAACAACAAACAATGCAATGGTGAAGCTTTCTCCTCATTTACTCAACAATGGCGTAATATGGCTAGCAAACTATCATGGGAAATACCTAAGAAACAACAGCTCGATATCTTTGTCCAAAATCTCCATCCTGAGATTTCATTCCAACTACAATTGCAAAGTGCTAGCACCTTTGATGAACTTGTTTCCAAAGGAACCATCATTGAACGTGCTTTAATTGCTAAGATCACTATCAAGATTTTCAGAGATAACAAAGACAATCCTCAAAACTCTAATGATAAATCTCTCTTTTGGAAAAAGAACAAGAATTTTGTTAATGACGATGTTGTGGATGCAAAGAACATAGAAATAGTGAAAGCTCCTATTAATATTCAAGCTGCATCTAGAGAAACTCAACCTTTTCAATGAAACTGATGACAAACTTCAAATCCTTGACGACAATTTACACCCTTAGGGGAACCTATGGAGGTAGTCTTTTGAAAACTTGTCAAAGCGGGAGATATTATATTACTGGATGCACCAACCAACAGTGAACCGCTCTTCAAAGCTCCTTGGTACAAAGAGAATGAGTATTGCAACTACCATAGAGTGAAGGGACACAAAACAAATGGTTGTATTGACTTAAAGCATGTTATTCAAGATTGCATCGATCAAGGTTGAATTAAAATCACACCTCCAACATCGCAACCTACACAGTAACCAACATCAAACTATGATTTAGATGCTTTCAAGAATCCACTTCCATCTCATGACAAACCAAGTAACCCTCATGCTGGGAATGCCATTTAGTACAACTATGAGTCATCCACGATTGGCCACATTGACCAAGCCCGCATTTCTACCATTACTATCCAAGGCAAAGCACCTGATTGTGTTGTAACTACTAGAAGAGGTCATGTTACCATTCAAGGAGCACCTGTTAATCCTCCTCGACCATCCTCTAGCTATAATAGCCTTGATCACCTTAGCAAAACACCTGTACATATCTCAATCTTTGAATTGCTTCACATATCCCCCACCCATAAGGCTATCCTTGATAAAGCATTACAAGAATCCTCAGTTCCTAATGATATCGATACTACACAATTCCAATCTATGGTAGCTAGCATTACAGCTCCTTGCCATCTAACTTTCTCTGACAAAGATCTTCGACCATCTATCAACCCATCACATAATGAAGCCCTCCACATAGAAGTATTCATCAACCAACGCTGTATCAAATGAATCTTAGTGGATGGTGGAGCTAGTCTTAATATATGTTCCTTAAAACTAATAAAACAATTGGGATATTCTAGGAAAGATGTTGACACTTCCAAAGTCATTACTATCAAAGCATATGATGATGCCGAAAGAGATACTGAAAGAATTATTCACTTACCTACACAACATCATCAGATACTTGTTGTCAAGTCCTTGATATTGAGCTTCCATACAACATCATCCTTGGCCGCCCATGGATCTATGCCCTCAAAGCAGTTCCTTCTACATACCATCAATGTCTCAAATTTCCACATAACGGTGTTGAAGTTATTATCCATGCGAACCCTAATCCATTTGAGTTTTGTCGTGCTTTTCAAGATAAATATCACAGCCCTAACTGCATTCCTATCAACACTGAAGCATATCCATCTTCATCTTATGTAGATCCATCCACCTTACTCAAGCCATCATCTAGCAAAGCCACTCCAAATCACCATATCAAGTACACTGAACATGACCCAGGTGAGTACACATTGCAAGAATCTTGTTGTGTTGGAACTCTTCCCTTGTCTCCCAAATCTCATGGAAAACCTTCTACATCCAAAGCATCTTCATCCGCAGCCATTATAAAAGCTCCCCCTACAGTATTCATTAAAGGTGGATTCCTTGATGATGAAGACATTGATAACATTAATTCTTGGATATTCTATGATGAGAACGACCAAGTACAACTTGAAGTGGAGAGATATAACAATGGGTTCCGCATCATTAAGAACATGGGCTATAAAGGACATGGTAGATTAAGATCACAGGAACAAGGACCTATTGAACCCATTATTGTGTCTAAGAAGTTTAATAAGCAAGGCCTTGGCTTTCAGCTGGAGGTACCACCTTCTAAAGACATTAAGTACATTTATGATATGGCAGCCAGACCTTCTTCGATAGGAGAGACTTCTAATTTAGATACCATCGATGACTCCTCCCTTCATATCACTGACCTTTTTCAAGAAACCTCCATCTTCATGATTTCTAGCACTTCCTCTAGCCAAAACCATTCATCTGTTACCCTTTCACTCGTATATCCTGACCTCATCGATTGGGACCAACAGGGGGCACTTATATTTGACACATGTGAAAATGATGAAGCTATTGCTGAATTCATGGGCTTATGACAAGGCATTCCATTGGGTGATCATAAAGTAGGTTTCATGATGGATCTCCCTAAACTAGCATATTTTGGCAGAAGCATCAAATCCTTTAGTCGCAAAAGTGAAATAAATAGAATCAAAAAAGATAGGTCACTAGGTGAAAACTGAAAGGCACCTCTTGACCATGAAAAAATAAAAATAAAGGACGTATCCGAGGGTGAAAACCTCCCTGAGGCACCCAAGGATGGGGGATTTGATCTTCCTGTCACCATTGATTATCATGTAAACTCAACAGTGCTAGTTGAAAAATCTCAAGACATGAACTTGGGCACAGAGCAAAATCCAAAGATCACATATTTGTCAGCATCACTATTAGAACAGGAAAGAAGAAATTTCATAGCATTCTTCATAAAAAAGAGCTATCAATTTTGCATGGACTTATGCTGACATACCAGGTCTAGATCCATCACTGGTGGTACATCATTTAGCAGTATCTCCTAATGCAAAACCTATCAAACAAAAACTACGCAAAATGCATCCACAAATAGATCTACTGGTCAAAGCAAAGATTCAGAAGTTATTAGAAGCAAAGTTCATAAGGCCTATTGATTATCCAGAATGGGTTTCAAACTTGGTACCTATAGCAAAATGTGATGGACAAGTTCATTGTTGCACATATTTCAAAGATCTTAATAAAGCATGTCCTAAAGATGACTTTACACTACCAAGCATAGACAACATTGTAGATCTCACAGCTGGACATGACATGCTATCCTTAGTGGACGGATTCTTAGGATATAACCAAATCAGAATAGTAGAGGAAGATCAAGACAAAACATCATTCATTTGTCCATGGGGTACATACTGTTGGGTTGTAATGCCTTTTGGTCTCAAGAATGTTGGAGCTACTTATCAACGAGCCATGGCAGTTATTTTCAATGACCTTTTCCACACTATCATGGAAGATTATGTTGATGATATTCTAGGAAAATCCAAGATAAGAGAAGAGCATCTACAGGTACTAGCACAAATCTTTGATTGACTAGAGAAGTATCAAGTCAGGCTGAACCCAAAGAAATATGTATTTGGTGTAACATCGGGTAAATTATTGGGATATATTGTATCTCGACGAGGAATAGAAGTGGACCCTGAAAAAGTAAAAGCTATCATGGAAATGCCTCCACCATAAAATCTAAAGCAGCTTCGTAGCCTACAAGGAAGATTACAATCCATCCACAGGTTTATCTCACAACTGGCAAATAAGTGTCATCCTTTTCAACATCTCCTTTGCAAGGGTGAATCTTTTAAGTGGGATGAAAAATGTCAACAGGGCTTTGACAAAATAAAAGAATATCTAGCAACACCTCCTGTGTTAGTACCTCCTATACTGGATCAACCACTATTGCTCTACATATCTTCAACAACAGCAACATTGGGTACCCTTCTGGCTCAGCATGATGATTTAGGAAAAGAACAAGCCATTTACTACATCAACAAAACTCTTGTGGGATATGAACTTATTTATTCATCTATGGAAAAAGCATGCTTAGCATTGGTGTTTGCTTCCCAAAACTTGTGACATTATATGTTAAACCAAACAACAAAGCTCATATCTAATGTTGATGCACTCAAATATCTTCTCTCCAAAGCAATTCTTACGGGAAGATTAGTAAAATGGGTTATGATCTTAAGTGAATTTGACATAAAATATGTGGATCGAAAGGCCATAAAAGGACAAGTTATCACTGATCAGTTAGCCATAGCACCTATCATAGATATTCATCCAATACATCTAGAGTTCCCTAATGAAGAATTGTTCAATCTAACTTCACCAACATTGTGGCAACTATATTTTGATGGATCTTACACACAACATGGATCAGGAGCAAGGATATTGTTTGTTACCCCTCAAGGAGATTGTATACTGAAATCATATAGAATTTCATTTCCATGTACTAATAACATAGCAGAATATGAAGCTTTAATCACAAGATTACGCATGGCAGTACATTGGGCTATCAAATAGCTCCAGGTCTTTGGTGACTCTCAATTAGTTATTAGACAGGTTTTAGATGAGTATCAAACAAAAGATGAGAAGCTCCTTCCATACATGCTAATGGTTGATGATTTCAAGAAGTATTTTGACACTATCACCTTTGAATAGATTCCAAGGTTACAAAACAAAACAGTAGATGCCATGGCTATGATTGGATCTCTTCTAGACATGCCATCCAATACACATAAATGTGAGTTTCTGGTTGAACAGCTTCTGATTCCAACATTTGGAGTACCATAGTCTGAGCTTATATGTGAGATTGTTGGTCCCAATTCACCTTGGTACAAGGACATATACGAGTATCTCTGTAATCAAACCTTACCATTTCAACTATCTAATAATGAAAAACCTTCATCCGTCGAGCATCTCGCTATAGTATCCTAGGAGACACCCTATATCGCCAGAGTCTTGATGGTATCCTTCTTAGATGTCTTGATTCTGAGGAAACAAAGGTTGCCCTACGTGAAGTACATGAAGGTGTCTGTGGATTGCATTCTACTGGCCTTGGTCTTGTTAAGAAACTTCTACGAGCTGGATACTATTGGCCAACTATGGAGAAAGATGCACAACAATTTGCAAAGAGATTTCTACATTGTTAGAAACATGGAGATTTAATACATGCACCAGCACATGAACTTCTGCCTATCACTACTCCTTGGCCCTTCTCACAGTGGGGACTTGATCTCATAGGTAAAATCCATCCTACTTCGTCAAATGGTCATAAGTTTATCATAACCACCACTAAGTATTTCACAAAGTGGGTGGAAGCAATACCAATTACTTACATTACTGGAAAGCAAATATATAAGTTCATCTTACACTATATCATTTACCGATATGGAGTTCCTCAAGCCATTGTCACTGATAATGGTCATCCTTTCAAGAACTAAGAGGTTAGAGATCTTTCAACAAGTTTCATATCCAACATAGATTCTCTACACCCTACTATCCTCAAAGTAAGGGCCAAGTTGAGGCTTCTAACAAAACAATCATCATGATCCTTTAAAAGATAGTCAATGAAGCAGGTTGTGATTGGCACCTACAACTTAATCCTGCATTATGGGCTTATAGAACAAGTATCTGAATTCCCACTGGTGCTACACCTTATGCTCTTATGTATGGCACTGAAGCTATTTTACCTATTGAGGTTGAGATCCCCTCACTGCGAGTATCCCTACAACATACTATCTCAGATGAAGAATATCGAGTATCCAGACTCCATGATCTTGAGCTGTTAGATGAACAGCATCTTACAGCACTCAACCATCATCAAGTCTATCAAAATCGCCTATGCTGCAACTATAACAAGAAGATCAGAGAATGAAGATTTCAAGTTGGTGACCTTGTCCTTAAAGAAAATCAAAGGAATCAATAGCATCGAGAGAAATAGGGCAAGTTTGAACCTAATTGGCTTGGTCCTTTTCTCATCACAACAATCTATGGATCAGGTGCATACACTCTCTCCATACCTGAAGGCATTCCCTTGGATGAACCAGTCAACAGCATTCATCTCAAGAAGTTCTATCCATGAGTCTTAGCTATCCCAAAAAAAAAATCCATCCAATAGTGAAAACCACTTTGTGGCACTTTGGATGACAAAAAAATATAGTACAAGATAAATAATTCATCCTCTTGTGAAAACCTAGTAAACAAGCACCTTGGATAAGTACAATAGTGAAAACCTGGCAAACAGGTGCTATGTGTAGAGACCAGCTTCCATCTTTCACTTAGTTTGTTTGATCACAACTTTCCATGACATTCATTATCCATTATCTATCCTACATAATCCATATCATAATCCACTATCTTTCCTATCCATACATCACAATCCATTATCCCTTGTCCATCCATAATAAAAGCCTTTCTGCCTTTACCTCTGCCATGCTAGCTTTTGTAGTTTGGACTTTGTTGGGGTTAAGATATCATTTGGCACCTTAGCATACTATCTGCATGATCAAATCCATTGTAGCATCTTCTTAACCATCTTTACCCCACATTGGGGGCACTTGGTAAAACCTTATTTGGAAGTGGATATCTATAGCTCTAGATCATAACATTTCAGCCAAAACACAGAAAACATCTGAAACCAAAGCCAAAGCATAACAATCATCAACAACATCAAAACAACAAAACATCTAAAAAAATCATCAAAAAAATCAAAACATCCCAAAAATCTAAGCAATAAAGTTGATCTTTTGACATCAATCATCAACACAATAAACAAGATCTACATCTCATCTCTATCGTTCAAAGCCTTGATCTCATGGATACAGGGTATGTAGGCAATCTGAGATGTGAAGGAAGCACTCTGATTCAGGAAAAGATGATAGCCCCCCCTTTCATCATCCGTCTTTCATCTTTCTTCTGATCATCTTCCACTCTTTCATCTCCCTTTCTTCTATCTTTCATCACTTACATCATCAATAAACCCAGAACTACATATTCATCATGTCTCATCATCATCTTAAATGTGCTTTGATCTTGTGGACACAGGGTATGTAGGCAGTCTGGAATACGAAGGAAGTATCCAGTACGCAAGCACAGATGATCCCCCCCATCTTCATCTTCTTTCATTTTCCATCTTCTTCTCTTTGATTAGTTCAAGCCAGAAGCAGACTATGTGTATCAGCGAAAGCTCAAGCACTTTAACAAATCAGGGATAAGCTAGAAGCTATTTGTCGGCATGCCTTAAGCCAACATTTGCTATAGCATTTTTATCAACATCTTTAGCCTTCAACAAGATGCATCTTTCCTCTCAACAAGCCGCCAGCTTAATCCATTCAAGAGCACTTACATTTGGCAAGAGAACATGATGATAGTATATTTTATTTTATCTTTTGTCCCTTTCTTATACCTAATCAAGACTGCCTTAATCTATCTATATCTTGGTACGTTGCAATGAAGTAAGGAATGGGGCATGGCCATATTGCTTTCGTATGTTGTGTCTGTGGGATGATCCTATTCTCTTCCTATGCATATTGATATCTTGTACGTGTTGGGATTAGCATCTTACATATCAATATCTTTTGAATCTGAGAAGCTAAACAATCTCTTATGCATTGAGACTATTCTATGCTAAGACTAGCTCCATACATATAACCAGCAAGGTGTCAATATGTGTAGTGGAGACAAGCTCAAACCTTTGCTTATAGCATCAAAGTCCATCTCAGAACACTAGCTTCTATTCATATCTTGTGTATGTTGGTTCAACATCTTGACCTCATGTGTTTAGACAAGATTGTAGTATGCTAGTGATGCATTGGATACCTCGACACCTTGGTCTTCTATACCCTGGTGCATAACATCCATATGCTATATCAAACATAAGGATTGCATTTGTTTACTTTTGAACAATTACTTTAAAAAGTTGTCATATCATTTATCCATCACGTCATCATCTTATATAGTCCTCAACCAAGATCAATCATCATCCCTTCATTCTCCTCTTCTGTTTCTGCATCCCTTGTCTTCTATCCTGCAAAACAAGTGTGTTAGGCATACATAGGTCCATCTCATATCATTATCACCTATATATTTGCATTATCATAACCTCATTATTATCAATTACCATTATGTGCATTTTCATTACCATACATTACCATTAGCATAAGACATTTCCATTATTACCATTTGTGTATTCATATCATTTCCATCCATATAACTCATGAAAAAATACAAAATTGCATCACATAATAACAAATACATCCATAATCATTACACCATCACATAGAACCAACGCTATCAAATATATATATATATATCATGTGTGTCAATATACAAGTGTCTACAAATACAACATGGGCTATCCATGAGCCATCAAAAATGTATGTACAATTAGCTCATAGGCCTCATCATGATACAGTAAAATACAACAAAACAAGGTAGCCCTAGTGACTACTGGCAACTCCCTCACCCTAACCACCACCACTGGGTCCTACACCTGGTCTACCATCTCAAGGAGGCCCCATCACCGAAGCCATAGACCGTGATCCTCCTGTCCTCTGTGAAGCTGAAGCTCCTGACCTGCTCCCATAGCTAGGCTATCTCTGCTCTACCAGCACTACTCCATGATACAAGCCTCTGTAGTACTCGGCCTCACCCTGTGCCCTCCTTAGCTCACCTTGTGACTGAATCAACTACATAGCTAGATACATCATGGCTCCATCTATCCCCAGCACAGCTACTGCTCTATCTCTCTCTACTATCATAGCCTATAACTGCTGCATAGCCGTATCCCTCTCAACTCTCACCATATGTATCTTCTATATAGTTGCATCTCTCTCATCTCTAATAGCCTGTATCTGCTGCAATGTTGTATCTCTCTCAGTTGTAACTAGCTGCACCTACTACATAGTTGCATCCCTCTCTCTCATCACCCTCGCAAGACTACCATCATCCTGCCCATCACCTCCCTGTGCTCTAGCCTGCAGCTGTGCCTGGTATGTTTGAGCCTGTTCTCTAGCATACCTCAATCCCATGACCACTTGATGACGGTCTATCTCCACCCTCCTCAGCCTCATTTGAGCCCACTGTCTCCATCTCCTCTCCTCTCTAACCCTCCGCCTCAGCTGTTGTATACCCACATCATCATCCCCTATCATGTGTGCTGCTGGTTGTGCCAATACCTGTGGCTAAGCCTGAACCTGTCCCTACACTTGTATACCCAGAGTTGCTGGCACAATTGCCTATGCTGGTGGAGCTCATCACCACCTCCTCCTAACTGGCCTCTATATCCCAATCTCCCCTATCTCCCCAGGCCTCATCAAGCGAGTTGGCCTAGCTGTAATGCAATGTGCATCATAATCTGGTAACATCCCAGGATCTGCAGGACCCTACCTCCACTACCACATAACTAGCTACACTCCATCCCTCTCTATCAAATTTGTGTCAACCACTATCTTCGGCCCCCAATCAAAAACCTCCTACCGTGTCCTCCCAAAAATGGCATCCCCTACTAGTGCTACTTGTGGAATCCCAAACTACCTCAACACCCTCTCAGGTAAATAGCGCTCTATAAGGTATATGCCATGACCAAAAATGTATCTCGCCTACCTAGCATAGACAAGCTCTACATCCTCCTCATCCCATCTCTCACATGATAGCCATGGCCTCCATACAAATCTATCCACCTCATCCAAAGTCTGCCTCCAGTATACTATCCCTCGCTGCTGCCTATAGGTAAGAGCTCCCCTATACATCCTAGCATATGGCTCTCCTGCTGCTCTCGCCACCCATCCATCTGGACTAGTCATTGGAATGTGCTCATAAGCCCATACATACAAAACTGTGACTCCAACTGACATACTAGATCCAAACATATACGTGCAATCATGCAAATAATGATATAACTATCCTAGTACACACTCAGCCCATGCATAGCTGGTACCATATGAAAACATCCCCTCCATCACTGTCCCCCATCCAACCGGAAAGCCTCTAGCTTGCCTGTCTCTGACTAGCCATCTAATGATTGCCACCACTACCTGTTGTAGCCTTTCACATAGCTCCTCCATCCTAGCCATAGGTATCTTCAAGCCCTCAGCCCCAATGTCTGGAGTCCCAATAACCGTTTAAATGCAACTGGACCCATGTTAGGATCATAATCTACTCAGTCTCCATCAATTGGGATGCGCAGAATCCAGAACACAACCTCTAAGGTAATAGCCGCCTCTCCCGTCGATAATAAGAACAAACTGTGCTCACTCCTCCATCGCTCAACCATCACTGTCATCAGTCCTTGATGCGCTTGTACTAGCTCTAGCTTCGACACATGCTCTAATCCGAGGATCTCTAGCACTAGCTGCTCCTCTGCATCTAGCAATCTAACTAATCACAAATCTCTAGGATGTGGCTCTCATGACAACAATGGTGGTAGTATATCCTGCATCATTTCACTCACTGTATTAGTCTTTGTGCTAGACAAAATGGTCTTTTGCCTGCTATCACTGAATATATCTACTGCAAGCGACCCACTTTTCTATATGCGCTAGCCTTTTGATCATAAGCGATGCATTTTACTATACGCGCATGCTTTTAGCTTCAAAGCAACCTCTTTACCCTTTGCGAGCGACTGTTGATTACAAGCAAGCTCAAACTCTATATGCGCACGCTTTCTACCTATAATTGACTTACCTGCTATATGCGAGCGCATGTCCTTTAAAATTGAGTTGCTTTCCTATTACTGTCCACTTTTTGCCTATAAGTGAGCTGATCTAGCCATATGCGCATTTTGCCTATCTATTTGACCTAGCCGACCATAAGAGACTGGCTTTTTCCATAAGCACCTACTCCACACCTATATGTGACCTACACTACCATAAGCGACCGTTTTTCCTACATAAGCGACCTGAAATGTCTATCCTGACACCTAGTCGCTTCTGGTGATGTGTGTGCATTTATTACACTTCTAGCCTACAAAAATCACATATTTAGTAAAAGTTTCGATAAATACCAGTACGCCTGCTCTTGTTGGTTGCCCATGTGTCCTCACTCTCTCAGCACGATGATCTCTGCATGGAATCACCATCCTGATAGCTCTCCAACTCACATCGTACCTCAACTCTAAGGAGCTCTAGATCTCTATAAGCAAATGAACATAAATGAGCCTATTTGCCCTTGAAGGACCTACTTATAGTCTATTTCCAAACCCTAATTCTTCTAAACCATTCCAATTTCTCCCTCCCAACCCCCATTTTCTTTGTGTCAACCTTGTCTCTAGCCTTCCTTCTTATCGTGAGCCAACCCAGCCCTTCCTAGTTACCCTAGTTTACCTCTCGAGGGGGCATCACCTGCCAGTTACACTGGGGCATAACCTTGTTTATCAAGTGAATATTGTATCTTCTTTGACACAACATTCTATCAAACATTGTATCAAAGAGGGGCAAAATGTAGACACCCAAAATTGACCTAATTATCATTAGTATCAAATATTGCCTTAGCTATCATCTGCATTTGTCTAACACATTTGAGCAATTTCCCTAACGCTTATTTCTTCTATTAATTAAATAAATTTATATTTATTTAATTAACTCATTATTTATTTCTTCTATTTCCTCTAATCGATAATTAAATAATCTTTAATTATTTAATTATCTATTTCTATCTATTTTAATTAAATAAATTTTATTTATTTAATTAAAAATCCCTTCATAAGCCCACTTTCCAATTAATTAAATAAATTTTATTTATTTAATTAATTTCTCTTATCATTTATCTTAATGAGCCGACATGTGTGCCTCTTTCATTTAAAAACATGTGTGGTACTACAACTTTTATTTAATATATTTCATATGTAGTACTTTTTATGTACATGGTCAGACATAAGCCTTATCTTCCTTCCACTTGTCATTTTCACATTCACCTATGACTATCATTTAATCTTAGCCATTCACATAGCCACCAAATCTCCACCGTTGATTGATTTTGGTTTAGTTCTATATAAACACCCTCTCATTCCATACTACATCTATCCATCATTTTCATATAGCGTCTACATTATCATCTTGGGCATATTGAGCACTTTAGCATCCATCTAGCATATTATCATTATCATCTATCCATCATGGTAGCTTTTATCTTCATAATTGTTCATTATTGAGAAGCAATCCACATCATAAACAAGGAATCATATAATCTAGGTGATATTGTTCTTGAATTGCATGCTTTTGATTTCACTTGGATTCGATTCTTTGATGGTGGTAGGATTAGGTTTTCAATTATATGCTTGATCTTATTAACCTGATTTTTACCTATCACAGAAACATGATGAATATTTATAATAGAGAAGAATCACATGTATTGGGTTGAAGTGGCTTAAATATCTTTATAATTGCATCTATGTTGCGATTGTTAAATTGTAGATTAAATGCATCTGGCCATTATAGTTCTTTACTAGGTTCAAGGTCATAGAGACCACTATGTACCTAATTTTATGTTCCACATGTTTGTACTTAAATTGAATGCTTGGAACATCTAGAGAATTCATGACAGGATGCACCTTATGTTTCATAATTTGTAATATCTTTGACCAATTTTAATATAATATTTACCACTTTTTGATCACAAAATCTCATGAGGGCAAGGTGGGAGCATACAATTAGTAAATATTTGTATTCACCATTTTTTGATCAACTAGATCATGCGAGGACTATTGCAAGTATGTGCCTAATCGGTGTTGTCATTGATGTCAACATATTATTGTTGTCATTGGTGTCAACTGTATCCTATTCCATTACTTGATTAGAAGACTTATATGTTGAGGATATTGAGAAAAATAGCCTCTCCAGAAGAAACAAGTAAGCCACAGAGAAGTGCAGTACAAACAGTGAGTTGTATACTGAAGAACAGTTTGGTAAACTGCTCCACATTTGTTCCTGCTTGAAGATCATGGTCTACAGATTGGAAGTAAGTTAGAGGTATGTCTAAGGATGCTACATTTCAGGATTGAGCCATCTGCATGAAGATCTGAGTGAGTTGTGTTCACCAGAGTGAAGCCTAATTTTTCTGTAAGTTCAGTTGAGACAAGAAGACAGTATTTGGCTCTGCATTCCTCTGCGAGAAAATATTTTTCTATATGGTTCTAGAGGGAAGCTTCGAATGATGATAAGTGGCTACAATTGCAATGGTTCATGGTTTGGTGGTCCGCAAGCTATCTTTCTTTTACGACAGTTGAAGATAGTAAAGTTCATGTACTCCGGTGAGAAGATTCTTTTGAATAAAGTGGTTAAGGTTCATGTGGTTGCTTCTAATGATTATAGTGTGCTTGTGGATGTCTTCTAATCATGTTCCTATCTGGACTTTCATCTATGTTAAGAAATTGAGATGGTGTGTGAAGATTGTTCCCAAATAACATAGCGTGTAACCAGTCTTGGCCAACCTGGTTGATCCCAGTGATTGCGGAGATCTCTAGAAGATTGTGGAGGTGTGTTGTGGTGTGGAAGATCATGTTTGAGTCCCAGCTAAGGCATGGCATGATCTGCATTTCATTCCCTTTGCATGATGTTGCAATAGGTCAGGACCTATTTTGTAAATGTTTGTAATACTGACCTTGGAGATTTTTCCAATGGTTGATGCCGACCTTGATGATCATTCCAAGGTTGATGTAGTGTATAATTACTTGTAGCTGAGTCATGGAAAAGTTTTCCTTGAGAGAAAATGAGAATATAATAAGAAAGGTCCAAAGGCATAGCAAAGAAGAGGCAGAGGAAAGAAGAGGTAGAGCAGGGCAGAGGAAGAGCAAAGCTAAGGAATTGTTTATTCACAATAAAGAAAGGTGTTGATCGTGGTAGTGAATCTGGCAGTAAGCCACCAGTAGGGTTTAACAACCCTTATTATAATCTTGCTAGGTCTAGGGTTGAGGCAGTGAGTCTGCTAGACCTATTTGTTCTTCATGGCAGTAAGCCAGTATGTTTAGGCCCGTGGGGTGACCAAGCCTAAACATCACTATTTCAAGATTGCAATATATATTGAGAGTTAATCCTCTCTGTGGTTTTTCCACACCTTAGGGTTTTCCATGTAAATCTGGTGTCTCTTGTGTTTGATGTTGCTTCTGTGGTTAAGTTTTTTATTTCATGCTCTCATTGTTAAATCATAATAATTGTGGATAAGTGATGAATGTTTAATTGTAGAAAGTGTTTAAGTTTTTGTGACATCTGATTCACCCACCTCTCAGTTGTCTGGTGCATATCAACAATTGGTATTAGAGACAAGTTCCTCTGAAGAAAGTTTAACAGCTTGCGGAAGATCCAAAATGTCTTACAAGAAGGAAGCGTTGCATTTTGATGGAACTAATTATATTCTCTAGAAGGCTGAGATGAAAAGCCATCTTCTTTCTCTTGGTATCAAAGTTTGGAAAGCTGCAGAAATAGAATACACCATACCTCAAAATGGTCCGACGATAGAAGATGAAATCAAGGAATATGAGTTTGATATCAAGGCAAGGGATGCTCTATTAAGCTCATTAACTGACTCAATACTGACGAAAGTGGTGGATCTTGAAACTGCAAATAAGGTATGGGAAAAGTTGAAAAATCTGTATGAAGGAGATGACTTTGTGAAGGAAGCCAAGTTACAAAGTTTGAAAGTGAAATATGAAAGCTTGAAGATGAACAATGATGAAAACATATCAGTGTTTATGCAAAGCGTTGATGAACTTGTTACAGGGATAAAATCCATAGGTGAAACTCTCAATGAAAAGGAAATTGTCACAAAAATACTCAAATCTCTGCCCAAGTCCTACTGTCACAAGGTGGCCGCAATAGAAGAATTCACGCAAGTAAAAATAGTTAACAGGGATCAGTTGCTTGGTAAGCTTACTACTTTTGAAATGAGGGAGTTAGATGATGCTCTGCCAAAAGTTGAGACTACCTTCAAAGCCAGTACTCCTGGAAGTACTTCCAGATCAGAAAAGTATAAGGAAGAATCTGATGATGAGATAGATGAAGTTGAAGCCAACTTTGTGGATAGGCTACAAAGAGGATCTGGTAAGTATAAAGGCAAATTACCTTTCAAATGTTTTTCCTATGGTAAAGTAGGTCATTTTTCTTCCAGATGTCCTAAAAGAATTGAAAGAAATAGAAGAAGATATGAGAATAGGCCTAGGACCTAAAAGAAGTGTTATTATGTTGAAGATTTTGATGATGATGAAGGAGTATCAGATAATGGTGAACCAGATAATGCTAATTCCTCTATAAATGAATGCTTGTTCATTTCTATTAAGGAAGATCTTGTGTCTACTAATTCTTCTAGCTATATGAAGGAAGAAAAACCATTGGAAAGTGCTTTAGCTACTTAGGTCATCAAGGACAAAGATGAATGGGTTATTGATAGTGGTTTCTCTCACCACATGACTGGTGACAAAAGTAAGTTTGTAAGTTTGGAAAGATATGATGGTGGACTGGTTAGGTTTGGTGATGACACAACTGGTAGGATTTGTGGAAAAGGATCTATTTCTTTTGATGGCAAGCATAATACTGAAGATGTCTTGTATGTGAAAGGATTAAAACACAATCTTCTGAGTGTGGGTCAGATGTGTGACAAGGGCTATGACTTAAGCTTCAAGGACAATGGATGCAAGATTAGGGAAAGCTTCAAAATAGTCATTGCAACAAGTAAGAAGACCAGAGGTAATATTTATCACTTGAAAGGAACCGAGAATTATTGCTTGTTGACTTAGATTGATGAAAGTTGGTTATGGCATAGAAGGTTGTGTCACATAAATTTTGATAGTATTATGAAGATAAGTACTGCATAGATTGTTAGAGATCTACCTAAGCTTGTGAAGCATGCTATTCTAGTTTGCAAGGAGTGTCAATTTGGGAAACATACAAGAACAAGTTTCAAAAGCAGGGATCAGTTAGTTGGAGGACTACTTGAGCTAGTGCATACAGATTTGTGTGGACCTACTAGAGTAAGAAGTTTGCAAGGAGACATGTATTTCATGTTGCTAATTGATGATTATTCTAGAATGACTTGGGTCACATTTTTGAAAGAGAAAGTTGAAGCTCTATATAAATTCAAGGCATTTAAGGCAATGGTTGAAAATGAGATGGATTTGAAAATCAAATGTTTGAGATCTGATAGAGGAGGAGAGTTCACATCAAATGAGTTTAATTTCTTTTGTGAAGAACATGGAATAAAGAGACAATTATCTGCGCCTAGAACTCCACAACAAAATGGAGTTGTTGAAAGGAAAAACAGAACAGTTTAAGAAGCTGCTAGAACCATGATGAAGGAAGCTCATCTTCCGGAAGCATATTGGAGAGAGGCAATTCACACCATAGTATATATCCTAAATAGAGTTAAAGTAAAAGGTAACAATTCAAAAACTCCCTATGAATTGTGGTATGGTAGAGTTCCTACTGTGAAATATTTCAAAGTCTTTGGTAGTAGATGTTATATCAAAAGAGAAGAAGATTTAGGCAAGTTGAAGGAATCTTTATTGGTTACTCCACCAAGAGTAAGACCTACCGGTGCTATAATAAGAGGCTAAATAAAATCATTGAAAGTGCAAATGTAAAAGTTGATGAGTGTAAAGAAAGGTCTTTAGAACCAAGTGGATATGAGTCAGATGTTTCAGAAGCGGTGCAACATGAAGACAACATAGATGAAGAAGAACAAGCTCCGATAAGTGCTACCAAAACTCTAAGATATGTAAGAATCAGTCATTCTAAAAATCAAATCATAGGAGATAAGAGCAAAAGGATCTTAACCAGAAGAAAAGATGCAGAAGAACAAGTAAATTTATGTCTGATCTCTAAGATTGAACCTAAAACTGTGGATGAGGCATGCAAAGATGAGAATTGGATAAAGGCCATGGAAGAAGAATTGATGCAAATAGAGAAGAATTAGACTTGGGATCTTGTTCCCAGACCAACAGACAAGAAGGTAATTGGTACAAAGTGGGTTTTCAAAAACAAAATGAATGAGAATGATGAAGTGGTAAGAAACAAAGTAAGATTGGTATGCAAAGGATACGCTCAAGTTGAAGGAATAGACTTTGAAGAAACTTTTGCTCTAGTAGCAAGGATTGAAGCAATAACGATGTTTCTAGCTTTTGCAGCATACAAAGATTTCAAGGTTTATCAAATGGATGTAAAGTATACCTTCCTAAATGGAGAGTTGGAAGAAGAAGTCTACATTGAACAACTGGACGGGTTTCAGTCATCAGGGGACATGGTATGCAGATTAAAGAAAGCATTGTATGGATTAAAGCAAGCTCCCAGGGCATGGTATGCACAGTTGGACAGGTACCTAATACAAATAGGGTTCAGTAAAGGTATGATAGATAGTAACCTCTACTTCAAGATAAATGATGATCAAACTCTGATTGTTGCAGTTTTTGTTGATGATATTATTTTTGGAGGCAATGAAGGTATGTGCTCAGTTTTTGTTGGAGAAATGCAAAATGAATTTGAAATGTCTATGTTTGGAGAGATAAATTTCTTCTTAGGTT
Organism: Cunninghamia lanceolata; assembly: GCA_027924645.1. NCBI lineage: Eukaryota > Viridiplantae > Streptophyta > Pinopsida > Cupressales > Cupressaceae > Cunninghamia > Cunninghamia lanceolata. The sequence continues at coordinate 1,015,642 of BSBN01000743.1, forward strand.
TGCAAATAAGTCAATCAGATAAGGGTATCTTTATTTCTTAGTCTAAGTATGTGAAAGAGTTGTTAAAGAAATTTGGGATGCAAGACTCTAAACCAGTATGTACACCTATGATAACTGGTTGTAAGTTGAGCAAAGATGATAACTCACCCTTGGTAGACCAAAAAAAGTATAGATCTATGATTGGAGGATTACTTTATCTGACTCAAACCAGACTTGACATAATGCATGCAGTGTGTCTTGGGGCAATATTTCAGGTAGAACCCAAGGAATCACATGTGATGGCAGTTAAGAGAATTCTAAGATACTTAAAAGGTACAATAGATTATGGTTTGTGGTACCCCAGGGACAGTGACTTTGTTCTCAGTGCATATACTGATACAGATTGGGCTAGAGATGTGGATGACAAAAAAAGTACAAGTGGAGGTGCATTCTTCTTGGAAAAAAGATTGGTATCTTGGTTGAGCAAGAAACAAGATTCAATAACCCTGTCTACTGTAGAGGTAGAATACATTGCAGCAGCATGCAATTGTACTCAAGTGTTATAGATGAAGCAGACTTTTAAGGACATAAAAGTTGTGTATGAAGAACCTATTGCAATCTTTTGTGACAACACAAGTGCCATAAACATATTAAAGAACCCAATGATGCATTCAAGGACCAAGCACATATCCATTAGGTATCATTTTTTGAGAGAAAAGGTGACAGAGAGTGAAGTGAAGTTGGAGTATCTTTCAACCAAGGATTAGATTGCAAACATTTTTACCAAGCCTTTGCCCAAGGATACTTTTGAGTATCTCAGAGAAAAGTTAGGGGTCATCACCCCTCCTGCTCTAAACTAAGATGCACAATGGTGCATCAAGTTTGGAGGTGTTCAGAGGTCTGGATTGATGCTATTTAAGGCTATTTTTAAGGGGGAGTAGTCAGAAAGTTCAGAGGAGAGATTAGATCAGAACAGAAGATTGCAAGTATGTGCCCTTTGCCATTGATGTCAAAGGGGGAGAGAAGTCATGTGAAAAAATTAGAGTGCAGATGTGTAAGAGAAAGGGGGAGAACTTTGGAGAAAGAAAGGGTGCAGATGTGTAAAGAGAAAGGGAGAGAATCTTGTCTTGATGGTTGTTGCAATTTTTCACATCATATGTTGCCATCAATGACAAAGGGAGAGATTGTTGCAAGTATGTGCCTAATCGATGTTGTCATTAATTTCAACATATTCTTGTTGTCATTGGTGTCAACTGTATCCTATTCCTTTACTTGTTTAGAAGACTTGTATGTTGAGGATATTGAGAAAATTAGCCTCTCCGAAAGAAACAAGTAAGCCACAGAGAAGTGCAGTACAGACAATGAGTTGTATGCTGAAGAATAGTCTGGTAAACTGCTCCGCATTTGTTCCTGCTTGAAGATCGTGGTCTACAGATTGGAAGTAACTTAGAGGTAGGTCTGAGGATGGTACATTTTGGGTTTGAGCCATCCGCATGAAGATCTGAGTGAGTTGTGTTCACCAAAGTGAATCCTACTTTTTCTGTAAGTTCAGTTGAGACAGGAAGATAGTATTTGGCTCCGCATTCCTCCACAAGAAAGTATTTTGATATGCAGTTCTAGAGGGAAGTCTGGGACGATGATAAGTACCTACAGTTGCAATGGTTCATAGTTTGGTCGTTCGTAAGCTATCTTTCTTTTATGACAGTTGAAGATAGTAAAGTTCATGTACTCTAGTGAGAAGATTCCTATGAATAAAATGGTTAAGGTTCATGTGGTTTCTCCTGATGATTATAGTATGCTTGTGGATGTCTCCTAATCATGTTCCTATCTGGACTTTGGTCCGGGTTAAGAAATTGAGATGGTGTGTGAAGATTGTTTCCAGATAATGTAGTGTGTAACTAGTCTTGGTCGACCTGGTTGATCCCAGTGATTACGGAGATCTCTAGAAGATTGTGGAAGCATGTTGTGGCATGAAAGATCATGTTTGAGTCCTAGCTAAGGTATGGTGTGATCCGTATTTCATTCCCTTTGCATGATGTTGCAATAGGTCAGGACCTATTTTGTAAATGTTTGTAATAACGACCTTGGAGATTGTTCCAATGGTTGATGCCAACCTTGATGATCATTCCAAGGTTGATGTAGTGTATAAATACTTGTAGCTGAGTCATGGAAAAGTTTTCCTTGAGCAAAAATGAGAATATAATAAGAAAGGTCCAAAGGAAGAGCAAAGAAGAGGCAGAGGAAAGAAGAGGAAGAGTAGAGCAGAGGAAGAGCAAGGCAGAGGAAGAGCAAGGCAGAGGAAGAGCAAAGCTAAGGAATTGTTTATTCACAATAAATAAAGGTGTTGATCATGGCAGTGAATCTGGCAGGAAGCCACCAGTAGGGTTTAATAGCCCTCAGGGTTTAACAGCCCTTATTGTAATCTTGCTAGGTTTAGGGTTGAGGCAATGAGTCTACTAGACCTAGTTGTTCTTCATGGTAGCAAGCCAGTATGTTTAGGCCCATGGGGTGACCAAGCCTGAACATCACTATTTCAAGATTGTGTTAGATCTAGGGCACACAACTGAGAGGGGGGGTGAATCAGTTGTACAAAAACTTGCTTCCAATTCAAACACTTAAATCCTCTTGTTATTTAATAGCATATCAATTAATCACTCATGAAAGCATAAAGCATAAACACCAGACCAGATACACATCAACACATGAGACACCAAGATTTTGACGTGGAAAACCCGATCAAGGGAAAAACCACAGGGTGATTAACCCAAGGATTATTCTCTGTTAGAAGAATAAGAAAAATAGATGGCACATGCCAATTAGGGCTCACTACCCGAGCACACTGCTCACAAGAGGCACACTGCCTACAAGAGACACACTGTCTACAAAGTAACAAGTATTACAAACTTGAACTGGAGATTGACATCTTTACCATGTCTGGATCAATTCCATTTAAGCCTGAAAACTCTTGCTCTGCCTTTCGCTCTTCTTCGCTATGCCACACTCATCCACAAAGACACACTTCAAAATGAATTCACAATCCCTTATTTATACATGGCATTGACTTAGGAACAATCATCTAAGTCGGCAAACACCTATAAGATCATTCACAAGACGTGTAATACATCCGGTCGGCCTGTTATAGGAAGAACACCAATATCTTTGGTTATTCTTCAAATGCAAACTCAAGCTTCAATGCGGACCACCAATAAGAATTGTACATGATCCAAAGATCACCAAAACCTTTCCTGAGTCATCAAGAACATCTGCACTTTATCAGCTTACTGGAATTCTTCTCTTCTTCATTTAGAACTTCAAGAACACAATCTGTCATCACTGTCATAATGAAAAAGGTGCTTCTGGACCTCCAAACCATGAACAAATCTAGTTGTCACTTCACACAGACTTCTTCAACACTCACTCCAATCTGCAGAGTGAGATAATGCAATTCTGGAGCTCATCGGACCTTTCTATGACCCTCTGTCACCTCTGAACACCTGCCGGAACTGGTTCTACTTGAGCGACCATAACTTCTTCAAATCTTCATGCGGACCTCTGAAATCTTGACTGGAACATCTCAAGACTCATATCTACAAACCCTTTAAACTGCATCCTCTGATCCTCAACCTATTGAGGACTTTTGCCTTCTTGTCATCACTGTTCTTCATTGTTCCTGATTAAGACTTATTCTCTCAATATCCTCAGCACATAGCTCATCCAATCCTTCTCATTAATGCAATATGAGTATGTTGACATCAATGACAACACTGGTTATCCTCATACTTGCAACAATCTCCCCCTTTGTCATTGATGGCAACATATGATGTGAAAAACCATCAAGATAAGAACTTCTCCTTTCTATCACAGCTCCCCCTATCAGTAACAACCCTTCACATATCTTCTCTTCCTTTATTGCTCCCCCTTTGATCATCAACCACTTGTTTTTCACATGTCTTCTCTTCCCCTTTGACATCAATGGCAAAGGACTCATACTTGCAATTCTAACACATCAGAATCATACCAACTGCTCCCCCTGAGTAGCAGCTCCCCATCATCAATCTGGATCACAAGATATGACTATGATATCCACCAGACTGATGCACATCAGTGCATCCTAGTTCATCACCGGAGGGGCAATAACCCCTAACTTCTCCCTGAGATACTCAAAAGAGTCCTTGGGAAGAGGTTTAGTAAAAATATCTGCAAGCTAATCCTTGGAGGGCACATACTCCAATCTGACTTCACCCTTGTTCACTTTCTCTCTCATAAAGTGAAACTTGATAGATATATGCTTAGTTTTAGAATGCAACACCGGATTCTTAGAAATATTTTTTGCACTTGAATTATCACAGAAAATTGTGATAGGCTCCTCATAATCTACTTGAATATCTCTTAGCATTTACTTCATCCACAAAATTTGAGTGCAACTTCCTACTGTTGCAATGTATTCTGCTTCAGTTATAGACAAGGATATTGCCTCTTGTTTCTTGCTTAGCCAAGAAACCAACCTTTTTCCCACAAAGAATGCTCTTCCACTTGTACTCTTCCTGTCATCCACATCTCCTGCCCAATCTGCATCTATATATGCATGAAGAGAAAAATTATGATCTCTAGGATACCATAGACCATACTCAATTGTTCCTTTTAAGTACCTAAAAATTCTTTTGACTGCCATGACATGAGATTCCCTGGAATCTCACCACAAGACCAACAGCCTGCATTATATCTGGTCTAGTCTGAGTGAGATACAATAATCCTCCAATCATCGATCTGTACTTGGTCTGATCTGTCTTAGGAGAGTCATCATCTTTGCTCAACTTACATCCAGTTGCCATGGGAGTGTTTATTGGCTTTGAATCTTCCATTCCAAATTTCCTCAACAATTCTTTCACATATTTGGTCTGAGAGATAAAGATTCCTTTCTTTGACTGAGTAATTTGCAGACCCAAGAAGAAATTCATTTCACTGAGCATTGACATTTCAAACTCACTTTTCATTTTATTTGCAAAGGTTTTACACATACTGTCTCTTCCTCCAAAGATGATATCATCAACAAATACTTCAACAATCAAGATGTTTTCATGATCAATTTTGAAATATAGGTTACTATCAGCAGTACCTTTGTTGAACCCAATCTTCAAAAGATGTTTGTCCAGCCTTTCATACCATGCTCTTGGAGCTTGCTTTAGACCATATAGTGCCTTCTTTAATTTGCAGACCATATTACCATGCTCAGATAACTGAAATCCATCTGGTTGTTCAATGTACACTTCTTCTTCTAAGTCACCATTCAGGAAAGTAGATTTGACATCCATCTGATACACTTTGAAATCTTTGAAGGCAGCAAATGCAAGAAATAGTCTGACTGCTTCAATTCTTGCCACTGGAGCAAAGGTTTCCTCAAAATCAATCCCTTCTATTTGAGAGTAGCCTTTGTAGACTAATCTGGCCTTATTTCTGATTACTTCACCAACTTCATTTAGTTTGTTCCGGAAGACCCATTTGGTTCCAATCACATTCTTGTTTCTAGGTCTAGAAACAAGATCCCAAGTGTGATTTTTCTCAATTTGCATTAACTCTTCTTCCATTGCTTTGGTCCAATTTTCATCATTGCAGGCTTCATTTATTGTCTTAGGTTCAATCTTTGAAATCAGACAACATTCATCTGAATTTTGAGCAACATTCCTTCTAGTTTGCACACCTTTGCTTTTGCTACCTATGATCTGATCTTTAGAGTGGTTCAGTCTTACATACCTTGGAACTTTGGGAGTTTCTTGCACTTCTACTTCTTGATCATGCTCATTCAGACCTATCTCTTCTTCCTGATTTACCGGATCAGTCTAAATCGACTTTCAGGAGAGGATGGAGCTTCTTGAACCAGAACATCATTCTGATCATCTTCATCATACTCATAAAATCTTGAGGGCTTCTCAATACCTTCATCAACCTTCACATTTGTACTTTCTATCATCTTTTTTAGTCTCTTATTGTAACACCGGTATGCTTTGCTTTGAGTGGAGTAACCCAAAAAAATTCCTTCATCACTTCTAGCATCAAACTTTCCTAGATCTTCATCTCTTTTAATGTAACACTTCCTACCAAATACTCTGAAATATCTCATAGTAGGAGTGATGCCAAACCGAAGTTCATAAGGAGTCTTACCGGTATTGCTTCTGATTTGAACTCGATTGAGAGTGTAGACTGCAGTGCTAACAGCTTCTTTCCAAAATATCTGGGGAACATTTGCTTCCATCATCATTGTCCTAGATGCTTCCTGGATGGTCCGATTCTTTCTCTCAACTACTCCATTCTACTGTGGAGTCCTAAGGGTAGATAACTGTCTCTTTATACCATGCTTCTCACAAAAATCTATGAATTCACCGGATGTGAATTCACCACCTCTATCAGACCTCAGACATTTCAATTTTAATCCGGTTTGATTCTCTACCATAGCCTTGAAGATTTTGAACTTCTCAAATGCTTATGATTTCTCTTTTAAAAAGGTAACCCACATCATCTGGGAATGGTCATCAATCAGTAACATGAAGTATCTATCACCTTGCATACTCTTGATTCTTGTCGGACCACATAGATCAGTATGAACTAACTCCAATAATCTGGTAGAGGACTAATCCTTGCTTTTGAATGAGACTCTGCTCTGTTTACCCAGCTGACATTCTTTGCACAAACTATTTGTAGGTTTTACCAATTTTGGAAGATCTCTTACAGCCTGAGTATTGCTTATCTTGATGATGTTATCAAAATTTACATGACACATCCTTCTATGCCATAACCAACTCTGATCAACTTGAATGAACAGACAACTTTTATCAGAACCAACCAAGTGGAAGATATTACCTTTAGTTTGAGTACCAGATGCAATCTCTGTTCCAGATCTTTCAAGGATTTTGCATTTTCCATCATTGAATCGTAGATCATAGCCTTTGTCCAGCAACTGTCCAACACTGAGAAGATTGTGCCTCAAGCCTTCAACATATAGCACATTACCAGTTTTGTTTCTTCCATTAAAAGAAATAGTTCCTCTTCCTCTGATTCTACTAGTAGAATTATCACCAAACTTTACCACTCCTCCTTCATACCTTTCCAAATCTAAGAACTTGTTCTTGTCACCTGTCATATGGTGAGAGCATCCACTATCAATAACCCAATCATCCTTTTCTTCAACTTGGGCAGCCAAAGCTCTTTCTACAACCTTATGATTGACAGATTCAGAGGATATTGGATCTTCCTTGATGGCAATAAACACCCATTCATTTCTGGATTTGTTTCCTATCTCTGATTCATCATCTGTTACTCCTTCATTATCATCTTCTTCATGAACATAATAACAATTCTTTTGGAACCTTTGTCTGTTAGAATTTGACCTTGTAGATCTTTCTGGACATCTTGAGGCAAAATGACCAATCTTACTGTAGTTGAAGCACTTAAAGGGTAATTTTCCTTCATACTTACTAGATCCTCTTGGCAGTCTCTTTGCAAAGAGGGCTTCAAGTTGAGCTGTTTCTGCTTCTTCCACTTCCATGTCTCTTCTTGTTTGATCATACCATGACAGCTTCCTTGAAGAGTTTTCTCCTGGATCAAATCTTTGTTTACCTTTCACAGAGGCACTGGCTTTGCAGATTCAGTCTTGGGGGGATCATCTCCAAACTCGGTCATTTCAAATGCAGCCAATTGGTCTCTTGTGACAGTTGTATGGGCTCTGAATTCATCAATGGAAGCAACCTTGATTTTGTAGATAGCAGGAACGGATCTGAGAATTTTGCCAACAATCTCATTTTCATCCAAAACTCCACTAGCATTCCTGATTCCACACACCAGCTCATTTACTCTTGGCATAAAGGTAGTAATATTTTCATCATCTCTCATTTTTAGTCTTTCAAATTTCCCTTTGAGACTCTGCAACCTTACAGTCTTAACATACTCATCTCCTTCATGCAGAAGTTCCAGTTTAATCCAGATCTCATAGGCAGTTGGTAGGTCAATAACATTTGAAAGCTCTAAGTCAGTTAATGCGCTTAAAAGAGCCTCTTTGGTTCGCAAATTATTTTCAGCATCTGTGATTTCATTTAGAGTTGTCAGACCACCCTGTGGAGGTGTATATGCTTTTGTGACCATGGACAAGTACACCTTTCCCATACACTCCAAGTGACATTTCATGCGGCCTTTCCAAAGAGTGAAGTTGGTTCCATCAAACTTCAGACTATCCTTCTTGTATGACGACATCCTGGATCTCCTCAAGCGGTTAAGCTCTTTTTAGAGGAACTTAGCTCTGATACCAATTGTTAGATCTAGGGCACACAACTGAGAGGGGCGGTGAATCAATTGTACAAAAACTTGCTTCCAATTCAAACACTTAAATCCTCTTGTTATTTAATAGCATATCAATTAATCACTCATGAAAGCATAAAGCATAAACACCAGACCAGATACACATCAACACATGAGACACCAAGATTTTGACGTGGAAAACCCGGTCAAGGGAAAAACCACAGGGTGATTAACCCAAGGATTATTCTCTGTTAGAAGAATAAGAAAAATAGATGGCACATGCCAATTAGGGCTCACTGCCCGAGCACACTGCTCACAAGAGGCACACTACCTACAAGAGACACACTGTCTACAAAGTAACAAGTATTACAAACTTGAACTAGAGATTGACATCTTTACCATGTCTGGATCAGTTCCATTTAAGCCCGAAAACTCCTGATCTGCCTTTCGCTCTTCTTCGCTATGCCACACTCATCCACAAAGACACACTTCAAATTAAATTCACAATCCCTTATTTATACAAGGTATCGACTTAGGAACAATCATCTAAGTCAGCAAACACCTATAAGATCATTTGCAAGACATGTAATACATCCGATCAGCTTGTTATAGGAAGAACACCAATATCCATGGTTATTCTTCAAATGCAAACTCAAGCTTCAATGCGGACTACCAATAAGAATTGTACATGATCCAAAGATCACCAAAACCTTTCCCGAGTCATCAAGAACATCCACACTTTATCAACTTACTGGAATTCTTCTCTTCTTCATCCGAAACTTCAAGAACACAGTCTGTCATCACTGTCATAATGAAAAAGGTGCTTCCAAACCTCCAAACCATGAACAAATCTAGTTGTCACTTCACACAGACTTCTTCAACACTCCCTCCAATCCACAGAGTGAGATAATGCAATTTCAGAGCTCACCGGACCTTTCTGTGACCCTCTGTCACCTCTGAACACCTGCTGGAACCGGTTCTACTTGAGCGACCATAACTTCTTTAGATCTTCATGCGGACCTCTGAAATCTTGACTAGAACATCTCAAGATTCATATCTACAAACCCTTTAAACCGCATCCTCTGATCCTCAACCTATTGAGGACTTTTGCCTTCTTGTCATCACTATTCTTCATTGTTCCTGATTGAGACTTATTCTCTCAATATCCTCAACACACAGCTCATCCAATCCTTCTCATTAATGCAATATGAGTATGTTGACATCAATGACAACATTGGTTATCCTCATACTTGCAACAGATTGCAATATATATTGAGAGTTAATCCTCTCCATGGTTTTTCCCCACCTTGGGGTTTTCCACGTAAATCTGGTGTCTCTTGTGTTTGATGTTACTTCTATGGTTAGGTTTTTGATTTCATGCTCTCATTGTTAAATCATAATAATTATGGATAGGTGATGAATGTTTAATCATAGAAAGTGTTTAAGTTTTTGTGACAACTGATTCACCCCCCTCTCAGTTGTCCAGTGCATATCAACAAGGACAAGGTGAGAGCATATGGTGGATGAATAATAATTTTTATATATATTATTTATAATAACAACAATGCCCAAAAAGATGTAACAATGAATTACAAAAATAATATAGATATAATGAAGCTTCAAAGAATAACACACAAATATGAGTAAAACTTCATCCAAAATAAAAATTTTCTTCAATCATTACAAAAAGTATGCTTCTACAACATGGTAAAACTTTAGAAATACAAAACTTGTTGCAAATACCAAATACCAAAATATATGCTAAAATCCAAATAAATATTTGAAGTACAAATACAAACTCTATGTAAGATTTCCCTCAAGAAATCAAAGGGTTTTCATTCTCTAAACTCTAGGAAACCAAAGGGATTTCATCATCCGATCTCCAAAATCTAAGGGTTTTTTCATTCTCAAATCTTATAGTTGAACACAAGGCTCAAACTATAACAAAAAATATTGAATAAATTCGTACATGTCTTAAAGGCAACCAAGCACCTCAATATATAGCACCAGCAAGGTACAAATTTCCAACACCCCACTTTCCCTCTCAAAGATGTAATTAAAATATCCATGAGTCTTTCCCCAAAATAGTCCCCACTTTGTCATGAATACAAACTTGTAACTAGTTAATTTCTTGTCAAAGAATCTATAATTACAAAGATACCAAGTGTCATGGGGCTAACACAACCTTTTATGGAAACACACACCCCCATATCATTTATTATTATTATATTTGTTTCTACTAAATTATGCCCCCTTTATTAAAATATTTTTATATCCCTATCAGGAAAATAAAGATAGGGCCCACATAAGCTAATTAATTAAAAAGGGACATTACATAATTCCTTAATATGTCTTGGAACATTGCTAGTGTAGTTATTAGGTAATTGTGCAAGTGTACTCTCTCTACCTATTTAGTAGTCCTTATTACATAGTTTCCTTGAAAAGGACAAGAAAGTTAATCTAGTTGACTTAAATAACCTAGTAGATGGTAGATCATGCTAGTACACTTATGTTAAGATAGTTTTGTAAGGAAAACTATGTTTTGTTAGGTGTTGGGCCCTGAAATCATAGCTCCACAATCCTAGAGTATTTATTTTCACCTTCAACACTAGAGGATGTCATCAAGAAGATAAAATAGGGGCTCATCAATAGATTTAGGATGGTTAAAGGCCAATTGATGAGAGTAGATAATCTCTCCTACACTTTGAGCTTAACTTGACTCAAGAGGGTATTCCCAAAGGTATTCCTTAAAAGAATTTGATCACAATGAAAGGTGAATAAGATAAAACATTGTAGTAGTACCCAATGTATGTTGGACCCCAAAAGTTGTCACTAGGTCACAAACTAACCTACTACTCATAAAACCTCTAATTAAGTTGAAACTACAACCTTTCATATGCACCTATAGATGATAGAAATTTTATAATTCCCACAAGTGAATCCACTTAACATTTAATACACAATAACAAGGTGCAGGCATGTAAGAACCTAATTCTCTAATTATTTAAAAACTAAAGGTTGCTTATGTTTGTTCCCTGGTTTGAAATAATGAATTATGAACACCATGTGAAACCATAATCTAACCCTAAAACTAAAATTATAGAGGATTATAAAATTAAAAGTGTTTGATCCTTCACCAATTAGACTAGTTCCTACTCCATTGAGAAACAAAGTCATGGGATGCAAGGAAGTAGGCGATACAGTTGAAAAATAACACAACTAGAACTAGGCTTGCATACATATAGGTCAAAGATAGCATGCATATAATGGACATACTTAATAATCCTAAACAGAACTATAATAACCCATGTGAAATGAAGTTTCAATTCATTAGATGCTATCACACATACATCAAATCCTCATTACTCTCATACCAGCAAATGTGGCAAAAGAAAATATATAGCTGCAACTATTCCCATGAATCATTACAAACTATCATGGAGACATACCATTACATACAAATGCATGTTGAAAACCCTTCCTCTAATTTACAAGATGTATTCCAACCTTTTAAAAACTAAACAAATAATATTTGATGCCTTAGATCCACCTTGAAGCACTTGTAGGTCCAAAACTATCTCAATGACCAACCCTTTGAATGATAAAAAGAGTTGCATGTATAACTCTTTCATTTTCATGCCTTAGGTAATTCTTGTGGGAATTCAATGCACTACTGCATCTTCAGAGAATTAAATGCACACCCACTAAATCTTATGAAATCTTCTTCAAGCCACATGTACATTGAGCAAGGAGGATTAAAAATGTGTTTCTGCTCAAAATGGGTAGTTGCATAAGTCAAAACAATCATTAATGGTATCTAGGGAATTTTAGAAATTTTGCAAAAAATTGATGCACTATAGGATGCGGGAGGAAAGAGGAAGTCCTATAAGATATGGAAGTTTTGCATCTTGCAACAGGGCAAATTTTTGCAAGAGGGGAAAACTAGGTAGAACAAGATGTGCAATAGTAGGTAAAATCTCCCATATGTAGTAGCAAGTCAAATTCCTACGAAAGGGAAAAATCAAGTAGAACAAGATGTGCAGTAGTAGGTCAAATCTCCCATATGTAGTAGTAGGTTGAATTCCCACAAAAGGGAAAAACAAGAAGAACATGATGTGTAATAGCAGGTCAAATTCTTGCAAAAGGGAAAAACTATGTAGAACAAGATGTGCAATAGAAAGTCAAATCTCCCATATGTGGTAGCAGGTTGAATTCTTGCAAAAGGGAAAAACTATGTAGAATATGATGTGTAGTAGTAGGTCAAATTCCCATAAAAGAGGAAAACTAGGTAGAACTTGATGTACAGTATTGTACAGGAGGTCAACATCCTGCATTAGGGTGAAAACAAATAAAATGCTAAAAAAAAGCCAAGGAAAAACCCTCCAAACATAGAATAATTTCAGATTTTGTGATTCTTAATGTATTAAAGGATTGTGAGGGAGATGAAAAGGCCAAATTTAGGCAAAATTCACAAAATAAGAAAGGGACTTAGGTAGATTTAGAAATATTTAAATTGGGTCCCAACATTGGCTCTGGTTGGGGATGTGTGTCTCTTGCATGCACAGTGAGAATCCAGAAGAATTCTCTAGGAGTAGACCAAAAAGGAAAAACAAAACAAGGAGGGACAGGGAAAAACAAACACATAAATGTATGTACAGAGCAAAACAATAACAATGAGAATATATACAAGACAACACATACAACCAATTGCATGAAGGAACAAATACATAATGATAGGATGGTTATAAAATAAATTTTAACACGCTTGTAGGTCAAACCCTACAAAGAGGATCCATGGCATAAGTCCATAGACACATTGATGCACATTGTTTGCCTCTCTCAAAGACAAGATGAATGAATGATCTAGTCTCCCTCAAACTAAAATTGTATTCACCGCCCAACAATAAATGATTTATTTTACCTACACGCATTTCTTGTGAAGTGAAGGATAACTCCACCATGAACATTACTACTAGAGAGAAACCATAAATAATAGGCGCATGACCTATTCTATGCCAAATCATGCATGTTCTCAGTAGTATGAGGTGAAACATTGAAAACTAGGTCAACATCAATACACATATATGAAGGCAAACATCCATTATCAAATGAAACATTATTATACCTACTAACCTCTTCATGTGAACTAAGGGAAAAGAATAACACCTACAATTCACATGAAAAAGAGAATATTACTAGCCACAATCCTAATCTGCACAAAGAAGGGCTTCTTCCTGCAAGTCAAACTAAAAGGTATAAATCTCAAGGATACCTTCAAATTGAGTTGCAACATGTTGATCTTCAACTTAGCATATGTGTTCTAGCTCAACATATTCTTCACATGTGTGTTGGAACCATACAAAGGACTAAAAATTAGGCGCACCATTATCATACATGGCAATAGGAACTTGACCTTCATCACAAGGAAAAAATCATAGTCACAAGTGTCATCATCAAACTCTTGGATAATAGCGGCCAACATACACCACTTTCACTTGTACTAGTACATTATTAAATGCTTTAATCATAGGCATGATCTGAATCACAATTTAAACCATCAGAATAAAATTGATAACACATTTCTTCTTACTCATTCATTGCAACAACAATTCTTTGTGACCTAATTGAAGTACACTTAGCATGGGGAAGAAAACAAACTTTACACCAAATAAATAGGTTCTCATATGCATCTACATGATCACCACCTTCACAATAATCAAGGGAAAATTTTTCAAACTAAAAATCTATGTCTACACTAGAATTTGTCTCATATTAGTTATCATTAAGTACAAGCACATCTGTGTCATCTTGTACACACTCCACATAACCAATTCCATGAATTGACTCATTTGACTACCCATTAGTGCACACACCTTCCTGTTTGTCCACCAAGCCACATGCCTCAATCTCAAGCTGAAATTCATCATGTATTTCATCATTATCATATTCAACCAATGACCTATCCAACTAAAGGTAGGTGCATTCACTATCTTCATCATCTGAATTTCTATCATATGATGCATCATATTCATTTTTTACCCACCTAATTACACTCTCATATTGATTTGATGTTGTACCCACTTCATCTATTGCATCCACTTGGTTTCTATTCATAGAAACTAGTTCATTACTAGCATCACTTACATTGGAGGATAATAACCTCACAATATACTCCCTCGCTTTTTTAATAGAGTCTAAGCATAAATAGGCCTACTACATACTTGTAAGTTTCATATCCTCCTGCACTGAACTCAAACCAATTTCAGAGGACTCAAAGAACATATCAATGCAAGGTGTGTTAGGTCTAAACACATGGGATTCTAGAAATGGAAACAACAAACCTATAATTTAACTACATACTAGACTCTCCCTCTTTCCTTTTGATATTTGATAATTCACGGACAAGAGAAACAAGGTCTACATTTCTTGCAAAGTTTTCATCAAATGTATCCACAAGGTCCTTCCAAGAACCAAAGGAATGTTTTGGAAATGTATCAAGCCATCTCTATGCCTTTCCACATAGAGAGCTAACAAAAAACTTCAAATTGAAACTTTTCCATAAATTTTAAAAGCTCGTCAACATGTGTGTCTCATTCAAGCATATCATACCCATCAAACCTAGGCATCTGGTTGAAGACCTTGGTTGTCATGGTTTGCATTTCATAATCAACCCAAGAGAGGTCTAGTTGTTTATAATTGGTGTCTATTAGAATGGTATGGGATTAAACAACTTGGATTTTTATAATAGTAAGGCGAGCATTAGATTGCAACTTAGACTCAAGCATCTTGATTTGATTTTAAAAATTTCCTTATGCTTCTCAACAAGTTCATTTTTCTTTTGTATGGATGCATGTAGGTTAATGCATGGCTTTACATAAGATCTAGTGCTACTAGAATAACATAAAGAAGCATCACTATAATAGTCATAGGAATTGATTCCAATATAGTTTCTAGGGTCTAAAACACAAGAAAATACATATGAAGGAACATGCCTAGAGTGATCATATCCATACCTAGAAGCCATGAATAGAATATTCTACCATGTAGGGTAGAAAACAAATACTTTATAACTTATATGTCTCTTTACTAAGGAATAAACCATTTCTTAAGAGATAAGAAAAAAACCATGTGTACCTTTATCATCAACTACTACAAGTTTGAGATGTGTTTTTGAAGCACCAACAACAAATAGATTGTAACAATAACAAACTTTTTTATTGATAATAGAGTCTCCACCTCTTTTACAAGAGGAATACCATGAAAAAAATCTAATCTCCAAGGCAACAAATTGATTTTGGGTTCAACTCACTAGCAGATTCATCAATAATTTCAACCCAATAATGTATTCTTCCTTCATGCCATTATGTCTGTGCAAGTTGATGGGATGCCAACACCACACATAGAAGAATGTAATACTCTGATGGAAGCAAACTTTCTTCAATAAATTACCAAGGTCTGCAAGGTGAAATAAGAATTTATCTCCCTAGAAATGATGTCATTTTGTTGGGTCTTGATATCGTGGCTCCACAATCCTAGAGTATATTCTCATCTTCAAGGCCAAGGAGTGTCATCAAGAAGGTAAAATAGGGGCTCATCAATAGATTGGGGATGGTTAAATGCCAATTGATGAGAGTGGAAAATATCTCCAATGCATTGAGCTTAGCTAGACTCAAGAGGGTATTCCTAGAGGTATTACTTAACAGGATTTTATCACAATGAAAGGTCAACAAGAAATTTTGTAGTAGTTGATGAATTCCATATATGTCTTTTATAATCCCTATGTTTCCTATATTAAGAACACATTTCTACAGAAATTTCCACCTTTTAAGCTAAGACTTTAATTAATATGTGGACAAAAGCACTATGTTAGATGTAATATGTTTTAATGAATGTTTGTGTGTTAAAGCAGATGTTTTCAAATATAATGTGGAATGTTATTTTGTTTATGATGATCTAGAGTAGGGACTTTCTAAGGAACTAACTCCTTCTTGCAGACAAAGGATCAACCTCCTACAACTAAAGGATCAACTCCCTACAACCAAAGGATCAACTTCCTGTAGCCAAAGGACTAGCTTCCTGTAACAAAGCTCATAGCTACCTACAACTGTCTAGTAGCGATTAACTCCTTTGCAGATAAGGATGGATTTCATAAATAGCAAGACAAGACATTTAATAGATGGAAAAATGTCTATCCTTCAACAAGGAATATGAAAGGATTAAATGGGTCTAGTTATCCATTCTCATGTTCCTTAAATGACTTGCTTGTGCCACACAAATTAAGGAGTCCTAGTAGGAATGTTCCTCTTTGATTGTTTTAAGTTTAGTTTCCTAGTCTGGTTTCTCTTTCCAAAAATAAGACCCCTTCCCTCATATGATGGGAAGTGGCTGACTAGTCATAGGTTTCCTTGAATGTATGAACTCATGTTGTATGCGTATATATTGTTTCGATCCAACATATCTAGAGATATTTTTCAAGATATGTACTATATTTCAGATATAGTTTTGAATACAGATTGTTTTCCAGTCATATTAGTTTTACTTCAGATATTATGGACAAATTGGTGTTTTGAATTATATAATAGTTAGTAAGAGAAGAGGAGGGCATAGTCAATCCAAGCAAGAGCCCACTTGAGGTGGACTACAACTGAAACTTTATCTTGTCAACATTAGATTCTTGCAATCAAAAATAGATTTGTTTGTTATTATTCTATTTCAATTTATTATTTTATTTCAATTAGTCTCAGAATTAATAAGGTAGATTTTATGTTTCAACATTACATTCCTTTATTGATTTTCCAAGAATATCTTTTCCTACTATATACAATTGTATTGTTTCAATCCCCAAAAATATTTAGTTGTACACATAGTATCGACACCATACCAAGAAAATATATCCCTGGATTGATAAAATAAATGTAGTATGTCATCACTCAGTGAGTCGCTTGATATGGGATGAGAACATCAATTGAGTTGTATGCAAGCCTTAGTTGCATTAGATTTATTGGGAATTGATAGCATGAGCCATATTTTTGGTGTTGCTGCTAGGGAATGGTGTCAAGCTTTATAAGATTTTGGGATTTGAGATAGTTTATTTTTCTTTCCTTAGATTTTAAGTTAATTTTTTTGCATCTTATGGCTAATAGTTAGTCAAAACTTCTAAATACATATTCACTAACATTGTGTAGTAGACAACATTAGAGAGCTCTAAATTTTACATGTAGCAAAGAAGAGACTGATTTGGAATATTCTTTTTGAATGTCAGAAATAATCAAGCATTATTTTCTGAAGTTGAGGTACCTACAAAAACAAAAGACACTGCAGATCAAGAAGATATAGTTGAAGTAACAAGACAAAAAAGTGACATTACTATCGAAGAAGAACAATTCTACTCAGTTTCACAACACATAGGCCCATGAGTTACTTTGGATCAAGTCATAATGGCCAATGAAGAAGTAGAAAATCCTGTTGACCATGTTACTTTTTAGTTCTCTATCATTGACCAGGCGTGAGGAGCAGTCATGAAAAACATTCCTCCATCTGCTTTACCAAATTTTCATGGTTTAATCACAGAGGACCCAGACACGTTTCTATTCAAATTTGATGTTCTCTATCAAAGTTATGACTATACCACAAATGAGCACATATTGAAGCTTTTTCTAGCCACCCTCAAAGATGCAACTTTGAGGTGGTTTATGGGATTAGGTAGAGATGTAGTGGCCAATTGGCAAACCAAGAAGGAGAAGTTCCTATAGAAATATAAAGATTACTATTGAGGTAGAGACATGAGCGGAGTGACATATTTAGATGACCCAAAAAGAAGATGAACCCCTCAAGGATAATGTAGAGGTTTATATTTTGCCTGCAGAAGTCATGACATAACATGATGTCTCCAGAATCACTTAAACTTGTATTTTTGAGAGGAGTAAATAAGGAACGTATGGATTCTCTAGACCTAATTGGAGGAGGCAACATTTCCTAGGTACCATTTGAAGATGTTTGTAAAATATGCAGAAACTACTCAAGGTCCATAATGAAAAAGACCTATAGCCTCAAGGCTTTGTCTTCTACAAAGACTATTGCGGGAGTCTCCAAAGTAGAACTCAAAAATCTTATTAAGGACATGAAACAGGATATTATAAGTCACATGGAAACTCAATTAGACATGTTGCATGTGAAGAAGAAGTAGGAGGAAGCAAAGGCAAATTTGGCTAAATACTGGCCCATTGTAGACAAAATGAGATTGGTTGTAAATGCAAGAGGATAGCTAGCATAGCTGAAGAAAGGCATGTGAAACTAGAATTAAAGCTGCTAGAAGGTGAAGATAGATAATTTTTATATGTATCACAGTGTAAACCATGACAACCACGACAAGGTATGTTTCAAGATACCTTGTCATATGGTACTTCATTTCCTAGTTTATTTTCAAATGCTTCGAATTGGTATAATATACCATGGAACAACATGCCTTCCAACTTGGAAAAACTCAATACCACCTAATTAGACACCTTAACAAAGAGGACAGAAACAACAAACATATCATTCACAAGTCCAAAAACAACAGTGGTAGCCATCAGGGTGCTGCCACAATAGTGTGTCCCACTTATGGGGCATCCTGATTTTTGTCTGAAATCACATATTCTTTAGAAAAATTAATGATTTAAGCCTTGAGGAGTTCCATCTAAAGGGGTTTAATTGAAGGGAATTAGATAAATCTCCCTTAGATCAAATCCCCTTGGAAGGAACCCCCTAGTCTTAAATCAAACCCTCGATTGAGTCTCCTCCACACCTGTCAAAATGCTAAAAAATACCCAATTTTGCTTCACCTTTTGGGGGATCAAATGAAGTCATTTAGAAATTCTATTTTTAACATATGTAGCCCTTAGTATAAGCTTTTGAAAAAGTATGATTTTGAATATGTTTCATTTGATTTTATATTTATTTTCTATTTTCTAGTGAACATAGGTTTTTCATCAAACATTAAGGTCTCTATTCCACACACGTGGAAAAATAAAAAATAAAGAAAAATATTTCTAAAAAATATTTTTGCACTAGGTAATGATGTCCTTGTTTCAACCAAAAAAAAAAGTTAATTTGGATACA
This sequence comes from Cunninghamia lanceolata, assembly GCA_027924645.1. Lineage (NCBI taxonomy): Eukaryota > Viridiplantae > Streptophyta > Pinopsida > Cupressales > Cupressaceae > Cunninghamia > Cunninghamia lanceolata. The sequence continues at coordinate 1,035,007 of BSBN01000743.1, forward strand.
TATGGAAAACTTATGTTGTATGGTATAAACCTATGTCTGAATTATAATTAATCTCACTTCAAAAATTAATTAACAAAAATATGCAACAAAAAATTATGAAAAAATATTTGCACACTAGATATTGGTGTTACAAATCTATGTTTAAAATTTTATAATTTTATTCTTTCTATAAAAAATATTATGATGTATGGAATGAATGTCGTTGTCTAAAAATGTTGTTAATTATAAAAAAATAAGTTATTAAAAGTTATGTAAAAAAATCACAAATTATTTCTTAATTTTTTTAAAAATACATTTAGAATCTACAGATGAAATCTCAAAAGTCACTAGTTCACATCATCTTCAAATTCTTAACGGTTTAGTTGCTATAAGTGTCAAAAAGTGGAAATTTGGTTTAAAATGCTGATTTCAATGTCCTACTTTAGCCAAAAAGTGGGACACAGTATTGTGGGATCACCCATCACCTAACACGTGGCAGAAAAAATGGTGGGGAAACCAAAATTAGTCTAATCCTAATGTTGGCTTCCAACAATAGCCACAACCCTTTTCACAATAATCAACAATCATGCCAAACAATACTGCTCCTACACCACCAAGAGCTAATTAGTTACCTGCCCAACTTGCACCTAACCCAAATAATAAGTCAACTCAGTCGGCATACACTAATGAATTGTTCCAATACTTGAGCTATGCAGTCAAGGTAAGAAACACATAACTTTGCTCAAGGAAGCTACTTCCTAGACCAACTACACTAATCATCATGGAACTCCCCATAGATAATACAACCATAAACACTACGCCCCAAGAAAACAATAAAACACAAAATCCTAAGCCAAATACATCAAAGGTATAAATCACGAACCACAATCCACCATTTGTTGACAAATTGGCCACCACAAAACATGAACTTGAACATGAATTTGACTTTTTGGGACAACTAAAAAATGTGTGTCAAAATTACTCTATTTCAAGTAATTAGGGATGTGCCAATTTGCATCAAAACCATTAGGGAATCGTGTCTAAAGAAACTGGGGTGAAAACATAAAGACCCATTAACTATCCAAGTCATTGGGCAACTTGTAGACATTATGATGGGAAATGTAGTCATCCCAAAATATGCAAATATTGGTAGCCCAGTTGTGAGTGTTCACATTAATGGAATTCTCATACAAAACACTTTGATTGATTTAGGTGCTACCATTAATGTAATGGCTAGAGATACAACGCAACTTTTACAAATTGTTAATCTTCATCCTACTCCCACAATGCTGCAATTAGCAGATCACTCAACTGTTAAACCATAAGGAGTCATAGAGGACATGGTCATTACATTAGATTCCTAGGACTAGATGACTTCATGGTCCTACAACCAAAAGCCAACCTAGGGGATACATGTTGATACTAGGAAGGCCATGGTTGGAAACAATCAATGCATTTATTGGTTGTTGATCAGGTAATATGATAATTTCCAATGGAAATGACTAAGAAGTTGGTTCTATATCTCCCAGCATAACCTTTTATTGATCTAGAATAGCCAGTATGGCCGACTCCTAAAGATAATGACCAATAATCGATTTAGACATTGATGACCATAGGAAAGAGCCCTCTGATTAAAGCTCAAGATGAGGATAGTGTATTCTCATATATCATACCAAAAAACTATGGAATGGATCCATTGCTAAATAATTATTTGGCCTATGTGTCGTGCTCACTACACAATATATTCATCAAACTATGCATCTGATATTAGTGCATTTCATCACATATTACCTCATAGTTGCTATCTAAATGTGACTTCAATGACATCGTTGATAAAGAAAGTTAAAATTTCTCTTGGTAGGTCACTAAGAATCAACAATCAATTGACCATGCAACAACAAAATGAACTGATTACCATGTTACAAGCTCATAAAATAGCCTTTGCATGGGGTTATCATGAACCAAACCTCTACACACACCATTTATAAATTAAGGATGATTGTAAACCTGTGAGACAACCCCAAAGGTGAATGAATCCTGTAGTCTAGAATATTGTCAAAGAAGAATTAAAGAAACTCCTAGACATTGGCTTCATTTACCCCATATCAGATAGCCAATGGGTTTCCTCTTTGGTGATAGTCTCAAAAAAGGGTGGTAAATGGCATGTTTGTATTGACTGCAGAGAACTTAATGTTGCAACATCAAAGGATCACTTTCCTCTTCTATTTATCGACCAAGTTTTGGACTCCTTAGTAGGTAAAAAGAACTTTTCCTTTTTGGACAAATTTAGTGGCTATAACCAAATTAGGATTGCACCTAAAGACCAAGATAAAACAACTTTCACCTATCCCTAGGGCACATATTCTTACGTAGTCCTTCCTTTTGGTTTGTGTATTCCCCTGTCACTTTCCAAAGGGTTGTACTAAGCATTTTCTCTAATCTTACTCATGATTGTTTGGAAGTATACATGGATGACTTCATAACTTATGGAAACACTTATGAGGAAGCCCTATCCAATCTAGAAAAAGTAATACAAAGGTGCCAAGACCATAACTTGTCCCTCAGTAATCAAAAATGTTGCATGATGATGGAGGAAGGTTTAGTTTTAGGACACTTTTGTTCGCAAGTAGTTATTCAGGTAGACCCAGCTAAAATTGAGGTTATAACTAGTTTGCCTATACCTCATAAACAAAATAATGTCAAGAGTTTTCTTAGCCATGCAAGCTATTACCATAGATTCATCAAAGACTTTAGTAAGACAGTTGCACCCTTGTTTGTTCTTACTAAATATGTTGATTTTAACTAGACACCTACATGTCAAGAGGCCTTCCAATCTTTAAAAGATTTCTTAACTACAACACCTATGTTGTAAGGACCAAATTAGAAAATACCCTTTCATATCCATACAGACACATCTGACTCTGTTGTAGGGGATATCCTAGGCCAAAAATATGGTTAAGTAGAATATGCTATATACTTCATTAGTAAAAGTCTCCAAGCAACAGAACTAAACTATACTATTACTGAAAAAGAACTCCTAGCCATGGTTTATGCCATCAATAATTTTCGTCATTACATACCTGGCTACCCTATTTTTGTTCATAGTGATCATGTATCCATAAGATATTTAATGAACAATCTTGTAGTCAATGGTCATTTGGTGAGATGGTTGTTGTTGCTACAAGAATTTGACATAAAAATTGTGGATAAACCTGGTAAAGCCAATGTAGTAGCAAACTTCTCTCCAAACTAATCCTTGCTATAGATGGATCTATTGTTGATGATTCATTTCCAAATGATCATTTGTTTTCTCTAATAATGCATATTCCATAGTATGCAGATATTGCTAATTAGTTAGTTACAAGAAAAACACCTCATTTTTCACCAAAGGAAAAATGCATTTTAGTGGAAAAGAGCCTTCCATATTCTTGGATCTTTGGCTATCTCTTCTACACTGGCCTTGATAATATTATGCACCGATGTATTATAGAAGATGATGTTTTTGATATTGTGTGGGTCTACCATGATGAGCCATGTGGTGGAAATTCTGCAGCCATAAGAATAGCATTTAAGATACTCGCAACTAGATACTACTAGCCAACATTGCATAAAGATGTATTTCTATACACACGTAGGTGTGATGACTATCAATGGATGGGAAGACCAACAAAGACTGATGGAATACCCTTGCAGCCACAACTGGTGCAAGAACCCTTTGATAAATGGGGTATAGACTTCATAGGCCCAATTGATCCTCCATCAAACAGGAAGGAATACATATTGGTATGCACAAACTACCTCACAAAATGGGTAGAAGTCGAGGCTCTACAAAATGAACATGATGAAAAGGTAGTATAATCTCTATATGAAGAGATCTTCACTCATTATGGAGTGCCTAAGGAGACTGTTATTGATCAGGGACAACAGTTTACATCAAAATTGATTGCAACACTTGTCAAGGACTATGAACTCAGACACAGAAAGTCTACTCCCTATCACCCTCAATCCAATGGCCAAGTAGAGGTCACCAATAGGGAAATTGAAACCATTCTTACCAAAATTGTATCTCTTCACTGCTAAGATTTGGTAGCACACCTTTCTGAAGTAGCATGGGCCTATAGAACCACATGGAAGATGACAATAGGATTCACACCCTATGAGCTAGTATATGGTAAGAAGATTGTGCTTCCTATTGAATTTGAGGATAAGACCTTAAGGACAACACTTGAAATATGAATAGATCTATCTGATGCACAAAAAGAAAGGATAATTTAGTTGAATGTACTAGATGAATTAAGGAAAGAAGATGTCCATCACATAGAGATTGTGTAGAAACAGAGAATCAAATGGCATGGTCCGTTTATCAAATCAAAAGAATTCCAAAAAGCTGATTGGTCATTGTTGTATGACTCAAGATACAAAGACCACAAGGGTAAGTTGTAAACAAGATGGATAGGGCCGTATGAGATAGAGGAAGTATTTCCCAATGGTGTAGTCAAGTTAATAACCATTGGCCCTTTCAAGTTTTCCTTGATGGCCAATGGTCCTCACCTTAAGATTTATAATAAACCACTAAACAAGACATAATTTATCCAACATTTTGTATAGAGCAAAGGACCTAATATTGCCACAAAATTTTATTGGTCACCAATAACAATAGAAATGGCAAAGGAAGAGCCTACTAGCTCAAAGAATATCCACAACCAGGTCTGATTTCTATCCGTTCTAGTAAAAAATCACCAATAGTGAAAACCCTTCTAGGCACGCTATTGGTTTTATTATCTTCATCACATTTCACTACCACACTCATGATGTAGGCCACCCTATAGCATTTCACCACTTTCAGTCTCGCTAAGTGTAGACCTTCCTGCAACATCTCTAGTCTAGAACACACAAATATACTGAGGGGGGGTGAATCAGTATATCAATAAATTTTAACCTCGGTTATTTTTTCAATAATCATCATGTTATTAAGAACTTTATCCTGAACATCAATAGAGCAAGCAATAAGCATGATCACACAAAAGAACAAAACACCAAATTTTACATGGAAACCCTAGAAGGGAAAAACCACGGTGAGCAAGTTGCTTGGATCTATTGTCCAAATCCAACCTCAAAAAGAATATTGAATTACAAATATTTTGTAGGCACCAACCTACAAGAGTTTCAACCCAAGAGTACATCAATCCCCTTAACTAATTTGCAAGCACCAACCTACAGGGGACTCCAATCCCCTTATCAAAAACTAAGCACCAACCCAGTCACTGAGCACCAACTTAGATTATGAAGCACCAACTTCAAAAAGTTTGATCATAGGATCAAGTTTGTTCCATACACATTCAATTATGCAACATCACAAAAACTTCTCAACTCTTCTTCTCTCTAATTAAAAAATAATATGCTCTTGCAAACATGGATACATATTGTGCGAATCCTGGATCATCTTCTGCTCATTTTTTTTGCACACTTCTCATACTTACACACATACATACACTTTATTCACACACCTCTCAACTTTAATTCATACAAATATATATCATCTGCATCTCTTTCAAATTATCTACGTCGGCTATAAGATGGCACATAACTCTATGCCAAATCTTCCAAAATGTCTATGTCAACTACAAGGTGGTGCATAACTCTATGTCATATGCAACGTGTAGTCAGCCTTGCATATACTCTTTGATCCCAAATCAAATACGATGATGTAGGAATCAAAATTTTTGTGGGACCCAAATTTCTTCCACACAGTGTTACACATATGGTTCCTAAGGTTGTCATTGATGTCAACACTATCTTGGATGTGTGATGGTGTTCATGGTTGGATGCCATGTCCTATCTAACAGAGAAGATATAGTTCATGGTTGGATGTCATGTTGAACATATTGTGATTACTAAAGTTTATGGTTGGATGTCATGCCTTGATCAGTGCAAAGTTGAGTAAGAAGATACATTAATATGGGAATTAGAAGCACTAAGATGATCAGATGTGTTGCTGATGTTGAGAAGATGTTACTAGTGGCCTAAAGCATATTGTATGATCTCTCCTACTATTCCTCAGAATGCATGTGTTGATACAAATAAGGTTTGGCCTCCGAAAGTTGGTGACAATTTCTGCTATAGGATGATTGTCTTTGAAGACTGACTAGGAGATTGCTTTGTACTCCTTCACATTAGTAGTTATAGCCTATGCAGTTTTGGAACTATATTCTGAGTGCAGTGAAGGTGATAATTCCAAAGTTTCAGATCATCTTTCCTTCCGCTGTGAAAGTTATGCATGATAGAGTACCGACATGTGTTTTGGCAGAGTAAGGTGGTGTTGAAGGCCTGTTGGAATGCTTTGCATTCCTCCGGATGTGAATGTTTGCCTTTGTAGTTTTGTAGACATGTTTATGGATGTGTAGTACATGCTTACTTACAGTTTCAAGGTTCTTGGTGATCCGCAAGCTTAGTTTCTCAATGACAATATGTTGCAGTGTGTTCTGGATGATAAGTTGTTCTCAGAGTTCATGACTGAAGATGTGTGATGCAAAATCTTTGATGTGTGGAGGTAAAGGAGTGTTTGGAGATGTTGTATAAGTCTTGTATACTTATTTGGAAGAGATTCATGAAGATCTTTCTTGTTTCTAGTACCGCATAAGGTTTTCAAGTTGATGTGGCCGTTATGCTTCAAATTTCATATGTTTTTCTTAAGGTTGTCCTATTTTCAAATGAGCGGAGTGTGCAGATGTAATTCCTTGGTGTTTGAAGCTATGAAGAATGTTTTGGACCTCGTTAAGCAAGTGTTGATGTCTGCAAGGCATGGGTCTTCTGCTGGTGTAGTGTGTAGTCTCGTTTAGGACTTGTCCTCTACACGTTTCATGTTGTGTATTGTTTGGCCGACTTGTACATGTATTTTTTATGTTATCTCTAGCTGAAAAGCAATGTAATCAATGTGATATATTGTATAAATTGTAAATAAAGTTGAGTTACGTGAGGTGTGGTTAAAAATTGATTGATAAGGATCGCAAGCAAGATAAGGAACATAATGAATACATTATGATGTGCGACTGAAGGAGAAAGAGCAGAAGTTGTAGATGATGTCCTAATTCATCTTGAAGACATCTTTGTGATAGTGATCAAGTATAGAGTGTGCCTAACTAATCTAATCATCAAAAGGAAGTGTGAAGAGGTAGAATTGCAATCATCAAAGGTGTGAATTTCAATGTTAGTTTTCAGACAGTTGGACTGTCATACTGTAATCTTTTGTAAGTTTGTTCTCAATTTAGGGAGTAGTAGCTTCCTTGGGAGTGACCCTAAAAAAAAGTATTTAGGGAGTAGTAGCTTCCTTGGGAGTGACCCTAAAACAAAGTCTTTAGGGAGTAATAGCTTCCTTGGGAGTGACCCTAAATCAAAGTTAGGGAGTAGTAGCTTCCTTGGGTTGTAGCCCTAAAACAAAGTTGTTAGTTTGAGCTTCATATATTGTGAGTTAATCCTCACTGTCGTTTTTCCCTTCTTGGGTTTTCCACATATATTTGGTGTTATGTGTTGATGTGCATTGTGTTAATCTTTCATGTTTATGTTGATGCTATAATGCTTAAGTTTTAATCTGCTTTGGAGAAGTTGAAATTTAATTACATACTGATTCACCCCCCTCTCAGTATCATGGTGTGTTCAACACATAGTTCTTGGCACACAATATCAAAATGTTGGCACAAACTTCCAAACTTCTATACAACCATGCTTCATGTAACCTAGTAACATAGTCTTCATTCTGATGCATTGTGGTAACTCAAATCTCCTGAATTTTGGATCTAACATAGTTTTTGACTTGCTTTGCTTATCTTTCAAACTGGAAGACTATAAACTTAATTGTGGTGGAATGCAGTAGTTTCCCATGACATCCCTATTAACTTTCAAGCAACCAATCATACAGTATTTACTCTAACTCTCTGGATATCTCTCAGATAATTAAAACCTCTTGAAATTTGGATTAAGAATGTTTCTGGACTAGCTCTATCCATCACCCCAACTACAAGACCAAAAAGATGACTATGGTAGAATGCAGTAGTTTCTAATGATACTCATGATAACTAGTTTCACTGTCTTGACTCAGACACTTCTAGATGTCTTTTGTAGTGATCAATAACTTCTATAATGAAGATATAACATGTCTCCTTTGCTCTTCATAATCTCCAAACCGTGAAGCCAAACAATTAACTGCGAGAATGTGGTACCAAAAGCAATGATAGTTTGATATTGCTTCTTAGCAGCAAACCTCAGAAATCTAGCACAACCATTTCCAGACTTCTACAAATGTAGTAAACTTTTAGGAATAATTAATTTCAGTAGTAATTCTCTCAGAATTTTATGTATCAATCTTTGACAATAATGATAGCATTAACATCCTTTGACATTGTTTTGACATTAATGACAACATTTCCAACAATCTCATGCACTTGACATCAATGAAAATATCATGCACTTGACATCAATGAAAATATCATGCACTTGACATCAATGAAAATAACATGCACTTGACATCAATGACAACATTTCCAACAATCTCCCCCTTTGTCATTGATGGCAACACAAACATAATTTTCTTCTTTTGCATTGTTCCCCTTACTATATCTCTCCCCCTTTGGCATTAATGGAAAAGGGATGTAACATGCTTCTCCTTTATGATGTGATTCTCCCTCTTTCCTATGATTCTCCCCCTGTCTGTAAAGCTCCTCCTTTGTGTAATACTTCCACTTAACATCAAGGGCATAATTTTCCCTTTTTCTGTAACTCTCGCAATGGATCTTCATTAGCTCATCTACCTTTGAAATATCTTCTTCACAAAACATGCATACATACATACATGTCTACTCCACCTGAGGAGTATCTGATATACTCTAGGGGTTAAGAATAGATCTTTGAGATGCTCCCCATGGATAGATGCTTCACCTATTCAATTAAACATGAGAAGAAGGAGCCATAACTCCTAACTTCTACCTGACATACTCAAAAGTCTCCTTAGGAAGGGGTTTTGTAACAATAGCTGCAATCTACTCCTTTGTTGCCACATAATCCAATCTGACTTCCTGGTCTGCAACTTTCTCTCTCAGAAAATGATATTTGATTAAGATGTGCTTTGTTTTTTAATCCATCACAGGATTCTTTGAGATATTGATTGCACTTGTGTTATCACATAGAATAGAGATAGGCTCATCATGCTCAACTTTTATGTCCTTCAAGGTTTGCTTCATCCATAGCACTTGAGTGCAACATGACACTACAAGAATGTATTCTTCCTCTACTATTGACAATGACATTGAATCTTTTGTCTTGCTTAGCCATGACACTAGATTGTCTCCAAGAAATAATGCTCTACCACTAGTGATTTTTCTGTCATCAACACTTACTACCCAATCAACATCTTTGTATGCAGTTAAAGTGAAATCATCATTCCTAGGATACCACAGACCATAGTCCATATAACATTTCAAGTATTTGAAAATCCTCTTCATTTCCTTTACATGTGTTTCCTTAGGTGTTGCTTTAAATCTTACTACCATACACAATGCTTGCATAATATCAAGCCTAGATGTAATTAGATACAACAAGCTACCTATTATGGATCTATACATAGTCTCATCCACTTGAGTTGATTCATCATCTTGGCTCAACTTACATCTTGTCACCATAGGTGTACTAACTAGCTTGCAGTCTTCCATTCTAAACTTCTTCAACATCTCCTTAACATACTTGGTTTGTGAAATGAAAATGCCTTTATCAGATTAAGAAATTTGCAAATCAAGGAAAAGTGATAACTCACCAAGCATAGACATTTCAAATTGTTTTTGCATCTCTTTTGCAAATTCCTTGCACATCTTGTCATTGCTTCCACCAAAAATAATGTCATCAACATAGACAACAATAATCAACATATGATTATCTTATGTTTTGATGTACAAATTACTATTTACAATACCTTTGTTAAATCTTTGTTGTTGCATATACTTGTCCATCCTTGAATACCAAGCCCTAGGGGTCTGCTTAAGTCCATATAGTGTCTTTTTCAACTTGCAAACAAAGTCCTGATTTTCTGTCAACTGAAATCCTTCAGGTTTCTCAATGTACACTTCTTCAAGATTGTCATTGAGAAATGTAGACTTGGCATCTATTTGATATACTTTGAAATTATTGTAAACTAAAAATGTCAAGAACATCTTAATTGCCTCTAATCTTGCCATAGGAGCAAAAGTTTCTTCAAAGTCAATACCTTCTACCTAAGCATATTCTTTGCATACTAATCTTGCTTTGTTTCCAATCACCTATCCATCCTCATTCAGTTTGTTCCTGAATACCCATTTTGTGCCAATGACATTCTTATCTTAGGTCTTGGGACAAGTTCCCAAGTTTCAATCTCCTCGATCTGATTTAGCTCTTCTTGCATTGCACCAATCCAACTTTAATCTTTGCTAGCTTCTACAAAACTTTTAGGCTCAATTTTAGTCAATAAAGAAAAATTTACCTAATCTTTTATATTTGCCAATCTTCTCCCTGTCAGAACACCATCATCCTTGTTTCCAAGAATTTGATTTTCAGAATGATCTCTTTAAATATATCTTCCAAGTGTCTTTGTGTTTTCCTTTTTTGATTCTTCTTCTGCAACTTCATCTTCTTCTTCAGTGCAGACCAATTCATCTGATAGTTGTCTTCCCTATCATATGTAGGATGATGTAGGTCTTCATCAATCTTAATGGTGCAGTGCACCTAGAATAATCATTTAGTCAATTTTTTGTAATTTTTGGTTGTTAAAGGTAAAATGGAGTTTTAAAAAAATGTAATAAAGCCTTTAATAGGCATGCTCATGTAGTGTGGAGGCCTCGAATAGGCAATTACCTTTAGTGAGTTTGCAGTCATTTAAGTTGTGACATTCTATCTTTAGAAAAATAGAATTTTTATGAAAAAGCTGACAGTTCTAGGCTATCTTTAGCCTTTTCCCATGATTGGGAAGGATTGTAAATAAGGAAATTCATGAGGAGACCTTAGGAGAGGTGGAAGGAGAGTGATTTTGATGAAGTTTGAAAGGAAGAAATAAAGAAATACTGTGGATTGCCCTACTTTTTTCTGTGTTTCCTATTTTTTGTTGTTTTATTGTTGTTCCACAAATCTATACTGTACTATCAAGCTACAAATGGCATAGAATGTTGAAGTAGATGGTGTTACCTTTGATTTGTAACAAGTTTGGGTAGTTTTAATCAACAGTGAAGGATTTTATCAATCTTTTCCTTGCTACTGCTCTGTTTTCCCAGTTTTATCACTGTTTTATTGTTGTTCCCCTATACTGTACTCGACCGCACTGCATAGTCATGGATAGAAATGATCAAAATGATGTAGTAGATGTTCCTAGCCTTCATTTGAGTCAAGTTGTAGAAGTTTTCATGGTGGTTTGAGCATTTAAATCATTGTTTTTTGTGAAAGGAGGTCTCAAACCCTTATTTTAAGGGTTTTAGAGAGGTTTTTGATTTCCTGTCAAATCTTGTTGTGTTAGAACCCCAAAATGGGTGGAGTAAGTTTAAGATGGTGTCTTTTCTAATGGGTTTTGTGTACAGGAGTAGAGGACAAGTTTAAGGTGAAGATTTGAGCAATTGAGCCTCTTTGTGACATGAATTTAACAAACTAGCCTAGTTGGAGTGAAGATTTGGTCATTGAATGAAGTTAAAAGGCCATAGACCCATAAAACCTTTGAAATCAGTCCATTTGCATCATAATGGATCCTCTAGAATAGGAGTGAGAAGTTTAGTTTTGTGTTTGTGTGTACTCCCTTTGCAAAACTGACCTAATTAGGCCTCTTTTGAAATCGATACAGTCAAGTTTAGAGTGTTGTGTTCCAAAACAACCTATAATGCATGTTGAGTATGTTAAAGAACAAGATAATGGGTATCCAAAAATCCTATGAGAGTCTGGCTAGGAGGTCTGAAACTCAAGTTATTGTCTGACAGTCCCTTTTCAAGGGCTACAAGGAAATAGGTCAACCTATGAAGGAAGTGGTACAAGGAGGTACCTTTTAAGCATCTTGATGGTTTTGTGAGCTTGGGACAGTCAATCTTAGTCAATCTAGGGTCCCTAGAAAGTTTGGGAAGGTTCCCATGTATGTAAACCCAAAGATGGTGTTGTGGTTTAGTGTGGAAACAATGGACAAAGAGAGGATAGTCATGTCTAGTTTAAAGACAAATGGAGTAGTTATGTCTACAAGGGCCTAAGAGCTTTGTTTGCCCTGCCATCCCCTGCACTTTTCACCCAGCTTGAAATAGTGAAGTCTTTCACCTGCATGCACCAACTTGCCATCACTGTACATAACATGAAGACAAACCTGCCCATTGAAAACACTGCTATAGGGCAGCCACAAATAATAGGTGTTCAACCTATTCCATACTACATCATGTTTGTTCCTAGTAGCAAGGGGTGAAAAATATAGAACCAGGTCAGCACCAAAAGAGACAGATGGAAAGAAGTGTCCATCATCAACTGCCACATTGTCATACCTGCTGACCTCTTCATGGAAATTGAAGGAAAAAAGAGAACACCTCCAATTCACATGGCAAGGAGAACTGTTCCTAAATGCACTACTGATCCACAAAAGAAGACATCTCTTCTTGAAAATCAAAATGGAAAGAATCCATCTCGGGTATACCTTTAAGTTGGGCTGCCATATGTTGAAATTCGGGCATACACATGCCTTGTTGTTCATTCACATCTGTAACATGCCAACTCTCATTTCCCAAAAGTAATCAACTTAATTACCATTAAGTACAAGGTCATGATTAACAAAATCATAGTTAGGCAAGTGATAATCAATATCATAAACACAAATCAATATGCATATCTTTTTGGAAGTTTCAAAATTGAAATTTACAACAATTCCAAAGATAACATACTAGTGAATTCCTACTGAAATGCTTTTGGATTAAACTGTGTGTATTTTTTTCTTCAACATTTCAGATCACACTCAATGATCCATCATTAGGAAGAGGATGTTTGTGATTTATATTGCAAACTTACCCTTTAAAAGGGATGAGCAAGTAGGATTAGGTTTGGTGAGGTGGACACAAACAAATAATAAAAACAAAGAATTAAATTAAGAAACAATAAACACGTAGGAAAAGGATAAATCACATTATAATATGAATAATAAATATGAATAAGAAATATGCATAAATTAAATAGGAAATATAAGGAAGTAGTGAGTATATTAAATGTAATATATATTAAGTAATGTAATAAATACTAAGTATAACATGTATAATATATCTAATATAATAAAAATAAAAAATAGATAAATAAGTAGCTATAAATAAACAAGGGACGCATTGCGTCAGGTTCCTACTGTTAGATGTGTGATTTGTTAGTTGATGTTGAAACTAATATTGGTAGCAATTTAAGTTTGCTAAAGTATTAACACAATAAGAATTTATTGAATTAGTGGACAATTTCAACATGGAATTGTAAAATTAAAAACAATAATATTACTATTTCTAAAATATTTCAAACTACATTTGAAAGCAAATAATGAGGGAGAAATTGTAAATGCCAAATATTGAATACAAATATTATTTTTCACTTCTTCAAAATAGGTGATAGTTTGTTATATAGAATTACTTTGAAAGAAATATGACAAATCATATATAAGTTTCTTTATCCAAAAGCTTGTTAAAAAACATAGAGCTTCATCAGTATGTGATTTTATGCTCCATTTGCATCTTGCAAGATATGTATAAAGATGGTTGTCAATAGATTATTTTAGTAAATAAGCTATTGTAACGAGCAGTTATATCTAAATAATAGATTGTCTAAATATTTTATTGGTAACGAACAAAATAATTTCTTTGAAATAGTTTTTAAAATAAGGTAGTAGCAAGTGAAGTATAATTATACCTTTCCATACTCATTAATCTTCCTTACAATTGGCACTGATAATAACATTGTTTTGGTTCAGTGTAAATTGTCCTTTTGCTGAGAAGTCTCGTAGCATGAAGACAATTACTTATTTGTCTTGAATGTACTCTTCATAGGTAATGTTTTGTAGTTCAAGGAGCAATACCTAAATGATGGACTTGTCAAAAGAACAATTAATAGTTTGTTTATTATCAGTTGTCAAAATGGTTTTAAGATATAGGGAGTGTATGTAAGTAACTTCTTGATTGCATATAATGCAATGGGTAGTGTGATCTTCTAGTATTCCATATCCATCAAATTTGTAATTACAGTTTGGATAGAATGCATGGAATGGATTGGAGAAGGCATTGGCTATTCTTAATATTCCATGGACTTGCAAGACTTGTTGAAGTATTATTATCTTTGGGCTTAGATTTAAAAAATTGTAAGTAGAGAAATTCAAGAGTTTGAAATTAGTTACCTCAAATGTTGATTGTAGTAATTTTTTTAATCTATCTAGGGCTACATTCTCCCTCACAATAAGTTAAATTAAAAGCCCTACAATCATCTAAAACTTGATTGAAACCAAAACTCAAGAGTGTGGTTTATCATATTGAGTGCTCATATGAGGTCCCTTATGTTGGTGAAACAAGATGACATGTTATTACAAATAACAAGAATCTAGAAAGATTAAGTTGGCATCAGCTTAGCACTTCTTGTCAACTAAGCATCACATTTATATAGAGGATACAAAGGTTATGATTGAGAATTCCAATTTCTCAATTACCTAAGGGAGGCACTGGAGATTGGTAAACACTAAAAAAATTTAAACATAGACCAAGGCATGGGCTTAAGTCAATCTTGGAGACTTATTCTAAGGATATTTTAAATAGATCCCTCATTTGAGGAGATGTGTTTAATTAATATTATAAAATTAGTGGGCTGCAAATTATTGATATTTGTAAATCTTAGTTCAACTAATTTCTTCTCTTCTGGTCAGCCCATATGATGTGTTCGATCATGACCCATATACACAAATCTTAAGAATGCAGTCTAAGCTTGCCCCACGCAATGTTAAGCCCATAATCTCTAACAGTCGGGTTAGTAGTTAACTATCGTAGCTCAAATTGAATCATTTCGCTCTGGTTCTGATTGTGTATAGTAGCTAGCTCGACGCATTGAACTCGATGTGGTTTGGCTCGAGGGTAGAGATTCATTAGGGGCAGCATGTATAGGTGAGGAGGGAGCCCTCATAGTACCAAGCTAAAAAGAACTGCGAGAGGAGGCAGAAAACAAATGGGAAGTGAACATGCTAGAAAAAGATGCGAGTGTGAGAGAGACTGATATTTCTTAGTAAATAGTCTGTCAAACTTTCTCTTTTGTTTGTCTTCCCATGAAGATTTCAATCCTTGAGCTCTGGCATGGGCTTGTGTATCGAGCAAGGACCAGATGTCATGATGTATGGAAGCTGCCAGCTCCAAGTGAAGGTAGAAGAGTCTGAAGGCCAAGTCTTTACCACTCTTGTGTGGTAAAGAAATTCTACAATTTATTATGGGCTCTATCAATATGCATAGTTGCTTATGGACAGCCTGGTGAGAAATTTAACTCCAGTAAAATAAAAACTATTATTGTCTGTACTTAGAACCAGATTATCTAAGCTTACCCTTGTTTACCTAGATTCATCAGCGTGTAGAGATTTATTGGAGTCAAATTGATGATCTAGGTTTAGAGGGATAATAGAGATTTGAGATATCAAGTGTTTTCTGAAGAGATTTATAAATTTTGTTTTAGTTAGGTAAATAGTAACATAGGTAACAATCCTTGTGGGCTTCTTCTAGAGCCTGCCTGACTCGCCATTAAGATGCTTCAATATCAGCCATTTATGAATCTTTTTATGCAAGAGATGGCCAATTTACGCCAATCTTCTTACTATTGTCCTAAAGACAAGTATTACAGGAAGTTGACTTTAAAATTGCTCAAACTATAAAATGCATTTCAAGCTAAGTAAACCTCCTTAATAAATATTGCCTGATAGAAAGATACAAACCAATCAATTACCTAATGTCAGTTTCTGCTTTTTCCTTTTAAATGTTTTACATGTGAACTTTCCTCAATAGAAGCCAATCTGCCAACTGTTTGTCAAATTGGCTTTGAAAAAATCTCTACAAAAAACACTTAATATCTCAAATCTGTATTCTCCCTCTAAACCCAGATCATCAATGTGACTCCAGTAAAATAAAAACTATTATTGTCTATACTTAGAACCAGATTCATCAACCTAGACTGTGGTGAAGAAGAGAGCTATAATGATACACACACCATACAGTGGAGCTCCAACCAACAATACATTCAAGCAGGAGAGAAAGGAATTGTTGCAGATGCTAACCTTAAGCAAGAGGTGGAGCACCCACTAAGGCAACTTTGTTTTCCTCCAACGGTAAGTGAAACTACTACTGATAAGGATTATTCTTGGGCATGGGAGCCGCAGGGGACAGGTCATTGGGAGCCGGGTTTGAGATTGAATAACTACAATAGTAAGATATGTTGCTGCTACTGTACACCCTCCAATCATTCTCCAAGCTCTGCCCTACTAGCCACTGCTGCAAAAGCCCAGAAAGGTTTTATTTCAGACATTAATCAAGTGAAAATCTGAACGAACATACATAGAAGTAAGAATTTAAAGAAGTACTCAACTGAGCGGCATAATGGTGAATTCCCCTTGATACTCTATGATGATTGGCTACGTAATGTGATAAAGAGTAGACTAAAGAATAGTTTTATCATGAATCTTTAGTCAAAAAGTAGCCAAAAGTGGAGGCCCCACAAAGCCCACTATGCACCATCAAATAATAGTAAATGGACACATATGCAATAACTTTGCTAATTTGATATTGATTTGTTTGTCAGGGGTCTATGTGACTATAGAATTGATTGAAAAGGAGAACAACAAAATATTTTTTCATATGTCCTTTGAATAAATAAAATTGATAAATGAACTAATAATTAATATATTATATGAGTTGGAATTATATTTATTCGGATTAAATGTATGAAATTGAAATAAATCAAATAATATTTGTTTGTCATTTATCAAGTGACTGTAGAAGTGATATGTACAATATAATTGCCAATAGTTCAAACAATTATGAGTGCAATTGCTGATGTCATCATAATAAGACTATTGGACACTATGAGCTAATAGAATATCAACAAAATTATTTTATTATATTAAAATAGAAATTGAAAACCACAAAACTTTAGAAAAGTTAGTCAAACTAATTTAATTATGTAGTCCCATTGGACAATTGAATAAAAACTAATAAAATTGCATGAATGCATTAGTATTGTTGCCTACGTAGAAACTAATAATATATGTATATATAAATGAATTACAGAACCAACTAAATAAATAAAAATAAAAATAAAATAAATATGAAATATTTAAAATATAATAAAAATAAAACAATTAAAATAAAAATATATAAAGCCCACTATGCACCATCAAATAATAGTAAATGGACACTTATGCAATAACTTTGCTAATTTGATATTGATTTGTTTGTCAAGGGTCTATGTGACTGTAGAATTGATTGAAAAGGAGAACAACAAAATATTTTTTCATATGTCCTTTGAACAAATAAAATTGATAATTGAACTAATAATTAATATATTATATGAGTTGGAATTATATTTATTCGGATTAAATGTATGAAATTGAAATAAATCAAATAATATTTGTTTGTCATTTGTCAAGTGATTGTAGAAGTGATTTGTACAATATAATTGCCAATAGTTCAAACAATTATGAGTGCAATTGTTGATGTCATCATAATAAGACTATTGGACACTGTGAGCCAATAGAATATCAACAAAATTATTTTATTATATTAAAATAGAAATTGAAAACCACAAAACTTTAGATAAGTTAGTCAAACTAATTTAATTCTGTAGTCCCATTGGACAATCGAATAAAAACTAATAAAATTGCATGAATGCAAAAGTATTGCTGCCTACGATAGAAACTAATAATATATGTATATATAAATGAATTACAGAACCAACTAAATAAATCTAAATAAAAATAAAATAAATATGAAATATTTAATATAATAAAAATAAAACAATAAAAATAAATAAATAAATATATATATATATATATATATATGAGAGAATAAAAATTACATAACAAACTAATTAATAAGGGATGAAGCAAAGGTTAATAAGAAAAGGTAAAAATATAATAAAAATTAAGAAAAAACACAATAATAGGTGAGTAGTAAAGGTTAAAAATGAAAGGAAAGGAAAAGGATAGCAAATTATGAACATGAGATAAGTATGATAAGAGACTATTAAGTGTGCCTAGATATAGCAAGAAGGGCCCAAAAAGTATAATAAGAAAAAGTAAAAATATAATACACTGAGAAAAGTGAGTAAAGTAAACAATTTTTACTTTTTCTTATTGTACTTTTTAGGCCGTTCTTGCTGTATCTAGGCACACTTAATAGTCTCTTATCATACTTATCTTATGTTCATAATTTTTTATCCTTTTCCTTTCATTTCATTTTTAACCTCTCTCTCTCTCTCTCTCTCTCTCTCTCTCTCTCTCTCTCTCTCTCTCTCTCTCTCTCTCTCTCTCTCTCTCTCTCTCTCTCTCTCTCTCTCTCTCTCTCTCTCTCTCTCTCTCTCTCTCTCTCTCTCTCTCTCTCTCTCTCTCTCTCTCTCTCTCTCTCTCTCTCTCTCTCGTTTTAGTTGTTTTATTTTTATTATATTAAATATTTCATATTTATTTTATTTTTATTTATATCTATTTAGTTGGTTCTATAATTCATTTATATATACATATATATGTATATAATATATATTATTTATTTATAGCTACTTATTTATCTATTTTTATTTTTATTTCTATTATATTAGATATATTAAACATGTTATACTCAGTATTTATTACATTACTTAATATATATTATATTTAATATACTCACTACTTCCTTATATTTCCTATTTAATTTATGCATATTTCCTATTTATATTATAATGTGATTTATCCTTTTCCTGTGTGTTTATTGTTTCTTAATTTAATTCTTTGTTTTTATTATTTGTTTGTGTCCACCTCACCAAACTTAACCCTACCTACTCATCCTTTTTAAAGGGTAAGTTTGCAATCCAAATCACAAATATCCTCTTCCTGATGATGGATCACTGAGTGTGATCCGAAACGTTGAAGCAAAAAATACACAATTTAATCCAAAAGCATTTCAGTATTCTATGGACTATGGAAAACTCATGCCTACTAGTGAATTCCTTTCACTATACATTTACAATGTTTTGCTCATAGCATCAATGATAATGTTACACATAATATTTGACCATCAAGTCATACAAATGAATATACTGTATCTGGAAATTTGACATCTACCTTCATAAGTCTTGGCTCGTCTTCTTCTTGGGAAGGAGAGTATCACCTGAGTGCTTTTCCTCCAACCACAGACTGGCAGTCCCCCGTACAACTTCCTTCCAGGAAGCGACCCTACCCTTCATGAAGGGAATAGATATAAGGAACCATTGGGTTTTCCATCTGAGTATCTAGTGTTGTGTCCTTCATAATACTTCATGGTCATACAACTATAGATCCACTCTATGTATGACACTGTTGGAAGCATTATACCATCTGGAGCACAGTGAATCGACTAATGCATGCAAAGATAGATGCATTGCTTTGGCCAAAGATTTATATACATAAACATTTCGCAATGAACGTAGTCAAATGTTCACCCACCTTGACTCGACTTAGAAGTTGTCTCATCCTACAGTGTTCATAATTTGACCCCTCTAGGTCATAGTAAGGATAGGTTCAATTCACCATTAGTCCATCTATCTTGGACTCTTGTCTCTGATTTAGGTGTGCATTCATTAATTGTCTTGTTGCCTATGCAACAAGGAATCTGTGACTCCATGTCACTCTATTCCCATTCTTTCCTTTTACAAGTTTACATGTTCATGGTTTCAGTTTTTAAGACCATCCCCGGTCTAAGTCTCTATGTTTACCTTGTACCATAACATTTATTTAACTTGCTATCAACTACAATACATCCTATCATAGTCGATAGTATTATTAAGTTAACAATAATAAATAGACCCTTAGTCTAAAAGAATTCAAAAGGGATTTTCAATACCCTATACTTCTTTCCTGAAGTATTGCCATTTAAAGTATGGCCATAATATAATTTCAAATAAATGAGTTATCAAACTTGTTTTCATTTTCTTTCCTACATGGAAATTAAATAATAGTCGAGGGTTTACTCCCTTGATATTCAAGGCTTGGCATGCACTTAATGCAGCCTATACAAAGTCATCAAATAATAAACTAGTTTTTCTTCATCGATATTAAAGAGTCATATTATTCTTTCTTACATAAAGATTGTACACCTGAAGGAAAAATATCATCTTTCATAAACAATCAAGTATTATACTTCTCACTTCATGTGCCTCAAAAGCCTTAATGGCTTTGGCATTGTCGACGGTATTAATTTGTAACGCCCCGCATGAACACCTTAGAGAACACACATCTACGCTAAGCAAAACAGAATAATTTTTTTTTTTTAAAGAATAAAGTAATGTTTAACACATCATTGCACATCATAAAACTACCAACTTGTTACTCTAAGATAACGTGGGAGCATTACTTGACAAAACAAACAACATAATCTGACATACATCATTAACTAACATTAATAGATCATTCTAAACCTATTGCATTTAATCAATAAACATTTACATCTCTATAACATCAGATAAATAATCATCAGGATCTGGTACATAATTACAACTTCTTCTCACACATGCGTACATCATTGCATTGTTACTTAACACCTTCTGATCACATACATTATAAATCAACCGATACACAGACAAGTACACGAATACAATATCACTTACTTCATATCTACTACAAGATCTAACGGCTGATACACGAGATACAACATTCTCGCACACGAACAACAGCAAGGAGAAAAATCAATGGATAAAAGCTCTTCCACCCGACCATGTGGAACCCTGAGGTCCACCCCCCGAGCTAGGAGTTAACATAAGGTTCCCACTACAACATATAGTTAGGTAGACAGTAGACTATAAGAACAAGACAACACATAACTCCAACAACACCAGTCATTAACACAAACAACTTAACAACACTTCCAGAGGCAAGCACATAACGAATGGGGAGAGTACAACTAGGGAATGCTAGGCTGCAGTAGGGAGGAGTGTCATCACATGGCTTGTCATGGGTTGTCCTGGTAAGCCTTCCTAGGCCCCGGCCCCCATCTTGGGTTGTCCTGGCAGCCTCTCCCGACTCCCGGCCCCCATACAACGCTCATGCGGAATCAACATACCTTTCGTGAGGACAAGGTAGTTGATCTTACCATTCCAGGCCTTCTCATCTCATCTCAAGCCTAAACGAGCACTTGAGCCATGAGTGAGGCATCCACTTATCTTTATTTATGTGTGATTAACTACCCAACCCCCTAATTCATTATTTAGGTTATCACTAAGTTATCAAACTCCCACATGGGTTGTCTGGGACGCCACTTTGGGCTCCGGCCCCCATTGAGAGCCACTCCCCTACCTGCAACTAGAAAACCCCACTCAACAAACATAGAAACATCATCAGGACAACGATGATACATGAACCGTGCAAGGCATTATCCATCTTGCATAACAATTATCCTCATATCAACATGTATATATAACAATGCAAGGAATTAACCATCTTGCATGTCATCTTAACCACAAGGACAACTAACAAAACCTTGTCCATAGCATTACATAAACATTACTCCTATTATAGTACTCAATGTCTCCCCATAACACAAATCTCAATATAAGATAAATACAATAAAGCAAACAATCACTACATCCACAAAGGGGATTATTACCTTCTCATATTGCACTCACAACTTTGAATATTCATCAATTCACATTATCACTTACCAAACTCTATGCATAACATGAGGCAAAAATTATCTCAAAACACTTATCAACCCATTGCATGATGTAAAGACATAACCATCCTGTGCCTCTAGAATACTAACCTTGACGACCTACACACAAGCCCATTACGACCAATGA
Organism: Cunninghamia lanceolata; assembly: GCA_027924645.1. Taxonomy (NCBI): domain Eukaryota; kingdom Viridiplantae; phylum Streptophyta; class Pinopsida; order Cupressales; family Cupressaceae; genus Cunninghamia; species Cunninghamia lanceolata. The sequence goes on from BSBN01000743.1 coordinate 1,057,021, forward strand.
TACAACTTACACAAGGTTTATTTACAATTTTCAATTTAATTAAAACCAAACCAAATACAATATTTTAAACCCTAGACTCAAACCTACTTATCAAATTTTAAGTTAACGAAACTATTATAAACAAATCATAATTAAATACTTTAACATTAATTATATCACCGAATTGTCTCACATTTATTTACTTTAAACAAGTACATCGAATATGATACTATCCATGTCAATTCATCTCTTAATCCTAATCCTTTCTAGTATAACAAAGATCAATAATTCGTTTGATCTTTTCAAGTCAATTCGATAATCTAGTCTAATAGCTTATCTATAAATCTTAATTTATATTTGTCTTTGAATGACCATCAAATACAAGATATAAATATATATTTATAACTCTTTCATCTTAAAATAATAATAATACTGATGATGATGCACGAAAAATAACCTATTTCCACTAACTTCAAAATGGTTTCACTTGGTTGTTCTACTATGGCTCTATTGAATTTATAATGAAGGCTACTACTCCATTAGTGGATCTAGCATGTAAATATTGGCACGGTCTCGTTGACATTTAATAACTCAAATCCTATAAATGATCGCAATGTTCTATGGTCCATGACTTCTTTTAACTGTCAACTTCAACCGTGCATGCCATAACTTTTTTTTCAATCTTTTTAAGCTGTTCATGTCAGAAGAAGCAATAAACGCCTCAGTTTAGATAGTTTAAACACACGAATAAGAATATTAGTGTGAACTCGTGGTCATTTAGTCTGAGTCAAAAACTTGGATGCTATAAATATTATCTTGTAAGTTTGGTATTTCTTGTGCTGCAATTTGGTAATGTAGAACAAGTAGCAAACATTCTGGCGCAGTTGCCTTTGCAAACTTGGGTCATCAAAAAGTGGGAAATATCAATAGTTATTGGCGAAGACATTAAACGGATGGCAAAATAAATGGGTTGGCCAATCACAAAGCGGTGAATACAAACCAAGAACATGAGAAGGATCTCACAAGGGATTTCAGATATTTGTGGGACCTGTCTGCACAAGAGCAGGTTTGTGAAGAAGCTGAAAGGAATCAAGTGCCACAAGACATGATTTGGAATAATTTGTAGTAACTGAAGATGTCGACACACTTCTCGATCGCCTACCTTGACTCCTTTCTCGGCATTATATCATATTGCAACATCTTCAAAATGAACAAGACCATGAAGCACTAACAACACAAATCCTACAACAGTCTACAACATTGTCCTGAAACGTTGTCAAGGATTAGCTATGTTACAAGATGAATTAATGCCAAATAATATGGAGATGACATCCTAATCTAATCTCACATAAGTGAAGCACTACCTCTCAGTGGCAGCTTTATTTCAAGAATGGTGTATGTGGTGAGGTGGAATCTATAGATTAGGCCTTTAATTATGCGTGATTCAGAATTACTATACATGACTTGATCTGATCACCGGCAACATTCCAACCATGACATGGGATGTATACATGTGATTGCCAAAGGGGCAGATATCCTCTATATTACAGATGAAGAACTGATCTTGAACGTGATAGAACAGAAATTCATTTAAAGTTTGCATTCACAATAAGAAATTTTTATAGGGCAAGCATGAGATAAAAGCAAATCTTTAACATCTGAAAGCAATCACCACGGCACAAGGGTTAGCAAGTGGATTCATCAGAAAAGTTTGAAAGAAAATGAAGGATGGTTACCACAGTCCCCATAAGGGAAACCAGAGCACACACTTAATAAGAATAGACCCGACGATCTTGAAAAGACCCTAAACTTGTTATGGAGATTCCACTTAAATCGATGTTGGTTGTACGGATAACTTTTCTTGGTGACTGTAGACCACATATGAATATAGGCTTAGAAGTATTTCTAGCGGCGCTACTTTTGATTTGGGCCCTAAAATGTTACACATTTTCTGTGCTTCTCCCAAACATCTATACAGAAGTGGGCAGGTGTGGTGCATTTCAAATGGTAAGGAGAATCGATGAAAGGTAAAGGGATTAATGAGATCTCTGTGTGCCGCTGGAATTCCAGGCCGTAAAAGAAAGGTACGCACTTTTCATGTAGCAGACAAATCACATCCCTAGGCGTAGGAGTTTTTGCAGAGTTAGGGAAATTAGCTGGGACGAAGAAGGCAGCAAAAGCTTCAGTCATCCAAAGAAGAATTGACAGCATCAACTCTCAAGCCCAGGCAAGGGTGAAAGCTCTTGCGCGGTCACTGCGGATGTTTTAAGAAACAAGCCTAATTTTTTTCATCGTTGGCCTTACAAATTTTACAGCAAATACAATCGGCAGGGATGAATTGGATCTTACGGTAATTCAGAGTATAATGACCACAGAATAACTGAAAAATGATTTGTATGAATAGAGGAATGCGCAGATTAAAAACCCTAGATATAATCCTTGAATGCAAGATGAGAAAATAACATTAACACAATTAAAGGAACCTGTTTACGCTACAATGACCTCAATCTGTTCTTCGCAGCTCCGTTCCCAGATCTCCAACTCTGTTTTCCTGCCTCTTTCTCTCCTTCTCTCCGCTTGTTTTATAGTATCCCCTACCCTAATTGCTTGTACTCCACCTTTAGGGAAACACCCGATCCAATGCCAACCGACAAAGAAAATACAGCCTACATTCATTTAATTTTTTAATAACCCTACAATATAACCCCTATTTTTTTATTTACTCAAGGGTAACTTTCATTTAATAAAATACAACTTATAATTTTTACTTTATTTAATTTAGTATTTTATATTGATATTAATATATAACAACTCATAAATATTTATTACTTTATTTAATCATTTATTTACTTGGCCACATATATTTACTTTCATGATGATTTTATTAATTATAGAACAATTCCACAACTATAATGACACTTTATAACTAATTTATGTCCTTAATTATTTATTTTTATTTATTTAATATTTAATATACATTTGTTATATAACAACTAATAATTATTTATAATTCTATTTAATAATCATAATCAAATTTATCTGTTTATATACCACAACTAACCAATCATAATCATGCATTTACTCGACCATCAATCATGCAGAGAAAGCAAGACGACAACCCACGGAGACAAATGAAACTGAGAACAACGACTAGAGGCAAAACTGAAGACTTATCCTCTACAAGGATGATGGATAACTAGGGAACCTCATGCTAACTCCCATCAACAATTCCATTGACTAGGGCACGCTTAGACCTGCTAGTTCAGGTGGAGTCGATGCCCGGTACCTGCATCCTACAGCAAACCTCAAGGTTAAACATATATATACAAACATGAAGTCATGCACACAGTAAACAGAAATCGCAGCATGACAGGGTACTCGGACACGAGTAATGCAACACTGTTCTGTTCACAAACATCCACAATTAAATATTCAGTTGTCTACAAGAACATAGAATAATCAATAACAATACGATCTAGTATAACAATTAATGCTAAGGCATCATAACCCTGATTAAATATCACATTAACTTAGAAATAACATTAATCCATTATATCAAGTATGTCCATCAAACTATGAAACATAAAATATCAATAATCCAATATCATCAATCGTCATCCTAGAACGAGGTCCATAAACGACTCAACGTAATAACAAAGAATCCATGCCATGATATCTAATCCTACTAGGAATACTAATAGTCTGACGGAAGCAAGGTGAGGGGCACTACATAATTTTCATAAATGACCTTTCATTCTATCATGCATGGCTCTCGGTCTGTTCAAATGGATTATGATTATATAATGCATGGCTCACGACTTGTTCAAATGACTTATAATTATCATTATCAATGATTATAAAAGATGTTTGTTATCCTCATCCTTATCGGTTTTGAGGGGCACAAGTCTGCTACAACAACACTCTTAACCATTCAGCCTCAAGTCCTCAACAATATTATCAAACATACAAAATCTATCGTATAAGATAAATGCAATACTCTTAAGCATTTGGCCATGAATGTCTTAACAGAGTTATCAAACATACAAATGCTATCATATGAGATATGCACAATATTCTTTAAGCATTCGGCCATGAAGGCCTTAACAGAGTTATCAACAGTGATACTAAGTATACATCTATATACTATAAGATCACACAATGGTATCATAAAGTCATACCCAAAATGAAAGGCACGTAGCTGAGTTACGACCTTCTATAGAGTGAGTCTATCATTGTTGTTATCAGCTCTATCCCGTGAGCTCTCAATCATGTAGCTTGCTACTCCTGTAGTCTGCTCTTGTTCGCATCCCTAAACATTGATAATGATCCACATAACAAATTTGACAATCATGTCTTTCTTTACATGCTTTCCCAGCACAAAACAAAAAACTACCACCTTTTGAAATGAAGGTTTTGTAAAACAATTGACAAAAAATTGTACCACATCACAGGCATAAAGGCTCCACTAACATCATACCTCTCATTTGAGAGTAATCTGCATAGTGTTGGGCTTGTGATAAGCTCAACACATTATCCACTCTTTCCACTCCTCATGGATTGTGGATTTGGTTTTGCAACAAGAACAAAGAACTTAAGGGTGCTCGATTCCACCACAAGTGGATAAATAAGTATATCCACATAATGTCATTTACATCATAATCTAAGATATCACCAAATTACATTACTAATGTTAGGGTGGTAACATTAATATGCAAACATGGGGTCGAGTCTCACTCCCCCACTTCACTATATTAGACTATAGTTCAAATAATTAAACGATATTCACAAAATTTTATATAGAAATAGAAAAGTAAACAAAAGAAAAATCTCACATCCAACTAAGATGACTATCGACTATATGAATGTTCTGAGAACATTATTTATTCGAATTGACATCGATGACATCAAGAGATCTTAAATCAACTTACTGACAAAAGTCAAATTGAAATTGACTTAACAAGGAAAAATACTTATACTCACCCTATATTGCATGGGTTCACAGAAGATCAACTTTGATACTTAGATGGCAATCTAACTTTTTCCTAGGATCTATTTCCTTCTCCTAGGTGATACTCTCCTTCCATCCTTGAAGGAAGATTATTTTCCTGGTTACACTCACAACCATATAACCATGATCATTATATCATCATTTAATTCATAAAACATTGTGATAAAATAATCTTAACATGTAATCTCATGTCTAATCTAAACATCAATCAATATCCACATAATCAATTATTCTACTTGATATTTTCCACAAACATCAAATCATTAATCTAAGATTAATTATCATGTTTACCACATAAAAGTAAGATTAAGATTAATCAAAAGTTGGGGATGTAACAACATCAATGTCCCATACAAAGGACTCAACCTCTACTGCAGCACCAACACATTCAGGACTTGATAAATATTCCACATCAAAGTGGAAAGACTCATATTCATTTGCATTTCTACCAATCTCTTGAACACAACTTTCATATGTGTTGCTACAACTTTCAATTTTTGAATCATAAGCATGACTCAGGATACAATCTAAACCATCAACACACAAATCAATACCATGAGACACCTCATGTGAAGAACAATGTTCTTCAATTTGTCTCTTTGTTTCAAATCCACTTTGGTAATCTACTATTTCATACTCATTGTTACAAATAGACTGCTGACACAAATCTTCTTCCTTCATTTATATTTCATCTCCCTATGGCTTAGATGAAGCACACTCTACATGAGAAAGACAACATACCTTGCACCAAAGAAATAAGTTCTCATATGCATCCACATGATCACCATCTTCACAATCTAGGGCAATCTCTTCAAACTAAAACTTCATGGTTGCACCAACAATTGTCTCTGATCGATTATCATCATGTACAACCACCTCTACATCAACCTTATGCAAGCAAATACTAACTGCTTCCTTATCACAAACAGGAACAAAGGAGGGTAATACATCATGTAAGAAACAAATTCCTTGCTCACAATCTAATTAATTTACCTATGTACACTCAACATGATCAGCTTACAAGTTGATCCCACTGATTGTTCATCCCTGTACATAACATCCTCATTGTTCATTGGGCCACATACTTCAACATTAGATTGAAATTCATCATTGGATCTATCATTATCATTTTCACTTGATGAATTGTCCAACAAAAGGCTGGTGCATACACTACTTTCATCATCTGCATCACAATTATATAATGCACCACCTTCACTTTCTACCCTCTTGACTACACAATCATCATCTCATGCTGCATTCACTTGATTGAATGTATCCATATTGTTGATGTTTAGATTAGCATGTTAATTACTAGAAACACATGCACTTGTGGATAACAAACCCTTTATGTAGTCATCTCTTATATTCTCCATGGAGTCCAGGGAAAAATATGTTTGTTGCATACTTGTTATTTTGAAAACTTCCCGTACATAACTCGGTCCAGTTTCATATGCTTCGAAAAACATAGCAATGCAAGTGGGAGTCCTAGGTCTGAAACCTTCAGGAATGTTGGAAAGGGCAACAACAAAACTATGACTCAAATCCTTTCTTGACTCTCCCTCTTGTCTTTTATTTCTTTCCAGTTCTATGACAAGATCAGCAGGGTCAAGACCTTTGGCAAATTCATTTTCAAACGCTGCCACAAGTTCATTCCACGAGGCAAAAAATTGCCCAAGAAAACTTTGAAACCATTATCTTGCATTTCCATGCAAGGACCTAACAAAGAACCGCATCTACATGTCCTCATCCTCAAGTTGATGTTCTTCCATGAATTCTAAAAATGAAGCAACATGTGTGTCCCCTTCCCAAATGTTGTACCCATCAAACTTGGGCAATTGGCTATAGAACTTGGTTGGCATGCCTCGTGTTTTGTAGTCAACCCATGATAGGTCTAGCTAGTTGTAAATCAGATCAAAGGGAATAGCAGGGGATTGAGAATCCTTATTTTTAAGGGCAGCAAGGCAAGCATTGGATTGCACCCTAGACTCTGGTAGCTTAACATCATTTTCAATTTCTTCTTCCTGCTGCCATAAGGACTCTAACAACTATTTAGTTTTATCAATTTCATATTGCAACCTAGTAGGGTCATTTTAATTTTGCATGGGTGAATATAAGTTTGGGTTGGTATAACATGTAGAGCCATGACTAGAATATGCATTTCTAGGATGGTCATGGGAATCCACACCAACGTAGTTTCTAGGATCTGAGACATAGGAAGACTCAGATGAAGGAGCAACCCTAGAATAGTCATATCCATACCCACCTTCCATGACTAAAACATCCTATAATGCAAGGTAGAAAAGAGAGGCATACAAATTTGTTCCTTCAACATGAAGAGAACAACAAACTTCAAAGGTCAGGAAGAAAACCATGTGTACCTTTATTTCACCAGTTTTTGTACCTTGAGATGGCGTCTTCAAATCACCAACAACAACCAGGGGTAGCAATAACAAACTTTTGTTCTTTGACAGCAAAGTCATCACCTCTTCTAAAGAGTAATTCCTTGAAGTATGATTGATCTTCAAGGCTGCAAAATAATTCAAGATTCTCCAACCAGTAGAATCATCAAACTCTTTCCAACCCATCAATAGTTCATCCCTGACAACGATGCCATTCTATTGGCGTAAGTTGATGGGAGGCCAAACTTACCCAAACACATTGAAATAGAAACTATAGATTTACTGTTACCAAGGCCTTAAAATTTCTCAACCTTTTAGTTCATTCCCCAGTAATGGTGCCAATTTGTTGGGTCCCAAAATAACTACAACCTGAAACTCTAAAAAATTTCACAATCACCCAAGCCAGGGGTGTTGTCAAGGTGATTGAAAGAGGTTTATCAATAGGTCAAGGATGATTTTGGCCAACTGACAGGAGTGGGTGTACTCCTCTACACTTTAGGCTCAACTAGACCTAGGAGGGATATTTCTAGAGGCATGAAATAGAACACAAACAAACAAACACAACCATACCCAATGTACACTTGACCCCAAAGTTGTCACTATGTCAAGACAAACTGGCTACACAGGCCTCTATATTAAGTTGATTACTGCACTATGCATTTGCACCCAAATATAACTACTTCATATTCCTTAAGATGACTTTGCTTAACTTTACATACACAAGATACATAGTATAGACATACATGTACATGATTCACCAATGATTAAAACAGTTTTACGTCACTTTAGATCAATCCTTGGTCATTGCACTAAATCATGAATAGCATGAGAAACCCTAAACTAAACCTACTCCTACTCTTACAGCTAACAGGATGAGGGTTTGATTAACATAGTGATTGTTCCATCCCTAATATGGATTGGTGCCTACTCTATTGGGCAACTGAGTCATAAGCAATAAAGAGGAAGGAAATGGATCAATTCAACATCAACATAAAACTAAAATACATTCACATACATTTCTCAGATTACATTTCATACACTGGGCATACTTACTAGTCCCGAGAGAATTACAATGATCCAACACAAACCTTGTATTGATTTAAATGGTGTCAAACATTATTAAATCCCTATTACAACATACCAACAAGTGTGGTACGAGACAATACATAATTGGGTTCATATATTCCCCTGAATCATCACAATCTACCATGGAGACACACCACTACATGAAGATGTGCATTAAATCCATTCCTAAGCTATATTAGATGCATTCCTCCATTCACTACCCAGACTGACATGATTTGAAGCCTTAAAATCAACCTGAGCAACTTGCAAACCAAACAATTGGTTCAATGACCAACCCTTAGAATGAGTTTCAATCTTCCTTTTATAGCCTTTACAACTCGAATTTGAGGATGAAATGAGTGGGAAAATCCCCCAACAACCCCACAAAATGCAATAGAAAAAATTCAACTACCCATTTCGCATTAATGGCGATCTTGGAGGCTGTTGGTGTATTTTCTCACATTATGAATAGTGGAAGGAGTAGGGAAGGCAAAACAGTCAGGTCCCGACCAATCAAGCTTCCTCTAGGAAATAGTCCTTTGAAAAGGTGAAGAAGGAAGCCCTGATCTCCAAAGTCCAAAAGTAACAAAGGGAATCCATTAGATTTCGGGGATCGGGGCTTCACCATACATCATTCATTTTGGAAGAGAAGAAAGGAATCATCCAATCCTAATACACTTAAAAAATTTGAAGCTTGTCGAACTTCGATGATTGGACCTTCCACTTTCCATCTTTGAAAATAAAATAAGAAGAGAAACCCCCGGTCACTGATGCCCACAACACTTAGAAACTCTTGTTAAACCTTGTTGGACTTCGGCGATTGGGTCTTCTGCCAACAGCCTGCAAAAAAGAAAGGAAGAAAAGAAACCTCCCGCTTGTCGCTGCCTGAAAGTCTTAGAAGAAAGGAAGCTTTGTCAGACTTCTGCAATTGGGGCCTCAACCTATTGCATGCCCAGAAGAAGAAAGAAGACTACCACCCCAACCTCTGACATCTGCAACACTTAGAAAAATTTTTGGAGCCTTGGCGCACTTCGACGATCGAGCCTTCTCGCTAATGCATGCTTAGAAGAAGACTGAAGACCAACACTCTGAACTCTGAGATCCAAAACACTTAGGCAATTTTACAAATTACTAAGGGAGAATTTGGAGCTGATAGGAATGGCACAATGGAGGAGAGAACCTCGAAACTTTGAAGCTCCAAAAAAGGCAAAAAACACAAGGAAAAAGCTAGGAATCTCTTGGATTAGCTAATTTTTCAGGGTTTTCTTCCTGCACTTCAAAAGGAATGCTTATAAACTTTTGAGGGAACCCATTCAAAATAGTCTCAAATTGAATATAAATGATGGGTTCGACAATAAAGGCACAAAGTAGGATCTTGATGGATTTGGGGCAAGATTTTGCAAGTTTGGGGCATGGAAAATAGGAGTCCCAACAAGTTCAATATAGATAAAAAGGTTACAGACCTAGAAAATGAGATAATGTGAGTAAATAGGCATATAACTCACTATATGGGACAATAATTTGGAAAAATAATGATATGCCAAATTTAAATCAATGAACAAACTAATATAGAATGAAGAAACTTGAAAGGATTAATGAGATATGATTGTGGCAATTAAACACTCTCAAAGTTTTGTGAGATTTAAGTTGAAAGTAGAAAACTCAGACAAATAGGTTACTACATTTATTTCACTTAAAAGCTTAATTTCCTAAAAGTTTATAATGCATGGTTATTGTTCATTTCACTTAAGCTTCATTTCATAACAAAAGAACTTTTATGTAGTGTGTAAATACTTGTAAATAAGTATTGTATTATTCTCAAGACTTATAGTAGCTAAGAGAAAAATAATGTTGTACAACATGCTGAGATACATATGATTATTGTTTTCTTTGTAATAGGATACATAACCTTGGATGAAGCAAAACAAGTGGGAATAAAAAGACATAGTAATTTAATCATAAGGAAACTAATGATATAGTTCACTTTATTTAGAGGAGATAAGTTTGAAATAGTAATGCATAGAGTCATACAATCAATCTTGAACTTTAGGGAAGTTTCTAAATTATAAAAGAGAAAGGATAAAAAGAATGCTTAACTAGGATAAACTAGCATCTAGGTCAATAGATAATGAAGATAATGGATTAGATTAGGATGGATGAAAGGGGACTAACCGGATAAGAGATTAGGTGATTAGGGTTAGAAGATGAGATGATCAGGATGAGGGAGCTAGTGGATTATGATGTGGATAATGGGAGACTTGACTAAGCTCAAATGATGGGATTAAAATTTAAGCTTGAAACTGATGGGATTATGATTAGGGTTGGTTAATGGATGGGATGATTAGGGAAGGTGAATAATTGGATTAATATGAGCATCTAGGTCAAGAGATCTTAATGAATATAATGGATTGGGTTAGGATGGATGAAAGGGGATTAACTAGATAAGGGATTAGATGATTAGGATTAGAAGCTGAGATGATTAGGATGATGGAGCTAGTGGATTATGATGTGGACTATGGGAGACTTGACTAAGCTCAAATGATGGGATTAAAGATTAAGCTTGAAACTGATGGGATTATGATTAAGGTTGATTAATGGATGGGATTATTAGGGAAGGGGAATAATTGGATTAAGATGAGCATCTAGGTCAAGAGATCTTAATGATGTGGATTATGGTAGACTTGATTAAGCTTAAATGATAGGATTATATTAAGCTCAAGTGATGGGATTATGACTAGGGTTGATTAACATTTGGATGGGATGATTAATGATCATGCGGATTATGATTAATGGATCTCTTAATTAAAGTCCTATTTTCATGATCTCCTAAACCCTAATTTACCCTAAAAATGCAAGTCTTAATTTCATGTCTTAATTAAAGTCCTATTTTCATCTCATAATTACAAATATTAATTAAAGTCCTAATTCCATTTCCTAATTGCAAGTCTTAAATAAATTTGTAATTGAACATCTCTTAAATAGTGTCCTTGAACAAGTTAATTTTAAGAAAGAAATATGAATGGGCAAAAAATATGTTATCAAAGAACCAACAATACTATTATAACATTCTAGATACAAGTACGATAAAATTACAAGTATAGGAGTCATAATTCTAAGTCAAAATATATAGTCAAAATTACAATTACATGAGTCCTAATTCAAGGTTTTGGACTCCTAGATTATAGTAAATTGTAAAATATAAAATTTCTTTGATTTCAAGGGACGTTGGATCTCACATGCATAAAATGTACAAGTGATGAAAATTATGTCATCTAGTTGTAGGATCTTCTTGAAACAAAGATGATAAAGAGTGTTGGTGCCTACATGAGCAGTCAATTTTCAAGCATATAAACATGCAGGTACCCTCCCAAAAAATCCAAAAATATTCTAAGTCTCTGGGCCTCCTCAACAATTTTCAACTGTAGCATCATATTTTCTTCGAGGAGGAAGTCATCATCATCATATTTCCAGTCATCACCCTATTGTTTCTCGCGGGGGTCATCATCATTTTTTTTGCCAACCTGATCTTCTGCCCGCGGGGTGATATTTTAACATCGAGTGATCTTAGTCAAGATCATCCTAATGTTGGCTCTATGAAATTTCTAAGTATGACCCACTTTTCATCGGGGTCATCATATTTGAATATCGGGTGATCTTTGTTAAGATCACCCTGATGTTATTTTGTCACCTTATGTTTGTTCAACATCAGGATGTTGCTGATGTCATGTTCCTGTAGGGGTGATATCCGCTCGACCTTTGCCTTCATCTTTTCTTCTGCAGGATGATATTCTCAATATCGGGTGATATTCCAATTATCGGGTCATCTTCTGAATATCACCCTTGCTCTAAATGTGACGATGACATCATCAGGATGTTCAATTATCAGGGTGATATCCTTCAGGTGATATGCTGCTGATGTCATCCAGATTCGATGGGGTCATACTTCAAGTTTTCAATCTAACCCGACATTGTGATGTGATGCTGACGTCAAGGTGATATCCTCTTTTCTACCTGTCTACATCATGATATTTCTGAAGGTGGGGGGTGATCATTTCAAATATCCATCATATTCATATATCACCCTAATCTTATAATGAAGCTACAGTGCACCCTGATATTTCTATCAGGGTGATATTCCCAAATATCTGATTATCTTCTGAATATCATCCTGATGCCGACATGATGGTGACATCATCAAGGTCCGAGGGGTCGTATTTTAACATCAGTCATTTTATGGAGATCCCCCGATGTTGCAAATATGATGATGATGTCATCCGAATACGAGGAGGTGCGCGAGGCAGATATGCTGATGATGTCAGCAGGATATGACGGTGATGTCATCAGGATGTTCATCAGCTAGACATTTGGTATCGGCTAAGCAGGAGGATCTTCCTCCGATGCATCAGGTTGTGCCGATGAAGGTGAATATTAGGTTGATATCTCGCGCGAAGGTAAGGTTGGTCATCAGGCTGATATTCAAACATCGGGGTGATTTTTCACATCAGGGTGATGTGAATTTATCAGAGTGAGCTCATGCAGGATGCTGCTGACGTCAGGGTGATATTGAGTATCCGGATATCATGCTAGAGGATGATGATGATGAAGTCTAGGCTGGTGCCGTCGGGAGCAAAATCACTGACATTATATATGTTAACGGCCCAGTATATAAAGTAACGAGAAGGTTGCCACGGGGTGCATGTGGGATAATTGGTTCCTGCATATTTTCAAATATCGAGGTGATATTTCTTGGCAGGAAAGGTCGCGATGCACTGTCTACTGCATTTCCTGAGGCTGCAGGTTTGGTGCGCCACTAATGGCGGTTGTTGCAGGGTATGGGTGATGGCGTGGACGTTTCAACCACTCGATTGATGATGTGAATCCCTAGGCGGCGGTGCGAAGCTCGAGATCCCTTCCTGTCCCCTCCTCCACCTATTGCATTGAATGTTGGAGCGCCATTTCCTCATGAGGCATTGTATCTGGCAGATATTTTGAGGCGCCATTGTACTGAATGATGGGTACACCTTCCTACTATATAATGTAGACTGTGTTATTCATTCAAGGTTGTTGAAGGCCTGAGCCATTTTTGTGTAAATAATGAAGAACAGGGCATGATCCTAGTTGTTCTATCCCATTTTGGAGTTTATGAGTTGCAACATGAATGTATTTTGCACATATGTTCAGTTTCAATGTTGATTTTATATGAGAAATGCTTCATTGCATGTGTTTATCTGCTTGTCTCCATTTGCTGCATGTTATTCTCCTTCTTCTGAATCTGGTTGGTAAGGGTTTCTCAGGTTCTGGGGTATGGTTTTCTGTATCACATGTTTGATCTCTAACTTCCATTCAAGGAGTGGATTAAATTGTTTTAGGTTGAGCATGGGGAAGGTTGCATGTCAGCAGGGATATCTGTAAGTAGAGGCAATTAGATACCCATTCTTGGGTGATGTTTGTAAGGCAAGCATTAGTCCAACCCCTTGAAACTTAAGTGAAAGTTGCAAACCATCCGTTGTATATGTCTAGTTGACTCCTTGCCCAATGGATAGGCACCAGTCTGCTCCTGGGTCAGTAGTTATGAGCCAAAACCCCTTGTCTTGCATCCAAGACATTATGTCCACCCATTTCATCACCTCCACCTGTTAGCTGTAGGAGTAGGATTAGGACCCCTGCATAATCTCATACCCAACCAGACACATATGTCTAAGAATGTTGCCAACCTTGTGATCTGTCATGCAGATCTTGGTCCATACATGAGAGTATTCTGCCTGTTGTTGTCAAGTTAGATCTTTCTATCATTGAGCTAGTCAAGGTTACATCTTGAGTTATAGGGATACACCCTTGGTGCGGTAGAACCAGAAGTGAAGGGGAGGAGCTCACGTAACCTCCTATATTAGTTGGTTGAATCTGCCTGTGCATTAGAACTGGCAAACCCTAATGTTGATTCAGAAGAAAAACCAACAAAATAGTGACTCCGCTGGGGACTGAACAGAAAAAATGATATCTTACAGCCTCTGGTGAAGTTTTGTCTGGCTCTGCTGGTGGAATGAACCTGGAAAAGTAGCTTTCAGCTATTGTAAATTTTGTCCTCTCTGGAGAGGTGGCGACTCTGCAAAAGGATTTAAGTGCACATGAAATATAGATGTATGTTATGTGATAAAAGATGTTCAGATTTCTACATCTAGATGAGAAAAGGTACCTAGCTTCTTCCCTTTATTTTTGTTGTTTATTGCATAAGTTAGATGCCAGGGGAAGCCTTAGGTCTTAGGCAGATAAAGGATGTCTAAGAGTAAGATTTTTGTGAATCCAAGTATGTATTATCCCATACTCAGTCAAGAAGGGGGTGATATGTTGAATAAAAGAATAGAAGAGATAAAAAATAGGTTGATATTCTTAGAGGCTAGGCAGGCTCAGTTAAATAGCAGTAACCCTGTTGTGTCTGCCAGTCAGAAGGCTAAACCTCTTCTCAGCCCTTTTGATCCTCAGTATGACCTTGAGATCATGGCATCATGTGAAGATAAAAGTGAAAATGAAAAGATATCAGTTGAGGATGCCAGTGAAAGGACTAATGAGGACTCCCATTGCAAGGTTGAGGTGTCTGACCATGAAAGAAATAATGAGGTTGTGGATAGAAATGAGCAACTTTTTAAATGGATTTGTGGAGATAATTGTGAGTATTGTGCTCAGGATAGAGAAGAAATAAGCACACAGGCTGATGCTCCTCCACAAAGAAGATCCATTGGGAATGGAGATACATGTTCTGCTGCCCATGAACCAGCAGCATACTTTGATGAAGCTAAAACACCTGGGTCACCTATTTATGACACATGTGGTGATGAGGATCTGTTTGAGTATGGTCAGGATCTAGACATTATTTTTGACTTGGATTCTATTTCTCATCTTGATGAAGGAGAAACCAGCATACATCAGGTAAGTGATTGTAAAAATGTGCCAGATTGTAAAGAGGTGTTAGAGCCTGATCTTTTCCAGCTTGGTGTATCAGATGATTGTGTGCATGATGTGCACAATTGTGAATTTTAAAGCTTTTCTTTTGATGTGCCAGCATATGAAATGAGCCCTGATCTTCCTAGCTGTGTGGTGGACTCTAAGTGTTTCCTATTTTCAGTCCAGCTAGGGGATCATTTTGCAATGCATAATGCTGATACAGATGATAACATGTGTTATATTTCATTTGAGTATGCATTGCTTGATGAACACTACATTCACTTGTTGCTGGATGCTGAAGGTTGTCTGCATAGGGGTGACTGTGACAAGCTAAATCAAAGGGTTGAATATGCAGATGACAAGGTTTGTTTGTGGGTAGGTCCTGACAGCATCTTTAGGCTTGACCCAGTGTATGTAGATGAAAACAAGGTGTTTGACAAGGGGAGATATTGGTTTTCCCTTTCTTGGTGGCCTTAGGCCATCAAGTGCGATTGGTGATGTAGATCAATATATCTTCGTGACTCTGTGCCCAATGGATAGGGGACTGGTCTGCATCCCAGAGATCTGTGGTTCTCGCCATGCCTGCAAGAGGCATGCGTCCCCAGATAGAGCCACTGTTGGTGCCTACATGAGCAGTCAGTTTTCAAGCATATAAACATGCAGGCACACTCCCAAAAAATCCAAAAATATTCTAAGTCTTTGGGCCTCCTCAACAATTTTCAACTGCAGCATCATATTTTCTTTGAGGAGGAAGTCATCATCATCATATTTCCAGTCATCACCCTATTGTTTCTCACAGGGGTCATCATCATTTTTTCTGCCGACCTGATCTTCTGCCCGCGAGGTGATATTTTAACATTGGGTGATCTTAGTCAATATCACCCTGATGTTGGCGCTATGAAATTTCTAAGTATGACCCACTTTTCATCGAGGTCATCATATTTGAATATCGGGTGATCTTTGTTAAGATCACCCTGATGTTATTTTGTCACCTGATGTTTGTTCAACATCAGGATGTTGTTGATGTCATGTTCATGTAGGGGTGATATCCACTCGACCTTTGCCTTCATCTTTTTCTCTGCAGGATGATATTCTCAATATCGGGTGATATTCCAATTATCGGGTCATCTTCTGAATATCACCCTTGCTCTAAATGTGATGATGACGTCATCAGGATGTTCAATTATCAGGGTGATATCCTTCAGGTGATATGCTGTTGACGTCATCCAGATTCGACGGGGTCATACTTCAAGTTTTTAATCTGACCTGACATTGTGATGTGATGCTGACGTCAGGGTGATATCCTCTTTTCTGCCT
This sequence comes from Cunninghamia lanceolata, assembly GCA_027924645.1. NCBI lineage: Eukaryota > Viridiplantae > Streptophyta > Pinopsida > Cupressales > Cupressaceae > Cunninghamia > Cunninghamia lanceolata. The sequence continues at coordinate 1,073,728 of BSBN01000743.1, forward strand.
GTCTGCATCATGATATTTTTGAAGGTGGGGGTGATCATTTCAAATATCTATCATATTCATATATCACCCTGATCTTATAATGAAGCTATAGTGCACCCCGATATTTCTATCAGGGTGATATTTCCAAATATCTGGTTATCTTCCAAATATCATCCTGATGCCGACATGATGGTGACGTCACCAAAGTCTGGGGGGTCATATTTTAACATCAGTCATTTTATGGAGATCCCCCGATGTTGCAAATATGATGATGATGTCATCCAGATATGAGGAGGTGCGCAAGGCAAATATGCTGATGACGTCAGCAGGATATGACGGTGATGTCATCAGGATGTTCATCGGCCAGACATTTGGTATCGGCTAAGCAGGAGGATCTTCCTCCGATGCATCAAGTTGTGCCGATGAAGGTGAATATCAAGTTGATATCTCATGCAAAGGTAAGGTTGGTCATCAAGCTGATATTCAAACATCGGGGTGATTTTTCACATAAGGGTGATGTGAATTTATCAGGGTGAGCTCATGCAGGATGCTGCTGATGTCAGGGTGATATTGAGTATCCGGATATCATGCTGGAGGATGATGATGATGAAGTCTAGGCTGGTGCCGTTGGGAGCAAAATCACCGACATTATATATGTTAACGGCCCAGTATATAAAGTAATGAGAAGGTTGCCGCGGGGTGCATGTGGGATAATTGGTTCCTGCATATATTCAAATATTGTGGTGATATTTCTTGGCGGGAAAGGTCGCGATGCACTGTCTACTACATTTCCTGAGGCTGCAGGTTTGGTGCGCCACTAATGGTGGTTGTTGCAGGGTATGGGCGATGGTGTGGACGTTTCAACCACCCGATTGATGATGTGAATCCCTAGGCGACAGCGCGAAGCTCGAGATCTCTTCTTGTCCCCTCCTCCACCTGCTGCATTGAATGTTGGAGTGCCATTTCCTCATGAGGCATGGTATCTGGCGAATATTTTGAGGCACCATTGTACTGAATGATGGGTACACCTTCTTGCTATATAATGCAGACTGTGTTATTCATTCAAGGTTGTTGAAGGCCTGAGCCATTTTTGTGTAAATAATGAAGAACAGGGCATGATCCTAGTTGTTCTATCCCATTTTGGAGTTTATGAGTTGCAACATGAATGTATTTTGCACATATGTTCAGTTTCAATGTTGATTTTATATGAGAAATGCTTCATTGCATGTGTTTATCTGCTTGTCTCCATTTGCTGCATGTTATTCTCCTTCTTCTGAATCTAGTTGGTAAGGGTTTCTCAGGTTCTGGGGTATGGTTTTCTGTATCACATGTTTGATCTCTAACTTCCATTCAAGGAGTGGATTAAATTGTTTTAGGTTGAGCATGGGGAAGGTTGCATGTCAGCAGGGATATCTGTAAGTAGAGGCAGTTAGATACCCATTCTTGGGTGATGTTTGTAAGGCAAGCATCAGTCCAACCCCCTGAAACTTGAGTGAAAGTTGCAAACTATCTGTTGTATATGTCTAGTTGACTCCTTGCCCAATGGATAGGCACCAGTCTGCTCCTGGGTCAGTAGTTATGAGCCAAAACCCCTTGTCTTGCATCCAGGACATTATGTCCACCCATTTCATCACCTCCACCTGTTAGCTGTAGGAGTAGGATTAGGACCCCTGCATACTCTCATACCCAACCAGACACATATGTCTAAGAATGTTGCCAACCTTGTGATCTGTCATGCAGATCTTGGTCCATACATGAGAGTATTCTGCCTATTGTTATCAAGTTAGATCTTTCTATCATTGAGCTAGTCAAGGTTACATCTTGAGTTATAGGGATACCCCCCTTGGTGCGGCAGAACCAGAAGTGAAGGGGAGGAGCTCACACAACCTCCTGTATTAGTTGGCTGAATCTGCCTGTGCATTAGAACTGGCAAACCCTAATGATGATTCAGAAGAAAAACCAACAAAAAATACAATGAACAAGTATGCATACAATTATTTCAAGCCAATAAATTATAACTATAAATACATGAGTCGTACAACTATAAGTCAAGTGAAAAAATTATATAAAATAAAGTTGCAAAATTATGGTAGAAATTCCATACATTGAAGTGATGTGTAGCATAAGAAAATCCAATATGAATGTCAAACATTGAATGCACCAACTTAGTGACAATCATGCCAACTAGTTGTAGGAGACCTGAAATACATTCTAAACCAAATCCAATAGTTATTATTAAAGTAAATTAAACTTACCTATTTTTTGAAACTTAGGTAGGGGATGGCTTAAGGTGAGTTAAGAGGATGGATTAAGGGGAGATGCAATCAATTAGTATTTTGGTAAGGGTGCACGCTAGTAAATAAATTACCTATAAATATACTTAATCCTAAACTCACATTCTAAGTTACCTAATTAAACTAAATCGTAGTTACCTAACTTATGGAACATAGCTAGGGGATGGCTTAAGGGGAGTTAAGAGGATGGATTAAGGTGATATGCAATCAATTAGTATTTTGGTAAGGGTGTGCTAACTTAAATCAATTAACTATAATAAATATACTTAATCCTAAACTCACATTCTAAACTTACTTCGTTGAACTTATTAAACTAAATCATACTTACCTAACATATGGAACATAGCTAGGGGATGGCTTAAGGGGAGTTAAGAGGATGTATTATGGGGAGATGCAATCAATTAACTATCAATCTTATTAATCCTAAACTCACATCTTAAACCAAATTCTAAATCTATTAAATTAAATCGTAATTAATTAATTTATGAAACATAGCTAGGGGATGAAGTAAGGGGATTTAAGAGGATGGCTTAAGGGGACATCAAATCACTTAATAATTTGGTTAGAGCATGAAAGTAAATCAATTATTGATATCAAGTAAATATGTATACAACTATGCATTAGTCAAAAAATAAAGATTAAAAGATTAAAAATTTCTACATACCTACAAATCATTTAAAAAATTACTCCATTATACCATCTACATCCTCTTTTTTTTGTAATTCATCTATGATTTCCTCATTCTCTTCCATAAAAAGTGTCCATAACTCTTTTGTGACAGGTCTCCCTTGATATCTCACTAATTGTATATTTGTTGCCACAAACAAATGCGAGTAGTGCAAAATTTTCTTATGTCTTTCATAATCTTCAAATGTAGGTATACCATTCCTCCTTATCAGATATTTACATAGCCAAGTGCCAACAATAACTACAGAACCTGTTGGATACTTGAATTTATCATCATCTACTCTAGGCTGTAACAACTTGTGTTTTACCTCAACACATCGAGCCAACCAATACTCGGTTTCCTCTTCATTGCCCTCAAGTGCAACAACAACATACACATGTCTTACAAAAAAATTAAAATTTAATAAAGTAGGACACGTAATATATAAGTCATAAAAATATACATGCATGTATAGAATTTTATAGATTACAAAACAATGTAATGAAACTAAATATTGAATTAATGTACCTTGTTGTACAATGTCTAAAATACAATCATAGTCATCTGATGCTTTAAATGTTATCTCATGTTGATCATGTGTTTGTAGAGGTGTTAGGGATCTTTGTTGTCATCCTTCAACCCAATCTGTATTTTCACATGCTTCCCACTCATCTCCAATACAAAACTGACAAAAACATGCAAGCTCCCTAGTCCATATAGTCCATGTGCTTGCATTTGAACTCTTAAATGAATGTCATTTTGTTGATCCACTAATTGTGTCACAATCATATCAAGGAAGAATATTTTCTTCTTCAACCAACCAAAAAACCATTGAACTTTAGAGTTTTCACTTGATCCAGTAGTCAATTTTGTATTACACTAATCCACAATTGCATGTGCATCTTTAAACTTTGTTACATCCACAAATTTTAGTTTCTCCTTAACAAGAGCTCTTTTCACACATTCTCTAGCTCCATCATGTTCTCCTTTACCATGTCTAGCTTCAAAGAAACTCCACATATGTTGGATATTATTTTCTTTATGGGCCCTACATAACCAATAAAATACTCGAGCAATTTTGAATTGTCATGTACAATTGTCTGACCATATGATATGTTGTGTCATCTAGATTTATCTTTATTTTAATTTGTCATTAATAACTTTGAAACAATACTGCACAAACTTTGATGAATGTAACTGGTTATTAATCACATAGAAATGGTACTCCCTCAAAAAAATTATGTCATCTTTTGTACTGTCAACTACATGTCTGCGTATAATATGAACAAAGATGGCCACCTATATTGAGCTATAATATTGAGACTGGATCTCCTCTTGTGAAGCAAGGGTATAGTTTTCTGCAAAGTCAACCACTGAAAGTATAGTTCCAATTGGAAATGTGTTTTTACATCTACGAAATTGTTCATCAAGCCACCGAGCATATTGAGAGTGTTTCACATATTTATAAACAATCTTATTCTTAAACTCTACAATGAATGTATGTACACTACTTTGTTCTATGACTAACAATGCTTTCCAATTTTCCATTCTTTAATGGATATTGAACATTGTTGAACCTCTTCACATTCACTAATTATTGTCCAAAATCATGTGAACTACTTCTATGCATGCATTCTCCTAACAATGAAAGGTTACCACATCTATTGCATTGTCCAGAAACACACATTTTTGAAAAAATAATTACCCATTAGATGTTTCACAAAGTAAACTTGTTATAAACTCCTTAATTGTTGTAGGTGGCATATTAATACTGGACATTCCTACATAATTTGGTTAATATGCAAAGTACAACATATTTATTGAAAAACTTCATAATAATAATGAATTTTTGCAATAACAAGAGATTTGTTGCTTATTAATCTTGACATACCAAGGTTTGTATTTCTCAAATGATCTTTGACATATGCTAAAATTTTCTATAACTAAATCATCTAGAAATTTTCTATATAATTTTGTTTGAGTCATGTCTAAAAGATGTTTTGGATGAGGATCACAATTTTTTGACTCCACCCTTAATTTTAAAACATCTCTAGCATTTGATGAAACCCATGTATTATCATGCCAAAAAAATTCAATCAAAGACCTAATTTCATGTCAGACCTTGGGAGTATACCACTAAAAGTCCAACATTGGTTAATTAGATCATCTTCAATACTTACTCTTCTCTTTGTCACTCTTCTCAAAGTTTTAGCGTGCACATTTAAATATCCACTTGTCTTACTTATCATTCTTTTGTTCACAACTGATTTATTGACTAAAAGAGTTGTTATTGCTCGACATGTTTCATTCCTATCCTTAGATCGACTCATTTTTCCAATAGAACCAATAGCATTAGCAACACTAGACATAACTTGTTCCATTGATTCATCCACCTTTTTGGGTTTTACAAATATGCCTAATTTTTTATTACTTTTCACAGTTTTGACATTCTCATCAATTCAATACAAGTTGACATTGAAATCTAAGAGTTTTTCTATAAAAAAATAGTTTATACAATCTATTTGCATGGGTTTGAATTTTTCTCCAAGATATCTTACCATGGAGATTATTCAAAACATTACTTTTAATTTTTAAAACAATATTTTTATTTTCACTTATACAAGGGTTTTCATTTTCATTTTTTCTTGTGTTGTTTGTAATATAAGAATTTATATCAACAATGTTATATCCAACATCCTTTAAATCATTAATCTCATTATCATTAAATGGATTTGAAGACATCCCTGGATTCGTTTCTATATTTACATTTTCATATTCTTGAACTCTTCCACATTTGCATATTCTACATTCATCTCATCCATGTTGGTATTTTCAATGTTCTCCTCTTCAATAGTCATCAAATTGGATGCTACATCATTCTTCATTTCTTGAATCCTCTCTCTCCTATCTCTTTGTCATTTTGCCTCTTTCTCTCGATGTGCTTCAATTTCTTCAAGTGTTATGACCTTCCTTTTCTTTTTTTGTTGACATTTATTTGATCCTATGATTACCAAAATGTGTTAATAAAATCAACAAATGATATTGTACTATACTTAGAGTTGGATCCCTCCTTAAAATTTATGAAGTACAAATAGATGTAGATCCTTTGTTCAATATGACATTTGCTTGATTTCTCTAAAAAAATTATTTCTTTGATTTCTCTAAAAAATAGTTCTTTTACTTCATTCCATCTGAAAATGCTTCTTAGGATTGAATCCTTGTAAAAATTGAATAAAATATGCCTTGTTGAGAGCTTGAATTGACACCTGCATATAAAAAAATTGAAGAATTTTTCATTGTTAACCGTACTTGTAAAAATGAATGTTACATAAAATCTAGGGCGCACCACATTTTTATGAAAAAAAATAACAACTAAAATAGAAATGAGCACTAGTTTAAAAATGGGCACCCGTTCCATTTGAGAAGCGCCCATTTATAACGGGTTCTCGTTTTATTGTTATTGAATAGGCGCCCGTTTAGTTTTGAATGAGCGCCCATTTATAAGTGGGCATTTCTTAAAATTTGAAATTGTAAGCCCACATATTTGCATTGGTTTTAGGCTTGGAAACCCATGCCTTAGCCTTGGACCTGCAATTAGTGGACCATGTAAACAAGAGAAAAAACTAATTTCACCACTATGGCTGACGACTTTTTTGTCAAAATATTTTCACAAGATTAAAACCTTATTATAGATCTCAAAGTCTAGTTTTCAAATATGTATTTTTTTACTATTGAACATAATTTTCTATTTATTAATTATTTTTTAAACAAAAAGACTCATAAACTTGAAATAATATACGTTACCATTTTTTAACAACTTTTGATTTTAAAAGTTTCTTAAAAAAAAATTATGCCTAACTAATCTAGACATCATTCTCTACATTATGTTTTTTTTAGTGAATTGATTAGTTTAGCTCAAATTATGTTGGTTGTACATGAGGGGTTTTAAAAAAACTAATTAGAGCCATAAAAAAATTAATAAAAAAAAACTTATAAAAAAATTACAAAAAAATATCCTAACCAAAATTCAACACCCTATGCATCTTTCCACAAAATGAATTAGAAAAATACATTCATTTAGGTCAAATTATGCTGGACATACACATGCATGCTTTGGCAAAAAATATGAACTTTAAAAAGTCACTTTTTGTACGTCCTATAAAAATCAACTTTTATCATCTGGGTATTATTAAAAGTTACATAATTGAAAATTAGAAACAAAATCCTACATTTCATATGTTTACATCATATTAATATTCTATGTGTAAGTGATTCAAATTTTCACTCCAAGTATGACAAAATTTAAAAATTAGAAAAAAATACTTCCACTTTTTGGCAAAAAGTGGACTCGTCTTCTTGCACTTACTCTACAATCAATTTCTTTATATACTATTATATCTTTCTATATTAAGAAGATCAAAATCATGAGAACAAGATCCTTTCTGGCAACCTTATCCTACCATGATAGTTTAGACATCCACATGCATGCATCATGATATCAAATAATTACGCTGAAGGCGTTCCCTTTGTGAGAGAGTGGGATAACTTTTTGGATCAATGGTCTCAATTGCTACAAAGGCGTGCAAGATGATTGCAGCGTCTTCAGCCATTGGATTTCTTCGATCACGTTTAACTATAGTTTTTTTGCTGGTTTTTCCAATCTATTCATCTGCGGATTAGGTTTTATAGGTTTTTAGATTGAGAGAGAAATTACGCTGAGAAATTACATAAGTCATTGGTTGTTCTCATGGTGAGAAATTTTTCTGAAGTCGTTGGTTGTTCGCTGGGAAATTTTCTAAACTCGTGGGTTATTCTTACGCCGAGAAAAATCGTGTTAGAAGTCGGATGTCGTTTAAATGTTCCCGAGGTGAATTTTGTTTTTTGTTTGTGCATTTTAATTCATTTTGCTTCTTAAAAGCCCTTTTAAAAATTTAAAATTGCTTTGGAATCAGTTGGATGGCGGTAAGTCAATTTCACTGCTTTACACATTTCTATTGTGGAGTTGTGATTGTGAGGTTAGGCTTCATCTCCATTCCCTTTTCAAGTATGTATTTCAATATTATACCACTCAACTTTTATTATTTTCACTTTTTAACAAACCACCAAATGTGTTCTTATTGCTTTCTTAATTACAAACTTTTTGATAATAAAGGCATTATAAAATCCTCATTGGTTCATTCTTCCTTAACGCTAATCTACCCTAATTAAATGAATAGACATCAAAATTAAAATATATTAAGGGTACCTATGAATTAAATGCCTTCTTTGATTTAAGACTTTAAAGTTTTTAAGAGGATTTTATCTATGTGTATAGATTATAATATTATAAAATAAAATAAGTAAGACTATATATAATATAAATATTACATATATAATATATTTAATATAAATATACAATTTCATATGAAATATTATATTAACAATATATTTATGCAACATGGTGTACAAGGTCTTCACCAAAATTTTGGTTTTTAGGCTTCAACCTCTCCTTGATAAACTCATTGCGCCAAACTAGAAGGGTTTTGTTCCTGGGAGGTAGATCCTTGATGTAGCCATCTCTACACATGAGATTATCCACTCAATCTCCAAGAGCAACTCCTCAGGTATGATCTTCAAATTAGATATCTCCAAAGCCTATGATCAGGTTAATTGAGACTTCTTGCTCAAGGTTCTAAGGAAATTTGGCTTTTAAGAGAGGGTGACTAATATGATCAAGGAGTGTATTCCATAGTGCGCTTCTCTGTTCTAGTCAATGGTTCTCCTAGAGGATTTTTCCCCTCTGGGAGGGGCCTCAGGAAAGGTGACCCTCTTTCTCCCTATCTCTTTATCTTGTTGGTTGAAGTTTTGGGTAGGAATGCTTGCAATCTTTTGATGCAGGGGACTCTTCGAGGCATCAATCGTGCCTCTTCTGCTCAGACTTCGATCATACAGTAGTTTGTTGATGATACTATATTGTTCGGGATTGCCTCAGTTGTTGAAGCCAAAAGATGGAAAGGGCTTCTTAAGGCTTATGAAGGAGCCTCTAGTCAAAGTATTAACTTTGAGAAAAGTCATATCTACTTTCTCAATACCCAGGAGGATCTGCAACAAAAAATCACTCGTGTCCTGGGCTGTTCGAGTACAAGGCTCCTAGCCACTTACTTGGGCCTCCCTCTTACTACCACTAAAGTCTCTTCTGACTATTGGAATGGGTTATTAGAAATAATACAGAGAAAATTGGATGGATGGAAAGGTTCTCTTCTGACTCAAGCAAGGAAATTCCAACTCCTTAAAGCTTCCCTTCAAGGTATGCCAAACTACTCCTTAAGCTTGTTCAAAATTCCTAGGTATGTGGCAGAGAAGATTGAGCAAATCCAAAAGAAGTTCCTTTGGTTGAGAGTGGAGGAGAAACAAAGAATTGATTTGGCTGGGTGGGACAAGGTTTGTACCCCTAGATGCTAGGGGGGATTGGGATTGAGAAGAATTCATCTCATGAATCGTGCCTTCTTGTCCAAGGTGGGGTGGAACCTTATTCAAGGTAATAAAGACTCGAGGATATCATGGTGGCTAAGTATCTCAATGGGGATTGGGGTAGCAAGCTACTCTCTGATGTCAGATTACCCAAAGGCTCTTTCATTTGGAATGGAACCCTTAAGACCCATGGCCTCCTTCACCAAGGAATCTGGTGGAAGATTGGGGATGGCATGGACGTTAAATTTTGGGAAGACAGATGACTGAAGGATAAGCCACTTAAGGAGCTAGATTATGGAAGAATTGCAGATAAGGCCTGTAGATTCTTTGGTCCCAAGGTGGCTAACTACTTATGGATTCACAGGGGGTTTAGGAATTGGAAGGATATGATAGAATGTGTCTTGAAATAGGATGAGAACAGGAGGTTAGCTATTCAACTTCAAAGGGACTTGGAGTACTTTAGACTCCCTCTCTTCCCAAAGAAGGATCAGATGATCTGGACAAGGACAATAAAGGCTTGTTCTCAGTTAGAAGTTCTTATGGCCTGCTGTTAGACACTAGTGAGGACACTTTTGGGGGAAAGTTTGGATTCTTAAACTTCTTCCTAAAGTTAATTTCTTTTGGTGGACCCTGATGCACAATAGAATTCTAACTCTGGATAATCTGAAAAGGAGGGGTTTTCAAATGCCAAACAGGTGTGTTCTCTGTGGAACTGAAGAAGAGACATTCAATCACCTCATCCTTCACTGCAGCTTTGCTTGGGAGGTATGGGGCTTAATCTTCCAGAAGCTTGATATATGTTGGACCTTAAATAGTAATCTTGTTGCTCTGGCCTGGGATGGGAGGCCCCCCTTCATTTCGGTGCTCCCGGTGACCAAGAAGTTCTAGTTACAAATACCACCCCACTTGGCCTGGAATCTTTGGAACACAATAACAGAGTTTTTAGGGAGAAATTCAAAATAGCCATGGGAGTTTTCCAGAGCTGCCTCAAATTGTTGGCAGAGAACATCAACTCTAGCATCTTCAAAGTAGCTAATAGACCCCCTAGATGGGAAGAATAGTGTCTGTTAAAACATTGGAACATCATCCATGGTACTTGCTGTATAGATGATTCTAAAAGGCTTGCTAGAGCCAAGACTAGGTGGGCCATGCCTCAGAAAGGATGGTTTAAGCTCAACTTCGACAGAGCTGCTAAGGGGAACGCAAGGGTGGCTAGTGGAGGAGGAATTATAAGAATTGATACGGGAGCCTTTGTGGCTGCCTACTCTAGAGGCATTGGCTTCAAGAGTAATAATGAGGCTAAAGCCTTAGCCATGCTATGGGGTGTTAAATTGGCTATCTCCTTGAACATCAAACTTCTTCATGTGGAAGGGGACTCGAAGTTAATTGTTAATGCTGCCTTGGGTTCATCTCAGTTTAGATGGAATTTGGCTAACATTATGGGGGATATCAAAGTGCTCCTCAATGGGTTTGAGGAGTTTAAGATCTCTCACATATACAGGGAAGGAAATGTTGTTACTGATGCTATGGCAAACCTGGGCAGTGGTAGCAAAGGATGGCGGTGCTGGAGGAGTATGACTTGCCTGCCCAATGAGATTCATCCTCTCATAAAGAAAGATGAAGATAACAACAAGGATTAGGTGGTTTGGGGTCGTGACTATCCTCTTTCTATGGTTGGGGGTGGTTGGGGGTGGTGGGGGTTATGCAGATTTCATGGAGACCTGTTTAAATGGGCTTGAGGTTGATGGTATGGGATAGGTCAACAAGTCTAGCGGGGAGAAAATTTGAATTTTCAAAAGCTGATGAGCGGGAACACGAGTACCTTGAAGTGGCAGCTATTTAGATTTCTGTCTGGCACTCCTACCTGGCATAAGTTGGGGATTTGCATGGGATGGAAGACTAGTTGGCTGGCCAACTTTCCACTCATTGGTAGGCGGGTTGATTGGATGAAAGGTAGGCAGGTCATAAAGCAAAAGATCCTCAGTTTTGGTGGGGGAGTGAGAGATAGATCTAGTTGGGCAAAAAGGACAACACGATGGCCTCTGGAAGGGGTACAAAAGGTGTGTAGGATGGGCCCGCCTATGGGTAAAAATATTTGGTTTATCTTTGTGGCGGGTGACATTCATTGCCACACAAGGTGGTGGCCAAGATCTCTTCCCAAGGAGATTTTTCAATATGGCATAGATGTGGCGTATCACCATAATAATTATGATGTGATTATTGATCTTACTCCGTGACCTTTCCATTTTATTACAGTTACTTTCTAAAATCAACAGCACTAACGTTAACAATTTTAAGCTCTATTAATTATGTGACATTCAAATTGTGAATATGGGTGGATAGATTGTGAAGATTGAGCCAACCACTGTGGAGGAATTTAGGCAGGACTAGATTGTCTGGCATATCATTCAGAAGGGGGAAGTGGTTTCCTTTCTAGAAGGAATGATTGGCCATGACAAAAACTTGTCGTGATAGTTTGCTAAGTCATGGGAAGAGGATACCAGACATGTCCACGTGAGGAGTATTGGCTTCCAGGTGTCCAAAGTGGTGATTGGTTAGGCTACAAGGTTCCCCACTAAAGGGAAGAAGCATGCTAGACGCAGTAAGGTGCCCAACCTCGAGAATATGGGTCTCTTTTTTAGAGAGGGGGAGGTGGCTATGAAGTTGCATGGAGGGTTTGATAGGGAGAAACTGTCGGAGCCCTGGGGCCAAATCTGCTTAATGATCATGAAGTTCTTCACGTTGGAAGGAAGCTTTAAGGTATTTTACCATTATCATTATGCCCTTCTCAATCACTTTAGGAACAAAATGGGAATTAGCTTTCCCTTTTTTCTCCAGTCCTCTCTAGAAAATTCCATTAAGTCAGCTAGAGAGCTTAGGGCCAAAAACCTTGGTCACCCTCTTGTCCCCATTCACCAAGGCCTCATTCTGAGACTATACCATTTCCATCTTGCCCTGTGTCCTCTGAAGCAGATTAAGGTCAAGATGATTGAGGACCCCCAGACGTTTGTGTCTCTTGGTTCTAAAGGCAAGGTGAAAATGTGTGTCGGGACCCCTAAGATCTCTAAAATTGCCAAGGGGGGCCTCATATTGTGGAATGCAAGTCCCCAGCTGGGACCTCCACCCCTGAGTCTAAAACGAAATCCTTGAGAAAAGCCATGACAGAAATTGGCTCAACCAAAAGGGAGAGACTAGCGGCTGAGGAGGAAGGGACTGTGTAGGCTAAGAAAGCCAAGACTAGTATAGAGGAGGAAGAGAAGGTGACTGGTCCTGTAAAAATCATTGAATTGGACCCAGGGCCCAAAAAAATTGGTAGTGGTGAAGGGGAGGACATTGTTAAGAAAACCATCTCGAGGGTTCGCCGGTCTAGTCAGATTACTGGGAAACCTTCTGTTAACCCTCAGGGTGTTGAGATTTTTGATGACTCAAAATTTGTAGAGGAAACTATGGAGGAGGGGGGGATGAAACTCCTACTGAGTCTATGCACGAGGAAGAAGGGGTGAGCCATTTTGCTTCCATGAACAAGTCCAATTCGAAGGACTTGGGTGTTGATGCAGAGGAAGCCAGTGGCGGGGATAACAAGGATAGCTATTTGTTGTGTGTCACAACCACTGAGGACATGGGGAGACTCAAGATATCGATAGAGAAAATACAAAAAAATGGAAGACCATGGTCGAATTTGCTACCGAATATAAAAATAGATTGATAGAATAGAGAGAGAGAGAGAGATAGAGTCATTGTGGATATCACGACATAGGTTAAACCAATGGGATACTACCATTAGTGTTGATGAAATATAATAAAAATTATTTAACTAGCCTTTGGCATTCGCATGCATGTGCCATAATGATGTAACCTTGCTAGTCATAGGTTCAAACAAATGCTCAAGAATTCAATCAAATAGAGATTCAGAAATTAGTGACAAGAAAAATAGTAAACGATTATCTAACAACAACAGGAGGTATTCATATGCAGATTATTAATGGACAAAATTCATAGAAGATATAAAGTAAACCCTGTTCTCCACTATTTCATTATACTTCCAAGGCAATACAAAAACAATCTATCAGCTTGCACAATCAGCCTTTTCTAACTATATTCAAACTACTAATTTCCTACTCTAATCTATCTTCTGCCTTCTTCTCTTTTCCACCTCCTCTGCATTCATGTCCGTCCTCTCTGTTGGTGTCCAAGATAATCTATTCCGATTCCTTCTCTATTCTTCCCTATGAGGGCGTCGATTCCTCTTCCCCATTGTTCTGTAATCATTGGCCATATTCTTCTGGACTGCTTTTGATTCATTTTCCTCTGTGTTTCTTTTCATTTTCCAACCTATCGTTGCATGCTCAGATTCTTCTCTACTTTTCTCCATCTGTCAATAAATTATTGACCAAGACTCTACATTTCCTTCCACGAACTATCCAATAATCATTTCAAACACTTAGCAAATATTTTGTTTGGGTAGGCAGTGAAACAGTCAATAGAAGATGAAAGGCTAGGCTTCGAACCAAGTTCCTATCACACAATCGATAGAAGTTACGTTGTTTCTTTTGGTGTCAGGAAATTCCTTTCCAACTAGCGACAGGAGACTCCAAGCTAGATTGACATTATAATGGCAAGCGCCAGGAATTACATGTGATAGGAAACCCTCTAGGCTTTACATTGAAAGGAAAAATGACAGAAGATAAAGAGCCCCAATGACAAAAAGAACAAAACAATAAAAAGAAGAAAAAACCAAAATTGTAGGGCAAGATGCCCCTACATCAAACTCCCCGGATGGAAAGAAAATCATGAGCTCCTACTAATGAGGTCTACTATAGAATGACCTTGCTTAATGATCTCCTCCTTAGTGAGCTAGGAAGCATCTTCAACCACATGATTGCTCCATTTGACGAGATATTTGTAGTACTCATGCTTACGGGTCTTCCTCAGCAATTGTTTATCTAGAATGCATTCAATCTGTGGTGGAGCAGTGACTGTCCCAGATTGCTCTTCATGAGATGAATCAGCTTCTTTAGCTTCATCTGCCTCTTTGTCCCCTTTATATGGATATAAATCTGCTACATTAAAAATGGAAGATATATTCAACTCTGCAGGCAATAATATTTTATAAGCATTGGCAGAGAATTTCCTAAAGATTTGGCATGGACCAATCTTCTTCATCTGAAGTTTATTGTATGTTCCTGTAGGAAACCTCTCCTTTCAAAGATGTGCAATACAAGATCTCCAACCTGAAACTGCAACTCTCTTTTCTTTTAATTTTGTACTGCAGATTGTTGTCCTCAATGTTATGCTTCACCTTCTCTTAAATGTCATGAATGACTTGAGCAAATTCTTCCCCATATGCACTCCTCTTCTCCATTCCAACAAGATCACGAAGTTCAAATACACCTCTTGGATGCATACCATACACCACATAGACAAGACTGAAACCCGTGCTTCTATTTGAGGAATCATTATATGCAAATTTAGCTTGTTCTAACATGAGATCCCAATTTCCAGGTGAACTACCAACAAGACATCTTAACAAATTGCCAAGGCTTCTATTAACAACCTTGGTCTGGCCATCCATTTGTGGATGATAAGCAGAACTAAAATTCAGATTTGTGCCCAACTTCCTCCATAGAGTCCTCCAAAAATGACCCACAAACTTAGTATCCCTGTCAGAAATTATACTTCTTGGAATACCATGCAACCTTACAACTTATTTATAGAGAAAATTGGTAATATTAGTGGCATCACTAGTCTTTTTACATGGTATAAAATGCACCATTTTTGAAAATTGATCTACCAGAACAAAGATTGAATCATTACCCCTTTGTGTACGAGGCAAACCCAACACAAAATCCATACTCACCGAATCCCAAGGTCTGATTGGAACTGGTAATGGCTGATAGAGCCCCACATTTTGACTTCTTCCCTTAGCATGTTGACAAATTATGCACCTTTCCACATACCTTTTCACATCTGCCTCCATCTTTGGCCAATAATAATGAGTGCTCAACTATAGAAAAGTTTTATCCTATCCAAAGTGACCAGTAAGACTACCACTATGTTTTTATTTCAACAAATTATCTCTCATGGAGCCTCTAGGGATACACAACTTATTTTCCTTAAACAACAAACCTTCTTGAATCATGTAATCCGTCCATGGGTCTCTATTCCAGCAAATAGGATCATTACAAGCTGCAAATGTTTCTCCAAAATTTGCATCTTCTGCATACAACTCTCTCAAACTTTCAAACCCCACACTGTTAGTTTGGATTTCACACAACAATAAATGCTTCCTACTTAAGGCATCAACAACTTTATTCATTTGACTACTTTTATGCTTCAAAACAAAGTCAAAACTCTGAATATACTCAACCCATTTAGCATGCCTTTGATTCAATTTATGTTGGTTGTTAATAAACTACAAAGCATGGTTATCCGTATACACAACGGACTCGTTGGGCAATAGATAATGTCTCCATTTCTTGAGGGACTGGACCAAAGCATAAAACTCCAAATCATAAGAAGAATACGTTCTTTTTGGCTCATTTAATTTCTCACTAAAATATGCAACCAATTTTCCCTCTTGACTTAGGACTACCCCAATAGCCAAACCACTAGCATCACACTCTACTTGAAACACTTTATCAAAATCAGGCAAAGCAAGTATGGGCTGTTCACTCACCTTCTTCTTGATAAATCTAAAATTTTCTTCAGCCTCTTTAGTCCAAACAAATGGTCCTTTATTCCCCTTAATAGTCTCCAATATAGGTGCTACTACATGACTAAAATTTCTTATAAAATTTCTATAAAAACTAGAAAGACCATGAAAACTCCTTACCTCCATGACACTCCTTAGTGATGGCCAATCAAGTATGGCTTGAACCTTCTCCTTATCCATCTTCAGCCCTTCTTTTGACACCACAAAGCCCAAGTAAACCAGTTCGGTCTGCATAAACAGACACTTCTTCAAATTGATCTACGACTTCTCTTCATGTAGCTTCCTCATAACCTGCCTCAAATGTTCTATATGCTCCTCTTTGGACCTGCTAAACACCAAAATGTCATCCAAATATACAACCACAAATTTACCAATAAATGGTTTCAAAACTTCATTCATTAACCGCATAAAAGTACTAGGGGCATTAGACAATCCAAAAGGCATAACCAGCCACTCATACAACCCATCACTAGTCTTAAAGGTTGTTTTCCATTCATCCCCTAGCCTAATTCTTATTTGGTGATAGCCACTTTTCAAATCTATTTTAGAAAAATACATTGAACCACTCAAACAATCCATTAAATCTTCAATTCTAGGTATGGAAAACCTATATCTTATTGTGATTTTATTAATTGCCCTTAAATCAGTACACATGCACCATTCCCCTCCTTTATTTGGAACCAACACTACAGGAACAGCACAAGGGCTCAAGCTTTCCCTTATCAATCCCTTCTTCAAAAGGCCCTCCACTTGCTTCCTTATCTCCTCATTTTCCATAGGTGTTAACTTATATGCAACCTTATTTGGAAGGCTAGCACCTGGAATCAAATCCATGTGATGGCTAATGCTTCTAATAGGAGGCAATTCATTAGGCAAGTTAGTTGCAACAATGTCCATATTCTCATTCAGCATGTCTTGTATTTCAATAGGCAAATCCTCCAACTTTGTAGAAGTCATTACACATCTAGGTTTAGGAACCAAATCATAACCAATTTCTTCATTTTTCAAATCATTCAAAAACTCTTTACCACTTACCATCATTACCTTACTATTGTTGTTGTTGCTGTCCTCTTCTTTCTCCTTTATGGGCAACAAGGTATGCTTCTCTCCATCCTTAATGGTATAAGTATTCTCCTTCCCATCATGCACTGATTTCCTATCAAATTGCCACGGTCTTCCAAGTAAAACATGGCACACATCCATGGGCATTATATCACACAAAACACAATCCTTATAACTGCCAATCTGAAAATCAACATAGGCCTGTTCACTAACCAATATTTGATGGCCTTTTTGTAACCAAGTCACTTTATATGGAGTAGGGTGTTTAATCCTTTTAAGATTCAACTTTTCTACCATCTTAGTTGCAACAATATTATCAGTGCTACCACTATCTATAATGAGCTTACAACATTTACCTTGTGACTTACACTTGGTTTTGAACAATGCTCTCCTTTGACTTGGCTCTTGACTCTCTTTTTGTGGCTTCAACAACACCCTCTTAAGCATCAAAGACTCACCTGATTCTGCTTCATCCTTGTGGTGTACTAGTGATCCCACACTCTCTTGATTAGCATGAACAACTTGATTGCTTCTCTCAAATTTTGAATGTCCTCCTTGTGATGATTCAGACCATTCCCAACTCTTGTACCCATATTGGTTGCACTTGAAACATTTTCCTACAAATCCTCTTCCTCTACCTTGTGAACCACCTCTTCCATAAGATCTTCCTCCTCTATTTGATAACCACCTCTATCATTGTTGGTTGTCCCACTAGAAATTCCAGCCTCTTCACCTTGATGATGTTGTTGTCCCCTACTTGTTTGTTGTCCTCTACCTCTTAAACGTCTTCCTCTCTTCTTCTCTTGCTGACTTTGCTTCCTTTGCAGCTTCTCTAGTTTTAAGGCAAGTTGGTAAGCCTCTTCTAGGCTCCTCGAGGACAAAAGGCTCATTTCATCTTGCAAACTATACTTGAGACCATTCACATATTGGGTTATCTTCTCCACATCTTCCTCAGCATGCCCAGATCTGATTACTAATTTGTAGAATTCCTCCATATAGTCCTTCACAGACATATCTTTATGCTTCAAATTCTGCAGTCTCTTAAAGAGATTAGCTTGATAATCACTTGGCAAAAATTTGGCCTTCAACTTGGCCACCATTTGATCCCAGGAGTTGATTTCTCCTTATTTCTCCTTCTCCTCTCAGTTTGGACAAAGTCACACCACATGGTAGCATGGCCCTTCAATCTGGTGCAAACAAACTTTACTCTTTTCTCCTCTGCTACACCCTCATATTCAAAATACTTATCCAAGTCATTGATCTAGTCTATTAAGTCTTCACCATTGAGGCTTTTGGCATAAGTTGGCACCTCTATCTTGGGTTTAGAACCCAAACTCATGACTAACTTCGGCAGTCTTTCACCAAATTCTTCTTCTTGATCTACCTGTCCTTCCTCATTCTCTTCTCTCTATTGTTCTTCTTCCTCATCACTCACGTCCACAACATCAAGGTTTCCTCTCCTCTATGCCCTGTCAAGAGCTTCCATCCTTGCAACCAAATTTTGCAACAACTCAGGGTCACCATGGTCTCTCCAGCCTTAGCCTCAGCCTCCTCCTCTTCCCATCCTTCTTGGAGGCATATTGACCACTTAGCAATGGCCAATCTAACCTTAGGCTCTGATACCAATCTGATGTAGTCTTTCTAGTCATAGGTTCAAACAAATGCTCAAGATTTTGATCAAACAGAGATTCAAAAATTAGTGACAGGAAAAATAGTAAATGATTATCTAACAATGATAGGAGTTATTCATATGCAGATTATCAATGGACAAAATTCACAGAAGATATAAAGTAAACCTAGTTCTCCACTATTTCATTATACTTCCAAGGCAATACAAAAACAATCTATCAGCTTGCACAATTAGCCTTTTCTAAATGTACTCAAACTACTAATTTCCTACTCTAATCTATCTTCTACCTTCTTCTCTTCTCCACCTCCTCTGCATTCACATCTGTCCTCTCTACTAGTGTCCAAGATAATCTATTCTGATTCCTTCTTGATTCTTCCCTATGAGGGTGTCGATTCCTCTTCCCCATCATTCTGTAACCATCAGCCATATTCTTCTGGACTGTTGTCGATTCATTTTCCTCTATGTTTCTTTTCATTTTCCAACCTATCATTGCATGCTCAGATTCTTCTTTGCTTTTCTCCATCTGTCAACAAACCATTGGCCAAGACTCTACATTTCCTTCCACGAACAGTCCAATAATCATTTCAAACACTTAGTAAATATTTTGTTCGAGTAGGCAGTGAAATGGTCGACAGAAGATGAAAGGCCCTTTGAACCAAGTTCATGTCACACAATCAATAGAAGTTGCGTTGTTTCTTTTGGCAACAGGAAATTGCTTTCCAACTGGTGACAGGAGACTCCAAGTTGGATTTACATTATAATGGCAAGTGCCAGGAATTACATGTGATAGGAAACCCTCTAGGCTTTACATTAAAAGGAAAAATGAGAAAAGATAAAGAGTCCCAAAGACAAAAAGCTAACAAAAAGAACAAAACAACAAAAAGAAGAAAAAACCAAAATTGTAGGGCAAGATGCCCCTGCATCACATAATTGTGACCCCACTACATCACCATGTGCCATGCATCTCTTAGCATACAAAATATAACCTAAAACCAATCTAATTTATTTAGTTTCAAATGAACCATCAAGCACTGACTCTGGCATCCATGACTTTCAATCCACTGACCAAAAAATGTTCACTAACTAGCACACATATGCTCTTCCTGCACATGAGAGTGTTGATGATTACCTATACATAACCATTGATAGAATGCCTCAAACAAACTACAATTAATGCAATTTTCAATGTAACATATTTTTTTGCAACTCAAGCTTACATATGTGTCAAAGGAATCCATCATATAGTATCAATAAAATACTAATAAAACTAATTTAAAAATACCTAACAACAATTCAAGATAAATGAAAAACATAAAGGATGCTAAAATGTTGATAGGAGCAAAATATGCAGCCTTGAGCTTAACAATGACAAGGTGCAGGAGATCAAAGATGCCATTGAGAATATGTATTGGTATGAATTTTTCATGGGTGTGTTACTGCTCCTATATTTTTATTTCATATGTTTGATACAATATTGAAATAATTAGTGTCTCAACACACAAACTTGCAGAACCCCACTCATGGTTTACTAGCATTCCAGTCTATTTTCATTTTCACAAAAAAATGCATCAATGATTAGATTATGAATATTGCAACAATGGCTAGATTATGCATTCTAGGTAAAATTATATTGGACCTGGGGTAGAAGATCGATGATCAGTATTGTTCAATTTCTGTGCAAGACGATTGAAATAGATCCAGTCATCTGTTTTCCGTTCCATTGCAGTTTTTCTCCATCGTGTTTTCGTTCCAAATTTTTTACCGGCTACTGAAATAGAATCCTATGTGTAGAGTCGGGCCATATAATGTAAAGGTTTTATACCTTAAATTGAAACTTTGGGTAGAGTCAATGTTGGAAAATGTAAAAAATGAACAAATCTTCGTACAAGATTTAATTATTGGGCTTATTGTGCCTTGGGCATAAATTCAATTGAAAATTAAAAAACTTATTGTCATAATTAGTATGTGCATTGCTTTAAGGCATCGTGGGTTCACAATTTTGTTATGTAGTGGCTTTACTTCAACACACAAAGTTTTCCTAATGATGGTTCAGTTACTTAATTTTGGATCTTATATTAGATTTTCTCAATCTTATATTACGGTATATTGAGTAAAATATACATCTATATTAGAAATTGTTTTCAATTTTTTAAATTTAATTTTGGTCATTATCCTCATTAATTTATATCTTTATATTTCATTAAAATATCAAATTAAAATTAATATTTTTATTGAGTTGTTAGTTTATTGAACTTGTAATTCATGTTTTTTTTTAACAACATTTCATATATAAATGAGTTAAATAAATTATAAATTAAACCTTTTTTTCCAAAGATTGAGTGAAGTTGAAGTTAAATTATAGATAAGTGTATATTACAATCACATGAGCTTGAAAAATCAGCTCAAGATACATAGCAAAATGCTATAGAAAACAACGCAATATTTATCCACAACAGAAGTTGGATAATTCACTTCAAGTTTAGTTGACATATCATGTAAGCCTTGTGTATAGTTATGCAAGATATAGCCAGTCTCCTACATGGAAGAGGACCCTTTGTTATAGAAAACTAATATGTTTGTATAAGTTGCCCTAACTGATTTTTAATTGAGAGATATATTATTGAATTGTTCCAATCTTTTTGCCAATTACTTGTTTACCTTCAACACTTCCTACATATAAAATCTCAAAATTACAATTAGAAGAGAATTTTCAAGTATTTAAATGATAGTTTCTAGATAAAATCACAACTTATTAAAAAATATTTTACATCTTTCTTTCCACTATAATTATAAATTATTTTATTTACAAAATCATATATAACATTATCCTTAATACCAATATGAAGCAAAGCATCTTTTCAACCAAATGGGCCACCAACTACAATTGAGATGTCTTTCAAAATAACTTTCCAATGATAACTAGTAAACTGATAATCACACAAGATATATTTAACATGTTCAAACAATGTACAAGATGAACAACTAAACGATTAGGTTTGGTAGAATCTTAACCTTTCTCCTACAAAACTAAACAATACAAATTTAAAATAAATGTTAATGCCCACTTTAAACATATAAAATAATAGAATGAGCACACACATAAGAGACATATATTCTAATTAATAATATTTAAAATCACATAAAAAATAAAAATAAAAGAAAACCAAAAAAATAAAAATGATGTTATTTAAAAATATATTAATAATTAATTATGCATTTATTTAACATTAATATTTTTTGTTTAATAAATAATAAGTTTTATTTTTCTACTTTTTCTACATTTAATATCACTTAGATAAAATGAGCTCTAACCATTTGTACTAATAAGAAATTATTAGGGTAGTTGGCCATCTAGCTCAAGGAGTAAAGTTTATTCATGTCTTGTCAAATAACACATGGAAATTATAAAGACATGGCAGAAGTATTAGAGTGGAATGAGGTAGGTGGTTGAATGAGTATGTAATCTATAAAATGGGATTATTTTTCTATTTTAGGGGTGGTGGGTTAAAGGCAACACTAAGAATTATAAATTCAAGAAAATGAGAGGTTTGTTTGGATATCTAGCTAGGAGAATGTTGCAAATATGTGCCTAAACGGTGTTGTCATTGATGACAACATATCCTTGTTGCCATTGGTGTCAACTGTATCCTATTTTGCTACCTGTATAGAAGACTGGATTGTTGAGGATATTGAGAAATATAATGAGGATCAATGTATGTGGACCATATGGCTGAGTAGAGGATTGTCTGAAGAAGCTCCAGTTAAGCTTTGAAGGGTTTGCATGAAGATTTAAAGAAGCTATGGCCATCTAAGTAGAACCAGTCTTGTAGTGTTCAGAAGAGACAGAGTGACAGGAAAGAGGTCCAGATTGTTCTGGATATGTCAAATGATGATTTGCGGATCTGGAGGCATGTTTGGGAAGTCAGTGTGTATCATCCATTCAAGTGGTTCGTGGTTTCGAGGTCTGCAAGCAATCTTTCTAAAGTGACAGTCATGGCAGACAGTGTTCTTGAGGTTCCAAAGGAAGATGCAAGTGATTCTGATGATTTGGAGGAGTGTGGATGTTTCTGTTGAATTCAATGTGCTTGTGGAAGTCTATAGATCGTGTGAATGCTATGTTGGAGATCTACATTAAAGTTTGAGCTTGTCAATGAAGATTTCCTTCTTGGTGTTCCTGTTCTTCCCAGTCTTGGTTGACCGGATGATTCAAGCATGTTGTGGATGATCTAAGAGCATTTCTATCGAGCATGGCATGTTGATTAATAAAGATTTGAGTCCCAATTATGTTTGGCTGACAACTTAGTGATTAGCATTAAGTTAGATGTTTGTAGTGCTGACCTTGATGTCCATTCCAAGGTTGATGAAGCGTATAAATACTTGTTGATGAGTTGTAGAAAATTATCCTTGTGCAAAAATAATATAATCTGAAGAAAGGATCAAAAGGTAGAGCAGAGCAGAGGAGAAGCAGAAGAACAAGAGTTGTTTTGATGAAGAGTTAGAGAAGAAGTATTTGGGGCAAAGAAGAAGTTTTGTGAGCATTCAATGAAACTAAACCAAGCATGAAGGAGATGCTATTTATTAGTTAATTCTTTATGTATTAAACATAAATTCTATAGGCAATGAGCCTCTCTTGAGCAGTGGGCTCTGGGTAGTGAGCTCAAAGGCATGTGCCTTCTCTTTTCTTCTAAGTACTTTTAATAGGGTATGAATCTTGTGGGTTAACCCCCACCGTGGTTTTCCCTTAACCGAGTTTCCACATAAAAATCCTGGTGTTATATGTGTTCAGTTTATTTCTGCTCATGTGTTGTTGATTCATGCTTTAATGTTTACATTATTAATCTGGTTGCAAGTTGATAAAGAAGATTAAAAGGAGAAAAGGTTAAATTTGTGAGAGACCTGATTCACCCCTCCTCTTGGTTGTCCAAACTAATTCCAACAATTGGTATCAGAGCGAGGTTCCTCTAAAAGAAGCTTAACCGCCCGAGGAGATCCAGGTTGTTGACCTACAAGAAGGATAGTCCAAGATTTGATGGAACAAATTACTCTGTTTGGAAGAGTCGCATGGAGTACCATTTTCAATGCATGGGTGATGCTTATTGGGTGATAACCAATGATGAATATAAACCTCCGGAGAAAGGTTCTTCAACTCCAGATCAAATCAAAGATGCTGAAAATAACCTTCGAGCTAAAGAAGCCTCGTTGAGTGCCCTGACTGATTTAGAAATAATAAATGTCTTTGGAGTAAAAACTGCTCATGAAATCTAGAAGAAGTTGGAGAATCTTTATGAAGGTGATGAACATGTCAAATGTTCCAAGCTACAAAGTCTGAGAGGAAAATTTGAAAATCTAAGAATGAGTGAAGATGAAAATATCACAATCTACATGCAAAAGATAAATGAACTTGTGTGTGGTATCAGGTGTGCTGGTGGAACTTTGGAAGAATCAGAGATTGTGGCAAAAGTGCTAAGATCTTTACCTAATTCATACAAATATAAGGTTGCTGCTATAGAGGAAATTAGGACTATCTCAAAAAATACAAGAGATCAGTTGGTTGGAAAAATTTTAGCTTTTGAATTAAGTGAGTTTGGTAAATCTCTTCCTAAGTCTAAATCTACTTTTAAGGCCAGTGTATATGGAAAACAAAGATATGATCCAGGTGAAAGCTCTTCTGCAAAATCAAACAAATTTGCTAAGGCAAGGAAGGATCTTGAAAATGATGAAATTGAGTCTACAGAACTTGAAGCTCTTATTGCCAAAAGAATGCCAAGAGGATTTGGTAAGTATGAAGGAAAGTTGCCATTCAAATGTTTTGCTTGTAATAAGATTGTCATTTTGCCTCAAGATGTCTGGAGAAATTTTCAAAGCCAAACCCTAACAGATATAAAGGTTAGAAGAAATGTTCCTATGTCCAAGAAGATGGAGAAGGAGTCATAGATGATGAATCCGATCATGGAGGTGCCACTGGAGATGATTGGGTGTTCATTGCTATCAAAGAAGAAGATCTAGTGTCTATTGGATTTGCTAGTTGTACAAATGTGGAAAGTGCATTGGCTACTCAGGTGTTGAAAAAGATGAATGGGTGATTGATAGTGGATGTTCTCATCATATGACTGGTGATAAAAGTAAGTTTATAAACTTTGAAAAATATGAAGGTGAAATTGTGAAATTTGCAGACAACTCAGCTGGTAGAATCTATGGTAGAGGATCCATCTCTTTTGATGGTAAGAATAAAACAAATGATGTTCTGTATGTGGAAGGACTGAAGCATAATCTTCTCAGTGTTGGACAATTGGTTGACAAGGGTTATGATCTCTGATTCAAGGATGGCAAATGCAGAATCTTGGAAAGCTCCGGAACTAAAATTGCATCTGGTACTCAAACTAGAGGTAACATATTCCAATTAAGTAGTTATGGTAAAAGTTGTTTGATTGCTCAGATAGATCAAAGTTGGTTGTGGCATAGGAGAATGTGTCATGTGAATTTTGACAGCATTATCAAGATAAGTTCTACTCAGGCTGTGAGAGATCTTCCAATACTTGTGAAACCTGATAGCATGTGTAGAGAATGTCAATTGGGTAAACAGAACAAAACATCATTCAAAAGTAAAGAACAATTTTGAAGTGGGCGATTGGAACTTGTGCATACTGATCTATGTGGTCCTGCTAGAATTAGGAGTATGCAAGGAGATAGATATTTTATGTTGTTGATTGATGATTACTCCCGAATGATGTAGGTAACTTTCTTAAAAGAAAAATCAGAAGCTCTTGACAAATTCAAAGTGTTCAAAGTTATGGTGGAAAATGAGATTGGTGTGAAGATGAAGTGTCTGAGATCCAACAGAGGTGGAAAGTTTACCTCCAGTGAGTTTGATACATTCTATGAAAAGCATGGAATAAAAAGATAGTTATCTGCTCCTAGGACTCCTCAGCAAAATGGAGTTGTGGAAAGAAAGAACCGAACCATTCAAGAAGCTGTCAGGACCATGATGATGGAAACAAATGTTCCACAAGTTTATTGGGGAGAAGTTGTGAGTACTGCTATCTACACTCTTAACTGGGTGTGGATCAAAGGCAATTCTGGTAAGACTCCTTATCAACTCTGGTTTGGTCATCCTCCTACTGTGAGATATTTCAGAGTTTTTGGTAGTAAATGCTATATCAAAAGAGATGAGGATCTAGGCAAGTTTGAAGCAAGAAATGATGAAGGAATTTTTCTGGGTTACTCTACTCAAAGCAAAGCATACCAGTGATTTAACAAGAGGTTGAAAAAGATTGTTGAAAGTGCTAATGTTAGAGTTGATGAGAGTAAGGAAGGACATTCCAGGTCTTGTGGATATGATTCAAATGATCAAGATGAAAATCCAAGTCAAGAAAGGCAAGTGTAAACTCAGATTTAGATCCAGATTGATCTGGAAAATCCAGTAATTCAAGAGGATAGTGCAGAAGTTGAGGAACAAGCTCAAGAAACAGAAGTTCAAGCAAATCCCAAAACTCCTAGGTATGTAAGGATGAATCATCTTGAAGATCAAATCATAGGAGATAGAAATAAAGGTGTTTGAACTAAGAGAAGAATTGCTGAAGATCAAGAAGAGATTTGTCTAATTTCAAAGATTGAACCAAAAACAATAAGTGAAGCCTGCAAAGATAAAAATTGGGTAAAGGCAATGGAAGAAGAATTAATGCAAATTGAAAAGAATCACACTTGGGATCTTATTTCTAGACCTGAGGATAAAAATGTGATTGGAACTAAATGGGTCTTCTAGAACAAACTAAATGAAGATGGTGAAGTTGTAAGAAACAAAGCAAGGTTGGTATGCAAAGGATATTCTCAAGTGGAAGGAATTGATTTTGAAGAAACTTTTACTCCGGTGGCAAGAATAGAAGCAATCAGGTTATTTCTTTCATTTGTTGCTTATAAAGATTTCAAGGTCTATCAAATGGATGTCAAATTAGCATTCCTAAATGGAGAGTTAGAAGAAGTTTACATTGAGCAACCAGAAGGATTTCAGTTGTCTGATCAGAAAGACATGGTCTGCAGATTAAGGAAAGCATTATATGGACTCAAACAAGCCCTAAGAGCCTGGTATGCAAGATTAGATAAGTATCTACTAAAGCTAGGATATAACAAAGGCACTGCTGACAGTAATCTTTACTTCAAGATTGATCATGAGAATATTCTAATTATTGAGGTATTTGTTGATGATATCATTTTTGCTGGAAATGAGAGCATGTGCAAAACATTTGTTGATCAGATACAAAGTGAATTTGAGATGTCCATGTTTGGTGAGATGAATTTCTTCTTAGGTCTGCAAATCACTCAGTCAGATAAAGGTATCTTTATATCTCATTCTAAGTATGTGAAAGAATTGTTGAAGAAGTTTGGAATGGAAGATTTAAAGCTAGTAGGTACGCCTATGGTAACCGGATCTAAGTTAAGCAAAGATGATGACTCCCCTAAGGCAAATCAGAAAAGGTATAGATCTATGATTGGAGGATTGCTCTATCTGACTCAGACCAGACCTAATATCATGAATGCAGTTGGGCTTGTTGCTAGATTCCAAGCTGATCCTAAAGAATCCCATGTTGTAGCAGTCAAAAGAATCTTCAGATATCTCAAAGGAACACTTGATTATGGCTGTGGTATCCAAAAGATAATGACTTTACTCTTCAAGCATATACAGATGTTGATTGGGTAGGAGATGTGGATGACAGGAAAAGTACGAGTGGTGGTGCATTCTTCTCAAGAAGTAGATTGGTTTCTTGGCTGAGCAAAAAGTAGGAGGCAATATCCCTATCTACAGCAGAGGCATAGTATATAGCAGCAGCAAACAATTGCACTCAAGTTTTGTGGATGAAGCAAATGTTGAAGGACATCAGAATTGTGTTTGAGGACTTGATCAAAATCTTCTGTGATAATTCAAGTGCAATAAGCATCTCAAAGAATCCAGTGTTGCATTCAAAGACAAAGCACATATACATCAAGTTTCATTTCTTAAGAGAGAAGGTAAATGAGAATGAAGTCAAGTTGGAGTTTGTATCTTCAAAGCATCAGATTGTGGATATTTTCACTAAGCCTCTTCCCAAGGATACTTTTGAGTATCTCAGAGAGAAGTTGGGGGTTATTACCCCTCCTGATCATATTTAAGAGTGCATCAGTCACAGTCACATCTTGTGATTTGGATTGATGTCAAGGAGGCACTACTCAAGGTGAGTGGTTTGCATGTAATTTTTGAGTTTGGTCTAAAACAAAAATAAGGAGAAAAGACTACAAACATGTGCCCTTTTTCATTGATGTCAAAGGGGGAGAGAAGTTCATGTGAAAAATAGTTGCTGATGAAAGGGGGAGCAATGAAGAAAGTGATTGCAGAAGTGATAAGAGAAAGGGGGAGAAGGTCTTGTCTTGATGGTCAAATCAATTTTTCACATCATATGTTGCCATCAATGACAAAGGGGGAGATTGTTGCAAATATGTGCCTAAGCAGTGTTGTCATTGATGACAACATATCCTTGTTGCCATTGGTGTCAACTGTATCCTATTTTGCTGCCTGTATAGAAGATTGGATTGTTGAAGATATTGAGAAAATTAATGAGGATCAATGTATGCAGACCATATGGCTGAGTAGAGGATTGTCTGAAGAAGCTTCAATTAAGCTTTGAAGGGTTCGCATGAAGATTTAAAGAAGCTATGGCCATCTGAGTAGAACCAGTTTTGTAGTGTTCAGAAGAGACAAAGTGATAGGAAAGAGGTCCGAATTGTTCTGGATATGTCAAATGATGATCTATGGATCTAGAGGCATGTCAGTGTGTATCATCCATTCAAGTGGTTCATGGTTTGGAGGTCCGCAAGTAATCTTTCTAAAGTGACAGTCATGGTAGACAAGGTTCTTGAGGTTTTAGAGGAAGATGCAAGTGATTCTGATGATTTGGAGGAGTGTGGATGTTTTTGTTGAATTCAATGTGCTTGTGGAAGTCTTTGGATCGTGTGACTGCTATGTTGGAGGTTTGCATTGAAGTTTGAGCTTGTCAATGAAGATTTCCTTCTTGGTGTTGTTGTTCTTCCCAATCTTGGCCGACAAGATGATTCAAGCATGTTGTGGATGATCTAAGAGCTTTTCTATGGAGCATGGTGTGTTGATTAATGAAGATTTGAGTCCCAGTTATGTTTAGCCAACAGCTTAGTGATTAGCATTAAGTCAAATGTTTGTACTGCTGACCCTGATGTTCATTCCAAGGTTGATGAAGCGTATAAATACTTGTTGATGAGTTGTGGAAAATTATCCTTGTGCGAAAATAATATAATCTGAAGAAAGGATCAAAAGGCAAAGTAGAATAGAGGAGAAGCAAAAGAACAAGAGTTGTTTTGATGAAGAGTTAGAGAAGAAGTATTTGGGATAGAGTAGAAGTTTTGTGAGCATTCAATGAAACTGAACCAAGCATGAAGGAGATGCTATTTATCAGTTAATTCTTTCTGTATTAAACATAAATTATGCAGGCAGTGAGCCTCTCTTGAGCAGTGAGCCTGAAGGTATGTGCCTTCTCTTTTCTTCTAAGTACTTTTAACAGGGTACGAATCTTGTGGGTTAACTCCCATCGTGGTTTTCCCTTAACCGGGTTTCCACGTAAAAATCTTGGTGTTATTTGTGTTCAGTTTATTTCTGCTCATGTGTTGTTGATTCATGCTTTAATGTTTACATTATTAATCTGATTGCAAGTTGATAAAGAAGATTGAAAGCAGAAAAGGTTAAATTTGTGAGACAACTGATTCCCCCCCCCTCTCAGTTGTATGGACTAATTTGAGTTTGCCAAGAGAGAGTTTCCATGATGTTGGCAATAGTTTCAACTTGACTGCCCCAGGTAGCTACATCTATAGAGGAAAAAGTAAAAAAATTGGAAAAGAAGAATTACGTAGAGGCAATGTTGTTGGAGGAGTGCAAGGCATGGAGTGTTGGGTTGTCCATATTGGTAGATAAAATTCCTTAAAGAGATATAGAGTAGGAGAGAGAGAGAGAGATAGGTGATATAGAGGGTATGATAGGTAAAAATTAGGTTAATAGGGGTTATTACCCCTCCTAATCATATTTAAGATGCACTAGAGTGCATCAGTCACAGTCACATCTTGTGATTCAGATTGATGTCAAGGAGGCACTACTCAGGGTGAGTAGTCTGCATGTAATTTTTGAGTTTGGTCTGAAACAAAAATAAGGAGAAAAGACTGCAAACATGTGCCCTTTTCCATTGATGTCAAAGGGGGAGAGAAGTTCATGTGAAAAATAGTTGCTGATGAAAGGGGGAGCAATGAAGAAAGTGATTACAGAAGTGATAAGAGAAAGGGGGAGAAGGTCACATCATATGTTGCCATTAATGACAAATGGGGAGATTGTTGCAAATATGTGCCTAAGCAGTGTTGTCATTGATGACAACATATCTTTGTTGCCATTGGTATCAACTGTATCCTATTTTGCTGCCTGTATAGAAGACTGGATTGTTGAGGATATTGAGAAAATTAATGAGGATCAATGTATGCAAACCATATGGTTGAGTAGAGGATTGTCTGAAGAAGCTTCAGTTAAGCTTTGAAGGGTTCACATGAAGATTTAAAGAAACTATGGCCATTTGAGTAGAACCAGTTTTGTAGTGTTCAGAAGAGACAAAGTGATAGGAAAGAGGTCCGGATTGTTCTAGATATGTCAAATGATGATCTGCGGATCTAGAGGCATGTCAATGTGTATCATCCATTCAAGTGGTTCATGGTTTGGAGGTCCACAAGTAATCTTTCTAAAGTGACAGTTATGGCAAACAATGTTCTTGAGGTTCCGGAGGAAGATGCAAGTGATTATGATGATTTGGAGGAGTGCGGATGTTTTTTTTGAATTCAATGTGCTTGTGGAAGTCTCTGGATCATGTGACTACTATGTTGGAGGTTCGCATTGAAGTTTGAGCTTGTCAATGAAGATTTCCTTCTTGGTGTTGTTGTTCTTCCCAATCTTGGCCGACAAGATGATTCAAGCATGTTGTGGATGATCTAAGAGCATTTCTATGGAGCATGGTGTGTTGATTAATGAAGATTTGAGTCCCAATTATGTTTAGCCAACAGCTTAGTGATTAGCATTAAGTCAGATGTTTGTAGTGCCGACCTTGATGTTCATTCCAAGTTTGATGAAGCGTATAAATACTTGTTGATGAGTTGTGGAAAATTATCCTTGTGCAAAAATAATATAATCTGAAGAAAGGATCAAAAGGTAGAGGAGAGCAGAGGAGAAGCAAAAGAACAAGAGTTGTTTTGATGAAGAGTTAGAGAAGAAGTATTTGGGATAGAGCAGAAGTTTTGTGAGCATTCAATGAAACTAAACCAAGCATGAAGGAGATGCTATTTATTACTTAATTCTTTCTGTATTAAACATAAATTCTGTAGGCAGTGAGCCTCTCTTGAGCAGTGAGCTCTGGGCAGTGAGCTTGAAGGTATGTGCCTTCTCTTTTCTTCTAAGTACTTTTAACAGGGTACGAATCTTGTGGGTTAACTCCCACCGTGGTTTTCCCTTAACCGGGTTTCCACGTAAAAATCCTGGTGTTATGTGTGTTTAGTTTATTTCTGCTCATGTGTTGTTGATTCATGCTTTAATATTTACATTATTAATCTGAATTGATAAAGAAGATTAAAAGTAGAAAAGGTTAAATTTGTGAGACAATTGATTCACCCCCCCTCTCAGTTGTCTGGACTAATTTGAGTTTGCCAAGAGAGAGTTTCCATGATGTTGGCAATAGTTTCAACTTGACTGCCCCAGGTAGCTACATCTATAGAGGAAAAAGTAAAAAAATTGGAAAAGAAGAATTACGTAGAGGTAATGTTGTTGGAGGAGTGCAAGGCATGGAGTGTTGGGTTGTCCGTATTGATAGATAAAATTCCTTAAAGAGATATAGAGTAGGAGAGAGAGATAGGTGATATAGAGGGTGTGATAGGTAAAAATTAGGTTAATAAGATCAAGCATCACCATGAAAACCTAACCCTACCATCATCAAAGAATCTAATCCAAATGAAAGCAAAAGCATGCAATTCAAGAATAATATCACCTAGATTGTACGATTCCTTGTTATGATGTGGATTGCTTCTTCAACAATGAACAATTATGAAGATAAAAGCTGCCATGATGGATGGATTCTAAAGCTAATATGCTAGATGGATGCTAAAGTGCTCAATATGCTCAAGATGATAATGTAAAAGCTATATGAATGTTGGATATATGTAGTATGGAATGAGAGGGTGTTTATATAGAACTCAACCAAAATCAATCAATGTTAGAGATTTGGTGGCTACGTGAATGGCTAAGATTAAATGATAGACATAGGTGAATGTGAAGATGACAAGTGGAGGGAAGATAAGGCTTATGTGTGATTGTGTACATAAAAAGTACTACATGTGAAAGATATTAAATAAAAGATGTAGTACCATTTATCTTTTTTTAAATGAAAGAGGCACACATGTCGGCTCATGAGATAAATGATAAGAGAAATTAATTAAATAAATAAAAATTTATTTAATTAATTAGGAAGTGGGTTTGTGAATGAATATTTTAATTAAATAAATAAGATTTATTTAATTAAAATAAATAGAAAGAAGATAATTAAATAATTAAAGATTGTTTAATTATGGCTTAGAGGAAATAGCTAATGAATTAATTAAATAAATATAAATTTATTTAATTAATAGAAGAAATAGATGTGTTAGGGATATTGCTCAAGTGTGTTAGACAAATGCAAATGGTAGCTAATGCGATGTTTTGAATGCTAATGATAATTAGGTCAATTTTGGATGTCTACATTTTGCCCCTCTTTGATACAATGTTCGTTAGAGCGTTGTGTCAAAGAAGATACGATAATTTACTTGAGAAACAAATTTATGCCTCAGTGTAATTGGTAGGTGATGCCCCCTCGAGAGGTAAGCCAGGCTAACCAGGAAGGGCTGGGTTAGCTTGCAATAAAAGGAAAAGCTAGGAAACAAGGTTGACATGAAGAAAATAGGGGTTCGTGGGAGAAAAATGGGATGATGCAGAAGAAAAGAGGCTTTGGCATAGAAGAATTAGGGTTTGGATAGGGGCTATAAGTAGGTCCTTCAAGGGCAAATAGGCTCATTTGTGTTTAGAAATCTAGAGAGATCCAGAGCTCCTTAGAGTTGTTGTGTGACGAGAGTTAGAGAGTTATCAGGATGCTGATTCCATGCAAAGATCATCGTGTCGAGCGAGTTAGGACACATGGACGACCAGAGGGAGCAAGCATACCAATATGTATCGAAACTTTTGCTAAAAGCATGATTTTTATAGGCTAGAAGCGTCATAAATGCACACACGTCACCATAAGTGACTAGGTTTTAGGATAGGCAGTTCAGGTCACTTAGGAAGATAAATGAGTCGCTTAAGGTAGTGGAGATCACTTATAGGCATGGCTTGGTCGTGTATGGGACAACAGGTTGCTTCCAGTCAGCTAGACAAATATAGGCAAAATGCGCATATAGATAAAAGCAAGTCGCTTATGTGCTAAAAGTAGGCGCATATATAGGTTTAACTCGCTTATAAAGAAAAGATGCTCACTTATAGAATAGAGATCACTTAGAGGCAAAAAGTGTATGCATATAGAAATGTAGCTCGCACTTGGTCAATAAGAAGTCACATAGGAACATTAGGTCACATACAGGCGAGAAATAAGCGCATGTAGGAAAATAGGTCGCATGCGATTAGCAGATAGGCACATATAGAAAAAGGAGTGACTTACAGTAGATAGAAGCAGGTATAGCAAGAGACGGTCTAGTTTTGTATCTGTTGTATGTAGCGCAAGGGATTGACATGATGAGTGAAATGATGTAGGATATGCTACCGCCTTTGTTATCACAAGAGCCACATCCTAGGGATTTGTGGTTGGTGAGACTACTGGATGTAGAGGAGTGGCTAGTGTTAGAGATCCTCATATTAGAGCATGTGTCTAGATTGGAGTCGGTATAGGCACATCGAGGATTGATGATGGTGATGGTGGAGTGATGGATGAGCGAGCATAGTTCTTTCTTGTTGCCAACAGGAGAGGCTATGATTACACTAGAGGATGTGTTTTGGATTCGGCGTGTTCCTATTAATGGGGACCGAGTAGATTATGATCCTGATATGGGTCCAGCTGCATTCAAGAGATTGTTTGGGACACCAGACATTGGAGTGGAGGGCTCAGAGATTCTTATGGCAAGGATGGAGGAGCTATGTGATAGACTGCAGTGAGTAGTAGTAGCTATTATTAGATGGCTAGTTGGAGATAGATGA
This sequence comes from Cunninghamia lanceolata, assembly GCA_027924645.1. Taxonomy (NCBI): domain Eukaryota; kingdom Viridiplantae; phylum Streptophyta; class Pinopsida; order Cupressales; family Cupressaceae; genus Cunninghamia; species Cunninghamia lanceolata. The sequence goes on from BSBN01000743.1 coordinate 1,107,817, forward strand.
GTGAGAGGGTTTCCAGTAGGATGGGGGACAGTGATGGACGGGATGTTCTCCTATGGGACGAGATATGCATGGGCAGAGTGTGTACTTGGACAACTCTATCATTTCATGCATGATTGCGCATATATGTTCGAGGCTAGTATGTCTGCAGGAGTTATAGTTTTGCATGTGTGGGCATATGAGCATATTCCAGTGATGAGGCCAGATGGATGGGTGGTTAGAGAAGTAGGAGAGCCTTATGCTAAGATGTATAGAGGAGCTTTGACATACCGGCAGTGCAGAATACTAGTGTACTAGTGGAGGATGTTGGATGAGGTAGATAGATTTATATGGAGGCCATGGCTAGGATGTGAGAGATGGGATGAGGAGGATACTAAGCTTGTCTATGCTAGGAAGGCGAGATATATTTTTGGATGTGGGATATACATTATAAAGCGCTATTTTCCCGAGAGGGTTTTGAGATAGTTCAGGTTACCACAGGCAGTACCAGTTGGTGATGCCATTTTTGGGAGAACTCGACAGGAAGTGTTTGATTGGGGGCCAGAGGTAGTGGTTGACACAGTTTTGGTAGAGAGAGAGGGGCTACAGCCAGTTGTATGGCAGTGGGGACAGGGTCCTGTAGATCTAGGGACGCTACCAGATTATGATGCATGCTAGGTAACAGCGAGACCGACGCAGCTGACGCGGGTTGGAGAGATAGGCGAGATAGGGATGGAGAGACCAATCAGGAGGAGGTGATGACGGCCTCCACCAGCACAGGTTGTTGTACGAGTAGCTCTAGGGATACAGGTATAGGGATAGGTGCAGGGACAACCTCAGATACTTGCACAGGCTCAGGGATAGATATTAGGAGGTGATGATGTTGGGATTCAGTAGCTGCAGAGGAGGATTGGAAAGGAGAGGAGATGGAGGCAGTGGCCTTAGATGAGGTTGAGGAGAGTGGAGTTGGATAGACACCAGGTAGTGATTGTCTTACGGCATGCTAGAGCTTAGGCTCAGACATACCAGGTTCAGTTACAAGTTAGAGTGTAGGCTAGGGATGGGCAGGATGACAGTGCACTTGCTAGGGTGACAGGAGAGAGAGATGCAGCTAGGCAGAGCGAGTAGATGATGAGAGTTGAGAGAGATATTGTTATATAGCAGATGCAAGTGATGAGGGCTGAGAGAGATGGTTTACAGACAGAGAGGGATACAGTTGTGTAGAAGCTACAGGGGATGACTGGCGAGCGGGATAGAGTAGTGGCTGCATTAGGTACAGATGGGGCTATGTTGTATTTGGCCACATAGTTGACACAGGTACAGGGAGAGCTACAAAGAGTACAGGGTGAGGTGGAGTATGATAGAGGCTTGTACTATGGGGTTGTGCCAGCAGAGCAGAGGCAACCTAGCTTCAGGAGCAGATCAGGGGCTTCAGGTTCACGGAGGATGGGTGGATCTCAATCTGTAGCATCAGTGATGGGGCAACAGAGAGATAGGGGGACAGGTGCAGGACCTAGTGGTGGCAGTCAGGGTGAGGGAGATACCAGTAGTCACTAGGGCTACCTTTGTTTATGTATATTATGTTGTATCATGATGAGGCCTAGAGCCGATTGTACATACATTCTTTATGGCTTAGCTTGTATATGTAGACACTTGTATAATGACACATGTATATATATATGATGGCATGTTGGTTATCTACATGATGTTGTAATGGATGCACTGTTGGTATTATGATGGTTATGTATGTTGTATTTGTGTTTTTCATGGATTATGTATGTAAGTTTATGCAAATGATATGAATGGAAATGTATGATAACACAAATATGTAAATGGTAATGATATGATATGGACTCATGCATATAGATAAATGGTAATGATATGATATGTGATGGACCTCTATATGCCTAACACACTTGTTTTGCAGGATAAGAGATGTGGAAGGATGATGGAAATGATTGATCTTGGTTGAGGAGTATATAGGTGAATAATAGGATGAATAGATGATACGATGGGCAGCTTTAAAAGTAATTTCTCAAGAATGAAAAGAAATGCGATCCTTGTTGATAACTGAGAGGGGGGGTGAATGAGTTATCTAAGTTAATTTAACTTTATGTTCCTCTTTAACAACTAGTGCAAAATCAAAACAAATAAGCATCCATAACCATGAAAGCATAAACAAAATCAATACACATAACACAAAGATTTTGACGTGGAAAACCCTGTTAAGGGAAAAACCACGGGGTGACTAACCCAAGAATGTATTCTCTGTTAGAAGAAATACAAAAATGGCACTTGCCAATTAGGGCTCACTGCCCGAGCACATTGCTCACAAGAGGCTCACTGCCTACAAGAGACTCATTTTCTACAAGTTACAATGAAAGATACTTGAACTGATGAGAAGCATCCACATATGCTGAGGTTCAGTTCCGATTAGGCTCAATATACTGATCTACTGCACTTCATTCTTCCTCTTCTTTGGTGCTGCTGTCTTGTTACATACCGGACCTGTATTACTGCTTCCACACTTATCTCTGCTTTTATTTGCACAATACAATACACCACACACACGTTCATACTGAAATCAATTGGGTATATATATCTGCATCAATGATTTCAATCATCTTTATAGTCAGCATCCGGAATACTCAACATTTTCCCAAACTCTGGTCTATCGACTGAATCCTTGCTTATTAAGTGATGCGTATCAAAAAGATGCTTATAGAAGTCATCAATCATGTCAGCCAACCATGAATGATCCCTCAAGAAACTTGATCACCATCGATATCCCATCCAGATTAAGGTCTGATGCTCTTCCGGTTAGGTCTTCCTTAGTCTACTCTGCCAAACAGGAACCTAATACTCAGGTGCTTATATCTTTTCGTTCTATCATCACCAGAGGCTCAAACTCTAGAATATATTAGTCATGGTACTCCTCTTAACTTCCCCAAGTCTGCACTTTATTGAGATACTTCCTCTGAGAGATCCGGACCTGACTATCGGACCTTGCTACATGCTCTGTTCTTGCTTACCAGACTAAGATACACTTCAGTCTATCTTCTGGTATGGTTATACCATGTCCTACGGATGTGTGAGATGGACTTTGTTGCCATCAATGACAACATTCATGAAGCTACAATGTGTCTCTTGCCAACAATCTTCCCCTTTGGCATTGATGGCAACACTTAGTGAAAAATGACTAAGTGTTATAGTATACTCCCCCTTGGTTGATGCTCTGTTCTTATGTACACTTTTCCAAAGCTCCCCCTTAGCTATGCTCCACATTTTTTACTGCTCCTCACTCCCCCTTTGACATCAATGGCAAAGGGTAGGATCCGCATACCAAAATCTCCAAAATTAATCTATACTTGGCCGCATAAATATATATACCTAACATACTTACATATACTGAAAATATCTGCAAAAGTTGTCTTCAACTGGACAAATTCTGTTGCCCAACTTTGTTTCATCCTGTCCAAAATTGAGATGTGACCACTCAATAGGAATGCAAAAGCCTCTGCCCTCTTTAGATCTGTCAGATCACTGGTCCCGGGCTGTGGTATGAGCATCAGTTAGGGCCTCATGCATGGCCTCTAACTTAGGGATAATTATCCCTCTAAGTTCACTTAACCTGCTCATTCTATTTTTCTTCTCCTTCTCAAGCTTCTTAATTTTATTTAAGACTGCAATAGTCTGACACTCTTGTTTTATTATGGAGGAGGTGAGAGGATCAAAATTCTGAGATACACTTGACAGTTTATCCTCTTGCTCTTTCATTTTCTTCTCAATATCCTTTGTTACTTTGGACTAGGATAGACAAAATTTATACATTTCTCCAAAATCTTTAAGAGCATTTTCTAATTTCTTTATCCCAATATCCATATTTCTCCTATCATTGGTTATTAGTCCTTGTACTTCGAAGAATCTTTTTCCCAAAAATTCCTTCCGGACCTTTTCTTCAGCTGACTTCTCTAAGGAATCAAAATGTGTATTAACAGAGTTTACAAAAGACTTTAGATTACCGGATGTGGAGGTTGAAGAATCCTTTTGGAAGGATGGCATGATTTTCTCTAGCACACCGGATGCAATCTCTATTAGCTCACAGTCTTCCATGTGAGACTCTAGAAGCTTTTCTTTTGCTTTGGCTTGAGCAAAAGATGCCACCTTCATTGTCTAGATCGGAGAGAGGGAATCAAAATTGAACAGTCCTTGAAGTAGCTCTGGCTCATCTAATTCCATCATTTCTTTTGTCAAGAAGTCTTTGACTGCTTCTGCTGTGTCTCTTGCCAGAGATAGAGTTTTCTTCCCTTCTGCAGCCTTAGCACTGTCATTTGTGGTCTTCTATATTTGATCTTCTTCTCTTCCCTTTACTTGTTCTTCTTGACTGATGCTTTCTTCTTTTCTTTCTTCTCCTTTAATTCTGGAGTCTGCAGGAGGATTTGGAAGAGAGGTGTCTACTTCTCCATGAACTTCCTCTTCCGGAATAGAGGAATCTAAATCCTTGGCTTTCTCTTTACTTGTCTCCTTTGTCTCTTCTACCACTGTCTCAATAGATTCTTCTTTGTCATCCATGGTAGGGGTTCATCACCTAGGTCCTCTACAATAGGAATGTTGAATCTTTTATAGGCATTCCTGAGGATCTCTTTAGTTTCTTTAGCCACCTGATCAGTCTCACCGAGCATATGCTTATTCATTCTAGCTTTGCTCCAGAACTCATCCTTGCAATCTTTGAAGATCATGTTTATTTGCTTTGGAGTGATGGAGAGATAGAGTTGGATAGAAATCTGCTCCCGGATTTCTAGATCTTTTGCCGTGGCATTGTTTTTTCTTATCTCAAGTTCCTTCTCTAAGATTTTGGGAATCAGGGATATGATTTCAATGAATGCTTTCTTATAAATATTAAGATACCTGACTGTAGCATCTTGCAGGATCTTCTGGTTAGCTTCATTGTATTCATCATAGAATTCAGTCATTGGTTTCAGGTTCCCATCCACAGTGACTAATTTGATGATATCATAAATGCGAAGAGTAGGCTTTTCAACAAATTCCTCTGCCTTCTCTTCTTTGCCTTGACCGGTAGAGGGTTCACCAGATGTTTTCTTCTTCTTCTTCATTTTCTTGACCTCCTCATCTGACTCAGTCTCTTCATCATCCTTTTGATTGGCATAAGACATTGTGGCCTTTGTCTTAGTTCTTTTCTTTCCCTTTCCGGATGTTCTGACTTCCAGTTTTGATGTTTTCTGGCTCTTAGAGGTGGCAGGTGTAGAGCTCTTGGAGGATTTGGTCCGGGAAGGGGCTTCCACCGGATCACTTTTCTTTTCTACATCTTGTTTCTCTTTCTCTTCCCTTTCCATCTTCTCTCTGTTGGCATCAACTGCCTCCTTTGAAATTCCATGTCTCTTGGCAAATTCTTCCACCTCTCTTCTCACTTTTCTCTTGATTTTGGGTTGTCTTAGTTCAACATGAACTTTTACACTCAACTCTTGGAAGGTCCCAAACCTTTCTGCCTTAGGGTCCTTGGGTTGACTCAGCGGGTGTTGAACATGTAGCTCTACAATTTTCTCATCTACTTCATACCCCATTGGCATGATCCAGATTTTCCTTGGCTCCACTGCCTCCATTAGGCATTGATCAGTGTCTACCATAAAGCACATTGTATCCTTGTATTTCTCAACCAATGATTGAGGGATTCTTTCTCTGGCTTGCATCATACTCTGAAAGTTCTTGAAGTAGCCCCAGAGTGTTGCATTATGTGCTTTGGCATCACCAATTCCATGCAAATAATCTCTGATTTGTATTGCTACTGGTCTGTCATTTTGCCATATCCAACCATTAGATCTGGGTAGCTCATTCATGTAATAGAGGAATAGACAAAGTATCAGGCCACCGTATTTGAAGGAATTCTTCTTATCCTTCTTTATCTTCTGTAGATTCTCCAAAAGTTGGTTCAGAAGGAGCTCACAAAGATCATAGTCAGCATTCTTTCTTAACATTTCATAAGCAGTGTAAATTGCAGTTCCAGGTACTAAATTTTCCCTATTGGAGTGATATATCTTGTAACCAATTATCATGGAGGCAAACTTGATATCTAGATTAGTGATATCTTCTATTGTCATTGCTCTCTTGTCAAATCTTGATCTGATAGCCTCACTCACAGTTTGGTTTTTGACTAATTTGAGAACAGGTAACCCTCTGGATGAGTGCAAACTGGTTACCGCCCTAATAGCATCTTTTGTGATCTTAAATGGTCTATTCAACCACATGAAGTTATCATGCACTCTGCTCAAAACATACTGGACCTATTCATCTTCTGTAAAATAGGGAAAATGGATACAATGTCCAAAATGCTTGTCCCGGATAGCCTTCTACTGAGGTTTGAGTTCAAAAGCATCATCTATTAACTGATTGTGATAGATATCCATTAGCTTGGATTCTCCAAATTCTTCAATGTTTGCATGAATATATGCCCTAACATCTTCTACATGCAAAACCCCATGCAAAATGCTAGAAAGTGCGCCTAGGGGTTCAACTTCCAAGGATTTGTAGGGATGTTTATTGAATTTAGGGCGCGGCCTATCAGAGATCTTCAAAACATTCAGAGTGACCATCTTTCAAAAGATTCAGAGAGGTTTTTAAGAGCAGAAAATACCTTTTACACTTTTAGGGTTCACGATATGAACCGGATCGGATTGCTGGGAGAATCAACTTCTGTAGTTGTTCTTTGAGAAGTTTTGAGGCAATTTGCTTCAGAGCTCCTTTTCTTCTTCTCGAATGCAAATGTGCAAATGATGAACAAGAGGACCCTTATATTTCTGCGCAAACCCTAATTTCACATTGTAATAAATGCACAACTTAAGTTATTCTGGTTGCTCCTTGTCTTGAGAGATTTTTCCAGATCACTGGGATGCACTTAGAGTTATTCTCGATGAATATTAGCAATCTAACTACCTTTCTCCAATCATTCCATTTATCCACAGATCAAGATACCTCAAATTTGAATCATACCGGATCTCACTGTGAAAATTATGTTCTTACCGGATGACTGTTAAACCGAATTAATTTCAGATGATTAACCTCTTCAAATTCCTTGCGGATCTTTCATATCTTTCCCAAGGGTTATTTAGATGTTTCTCTGAGAGCCCTTTTAATCTGGAACCTTCCATGTGCCAATTTGAGGTACTAATTAACTAGCTGGGGGAAATTATTTTCTTTTGTGACTCCCCTTGAGCCAGAGCTCATCTATCTAGTTCCTAGAAGGAATATCAGCACCAGATTTTGGTGCGGATCCATCCTCAACATTTTCTGTACTCCTCTTTACCCAAATCTTGTTCATCTCCCTCAGAATTTCATCCGCATTCATTTTTCCTTTTCCTTTGTCTTGGTTTTGATTATGATGCACCAGACCCTTTTTGTCCTTGTTCTTACTTCTGTAGAATTTGGCAATATGACCGGATCTATTGCAATTGTAGCAAACAATATTTCTTTGCATATTTGACTGATATCCTTTTGATCTACACTGATTAGCCATATGTCCCATTCTATTGCATGCAAAGCATCTACCATTGAATGAATTGTTCATTTGCATATTTCTGCACTCATGAGATTTGTGACCATACTTTTTGCATTTAAAACACTATCCAGAGAAGGATGAATTAGTCTGATTCATTCTTCTTCTGTACTGATTTGCTTTATGACCAAAGTTATTGCAGTTGTGGCAGTATCCATTGAAGGATGGATATCTTTGAGCATTAGGTTGCCTTACCGGAGGTCTTCTAGGCATGTTCCTTGGATTTCCTGATCCAGAGTTCTTCTGATCGGATCCAGAGCTTTCACCTTTCTCATAACCTAAGCCTTGCTTGTCACCTACCCTCTTTTGGCTTTCAAGAAGAACTTCAAGTTGAGCAGAGCTTATCTTGAATTTCTCTTTGTATTCATTTTTTGTTTGAAGATCCCTTTTAAGAGTGTCAATCTGATTCTCAAGTTGTTCTTCATTAGCTCTAGCTTCTTCAAGATCGGATTCCAAATGCCTGATTATTCTATCCATTTTATGACAGTCTTTTGACTTCTCTTTGAGAGATTGTTTTATATTAGCTTTAGTCTTTCTTTTCTCTTCAATTTCTTGGGTAAATTTTATAACCCCTGATTCCATTTCATGTCTTACCATGATGACCTCTTTTGACAGCTTGTCACATAATTTGTTCTTCTCATTCAGATCTTCATTAGTATCATTGGCTTCACTTTGACTTGCTAATTGCTAAATAAGTTCCTTTCTCTTTTTCATAGAGATACTCAGTTTCTCCTTTAGTTCATTTATGAAATCATCAGCTTGTTTGAGTATTTCTCTCAAGTTATTGATTTCAAAGTGAGATTGCTCAAGATCATCAAGGGCAAACTAAAGTTGTTCTCTCATGCCATACATATCCATTTGAATTCCTAGATCTTCCTCAAGTTGTTAGGCTCTGTTTGGAGGAACTTAACTCTAATACCAATTGTTGATAACTAAGAGGGGGGATGAATCAGTTATCTAAGTTAATTTAAATTTATGTTCCTCTTTAACAACTAGTGCAACATCAAAACAAATAAGCATCCATAACCATGAAAGCAGAAACAAAATCAATACACATAACACAAAGATTTTGACGTGGAAAACCCTTTTAAGGGAAAAACCACGGGGTGACTAACCTAAGAATTTATTCTCTATTAGAAAAAATACAAAAATGGCACTTGCCAATTAGGGCTCACTGCCCGAGCACACTGCTCACAAGAGGCTCACTACCTACAAGAGACTCACTATCTACAAGTTACAATGAAAGATACTTGAACTGATGAGAAGCATCCACATATGCTGAGGTTCAGTTTTGGTTAGGCTCAATACACTGATCTACTGCACTTCATTCTTCCTCTTCTTTGGTGTTGTCCTATTACATACCGGACCTGTATTACTGCTTCCACACTTGTCTCTGCTTTTATTTGCACAATACAATACACCACACACACGTTCATACTCAAATCAATTGGGTATATATATCCGCATCAATGATTTCAATCATCTTTCTAGTCAGCATCCAGAATACTCAATATTTTCCCAAACTCTGGTCTATTGGCTGAATCCTTGCTTATTAAGTGATGCGTATCAAAAAGATGCTTATAGAAGTCATCAATCATGTCAGCCAACCATGAATGATCCCTCAAGAAACTTGATCACCATCAATATCCCATCCGGATTAAGGTCTGATGCTCTGCCGGTCAGGTCTTCCTCAGTCTACTCTGCCAAATAGGAACCCATTACTCAGGTGCTTATATCTTTTCATTCTATCATCACTGGAGGCTCAAACTCTAGAATATATTAGTCATGGTACTCCTCTTCACTTCCCTAAGTCCGTACTTTACTGAGATACTTCCTCTGAGAGATCTGAACCTAACTGTTAGACCTTGCTACATGCTCTATTCTTGCTTACCGGACCAAGATACACTTCAGTCTATCTTCTGGTATGGTCATACCATGTCCTGTGGATGTGTGAGATGGACTTTGTTGCCATCAATGACAACATCCATGAAGCTACAACGTGTCTCTTGCCAACAATCCTTATGTTTGATATAGCATGTGGATGTTATGCACCAGGGTATAGAAGACCAAGGTGTCGAGATATCCAATGCAAAACTAGCATGCTACAATCTTGTCTGAATGCATGAGGTCAAGATGTTGAGCCAACATACACAAGCTATGAATAGCAGCTAGTGTTTTGAGATGGACTTTGACGCTACAAGCAATGGTTTGAGCTTATCTCCACTACACATAGTGACACCTTATTGGTTATATGTATGGAGCTAGTCTTGACATAGAATGGTCTCAATGCATAAGAGACTATTTAGCTTCTCAGATGCTAGAGATATTGATATGTAAGATGCTAATCCCAACATGTACAAGATACCAATACGCTTAGGAAGAGAATAAGATCATCCTGTAGACACAGCATACGAAAGCAATATGACCATGCCCCATTCCATACTTCATCACAACATACCAAGATATAGATAGATCAAGGCCGTCTTGATTAGGCCTAGAAAAAGGACAAAAGATAAAACAAAAGATATTATCATCACGTTCTCTTGCCAAATTTAGGTGCTCTTAGATGGATTTAAGCTAGGGCCTTGTTAAGAGGAAAGCTGCATCCTGTTGAAGGCTAAAAGATGTTGATAAAATGCTATAGCAAATGTTGGCTTAAGGCATGTGGACAAATAACTTCTGGCTTATTCTTGATTGGTTAAAGTGCTTGAGCTTTCAGTATACACATAGTCTGCTTCTTGCTTGAGTTGATCAAAAAGAAGAAGATGGAAGATGAGAGAAGATGAAGAAGATGGGGTGGATCGTCTGTGCTTGAGTACTGGAAACTTCCTTCATATCCTAGATTGCCTACATATCCTATATCTATGAGATCAAAGCACATTATGATTAGAAAATCTAAATCGAGGTAAAAATGTAAACCAAATGCATGCAAAACAAAAAGTTATACATTGATATGAAGACCCAATCTCATAAGGGTGAAGGAGCTTGCACCCAAATGCTCCAAGATATACCCTTGCTACTCAAAAGAGATATGAAATGCTCTTAAGATTACAAATGCAACTCAAGAATCTACTTAGCTCAATGGTTATTTTGGCATGGTAACATTACTTAGAAATTAGATGATAAAATGGCTTGGAGGATGTTATACTTATAGGTATTTTGGAGAGATTTTGATCCAATGGTTGAGATTGATTTGAAATATCAATGGTGGAGGATGAAGATGATGTGGAGGGCCTAGATTTCATCTTAGAAAATGGAGGGCTAGGAATAAAGATGAATTTTATATTCATCTTGAAAAAAGGGGTGAATTAAATGAGGTTGGGTGAAATGGATTATTAATGAATTAAAAATTAACATGGGGAAAAGTAAAATGAATTAAAAATTTATTTGGGGAAGAGTGGATATTAATGAGTTATGACATGTGTAAGGGGTGTAAGAGGTATTAAATGAGGATTATGACACATGTGTATAAAAAATTGATTTATATGAGATATATTTCAATTTTTTATTTATGGGATGTGGGGAGGAGTGTTAATCAAGGTTTGACCATTTTAATTAAGATGATTAGCCTAATTAATATGGCTGAAAAAAATTAGGGAATGGGTTAATGGGAGGTTAAGATTAATTAAATAAGGTTTTATTTAATTAATCCTAACGCTAGGATGAGATAGGCTAGGGTAGGCAATTAAATAATAACTATTTAATTACCTAGGGTAGGGATAGGTTAATTAATATGATGAATTAATTAGTTAAACATGATTTACCTAATTAATTAGAATTAGTGAGGAGGGGGAAATTAACCAAATAAATATTGCATATTTATTTAATTAATTGGCTAAAGTTGAATTATTGAATTAATAAAATTTATCCAATTGTTGGAGATAGAATGATAAAAAATTAGGTGATGAAGGGATAATTAATTAAATAAAAATTTAATTAATTGATTAGAAGAGAAATTGGAATGTTTAGGGATGTCAGGAGTTGGTTTGACAATGGAGACATTTTTAGGTGTCTACACACATTTATGATGATGATGAGATATGATGAATATGTAGTTCCTGGTTTATTGATGATGTAGAAAAGTGATGAAAAATAGAAGAAAGCGAGATGAAAGATTAGAGGATGATTAGAAGAAAGATGAAAGATGGATGATGAAAAGAGGGGCTATCATCTTTGCCTGAATCAGAGTGCTTCCTTCACATCTCAGATTGCCTAGATACCCTGTATCCACGGGATCAAAACTTTAACGATAGAGCTAGGATGTAGTTCTTGCTTATTACGCTAATGAGTGATGTTGAAAGAATCAACTTTATTGCTTGGATGTTTGCATTGGCAATGTTTTTAATGTTTTTGGATGTTGTTTGAGCTTGAATTGATTGCAAAGATATGAATCCTGGTTTGCAAATGTTTTCCATGTTAGAAGTTGGATGAGCGCTACGGTTGAAGTTGAAAGTTTGTTGTGTTATGAGCTAAGGTGTTCGCTGTGTTATGAGCTAGAGCTGGCGGTATCCACTTCCAAATAAGGCTCAACAAGTGCCCCCAGTGTGGGATGAGGTTTATTGTGGGGAAGCGATAATGGATGGCATGTGCAGACAAGATGCTAAGGTGCCAAAAAGATATAGTTATCGCAATAATGTCCAAAGTATGATAGCTAGCATTGACATAGGCAAAGATGGAAAAGCTGTTTATTACGATGAAAGGTAGATTATGATATGGATTATATAGGATAAGATGGTGAAGTATGCTTAGGGAGAGTGATGATCAAACAAACTAAGCAGGTAATGGAAGCTGGTCACTACACATAGTACATGTTTGCCAGGTTTTCACTATGGTACTTATCCAAGGCACCTGTTTACCAGGTTTTCACTAGAGGATGGATTATTTATCTTATACTTTTTTGTTTTGTTATCCAAAGTGCCACAAAGTGGTTTTCACTATTGGATGGGTTTTTATTTTATTTTTTAAGATAGCTGAGATTCATGGATAAAACTTCTTTAGATGGATGTTGTTGACTAGTTCACCCAATGGAATACCTTTAGGTGTTGAGAGAGTGTATGCACCTGATCCATAAACTATTGTGATGATAAAAGGACCAAACCAATTTGGTTCAAACTTGCCCTGTTTCTCACGATGTTGTTGATTCCTTTGATTTTCTTTAAGGACAAGATCTCCAACTTCAAATCTGTGTTCTCTAATTTTTTTGTTGTAGCTGCGGCGTAGACGGTTTTGATAGACTTGGAGATGGTTGAGTGCTGTAAGACACCGTTCATCTGGTAGCTCAAGATCATGGAGTTTGGATACTCGATATTCTTCCTCTGAGATGGTATGTTGTAGAGATACTTGCAGTGAGGGGATCTCGACCTCAATAGGTAAGATAGCTTCAGTGCCGTACACAAGAGCATAAGGTGTAGCTCCAGTGGGAGTTATGATACTTGTTCTATATGCCCATAATGCATAATGAAGTTGTAAATTCCAATCACGACCAGCTTCATTAACTGTCTTTTTGAGAATCTTGATGATTGTTTTGTTGGAAGCCTCAGCTTGGCCATTGCTCTGAGGATAGTAAGGGGTAGAGAATCGATGTTGGATATGGAACTTGTTGCAAAGGTCTCTAACATCTTGGTTCTTGAAGGGATGACCATTATCAGTGACAATAGCTTGAGGAACTCCATAGCGGCAAATGATATAGTGTAGGATGAACTTGGATATTTGCTTGCCAGTGATATAAGTCATTGGTATGGCTTCCACCCACTTTGTGAAATATTTAGTGGTGGTGATAATGAACTTATGACCATTTGATGAAGTAGGATGGATTTTACCTATGAGATCAAGTCCCCACTACGAAAAGGGCCATGGAGTAGTGATAGGGTGAAGCTCATGTGCTGGTGCATGTATTAAATCTCCATGTTTCTGACATTGTAAATATCTCTTTGCGAATTGTTGTGCATCTTTTTCCATGGTTGGCCAATAGTATCTTGCTCGTAGAAGTTTCTTAACAAGGCCAGGGCCAGTGGAATGCGAGCCGCAGACACCTTCATGTACATCATATTAGGCCACTTTTGCTTCCTCAGAATCAAGACATCTAAGAAGGATACCATCAAGACTCTGACGATAACAAATGTCTCCCAAGATAGTGTAATGAGAGGCTCGATGGATAAAGGTTTTGCATTGGGTGTTAGATAGTTGGAATGGAAAGGTTTGATTGTAGAGATACTCGTATAAGTCCTCGTACCATGGTGAATTGGGACCAACAATTTCACATATAAGATCAGACTGTGGTACTTCAAATGCTAGAATCAGAAGTTGTTCAACTAGAAACTCACATTTATGTGTATTAGATGGCATGTCTAGAAGAGACCCAATCATAGCCATGGCATCTGCTGCTCTGTTATGTAGCCTTGGGATTTGTTCAAAGGTGATATTATCAAAGTACTTTTTAAAATCATCAACCATTACCTTATATGGAAGAAGCTTCTCATCTTTGGTTTGATATTCATCTAAGACTTGTTTGATAACCAGTTGAGAATCGCCAAAGACTTGTAACTGTTTGATAGCCCATTGTACTGCCATGCGTAATCCTGTGATTAAAGCTTCATACTCTACTATGTTATTGGTAGATGGAAATGCAATTCTGTATGATTTGGGTATACAATCTCCTTGAGGGGTAACAAACAATATTCCTACTCCTGATCCATGTTGTGTGTAAGATCCATCAAAATATAGCTACCACCATGTTGGTGAAGTTAAATTGAACAATCCTTCATCAAGGAATTCTGGATATATTGGATAAATATCTGTGATGGGTGCCGCAGCTAATTGATCAGCAATGACTTGTTCTTTATGGCTTTTCGATCCACATATTGTATGTCAAATTCACTTAAGATCATAACCCATTTTGCTAATCTTCCTGTGAGGATTGCTTTGGAGAGAAGATATTTGAGTGGATCAACATTAGATATGAGCTTTGTTGTTTGGTTCAACATATAATGTTGCAACTTTTGGGAAGCAAACACTAATGCTAAACATGCTTTTTCCATAGATGAATAATTAAGTTCATATCCCACAAGAGTTCTGCTAATGTAGTAGATGGCTTGTTCTTTCCCTGAATCATCATGTTGAGCTAGAAGGGCACCCAATGCTGCTGCTATTGATGATATGTAGAGCAATAATGGGTGATCAAGCATAGGAGGTACTAACACAGGAGGTGTTGCCAGATATTCCTTTATTTTGTCAAAGCCCTGTTGACATTTTTTATCCCACTTAAAAGGTTCACCCTTACGAAGATGTTGGAAAGGATGACATTTGTCTGCTAGTTGTGATATAAATCTATGGATGGACTGTAACCTTCCTTGTAGACTGCGGAGCTGCTTGAGATTTGCTGGCGGAGGCATTTCCATGATAGCTTTTACTTTAGCTAGGTCCACTTCTATCCCTCATCGAGACACAATGTATCCCAACAGTTTTCCAGATGTTACGCCAAATACACATTTCTTTGGGTTCAGTCTAACTTGATACTTCTCTAATCGATCAAAGATTTGTGCTAATACCTGTAGATGTCCTTCTCTTGTCTCAGATTTTCCTAGCATATCATCAACATAGTCTTCCATGATAGTGTGAAAAACGTCATGAAAAATAACTGTCATGGCTCGTTGATAAGTAGCTCCAGCGTTCTTGAGACCAAAACACATTACAACCCAGCAGTATGTGCCCCATGGACAAATGAATGATGTTTTATCTTGATCTTCCTCTGCTATTTTGATTTGGTTATATCTTGAAAATCCATCCATCAAAGATAGCATTTCATGTCTAGCTATGAGATCTACAATGTTGTCTATGCTTGGTAATGGAAAGTCATCCTTAGGACATGCTTTATTAAGATCTCTAAAGTCTGTGCAACAACGAACTCGTCCATCAGGTTTTGCTACAGGTACCAAGTTTGAAACCCATTCTGGATAATCAATAGGCTTTATGAACTTTGCTTCTAACAGCTTCTGAATCTCTGCCTTGACCAATAAAGCTACTTACGGATGCATTTTGCGCAATTTTTGTTTAACAAGTTTTGCATTAGGAGATACTGCTAGATGATGTACCACAAGTTATGGATCTAGACCCGGCATGTTAGCGTAAGTCCATGCAAAATTTATAGCTCTTTTTATAAAAAATGCTGTGAAGTCTCTTCTTTCTTGCTCTGATAGTGATGCTGCCAAAAAAGTGATCTTTGGATTCTGCTCTGTACCAAAGTTCATGTCTTGTGATTGTTCAACTAGCACTGTTGATTTCTCATGATAGTCAGTGGGAATAGGAAGATCAAATCCCCCATCCTCAGGTGCCTCAAAGAGGTTTTCACCTTCGGATACGTCCTTTATTTTTACTTTTTCACGATCAAGAGGTGCCTTTCAATTTTCACCTAGTGACCTATTTTGTTTGATTTTGTTTATTTCACTTTTGCGACTAAAGGATTTGATACTTTTGCCAAAATATGCTAGTTTAGGTAGATCCATCATGAAACCTGCTTTGTGATCACCCAATGGAATGCCTTATCATAAGCCCATGAATTCTGCGATAGCTTCATCATTCTCAAATGTATTTAATATCGGTGCCCCCTGTTGGTCCCAATCGACGAGGTCAGGATATACGAGTGAAAGGGTAATGGATGAATGGTTATGGCTAGGGGAGGTTGTGGAAATCATGAAGATGGAATTTTCTTGAAAAAGGTTAGTAATATGAAGGGAGGAGTCGTCGATGGTATCCGAATGAGAAGTCTCTCTTGCCGAGGAAGGTCCAACGTCCATATCGGAAATACACTTAATGTCTTTGGAACGCGGTACCTCCGGCTAATAGCCAAGGCCTTGCTTATTAAACTTCTTAGACATAACAATGGGTTCAATAGGTCCTTGTTCCTGTGATCCCAATCCACCATGTCATTTGTAGCCCATGTTCTTTATGATGCGGAATCCATTGTTGTATCTCTCCACTTCAAGTTGGACTTGGTCGTTCTCATCAAAGAATATCCAAGAGTCAGTATCATCAATGTCTTCATCACCCAGGAATCCACCTTTAATGATTACTGTGGGTGGGGCTTTGATGATAGCTGCAGATGAAGGTGGCTTGTATGTAGAAGGTTTACCATAAGATTTGGGAGACAAGGGAAGGGTGCCCACACAACAAGATTCTTGCAATGTGTACTCACCCGGGCCATGTTTGATGTACTTGATACGGAGATTGGAAGCGGCTTTGCTAGATGATGGCTTGAGTAGGTCAGATGGATCTACATATGATGAAGATGGATATGCTTCGGTGTTGAGAGGAATGCGGTTTGGACTCTGGTATTTAGCTTGAAAGGCCCGACAAAATTCAAATGGATTGGGATCAACATGGATAGTAATCTCAACATTGTTATGTGGAAATTTAAGACATTGATGGTATGTAGAAGGAACTGCCTTGAGGGCATGTATCCATGGACGGCCAAGGATGATGTTATAAGGAAGCTCAATATCAAGAACATGACAACAGGTTTTAGTAGTGACCGGCCCAACTTGGATAGGCAAGTAAATAATCCCTTCAGTATCTCTCTCAGCATCATCATATGCTCTGATAGTAATGACCTTGGAGGTGTTAACATCTTTATCAGAATATCCCAATTGTTTTATTAATTTCAAGGAACATATATTAAGACCAGCTCCACCATCCACCAAAATTCATTTGATACAGCGTTGTTTGACAAACACTTCAATGTGAAGGGCCTCATTGTGTGAAGGATAAATGGAGAGCTGAAGATCTTTGTCAGAAAAGGTAAAATGACAAGGGGTTGCAATGCTAGCGACCATAGATTGGAATTGTGTGATATCAATATCGTTAGGCACCGAAGATTCTTGTAAGGCTTTGTCAAGGATAGCTTTGTGAGCAGGGGATATGCGAAGCAACTCAAGAATGGAAATATGCGCAAGTGTTTTGCCAAGGTGATCAAGGATATTATAGCTAGAGGACGGTCGAGGAGGATGGATAGGTGCTCCTTGAATGGTAACGCAACCTCTTCAAGTAGTTACAGCGCAGTCAAGTGCTTTTCCTTGGATGGTAATGGTAGAAATGCGAGTATGGTCAATGTAGCCAATAGTAGATGATTCATAGTTGTACTGAATGGCATTCCCAACATGAGGGTTACTTGGTTTGTCATGAGCTGGAAGTGGATTCTTGAAAGCATCTAGATCATAATTCAATGTCGGTTGCTGTGTAGGTTGAGTTGTTGAAGGTGTAATTTTGATTAAACCTTGATCGATGCAATCTTGGATAACATGCTTTAAGCGCATACAACCATTTGTTTTGTGTCCTTTAACTCTATGGTAATCGCAATACTCACTTTCTTTATACCAAGGAGATTTGAAGAGCGGTTCACCATTGGGTGATGCATCCGGTAACATAATATCGCCCATTTGGAGAAGCTTTCGAAAGATAACTTCCATAGGTTCAACTAATGGTGTAAATTGTCAGCGAGGATTTGAAGTTTGTCGCTGTCGAGTTCGTTGAAAAGGTTGTGTTGTTGTAGAAGCAGCTTGAATGTTAATGGGAGCTTTCATAGTTTGTATGTTCTTTGCGTCCACAACACCGTCGTTGACAACATTCTTGTTTTTGTTCCAAAAGTGAGACTTATCGTTGGAGTTTTGAGGATAGTCTTTGTTATCACAAAAAATCTTGATAGTGCCTTTAGCAATTAAAGCTCGTTCAATGATGGTTCCTTTGGAAATAAGTTCATCAAAGGTGCTAGCACTTTGTAATTGTAGTTGGAACGATAGCTCGGGATGAAGATTTTGAACAAAGATATCGAGCTATTATTTTTTAGGTATTTCCCATGATAGTTTGCTAGCCATATTACGCCATCATTGAGTAAATGAAGAGAAGGCTTCACCATTGCATTGTTTATTGTTAACAAGGTCATTCATGTTTACCTCATGTTCAATGTTAAAAGCAAAGTGTGATCGAAACTTATTTGCTAACTCCGCAAAAGACTTAATTCTCGGAGGTAAATGAGAGAACCATTCAAGAGCTTGTCTTGCTAAGCTTCGAGGAAATAGTCTCAAAAGATATGTATTGTCATGAGCAACATCGAGACATGCCACAAAGAATACTCTAAGATGGTCTTCTGGATTTCCTTTTCCTTTGTACTTGTCAAATTGTGGAATTTCAAAGTGTGGCAGAAAAGGTGTCATATGAATTGACTTGTCAAACGGATAAG
The DNA here is from genome assembly GCA_027924645.1 of Cunninghamia lanceolata. Lineage (NCBI taxonomy): Eukaryota > Viridiplantae > Streptophyta > Pinopsida > Cupressales > Cupressaceae > Cunninghamia > Cunninghamia lanceolata. The sequence goes on from BSBN01000743.1 coordinate 1,126,590, forward strand.
CGCATATGTTTTCTAAGGAAAATGTCTTCTTGTTTTGTCCTACCACTTGGTTAATCATTTGTTGAACATCTGCTGGAGATAATTGTTGTTGTTGCAAAGGGGGTGGTTGGTTGGGAGGTGAAACATGGTATGATGTATATTGAGGTTGCTGTTGTGGGATATATGAATCCATAACCATTTGTTGAGGTTGCGTACTCACAATGTATGTCAAAGGATTGGTATGCGACACATATGTGGTTGAAGATTGCTGTCCTTGAGACACAAGCGGTGGTTGGGTATATTGTGACTAATTAGCACCAAGATTTTGCATCACATGGGAAGTGGAAGATGGATTGGTATTAGTTAATGGTTGTGAATTTGGAGTTGGATTTGTGACATGGTAAGTGATGGAAGGATTGGTGGATGCGAAAGAAGGATGGACACTTGGGTTTGTATTTTGGACATGAGGATTGGTGTATGTCATGTGTTGGGTGACAATAGGCAAACCTTGGGTAGTATAAGATGGATTGATGGTTTGTGAAGGATTATAAGAAGATGGCGAAATAGATGTAAGTTGATCAACATAAGTGACTGTAGTGCTAGGATTAGCTTTAGAAACAATAGGCGGGTCATTCATGTCAATAAGACTAACATTGGGATTGTATGATATATTGGATGGATTAGTGGAGATAATGGAGATCATATTAGCAGCGGTAGGAATATGACATGTGGTGTCCACATGTGATGTAATGGGGGTAGTGGATTGCAATGGTTGTGAAGCTTGGACCATTGGTGTTGTTTGGATAGCTTGGGAAGCTTGTGGAATATGGGATATGGGGATAGCTTGTGATGTTTGAGGAGTTTGCACTTGGGCCACATGGACAGCTTGTGTTACTTGAGGCATAGAAATGGTCATGGTGGGAGAAAGAGTATGTTGGGGAACATGGAAAGGTGGAATGTTCAGATTTTGCAAAATAAAAGGGAGTACATTGGTTGGAGTTATCAAAGGTTCTAAAATGTACTCCGAGCGTATGAAGTAACAATAGGCAATGAAAGAGATGGGTTGGAAGATGGAGGTTGTAATATGGTATGGGATGGTGTGACTATAGTGGATGGTCCCTTTGCAACAATAGTGGGAGCGTTTAGATCATGCTCTCTAATAGCAGATATGTCAAAATCTCTTGGTAATTTATCTCCCATGCGAGCAAGTTGCAAGAAGTAGCGATTAGGATCGAATAAAACAAGTCTCTCAAATTGATGCCATACATGTGTATCTTGAAATTCTGACAAGTCTTCTTGGGATTGTTCTTCATAAGTCTCCAAAAATGTTTGAGGTTGCACTTGTTGTGAAGATGACTCTCCAATGCTGTACCCATGGGGCACAAACATATGAGGAGGCATACTAGTCATAAATTGAGTTGTGTCTCTAAGAGGTGTTGATCTAGATTGTTGCATCTTAGATTCCATCTCAGCTTGCAATTTGGCTTCCATTTCAGCAATATATTGACTCCTAGTTTGAGGCATGATGATTGATGTTGAAAATTGAACTTTAGCTTGTCAAGGTTTTGAGACCCAAAAAGATGATAGTTTGTTGGTTGTTAATTGTTGTTTTCTTTTGTTGTTAGGTTGCTTGGTTGCTTTGTTGTTGGTTGGACTTCCCTAGAGAATAGCTCACACACTCAAGGGAAAAGTTGTTTGCTAAGGTTGCTATTTTGCTGATGTTGCTAAAGCTAAAGATAAAAGATGATGTTTTGCTGATTGATCGGGTTAATTAATTTGATGTTTAGTTTACTGGTTTGGGATCTCAAAAAGATGAAAAGCTCACAAAGTTTAATTGGTTGGTAAACTCAAAGTAGGAGACAATGTCCAAGTATTTGCTAATGATCAGGGATAGGTCTGAAAGCTAATGCCGAGGCTAAGCAAGTTGGAAGTGTAGCTTATTCAGCTGAGTCACTAAGATTTGCTGGTAATTGACCACATGCGACAGGTAATAGCTCATATGTGACTCTGAAAAGGCCAAAAGTGACTGGTAATAGCTTAAATATGATCTAGTTTTGGTTCGGGTAACATGCTACAGTGTTAACCAGAGGTGAGCCAATTTGCTATAGGTGATCAGTATTGACTCAGAAGTGATTTACTGTTGATCAAAGGTGACGCAGTTTAGACCAGAGGTGACTACCTATTGTTTAAAACGATCCAGTTTAGGCAAAAGGCAACCGACTGTTGTTTAAAAGCCATCCAGTTTAGGCAAAAGGTGACTGACTGTTGTTTAAAAGTGATCAGATTGTATGTATGTGGGCAGTTTAAGCTCAAAGGCGACTGTGTCTGTTAGGAAATATATCTTAATTGTGTTTTTTGACAAGAAAACAGTAATTGCAGTCACTCACACTCACAACAATCACAAACTTGTACAACCTAGGCTAGGAAAGGATTGTATTTATTGAGTCCCCTAGCCATGCTTATTCAAAGTAGATAGCTTCAGGATCTTGGTAGCTCACCGACTCCTCTCCACGGCACACACTTCTCACGCATACCAAGATCCAGGTTTCCCAAGGCTTGTCCCCCCACCAAACCTTAGGATTGTCCCTGCGATCTCTTCTAAGAACCACTTGAATCAGGGCAGCTTCAAAGGTCCCACCTTTTGCATCAATAAATAGAAAGTTTTTGGCTACTACACAAAGTTGCTAATAAGGGCATCCGTTTAGGTGGCTATATGTGCAACAATGCTACTCTCCATTATGGAGTCTCTCAGCCTTCAAGGGTTACGCCTTGGAGGGTTTAGGGGGAGGTTGGCTATTCGTATAACACAACAACACCCGTTGTTTGTGGCTTTTGACACAAACACTTTTCTTATATAGTAGTTTGGAAGGACTTAGCTTTAGCCTATTACCGCTTGGGTCATACCCCTTCTCACACCGAGAAGGCAGGCCCTCGAAAGATAATAACAAGTTCTCATACACCCAAGATCCATTTGATAGGCAAGGGGAGATGATACTTTTGCTATTAAATTTAGGTTACAATCAAGCACATGCAAGAAATCAAGAAAGATAAATCAAGCCCGGAGCAAGCAATGATTCTTTTTAAGCACCAACCCTAAATGTTCCTAATTTAGTGAAAAACCACAAGTCATGGACCAATCGAAGTTGCAACAGATATGTTAGTAGTTTGATAACCTCCTTTTCTTGGACAATCGATAAGATGCTGCACAAATACCTAATTAGTAGCCAAGAAAACCAAACTACAAATGATAAGGACTGAAATCGACACAGTTTACTAGAGGTGATCAACTGTTGATCAAAAGTGAACTGTATTCTCCCGCAAAGCAAAATGTTATAGATCATAAGTGATGCCAATAACACCAGATGTAGAATGATAAAGCTCATAAGCAATATGAAAAAGCAAGAGGCGACTGGTTATGGGTCATAAGTGACTCAGATCTGTAAAAAAAAGAGAATATAACAAAAACCCTAGTTTCGTAAAAAATGATCTAGATAGCTAAAGGTGATCACTGTTAGGTTAAAAGTGATTCAAATAAAGGCATAAGTGACCACTGTTAGCTTGTAAGCAATGCAAAACAGGTAATAAGCGACTACTGTTTGCTTAGAAGCGATCCCAGGAATGCTAAAAGCGATAGGTTTCGGCTCAGAAGCGATGCATATATTTAGACAACGACTGGTTTTCGCTCAGAAGCGACTGGAACTTACTGTAAGCGCTCAGAAAATCTGATCTTCACAAAAACAACTTCAAATAGCAAAGTTAATCAAGGACGTGAGTCCCACCGGGCGTGCCAAAATGTGATAGGTAAAAATCAGGTTAATAAGATCATGCATAGCCATGAAAACCTAACCCTACCATCATCAAAGAATCTAATCCAAATGAAATAAAAAACATGCAATTCAAGAATAATATCACCTAGATTGTACGATTCCTTGTTATGATGTGGATTGTTTTTTCAACAATGAACAATTATGAAGATAAAAACTGCCATGATGGATGGATGATAAAGCTAATATGCTAGATGGATGCTAAAGTGCTCAATATGCTCAAGATGATAATGTAGACGCTATATGAATGCTGGATATATGTAGTATGAAATGAGAGGGTGTTTATATAGAACTCAACCAAAATCAATCAACGGTGGAGATTTGGTGGCTATGTGAATAGCTAAGATTAAATAATACACATAGGTGAATGTGAAGATGACAAGTGGAGGGAAGATAAGGCTTATGTGTGATTGTGTACATAAAAAAATACTACATGTGAAAGATATTAAATAAAAGATGTAGTACCATTTATCTTTTTTTTTAAATGAAAGAGGCACACATGTCGGCTCATAAGATAAATGATAAGAGAAATTAATTAAATAAATAAAAATTTATTTAATTAATTAGGAAGTGGGTTTGTGAATGGAATTTTTAATTAAATAAATAAGATTTATTTAATTAAAATAGGTAGAAATAAGATAATTAAATAATTAAAGATTGTTTAATTATGACTTAGAGGAAATAGCTAATGAATTAATTAAATAAATATAAATTAATTTAATTAATAGAAGAAATAGATGTGTTAGAGATAGTGCTCAAGTGTGTTAGACAAATGCAAATGGTAGCTAATGTGATGTTTTGAATGCTAATGATAATTAGGTCAATTTTGGTTGTCTACAGAGGGAAAGCGAGATAGAGAAAATAGAGAAAGAGATCTAGAGGAAGAGAGAGTGACAAACACAAGAGGGAAGGAGAGAGAAATAGAGAGGGAGAGATAAAGATATAGAGAGGGAGGAATATTGACAGAGAGAGGAATAAAGAAAGAGAATTTATGATGGCCCGTCTACCCATCTTTCACGTGTCAATTTCTATTTTTTAATGCATTACTATCAATATTTATGGTTTTGGGTTTACATTTATGTAAATTAGATTTGAACGTGAAGGAAGAGGAATGTAGAAGGAGAGGGGGAGAGAGAGAAAGAGGAGAGATTGGGAGAGGGAGGATAGAAAGATATAGACATAGAGAGAGATAAAGAAAGGGCGAGTTAAAGAGTTAGATAGATAATATAGATAGATAGATAAGGGGAGAGGGATAGAGAGAGATAGAGAGGGAAGTATAGAGAGATAGAGAGTGAAGGGGAGAGATAAAGATATAGAAAGGGAGAGATAGAGAAAGAGAGGGAAGGGGAGAGATAAATATATAGAAAGGGAGAGTAGAGAAAGAGACGGGGAGATAGAGAGATTACTCGAGAGAAGATATATAGAAAGAGTGTGATTCATAGAGAGAGGAATAGCAATATAGACTGCCTTTAAATCAATAATTTCATTCCAACAATCAATATATGATACATGTAATGAGCATTTGAAATTGGAGGTTAGTACTACATTAAAGATCATGGACCTTGGTATGGGTTGGTCTAGATCATCTAGCTCCACTAGAGCCTCATGAAATGACACTTTTCATGCGAACAATCCAACAATATAGAAAAGAGAGAATGACTTGAACAACTGGGCGTTTCATTCAAGATGCAATGAGCTATTTTGAGAGATCAACAACTGATAGTTTACTATAGTGATGCCTTGTGTTGTATGTAGGTGGCAATGCCTATGACAAAGGTGAAGGCTATGGATCCACCAGCCGACATAGATGATCTTGTGAAAATAGATTCTCTTTTCAATTCCCTGTGTAGTCCTTATTGCTTCTCTTATAGGACATTTAATAGAGCACTCCATTTTGTTATCCATCAATGCTTTGCTAGACATCCATCCTACTTAAATACTTTTGGGAGATGATTACCTAGACTGGATAGATATTGAGCTTGTACTCATGTAAAATGGGGCATGTTTGTTCTTTTCATTCCTAAGCCAAATATATCATTGTTTTAAGCTTATCTTGTTTGTCATGTATGACTTTATTAGATACTTTTGGAATCAAATACATGGGATAATTATCAACCTACATTTGGATCTCTCCACTTGAAGCTAGCTTATATATAGTATACCTAGGTCGCAACTAATGGAATGCAAGTGAACCTAGGTGTAGTGCATGAACAAGAATCTAGAAAGGAGATGCATGCAAGTAGAGACTACACACCAAACATGAAAGCTTACAAATTTGAAGTGGCTAGTAAGCAAAACATGGGGATCTTGAACTCCATTAAGCTTATACAAATTAATTCATGACACTTGAGAAAACAAAAATAACACATGAACCATAGAGATACAAGACAATCATCATTCACTTAAAGACATGGCAGTTGAACTTCCACAACTCTTCAGCGTACCCATTGCACACCAAAGTGCAATTGCTAGTATAAACATTGTTGAAATGAGAAGCAATTTGTTTTCATGATATATAAGTAGAATAAGTAAAAACATACATGTGATCTCTCTTTAAACAAAAGATAATGTGGATGCTCTTAAAACCCCAAAAAATGCACTATTAAATGAATCAATACCTCCAACTTTTCCTCAAATGAGAGGACTCGTTCAAATATAAGCTCTTTGAAATTCTTTAGTTGTTCATATGAAAAACATAGAGAAAGCTTATTTCTACAGTTTGTAATAGAAAAGAGATAAATAAACAATCACTCTTCCAACATACATAAATGAAGAAAAGATAGACAACACATACATTAAAAGTGACTTTATTCATTTCTATTCAAAAATCAAGTACACCATGTTGTACATGCAATTAAAATCCATTATGCAATCAAATAGTGTCAAGTTTTTGTCAACATGGAACTTGCCACTTTCTTTCTTCATTAAAATTATCACAATTATTGAAGACCAAATCTTCCTTTAATTTGATTTGATTTTCCCTATGACATCCTTATAACTCACTTTTAAATTGTACAATTGGAGAAATTTTATTTGCTAGATTTTCTTATGACTTTCTATGATATTTCACCAATCCTTATCCTAAACCACATCTAAACTTCAACATTGACAAATTATGACAAAAAAAACATCTTTAGATAGGTCCTCCACTTGCTTTCATTTACTTTTTTTTAATCTTTAAAAAGGAATGGATGTATATTTTTTACTATTCAATAATTTTTTTATATTGAAGAAATGCAATTAAATACAATAAAGAAAACAGTCCACAAGGCACTGTAAAAATTGTACATAAAACAATAAAAGAAATACTACAAGATTGTACACACGCTAAAAACTTCAGCACCAGTGCTCTGAATAGATCCAACAATATCCACCACTCCATTGCTACTACTATTCAATAATTGAGTGGCTTCCATATTATATTTTTCACCACTTGTAAGGGAAGATATTTTTTCTTAAGTTTAATCTAGGTACATGAATAACTGACTTCTTTCTGTTGCTCTGAACAGATCCAACAGTATCCACCACTCCATTGCTATTACTATTCAATAATTGAGTGGCTTCCATAATATATTTTTCACCACTTGTAAGGAAAGTATTTTTTTTCTTAAGTTTAATCTAGGTACATGAATAATTGACTTCTTTGACTTATGTAGGTATTGTTGATAACTGAGAGGGGGGGGGGGGGTGGGGTGAATCAGTTATCTTAATTATTTGACTTTCTTTTCTTCTTTAATGATTAGTGCAGTATCAAAACATATAAGCATACATGAACATGAGAGTAGAAATAAACTCAACACACATAACATAATGATTTTGACGTGGAAAACCCTATTAAGGGAAAAACCACGGGGTGACTAACCCAAGATTGTATTATCTGTTAAAAGAATAGAAGTACAAAATGACACTTGCCAATTAGGGCTCACTGCCTGAGCACACTGCTCACAAGAGACTCACTGCCTACAATAGTTTATAGAAAGAAACCAAGTATTTGAACTGATGAGAAGCATCCACATTTGCTGAGGTTCAGTTCCGGTTAGGCTCAATATACTGATCTATTGCACTTCATTCTTCCTTTGCTTTAGAGCTACTGTTCTGTCACATAATGGACCTATATAGCTACTTCCACACTGTTCTTTGCTTTTCTTCGCACAACACAACACACCACACCCCTTCATATCGAAATCCATCTAGTATATATATATCCGCATCAAGGATTTCAACACCTTTCTAGTTGGCATCCGAAAAATTCAAGATATTTCCAAACTCTGGTTTGTCGGCTGAATCTATGCTTACTAAGTGATGCGTATCAAAAAGATAGTTATAGGAGTCATCAATCATGTTGGCCAACCATGAATGATCCCTTAAGAAACTTGATCACCATCAATTTCTCATCCGGATTAAGGTCTGATGCTCTGCCGGTTAGTTCTTTCTCAATTTATTCTGCCAAACAGGAACCCAACACTTAGGTGCTCATCTTTTCACTCTTTCATCACTAGAGGCTCAATCTCTGGAATGTATCAGTCAAGGTACTGCTCTTGACTTCCCCAAGTCCGCACTTTACTGAGATACTTCCTCTGAGAGATTCAGACCTGATTGTCGGACCTTGCTGTATGCTCTGTTCTTGCTTACCGGACCAAAATACTCTTTAGTCTAACTTCCGGTATAGTCATACCATTTCCTGTGGATGTGTGGGATGGACTTTGTTGCCATCAATAACAACACTCATGAAGCCACTCAGTGTCTCTTGCCAACATGTATGAGGTGTATCAATAATGGTTTTCAATGTCATTTCAAACACATATGGATATGGTGGAAAATCATAACTACTATGCTTTGAGAAAAAAATTAAGTCATATGATTGGTCTTTGAAAATAATGAATTGAAATTAGAGAAGACATAAAATAGTCTTTTCATTCAACATAGGCCAATAAGGTATGAGAGAAATAACTCATTTTGTTATCTTTTAGAGTATTAATATTATAAGATATTGTCAAAACTTTAGAAGAAGCGAAATACAATAATATGATTGGCTAGTTGACTTTAATTCTCATTTGGATCAATCACTACTCAAGGACTAACAAGCACTTAATGGTAATCATACGTACCAACTAAAATGGATTAAATAAGTGTGAATATCCTCTCATTCCTACAATAAATTTTGGTGTCACTATTACCACACAAAAAAGGTATTTAGAAATAACAAAGCTATGGGCTAATCCAAGCAAAAGGAAGCAAAAATCTAAAGAAGATATGTTCATAATGTAGCTTTTTTTTTTTTCAAATCTAAAAAGACACTAGTGTCAAAACTTTAGAAGAAGAAGAATACAATAATATGATTGGTTAATTGACTTTAATTCTCATTTGGATCAATTACTACTCAAGGGCTAATAAGCACTTAATGGTAATCATACCTACCAACTAAAATGGATTAAATAAGTATTAATATCTTCCCATTCCTACAATAAATTTTGGTTCACTATGACCACACAAAAAAATAATATTTAGAAATAACAAAGCTATGGGCTAATCCAAGCAAAAGGAAGCAAAAATCTAAAGAAGATATGTTCATAATGTAGCTTTTTTTTCTCAAATCTAAAAAGACACTAGTGTCAAAACTTTAGAAGAAGAAGAATACAATAATATAATTGGCTAATTGACTTTAATTCTAGTTTGGATCAATTACTACTCAAGGACTAATAAACACTTAATGGTAATCATACCTACCAACTCAAATGGATTAAATAAGTATGAATATCCTCCCATTCCTACAATAAATTTTGGTTCACTATGACCACACAAAAAAATAGTATTTAGAAATAACAAAGCTATAGACTAATCCAAGCAAAGAAAGCAAAAATCTCAAGAAGATAAGTTCATAATGTAGCTTTTTTTTCAAATCTAAAAAGAAACTAGGGTACATAGTGCATTTGATTTTTCTCCTACACACAAACAAGAATTAAACCTACTCTTTTATAATGGGTCAAAAAGAGGTGGCCCTAAACACTTGCATGTCAATGACATTTACATAGTAGGACATCTTTTTTGACTTTTTTCCCCTTAGGTTCCTTACTATGAGAAAGGTACCAATGAAAATTAGTTTGTAAGTAAATAAAAATACTAATAATACTAGAAAGGACAGAGGTGATATAATTTACCTAGAAAATGGGAAATGAAAGGACATTGTAAATGGGAAGTGCCTGCCCATAGACAGGTACAAAGAAATTATGGACAATTTGGAAAAGTCAGGGAACGTCCATCCAAGTCGTCCTTTCTAAGGACAGACTTTAATGCATGTGGTGCATTTCGTGTCTCACACACCATTAATCTGGCCATACCTATTCCAAAAGGCTTACAGCTGAAGAAACTCTTTACCAGTGTGAAAGTGTGAAGTTTGAAAGGTCCTCACATGATATTGCACCATGTACGTTAACTTAAGCAAGTGGGCAAAGTATGTTAATAAATAAGCCACGTTAACAGTGAGATAAAATCTGAAGGCCAGCAAACTTTGATGGCTGTTGATTCTGATACATTTTGCAAAATGTGGGACCCATGCACAGCATCGCATGGGCGGCTGACGATCCTCCAATCGTCTACAGTAAAGAATGCCTTCCATAAAGGAAGCATTGATTGCCCTTAGCTGATGCAAAGCAATTGCAAGCGTACGCCCAAATCTCACTGTGCAAATTCCCTGGTCCACCATTCCACTTTTCTATTTATTTTCAAAGATTTGCTTAGCTGAGAGCGTTTTCTTGTCATATTCCAAATCTATTCAAATAAGTTACCCCATTAAGTAGGTTTCATGATTTTTGCCCAATTTGGAGGAAAATAAATCTGTGGGTGTTGTTGTGGTGGTGGTGTAGTGCAATGCTTGTTTCAAACCTGCTTGTCATACCAGAGGAGGAGCCACAGCTGGTGACTCCGGCCTGTTCTACTCCTCAGGAGGTTCTCAGCCTCTCTAATTTGGATTCCCAGTTTTTTTTGAGGTTTACTATTGAGTATATTTTTGTGTACAAGCCCCCACAAGGGGAAGAAGATGATGAGGAGGAGGCTGTTGAGAGAATAAGGAATGGGCTGTCTAGAGTTTTGGTGTATTATTATCCTCTGGCAGGGAGGTTGAGGAGCAGACATGATCATAAATTAGAGGTGGTGTGTAATGGAGAAGGGGCTGTGTTTGTCCGAGCTAGAGCAAATTTGAGTCTCAAGGAATTTGGGTCTTTGCATAAGCCTGCCAAGTCATGGAAGAAGCTGCTGCATAAGGTTACTGCTGATGGGTTTCTGGGCATTCCTCCTCTGGTCGTTCAGGTATAATTAAGTAACTCCACGTTGTGATTCTTCCGTGAGTTTTCAATTAGGACATCATATGAGAGATGCTGGTTATTAAATTTCTCATCAAGTATTTGCTATCAAATCTATAAAACCATTGAGTGGGTATGTTTATATAGATGCAGTTTATAATCCTTTTATCCGTGCATGATAATGGGTTTTCGTTCTGCATCTTACAAACGCTTTTTGGCAAAACATATAATCATCTCTGTTCCCAAAACTATTATTATCCTGTTATCCATGCATGATAATGGGTTTTTGTTCTGCATCTTACAAACAGTTTTTGGTAGGTCCAAAACATCCAAACATCTCTGCTCCCAAAATTGTTTCAAGAGTTTTTAATATTTCTGTTAGGTGGATGGCAGCCCAGCCAGAATGTGGCGAACTATTGTTTCTTCGTTCTCTTTCTTATTGAAGAATCAGTATTATAAGTTTGGTATACCCGTTAAGGCACCTGCTAGCTATGATATGCCCTGCATTCATTCTCTTACAAACAAGAAGAAGATCCTCCTGCATTCATTCTCTTACAAACAAGAAAAAGACCCTCTTACCTTTTCACAAGAGTTTTTATCAAGGGATTTATTGTTTTGTTTTGTCATAGTTACTAAGATTCAAAGCTGAGGTTGTTGAGGTTGGTGTCTGGATCTATTATTACCATTGGATGCAATGATTTGTGGGCCCTCTGTTATTTGTGGTTTGTGCCGAATGACTGCCATATTATGTGTAACTTTTTTCTTGTTTTTTCAGGAGTGAATGAAATGACTGACATGTTATATGGAACTTTTTTCTTGTTTATGAGAGTGAATGAAATGAAATGAAAGTTTTTAATGATGTTCACAAGACCGAAATAGTCTATAGGACCCACAATAGCAGCAGACCACGCAAAACAGAAGAACCAACAAGTGAAATGCTTTGCTGATAAAAGCTATATATATATATATAATCAATTAAATTAATTAATTTTTAACAATTTTTTTATATAGGGAAGAGAGAATATATCCTTAAGCTGAATCCAAAAGCACTCTACTAAAGAGGAATCCAAAAGCATTCTACACTATACAGAATATATCTTTACTGTATATTAGATATGTTGATAGAATGGTATTTATATCATGGAAAACTCTGTATATCAGAACATTTGAATTAAATACTTGGACAGCAGATAGTAATATCTATTATATTCAGTTGAATTAAATACTTGGACAGCAGATGGTAATATTTATTATATTCCTTCCATAAACTTCTGATCAAACAGAAGACGAGCCTTAAAAAACTAACTTTTATAAACAGGAAATCAAACTAGGGTTTTACTGTACTTGTCTGGCAACTCTTTTTTTATGAAGATTTATGTTCTTTTATAGGTGGCTCTTGGTCCATTAAACTGCTTGATCTCGTGGACATCATTAAAAATCATTCATTCAAAAGTCCCGTGAACTATTTTTAACTTGTTTTCCTCCCATGACAAATGGCCTTTTAACCTTAACCCAACAGTATATTTTCTTTTCACACTTGAAAGCTTATTATGGCTTTTAGGCATTGCAAAAAAGCGCTCTGAGCTTTTTCAAAGCTCTGGCAACTGTTTAATTTTTGTTGTGAGGGTTAGGTGTCAATTGCTGTTTAACTTCCATTTTCAGGGCAGCATTCTGGTTTAGAGTTACTGAAAACCCCCTCTTATCTTTTTAACTCGATTAACAAGAGTCTGTTTATATTGATGGCCTCAACTTTGTTCAATGGATTCTGTCCAGAAAGGAAAAAAAAAACAAATGGAAGGTAGCTCAATAACTGCTATGATCATGTTCATTTATCATACATAGCTTAATAACTGCTTTGATCATGTTCATTTATCATACAAAGTATGAGGAATTTATAAATGATTTTTTAAACATGACAAAAAACTTGCACTTTTGATTCTACATTTCACAATATCCTTACTATGCACACAGGTCACACGATTGAGATGCGGAGCACTTATAATCTGCGCAGGATTTAGCCACTGCCTGTGCGATGGACTAGGAAGCTCACAGTTCTTGCAAGCATGGTCTCAAATCTCCGAAGGGGCCAAATTTCCATCAGTAACTCCAACCTGGAGCAGAGATCTCCTGCAGAGCAGGAGTCCTCCAAGAATAGAATACTCACATCCAGAGTTCACGGAGGTCCCAGACCTGTGCAATTTCCACACGAGACTCAAATCAGAACAACTCCAGGCGAGCTCCGTGCTATTCGACTCCTCCAAGCTCTTGGAAATGAAAACCCTAGCAACACTCCATTCTCATTCAAAATGCACCTCATTTGAGGTGCTCTCAGCGCACGTATGGAGATCGTGGATCAGAGCCATGGATTTGCCTCCAAAGCAGACAATCAAGCTACTATTTTCCGTCAACGTGCGAGCGAGACTCGAACCGGCGCTTCCCGAGGGTTTCTACGGAAACGGATTTGTGTTAGCCTGTGCTCAAACAACGGCGAAAGAATTGACGGAGAGGCCACTGTGTTACGCTGTGAAGCTTGTGCAGAGAGCCAAGGAAATACTCACAGACGAATACATTCGATCGATTGTGGACACTCTGGGGGATTCGAGACGGCGACCTGATCTTAATGGAACCTTGGTGATTTCGCAGTGGTCACGATTAGGGTTAATGGATGTCGATTTCGGGTGGGGAAAGGCATCGCATGTCGGGAATCTGTCAAGTGACATTTACTGCATATTTCTGCCTCTTGATTGCAAAGGAGAAGCCGTCAATGTCGTTCTTTCTGTTCCTCGTTCTGTCTATGGAAAATATGAATATTATATGAGAAATATAACTAATAATCCGTTATGATGTCACCAATTCTTTGCCTTTGACTGTGCTATACTTTAGTGTTAACAGCTCATCTAAACAATTGCTACACTGCAACAATTAATGAGTCTAAATTGTGTTCTTATTGTAAAAAATGTTTTTAATAAATAAATGCTTATTATATTATTTTAGAAAAATAGATATTTTTATATAAATTTTAAAAAGTCAAAATGGAATCACCCACCCAAAATTAAAGATAAGATAAAATTTACCTAGATAAGATAAAATACATTAATGGAATCACACACCCAAAAATTAAGATAAGATAAAATTTATCTAGATAAGATAAAATTTCGAAATACATTAATTGCCTGTGTGACCCACTTACGGTGATTGATCCTTATCTTTGAAGTGTCTATTTTCTTTTCTTAATCTACAATATAATAGGATGGTCTCACCACTATGTTCAAATGTGGACTTAAATAGCAATGATTTTTGGTCAATCAACATCAAGTCCTATGATTGATCACACAAGCTTCCAATTTTTCAATTATTAATATATTAATTACTTTAAAAGAATGTAGTTGCAAGGAAATAAACTATACTTCATATAAATAGTTTAGTTCAATTAATTAAATTGTAATGATTAACAAGTTTAATCTTGAATAATGAGTTGGAATTACTAAATGTTTAATTAAATTTGTAAAAATTAAATAAATTATATTTGATATTTAGGTTGAAATGTAATAAGAAAATATTTTGTGACAGACATCATAAATTAATTTGACTTAAGTGGCAGAATTCTAAGACAAGATCAAATGAATAGCTTAGAATTCATAAATTGGATTGGAATGAATTGATGGATATTTGATGCTTGGAATTTGATCAACCCTTATGCCCATTGGAATGAATTGATAGATATTTGATGCTTGGAATCTCTTCACATCTGTCTATGCTTAAATTTTTAATAAGGAATATTCTCATCTCTATGTATATGCTTACATTTTCAATAAGGAATCTTCTCGCCTTTATGTCTATGCTTTCATTTTCAATAAGGAAAGATATTTGTTGAATTGGAAGGGTCATGATCTTAGTTAGACCCTTGGGTAAATTGATTCAATGACTAAATATGTACTAGGTTGGCTCATAATGGCTGCTGGGAGGGGAGGGAGTTGGAAATATTTAATATTTAAATTTAAATTTTAAAAGTTTTAGGGTTTAGATCCATGATTGCAAAAAAAGGCCTAGGTCAAGTTTACACGTGCAAATTTGATCCCAGAGGGGAAATGGGAGGTTTAGGGATGAGCAATGATGGGAATGGTATAGGGATAATGTCATGAGTTGAATTCTTCAAGAATATGCCACTCATACACTTGTTATTGCATAAAGGATACTCTAATCAAAGCAAGCCCAAAACATATGGGAAAAGGGCATGGGTGTGCAATTTTCACCATTATAAAGCATTATGACTAATTAAGTCCTCTAAATTTAAAGTACATAGCATAAAGTTGTGTAGCAGCGTCCTTTGAAGTAAAGAGATTATGCATGGGCTTAGTCATTTTACAAGTGAGGGGGAAATGAATGCACCTCACATAAATATCCCAAGTAAAATAATTAAATCACAATGATAAAAAAATTGACCTAGGGTGAAGAGTTGGGATTTGAACAACAAACGTAGAATTGAATTTGTGGAATTTAAGTAAATTAAACGTGATTCTTTGCTCAAAAATGTAGATGGAGGATTGCATTTTTAAAGATGCTAGGATTAATTTGCCAATGTGCAAAAAAATAGGGCCTTGTTGGACAAATGTCTTAGACTCTATACAATGATTGAGATTCATGCTTGCATAATTGATCCCCATGCTTACAAAAGTGACCCTGGCATGCATAAATGAACTTGGCACTTATAATTGAATTGGTAGAAAATTGACGACTATTGTAAATACACTTCAGCTTGTTGTACTTATGTATGAAGTGGGTGGTGTCAAGAGACATTGTTTGGGAAGTTGCTCGGCAAGGATTTGTCCTCTTTGGTCAAGCCCCTAGGTAGACAAATTTAACAACGATCAACAAGCATTGATAACATGAAAGCATGTAATATGTCTGGGATGATGTATTGTTGATGCTCTAGTTTTGCTCTTTCTGGATGTATCATGAATGCTCTTGGATCTAGTTTCTTGGCTGTGATAATGAACTAGGATGTTCCTTCAATACAACAACATGGCACAAAACATACACCAGGTCAGTTTGCAACTAGTAGGAAAAGGTTGGAAATGTCCAATTAGAAATTGAGTTTTAATAGTTAAGGTTTAGATTCACATGTGCGGAAACGACCTAAGTCAATTCCACACCCGTGAATTTGAACCAGGGTGGCAAATGAAAGATTTCAAGATCAAAATGTTACATCCCTAATTTTGGCTTTGATTTTACTATTTACTTTTACGTGAATAGAAGTGAATTTATGGAAAAATGATTTGACGTTATGTTATAATGTCAGTAAATTATTGATTTTATTAAATATCATGTCACGTGATTAAGTATAATGCATGTGAATAAATGATTCATTAATTTACGTTATGAGATTTTGATTTGTTATTCATAAGATTTATGAATGGACTAATGATGCACTGATCACGATCTAGTAATTGCAAGTTGTATGCAGGAAAACAAGTTTTGATTACTCTCAGAGAAAGAGAGAGAGAGTATTTTATGAGGAGAGGAGAATAAACCTTTGGTTTTGAAACGTTCATTTTCCATCTGAGTATTGCGTACCTTCAGTTAGTAAACCCTTGTCAATTGAGGTAAGTCGTGTCTTTCAAGCGGTTTAAGTTTGTTGGTCATTTCGACAAGTTGTCGATGTTGTTTAGAATCCTTTTGATGTTTTGTCACGTCAATCTAGTCGTTTTGTGAAATTGACATTGTCAAGGTTGGATGATAGTCGCTTTACGACTAACATGACTTTCTGTCAATCACATCATTCCTTGCGTTTTCAAAGGCAAAGTTGGTAGAATTGTTAGCATGTTTCATGTTTATATTTTTAATGTCGAATATTTCATTTGATGTCAAAACGAAATTGATGTGATATGCTTTTATACATGAAGGGGAGATGAACTCGACCCAATCACGCTTTGTGCGTAAATATTAGTCACATTATTATTACTTCTTATTGATACTAATAGCTATGCTTTATTTTAGATTATTATCATGTTATTATTCTTGAGAAGTTGGTTAGAGGTTGTTAGTCGACTTTAAATGATAACAACCATTGTTGTAGAAAGAATACTCTTTCTTAACCAACTTGAGAGATTTGAATGACTTTTGAAGTCTTGCTTGTTTATGAAAGAGAGTGGTGTTTAATACCACGTACTCCTCTCATATGCATGCTCGAGCTGTGAGCAAATAGAGGCATGTATAATGGAGATGCCCGCGGCCTTGAGGAAGTCGAATAACTATTTTAGAGAAAGGTCTTTTCATTATGGTGAGTCGTGGGTGGTTATGGGTTGAGAGAACGACTTAATAGTGGTTCTGTAGTTCTGTTATGAGGGAGAATATTGTTCTAGTAGTGGGGGGATTAAGAGAAAGAGAGGAAACGTCTTATGAGCAAAGCCATTAAGGAGTCAATGGTGCAAAAATGTTATCAATAGAGAAGAGTAGACTGTTTAGCAGGAGCCGAGTGGGATAAGAGGATCTCTGTCCGTTGTCTCTAAAGTTTAGAAGCTCTACGTTGAAAGAGGACAGACCAGAGATAAAGAACTATCTTTTCCTTTTTATTTATCAGCGAACAAGCTCAGGTATGAGCCAAGTCTAAACGCTGGTTTGTGAATACATTTTATTCACGAGTTCAAATTAATGCTTCTATATTTTGAGTTTTCTTTTTCACTCGAGAACATAGATTTATTTACAGAGAAGTGTGAAGGAGCTTGGTGATATCATAGTCATACATATTTTAGCTAGTGAAGAACTCTTAAACTCTTGTAGACGAGCTATATAAATGATTGTTCACCGTTGATGTTATCTTCTTATTTTGGAACAAATACCTGAGTTAGTGTTTTGTTCTCTACGAGCCCGATATCATAGTGTATATTACGGTCGATACTATTTAAAATAGAAAGCCAACATGTTCAGTTTTTATTATTATGTATTTGGCTGATATAATGTAGGCTAGTTTTATGATCTTGATGGTCGAAGTCATATAGGTCATGGAGTTTTCAATGTAAGCAATTTACATTCATGTTTTTATGTTTCAAGCATATCGTAGGTTGCTATATAGAACAAATACATTTTTGACAGTGTAGGATTTGCATGTCTAGGGATACTATGAAAATAGTATTCTTATGCTCTCAAAGAACCATCAGAATAAATATATATATCTATATATATGCTTGAAACATAAAAACATGAATGTAAATTGCTTACATTGAAAACTCCATGACCTATATGACTTCGACTATCAAGATCATAAAACTAGCCTACATTATATCAGCCAAATACATAATAATAAAAACTAAACATGTTAAAATTTCACGTCATTTTTACGTAAACGTATTAAGAATAATGTTGTCAAGCTACTAATATTTTACTATAGTCTTCTAGATGCTCAAGAATAATTTGATAACATTGCTCAATGACGATGTTGGATATTTAAGCAGAGCAACTTTTCAATTTTGAACTTAAGTGATCGCAACTTGAAATAAGTCTTTACATCTTTTGGAATCAAGTTGATCATAGTCGATGTTTATACTTGATTGGGAACTCTTGTTAGCTATATCTAGAATAAGATTGCTTGTTATTCTATTATGACGAAATAGAAAAGATAGAACCCTAGCTTTGACCTAGCAGGGTAAAGATATTTAATGTACTTTTATGGTTACATCTTGTCTTAGCTATTTCTATATGGATCGACAATGAAGGGTCGAGTACATTAATTATTAATGTTTATATTTACTTGTCAGAAGGAGATATTCCTAAACGATAATGTTTATCCTTGGTATAAAAACCTATTTGATTGATTACAAGTCAACTTAAGTTATAAGTGTCGACAAGTCATAGACCTCAGATGCCAAGAGGTTCCTATGAGTAGATAGTCATTCCATAAGGTCTATGGTACAATGACAGTGTCTTGAGAATCCATCTAAGTTAGGAAGAGTAGATTTGAGTTAGATAAAACTCTATAGTTAAAACCTAGTTGACCAAGTCAAACTGTAGCATGTGATAGTATCCAAGTTGAGTTAGAGGTGGGTGGACATTATGACTACGTTTACTTCTATATGGATCGACAATGAAGGGTCGAGTACCCTAATTATTAATGTTATATTTACTTGTCAAAAGGAGATATTCCTAAATGGTAATGTTTATCCTTGGTATAAAAACCTATTTGATTGATTACAAGTCAACTTAAGTTATAAGTGTCGACAAGTCATAGACCTCAAATGCTAAGAGGTTCCTATGAGTAGATAGTCATTCCATAAGGTCTATGGTACAATGACAGTGTCTTGAGAATCCATCTAAGTTAGGAAGAGTAGATTTGAGTTAGATAAAACTCTATAGTTAAAACCTAGTTGACCAAGTCAAACTGCAGGATGTGATAGTATCTAAGTCGAGTTAGAGGTGGGTGGACATTATGACTATATTTATTTTAAATGTCTGTTCCTATAGAACCTTTGGCCAAAGTAATGCATATGTCTTTGCATGCATTAGTCAGTTCACCGTATCTAGATTGCATAACCTGTCAAAATGATCATACTTATCTAGAGGACTATCTAGAGTTGTGTGATCAATAGCATTATGTAGGATACAAGACCAGTACTCAGATGGAAAATAACCATTGGTTACCTTATGTCTTTACTCTTCATGAAGGGTAGGGCCACTTCTAGGAAAGAAGGTATGCGGGGGACCGCTGATCTGTGGTTGGAGGTAAAGCACTTAGAAGATGCTCTCTCTCTCCAGCAGAATACTTGTCGAGACTTGCGATATGGATGTCAGAATTCCAGATGCAACTTATCTATTAGATATGTGACTTGTGTTTATAAGCTATGTAAGTGTATATCTTTGTAAATGTATATATTTGTAAATAAAATGACAGGATGTCAATTTTGTAAAATTATAACATGTATATTTAAGAAAGGAAATTATGTTTATATGATGTATCTTAATTCCTTGAGTTTAATTTATTTCAAAAAAAAGAGGTGAACAATCTTTTTCACCTTATGTGTTTTTATCTCATGGTAAATATTTGATTTTAGTCTTGTTGAAGAGTTAGTATGTTACATATGGTATCAGAGCTAATTGGGTTCAACACATGAACCTCAGTGCTCGCTACAAGAAAATTAATCAACATTAAGCAGATAGCTAATGTTTGAAATTGGTTTTATGCCAAAATGGTGTGGAGAAGAACCAAGAGAAATGCCAGAAAGCTTGTTCCCCAACATTTGCCTAAGTTAGTAGTTAAGAAAGAACTTATCGAGGAAGTTGAACTCAAAGAGCATATTAATTATGCTGAGGGTGCATGGCTGGAGGGTTCAGAGACTTTGGCTGATGCACTTAAGCGTATATGACTAGAGAGGAAACAACGTATTAAATTGGCCAAGAATCCTATTATTTCTACTTGTGTAGTTAAACCTAGTAAACTGTCTGCTACATTTATTTTAAATGTCTATTCCTATAGAACCTTTGGCCAAAGTAATGCATATCTTTGCATGCATTAGTCTGTTCACCATATCCAAATTGCATAACCTATCAGAATGATCATACTTAGCTAGAGGACTATCTAGAGTTGTGTGATTGATAGCGTTATGTAGGATACAATACTAGTACTTAGATGGAAAATAACCATTGGTTACCTTATGTGTTTACTCTTCGTGAAGGGTAGGACCACTTCTAGGAAGGTGTGCGGGGGACCGCCAGTCTGTGGTTGGAGGTAAAGCACTCGGAAGATGCTCTCTCTCTAGTAGAAGACTTATCAAGACTTGTAATATGGATGTAAGAATACCAGATGCAACTTATCTATTGGATATGTGACTTGTGTTCATAAGTTATGTAAATATATATCTTTGTAAATTAAATGACAGGATGTTGATCAATTTTGTAAAATTATAACATGTATATTTTAGAAAGGAAATTATGTTTATATGATGTATCTTACTTCCTTGAGTTTAATTTATTTTAAAAAAAGAGGTTCAATCTTTTTCACCTTATGTGTTTTTATCTCATGGTAAATATTTTATTTTAGTCTTGTTTAAGAGTTAGTATATTACACAAAACTAGTTCCTAGGGATGAGTGATGATGGGGATATGCTAGGATAAGATTGTGAGTCAAATATAATGCAATAATATGTTACTTGTAGTCTTATTATTGCATAAAGGACAATCTAGTTGAAGTGGGCCCAAAATATAAGGGAAAAGGGCATGGGCTTATGATTTTCACCATTACATTTTTCCTGAGCACTTTGATGTGCATGCAACCACTATGAGGATGCATGCAAACTAAAACAAGTGCTCAACATAGAAAGTAAATATTTCAAACACTTAAATGATACACATATGCAACATGATTCTTGTACTCTCCTCATAATAAGTGCTCCATTGGAACCTACATAAAATAAAAAAGTGTGCAACAAGTAGCATCTATCACATATTTTAAAATAGGCACCAACTACAACTTACTTGAAAATTTTCTTCAAAAATAGGAAAGTAAAAAGGAGAAAGATAATAGATTTTATCTAAGAAAAAAGTGGTGGGATTCTGACTAAGTAGGAAAATGATGTATTTTGACTAAGTGAAATATTCTTACAATACATAAATATTGATAAATGTCTCTCCAACATGGGAATGATTATGATCATGCGACTATAAAACATTACTCACAAAAGGAACATTAACATTCAACATACATTCTTCCCTTCAATTAGTTGCATACAAAGGATGTAAGGAATTGAAGGCAACAAGAAAAATATCTAGTATGATCATGATAAAACATGTAAAAGTGGTCAACGATATCATTATGTTATAAGCATGCAAGAATATAATTACGCTGTGATCCTAAAAACACATAATACAGGAAAGCAAGATGTCCCTATTGTTTCCCTAATGAAGGCAAAGAACAAGATAAAGATAGCCATTGATGCTAGATAACAAACATATATAAGGACAAGTAATATGTGAAAGATATGAGAATGATGAGGATCATAACATATAGGCATGCAAGCATAAGATAAACATATAAGCTCAAACATGGTAACACAAGATATGAGTGTGATAACCATTAGAAAACCCCACTCAAAGGGATTGGATAGCTTATCTTTTCATCTATATCTTTAAGTACCTCCAATCCATAGGTCTTGTTAATTAAAAAATTATGGAAACATCGACTAATGTAGTAGGATTAACATCACTAGCCAAATTTTCAAGATCGGAAGAGAGTAGTTGTGTAGTTAAAGTTATATCTTACCTATCCATAAATTTCTCAACTTGGGCATCATTATCAAACACTTCTTCCCTAATTAGATAATTAGTACCATTTAGATTCTCAATCATACCATCTTCTACTTAACTCATAGCTATGTTAGGGTTCAACCTAGGGCTTCTTTGTAATGGAAAATGAGGAGAGTGGTGACAGTTTGGTACACAAACATGCAAAACTAAAACCCTAAGAGGTATTAAGGATCACCATAAGTTTCAAATGTGATCAAAAATTAAAAATCATAGAATGATTCCATCTTACACTAGATAAAAAATCAAACTCTGATGGCCAAAACCTAGGGGTAGGAAGATTAGACGGGTTCACCAAAATAAAAAGAAATAAAATGATTTCAATTTCCATTTCTGAATTAGGCTAGCTTAAATAAATGTTAAAACCAATAATAAATAAATTAACTAACTTAATGAGTTGAGTCACAAAACACTACATAAACATGCTTTTCAAAATTGACAAAGACGGTGAAAGAACTTGCTTTGTTTGCAATGAAATGATGCTTTGTTTCAATTATGCTTACTAATCCAATTATGGTTCCTACTATCAGATCTAATGCAATGAAGCTCTAATAGACTAAGAGATTATTTACACTTCATCTTGGTTCAATCTTGCACCTACAAAAGTAATCCTCACACCTATGGATCTAACTTAATGTTTGTGGTTATGAACTTTGTCATAGCCATGACCCTATACTTTGGTCTTCAGAAATTTGTTCTTCTGTGTTATATGAACTTTATGAATATGAAATTTATGATTCCCTAAGAAATTGTTAGAGTTTGTTGTGTTATACATGACAGGCGACTTGCTTTCTTAGTGGAACCCTTGGATTGATTTAATGATCTTGAACAATTTGGAAGACACGCCAAGTAAAAATATAGATGTGTATGATGTCCTCAAGAGCTTAGATGCTAATGTAGTGTTCCTAGATGATTGAATATGCTTTTGAACAAATAAATACTTTAGTTGATAATGGATAATCTAAAAAGAATTAGGATTTGTCCTTTAGACAACATCCTAACACCAAATTCAAATATTTTGTGCTTGAGTCGATGGGCAATGACTAGTTGGAATCAAGTTGGATTAGGCCTATAATTCAATTTGCTTTAAAAAATTTGGGTGTCAAAACCACACTTGCAAGTTTAACTTAGGACAAGGAACAACAAAAATGGAGGTTAGATCGAGACCACTGCGGAGATAGACTCAAAATTAATATGGTACAAGATGTATGTCAACTCTTGCATATAAATATATGATGTTAAAACTCAGTTATTATATTCAAAATGAATCTAAATAAATGGGGAAAAGTGCTAGGTATGCCCTTTTAATTCTTAAAATACACAAACAACTGTAGGAAGTGAAACATCACAAAGAATTATTTACATCTCTTTTCTCTCAAACTGCAAGACCAAGTATATATAAAGTGATAAGGCCACATCAAAGCCAAATGTAACATCCTAACTGGAATATTAGATAAACTTAAACATAATCAAGCAAATATTCTCACTTTTTTTTTCTTTTTTGAAAAACTAGAGAAATATCCATAATCTATATATTACATTTGTAATATCCAAGTACAATATAAATGTTTCAAAGAAGATTGCTTCACATGCAACTAGCAATTTGCACATATATCTCAATTTTATCGTATTTCTTACGAATTACAATTTTTATCAATATCATATACAAAATAAGCATTGTATTCTTGTTCACAAGTTTTCAGAAGTCAACTGCAAGAGAGAGAGAGCATAACCCTGGTGCTTTTCCTCCAACCACAGACCATCGGTCTCCCACACACCTTCCTTCTTAGAAGTGGCCCTTCCCTTCACAAGGGTAATTGATAATGAGAATCAACTGATTCTATATGCCATTTGAGAACTAGTGATGTGTCCTAGCTAAAGACAATTGGGTTTACAACTCTAGTCTAGCTCTAGAGCTATGTATGACCCATTCTGATTATTTAGCTTATCTGGTACACCGTGAACCGACAATGCAAGCAGTGACTTTTGCATTACTTTGGCCAAAGTTTCATATATATATAAATAGTCATATGTTCACTCACTCTTTTCTCAACTTGGAGACAACATTCTTATCACTTTATTTAAATCACATAAATAAAAAATTCTTTTTGACTTGCTTATACCATGCTGGTTATAAAGATATATCATAATTCTTAGATCTACTAGTCGTTTTGAAAAGTCTAAGGTGAGAAATTAGGTGACTATATAACATATATTGAGTCCCTCTTTGCATTCTTGCAATCACGGGTCTATGACATCTTGTCATCTACTCAATACCCTGTCAACCTATTCTCATGCTCATTGTATTCTCTATGCAAGTAAGATTCTGACATTTAAACCATAGGGTTTTTATGATTAAAGACTATCTATTTTAGTCAAAGAATATAGTCGTTTGACTCATAATATGTTGAACATAACTATAGTTTCACGTACCATCGAATTGAATACAATTCCTCATGTATATCAAAAAGATACCATATTAATAAAGTAATCAATATTATGGCTTATCATTACCATAGTGAGTATATCCCTCAACTATCGTGTGGGTAATCTTAGCCTAAGATAGGATTAAATATTATTCCTCTATAAAATTAGAATATGCATAGCTTAGAATAACTCGAGAATAGCTTCTAGATACATCTCATTCTTCTTTATCTACTTAAAGATAATAGTCTACGTCAAATGTTCCTACTCAATGACTTTGACTCCAAACTATCTTCTTTTGAATTTTTTCAAAACACTCTATATCTTTATGATTAGCTACTGCTATGGGATGAGTACTTTGTTTCATAAAAATGTCCTTCACTTAGGTCTCCTTAAGTACACATTGGCCCATAATAAAATTTCTATGACCAAACTTGGTTTTTGTATAATAGTCAAGCACTTCTTGTTGACTTAATCTTTACCTATCCAAGCTCTAAGTGTCCTTAGTACACTCTGCCACACTTAAGGCACAACTGTCTACTATGAAATTACTACGGGTATAATATATGACACAGCCAGCCAAGCATAGATAATACAGTCGACCAAGTATAGATAATATAGTTAGCCTAGTATAGATAATACATTCAACCAAGTATAAATAATACCGTTGGCCTAGTATGAATCAACACAATTGGCCATGTCGGCCTAGCATGAACAACATAGTTGACCATAATCGGCCTAGCATGAAAATACAGTCAACCATAATTGGCCTAGCATGAACAACACAGTCAGCCATAGTTGGCCTATTGTGCAAGATACTATTAGCCAAGTATAGTACAATAAGCTTAATTAATAACACAGTGAGCTTAGTGTATAACATGGTGAGTTTTAATATATTTTACACGGTGATATCCAATATATATATCACAATGAGCTTCAATATGTAACAGAATGGGCTTTTTATATAACACCGTGAGCTTCATTATGTAACACAGTGAAACTCTATAATACAGTGAGCTCTATATATAACACCATGAGCTCTAATATGTAACACAGTGAAACTCTATAATACAAAGGTATAGTTGTAATACAAATATCTATGTTAAATATCATAGGCACAATCTTGACTATATACCTGCGAACCTATTCCTGCTCCACTATCTAAGAAAGAATATGATACATCTAAGGCATGACCGAAAGGCTTTCTACTCAGAAGTATGATAGGGATTGACAAATAACAAATTATACATTCTATTCCTCATTCTAGGTTATAGTAATGTATTTCAAATAATGATATTCCTTTGTAGAGGATATATATCTAATCCACATTCACAATAACATTGAGATAATTCCATTTTGCACTACAACAAATGACACAATCTTATCTATTCTTTCTATGCTAACAGAACTATACGATAGCAAGATTGTTATTCAAACATTATCACAATCTACAATTAGTAGTAGACTTACCTGTTTGGTCAATTATTTGAGTTCTTAACCATAGTCACCTTCCTACAAATCCTTTGTTCTTTCTCTGCTCCCCGAGCTCTTTCTCCTTCGTCTCTTTGCAAGACCTTTCCTCGTCTTCCTACTTAATCCACTCGACAACAATCATGGGCAGATATTAATTTTATCACCCCTAGATTCTCTCTACCACTCCCGCAGGGTAAGCATGTAGTGATAAGTGGAGAGTGTGGAGCGACAACTCCCTCTCCCACTCCCCTAACATCTAGGGAGTATGTCGAGGAGGAGTTAAAGGGAGACTCCAACAAGATTTAACTTATAACAATATTAATAATGACTATGATAATAATAATAAAATCTTTGTAGATAGACATAACATACTCAACTAAAAGATGTCGATATTGTGTACTCTCAAACACTAATTGTGTTCATCTGAAGCACAATTATCGATAAAGAATTCTCACAAATCGACTAAGATCTTAGCAACAAGATTAAACATGTTTAGTCAATTTACACATGTCGATATGACATCCAAAAGGATTACACCATGCTTCTATCAAACGACAAAAAAGGATTTGACCTTCGTCTTAACATCGACACAGCTGACAAAATTAAACATGGTCTCTCTTTACTAGGTATGTGTGTGTGTGTTTCTAGATGACATAATGATCGTTGCATTCTCGTGATCTAGCATGCTCTTCATGGTGATACTCTCTCTCCTCATATCGGAGGGAAAACAACATTGTTCCTGCATCCACCTCAGTTACATGATGGTAGTTAGTCCATTTCATCATTTTAACCACATGTTCAATAATGACGTCATAAACAATTATTTCTTGCATATAAATTAAGATTAAAAAACATTTCCCATCATTACTATAATCATAATATTTTCTCTAACTATTTGTCTCCCTGAAAATAATGAAAATAAATGCATTAGTTTAAAAATGGACTGTGACATATCTGCCCCCTTAAAGATCATCGTCCTCAATGATTATGTCCAAACCAAAATAAATACTTCAAACATGTTCTTATACATCATGCTATTTAAAAAGATGTGGAAACTTTTGATATATATCATTATAATATTCCCAGGTAGCATTTTCTTCCGAATATTGGTCCCACTGGACCATGCACTGGGTAACCTCTTTGTTACATAGGTTGAGCTTGTGTACCTCGAGCACTTTGAGAGGCTCTATCATGACCACCCCTAGGTCTTGTACCTATAGAGCATTCCAATCAAGTATATGATTAGATCTAGATATATATTTCCTCAAATATGACACATGGAAAACATTATGCATTCTAGCAAGGGTTGGTGATAGAGCTATCCTGTAAGTACTTAGATTAACCACTTCTAGGCCTTCAAAAGGTCCAACATATCTAGGTGCTAGTTTGGAAGACTTTCTAAACTTAAATGGGCTCTTGTGTGGTTTAAATCTTAAGAGAACTTTATCTCCTACTAAAATTGTCGTGGTATTCACTTGGCATCGGCATAGCTTTTCTATCTATCTTTTGCTTCTGCCAATCTTTTCTTGATCAGATTTACATGCTCTTCCATTTTCAAAAGTATTTCTGGCCCAAGACAAATCCTATCCTCTAACTTATTCTAGCTTATAGGAGTTTGACACTTTATACCATATAATGCTTTGAATGGAGCCATCTTAATTGCAAAATGATAAGAATTATTATATGCAAATTCAACTAGTGGAAGATACTCGTCCCACTTATACTATTACATCCCCAACTTATAATTAGACCTAATCTTAACCTTGCATGGTAATCAAGAGGATTAATCATAGTTAATTGATTTGATAGTGTGGAAATATCTGATTTAATCTTTGATTATGAGGTTAATGATTGATGATAGTTAGCTATGAAACTATTTGTTCATATGAATATTTAATTAATTTGAATTGTGAAATAGATGATGATGCACTAATCATGGTTTTATGGTCTTGAGTGTGAATAGGAAAAATGCAACGTCCTTCGGAGAAGGAAGGAGAGTATCATCCGGGAGGAAGAGTTAGATGTCAGGAAAAGGGGTTAATTAGCCATCTATGTATCAGACTTTGTCCATTGAACTCTCGCTATTAGGGTGAGTTACGTCCTTTCTCTCGACTGGTCAATTAGACTTTACTTGACATCTTTATTTTTGAATTGTCAAAAAGGTGTTGGTCGCAAGGAAATCATGTTGAGTTGTTTGTCGATATTGACAAAGTTGCTAGGGACCCTTTGGTTCCATGCTCTTTTTCCACATTTTGTTTCATGTCTGTCTATTTGATTATCTATGTTTTAGGGTGAACGGCGCTTTCTAGGGGAGCAATGCTCGACCCCGTAGTCACATCGTAAGTATGCGACCCTAACTAATAGAGTTCATATTATTAACACTTATGTATATCCCTAAACCCTTAGATAAGGGTGTGTAAGTATATTTATATACATAATTCATTTGGATGAATTCTATTTTTGAGGCCGAATATGATTAATAATCATATTATCTTTCTATTTAATGTTGTTATAAGTTGGTGGGGGCATTCAGCCAGTCATCACCCACAAGGAGTGGGAAGGAGGGTAGTGGCTAAGTAAACCCTATTTCCATGCCTTTATCCTTGCCAACTGATCAAATGATGGAAAGGTGGTAAGCCAAATCTTAGGAAAGATAATCCTAGTTTGCATGCATGCGAAAAGAATCGGTTATTACCAATTGGATAGAAACAGACTGGACTCTCTTGTTTTTTTTGGGTTGTTAGATGTTCTTGGTGTGTTGCTGGGAGATACGACTCTCGAAGGTGAGATATAGATAGTATTTTTCTTGCAGGGGTATCGTGGTTACACCAGAAGCTCGAGGAGTTGAGCTAAGATCTGCTTATGCTTTGAGCCAGCGATTACATCCGAACAAACTCTTGTTCAGGTACAAGCTGAAGCTCAGTATTTTATATTTGATATCATACTTATTATTATAAGTCTTTCATCGTACATATGAAAGCATTGACGGTGTCGACATGCACGAGAATCCATTGCTATACTGTGGCTTACTAAGCCGTATTGGTCACATAGTTGTTTGTTGTGTTTTAAGAAGGTGATTAAGTGTTTCTTTTATCATTGTATAGTTACATATACACTACTATGTATACGTATAATCCACAGCCACTTGAGTATGCATTACATGCGAAATGCATACATGAAGCTCACTATGTGTCGTAAGGCAGAGAGCTAAACTTTATTTTAACTCTTATTTGTCATGTCATCGTAGGATGACTATGACAATGGGTTCAATGTTATCAATGACTACTTGTGATAAAACTCGATAGGGTTATCATTTTTATTAAACGGATTTCAAGCCATGAAAACTATTATGATGTCTCATAATGTCATCTAATAGCCATGAAGGCTTAGACTATATGCTATTTATAAAGCCAAATAAGGCAACTTTAGAGTATTGAAGTAATAGTCAAGAGTAATGGCTCATATACTCGATAGAGGTATGATAATAAGTGAGGTTGAACTAATCAACAATCAAGAAAGATTCTGTACGGAACTATTGTTCTTTACATTAAAAATTGATGAAATTGAAATACCAGAAGTAGAACTTCATGTGTGGATAAAGTTTTCCTTTGAGTTTACTATGAATATTAACACAATGAATTCTCATGGTAATGAGAAGTACATGGGCATATTATTGTCATATGATTCCTATAGTTTTGAATCATATTCCCATAAGGGAAAGATATTCTTTGAACATTCTTTTACAAGAAAAGAACCTCATCCCTTTCTATTTTGTTGTATAATAATACAAGCATGCCTTATTTTCAAAAGGTTGAGTTATTTCTTTATGAGTCACATTCAAGAAGTTCTTCTAAGGATAAACCTTGTAAAGGGAAATTGATTCTATGAGTCACTATAAGTTCAACCATAGACTTTATGAATTGAATGCAAACCATGGACCAAGGAAAATAAAGTAAAGTACTAACCAATAAGGTAGATGTGGAGAACATGATAGAACCTTTTTATTTCTGTAACCAAGTGCAGGACAAAGTGACGTGGAGTCACTAGTTTCCAGTCGCTTGAGCAACTAGAACCTTAAAGATAGGTTATCAAGACAAAGTTGAATGTCCAAGGAATGGACTACGATGATTTTGAGCTTAATTGTTCTAGATCGAGAAGGGTCGAACTATGTTATTATAGGACATGACAACTTATAAGTCAAGTCGAGGTGGTGGACATAGGACAACGTTCATTGCGTAATGTTTATGTATGTAAAACTTTGGCCAAAGTAATGCATTCGTCTCTACATGCATTGTCGGTCCACAATACTCCAGATGGCATAGTGCCTCCAATAGTGTTATACATAGTTAGGTGGATCTATAGTTGTGTGACTGAGATGCATTATGAAGGACACAACACCAGATACTCAGATGGATAACCTAACGGTTCCTAATATCTATCCCTTCCATGAAGGGTAGGGCCACTTCCAGTTAGGAAGTTGAGCAAGGGACCACTAGTCCGTGGTTGGTGGAAAAGCACTGGGATGATGCTCTCCTTCCCAAGCATGAGACAAGCTAAGGCTTATGAAGATGAATGTCATATGTTCAAGATACAATGCTTTTCATTTTATGACTTGATGGTCAATTGTTATGTATAATTTTATATTTGATGCCTTGAGCATAACTTGTACATGCATACTGGAAGTTATTCACTAAGGATATGTAATTGATTATTGTAATTGTAAGCTTTGTTATATTCTGTTTAGAATAACATGCTTAGTTGTTGAAATGATAATGAATCATTATTATTTAACTTTGATTTGGATAATCATGTTGATAACTAATCTCTTGTTTAAGATGAATGTTATGTTAATTTTTGAGCATTATGGAATGAGATGCTACACATGGTATCAGAGCTACCAGGTTCAATACATGGACCTATGAGCTCACTACTTGATGATTACTTTTACCCAACATTAAGTATGCTAACGTTTGGATGTTCTATGCCAGAATGGTAAGAACTAGAACAACACCCCGAAAGAAGGTAATGGATAAAGGGAGTTACCTTAAGTTCTAGAAGGAAAAAGCAAGAGACTCAAGGATGAGAAAACTTGAACAAATTGGATGCCTACTAGGAGCATAGTTAACTGATGAGGAAACCTTCACTGATGCCACGAAACGCATCAAGCAAGAGTTAAGGAAAGTAGAAAGGATGGCTGCCCCTAACTCTACTGATGCATCAACATAACCCTTTGCACCTAAAGCACCAGTTGTGGAAAATATTCCTAGGGATTATGATGTTGTTGCAAGTATGGGCCTAACCGGTGTTGTCATTGATGTCAACATACTCATGTTGCAATAATGAGAAGGATCAGATGAGCTGTGTGCTAAGGATATTGAGAAAATTAGTCTCAATCAGGAACAATGAAGAATAGTGATGACAAGAAGGTAAAAGTCCTTAATAGGTTGAGGATCAAAGGATGCGGTTTAAAGGGTTTGTAGATATAAGTCTTGAGATACTCCAGTCAAGTTTTTAGAGGTCCGCATGAAGATTTGAGGAAGTTATGGTCACTCAAGTAGAACCGATTCTGGCAGGTGTTCAGAGGTGACAGAGTGCCACAGATAGGTCCGGTGAGATCCAGAAATTCATTATCCCATTCTGCAGATTTTAGGAAGTGTTGAGGAAGTCCCTGTGAAGTATCAACTAGATTGGTTCATGGTTTGAAGGTCCGGAATAGCCTATTCTTTTGTGATAGTGATGACAGACTGTGTTCTTGAAGCTCCAGATGAAGGAAAGAAGAATTACAGCAGGCTGATGAAGTGCGGATGTTCTTGGTGATTCAGGGAAGGTTATGATGATCTTTGTATCATGTCCAGTTCATGTTGGTGGTCCGCATTGAAGTTAGAGTTTGCATCTGAAGAATAACCACCAGATATTGGTGTTCTTCTTGAAACTGGCTGACCGGATGTTCTTGTAGGTGTTTGCCGACTTAGATGATTGTTTCTAAGTTGATGCCTTGTATAAATAAGGGATTGTGAAGTCATTTTGCAGTAGGTCTTGTGAAGATGAGCGAGTGGTAGCCAAGAAGAGAGCGAAAGGCAGAGCAGAAGTATTGAGCTTAATGGAACTGATTCAAGCATGGTGAAGATGCTATTCTCTAGTTCATGTATGTGATACTTATTTCTTTGTAGACAGTGTGTCTCTTCTAGGCAGTGAGCCTCTTGTGAGCAGTGTGCTCAGGTAGTGAGCCCTAATTGGCATGTGCCATTTTGTTCTTTCTATTCTTCTAATAGAGAATACATTCTTGGGTTAATCACCCCGTGGTTTTTCCCTTAACCGGGTTTTCCACGTCAAAATCTTGGTATCTCATGTGTTGATAGGTTTCTGCTTTTTGATTTGAATGCATTATGTTTCATATTCAATATACTGCTAATCACTAAAAGGATTTAAGAGTGTAAATTAGACAAAGCTTTACACAACTAATTCATCCCCCCTCTTAGTTGTATGCCCTAAGGATAACAATTGGTATCAGAGCTACGTTCCTCTAAAAGGAGCTTAACCGCTTGAGGAGATCCAAGATGTCATCATACAAGAAGGATAGTCTAAAATTTGATGGAACCAACTTTGCTCTTTGGAAAGGTCACATGAAATGTCACTTGCAATGTATGGGAATGGTGTACTGGTCCATGGTTACAAAGGCATATGTACCCCACAGGGTGGTCCGACAACCCTAAATGAAATCACAGATGCTGAAAACAATCTGCGGACCAAAGAGGCTCTTCTAAGTGCATTATCTAACTCAGAGCTCTCAAATGTTATTGACCTACCAATTGCCTTTGAGATTTGGAATAAACTGGAACTTTTGCATGAAGGAGATCAGTATGTTAAATGTGCAAGGTTATAGAGTCTAAAAGGGAAATTTGAAAAATTGAAGATGAGAGATAATGAAAATATTACCACTTTTATGCCAAGAGTGAATGAGCTGGTTTGTGGAATTAGAAATGTTGGTCGAGTCTTGGATGAAAATGAGATTGTTGGTAAAATTCTCAGATCCCTTCCTGTTTCTTATAAAATCAAAGCTGCTGCCATTGAAGAATTCAGAGCCCATACAACTATCACAAGAGATCAATTGGCTGCATTTGAAATGACAGAGTTTGGAGACGACCCCCCCAAGGCTAAATCTGCATTCAAAGTCAATGCCTCTGTTAAAGGTAAACAAAGGTTTGATCCGAGAGAGAATTCTTCAAGAAAATTGTCTTGGTATGAAAAAGCAAGAAAAGATCTAGAAGAAGAAGTAGAAACTGCCCAACTTGAAGCCCTTATTGCAAAGAGGCTGCCAAGAGGATCCAGTAAGTATGAAGGAAAATTACCCTTTAAGTGTTTTAACTGCAATAAGATTGGTCATTTTGCCTCAAGGTGTCCGGAAAGATTTTCAAGGCAAAATCCTAACAAGCCAAGATTCCAAAAGAACTGTTACTATGTACATGAAGATGATGATAATGAAGGAGTAACAGATGATGAATCAGAGATAGGAAACCAATCCAGAAATGAATGGGTGTTCATTGCCATCAAGGAAAAAGATCCAATGTCCTCTGTATCTGTCAATCTTAAGAGTGTGGAAAGAGCTCTGGCTGCCCAAATTGAAGAGAAGGATGATTGGGTCATTGACAGTGGATGCTCTCACCATATGATAGGTGACAAAAATAAGTTTGTAGATTTGGAGAGGTATGAAGGAGGAGTGGTAAAGTTTGGTGACAATTCTGCTGGTAGAATCAGAGGAAGAGGAACTATTTCTTTTGATGGAAGAAACAAAACTAGTAATGTACTATATGTTGAAGGTTTGAAGCACAATCTTTTCAGTGTTGGACAGTTGGTAGGCAAAGGCTATGATCTCCGATTCAAGGATGGAAAATGCAAAATATTTGAAAGTTCTGGAATAGAGATTGCATCCGGTACTCAAACTAAAAATAACATCTTCCATTTGGTTGGTACTGGTAAAAACTACTTATTTGTTCAAGTTGATCAGAGTTGGTTATGGCATAGAAGGATGTGTCATGTGAATTTTGATAATATCATCAAGATAAGCAATACTCAGGCTGTAAGAGATCTTCCAAAATTGGTGAAACCTACTAACAGCTTGTGCAAGGAATGTCAGTTGGGTAAGCTGAGCAGAGTCACATTCAAAAGCAAGGAACTGTCTTCTACCAGATTATTGGACTTAGTTCACACTGATCTTTGTGGTCTGGCAAGAACCAGGAGTAGTCAAGGTGACAGATACTTCATGCTACTAATTGATGACTATTCCCAGATGATGTGGGTGACCTTTCTAAAGGAGAAATTAGAAGCTCTTGAGAAATTCAAAATATTCAAGGCTATGGTAGAGAATGAAATAGGAATAAAGTTGAGATGTCTGAGGTCTGATAGAGGTGGAGAATTCACATCCGGTGAGTTCATAGAGTTCTGTGAGAAACATGGAATTAAGAGACAGTTGTCTGCTCCGAGGACTCCACAGCAGAATGGACTAGTGGAAAGAAAGAACTGGACCATCCAGGAAGCATCTAGGACCATGATGATGGAAGCAAATGTTCCTCAGATCTATTGGAGAGAAGCTGTCAGCACTGCAGTCTATACTCTTAATCGAGTTTAAATCAGAAGCAATATCGGTAAGACCCCTTATGAACTCTAGTTTGGCATTACTCCTACTATAATATATTTCAGAGTCTTTGGTAGCAAATGTTACATCAAAAGAGATGAAGATCTAGGCAATTTTGATGCTAGAAGTGATGAAGGAATATTCTTGGGTTACTCCACTCAAAGCAAAGCATATCGGTGTTGTAACAAGAGACTAAGAAAGATAATAGAAAGTACAAATGTGAAGGTTGATGAGGGAATAGAGAAATCCTCAAGGTTTTATGAATATGATGAAGATGATCAAAATGGTGTTCTGGTTCAAGGAGTTCAATCCTCTTCTGAAAGTCAGATTCAGACTGATCTGGTAAATTAGGAAGAAGAGATAGGTCTGAATGAGCTTGATCAAGAATCAGAAGTGCAAGAAACTCCCAAAGTTCTAAGGTATGTAAGACTGAACCACTCTGAAGATCATATCATAGGTGACAAAAGAAAATGTGTGCAAACTAGAAGGAAAATTGCTCAAAATTTAAATGAATATTGTCTAATTTCAAAGATTGAACCTAAGACAATAAATGAAGCCTGCAATGATGAAAACTGGACCAAAGCAATGGAGGAAGAGTTGATGCAAATTGAGAAAAATCACACTTGGGATCTTGTTCCTAGACCTAGAAAGAAGAATGTGATTGGAACCAAATGGGTCTTTCGGAACAAACTAAATGAAGTTGGTGAAGTAATCAGAAATAAAGCCAGATTGGTCTGCAAGGGCTATTCTCAAATAGAAGGAGTTGATTTTGAAGAAACTTTTGCTCCGATGGCAAGAATTGAAGCAGTTAGATTATTTCTTGCATTTGATGCTTTCAAAGATTTCAAGGTGTATTAAATGGATGTCAAATCTGCCTTCCTGAATGGTGACCTAGAAGAAGAAGTGTACATTGAACAACCAGATGGATTTCAATTATCTGAGCATGGTGATATGGTCTGCAAATTAAAGAAAGCACTGTATGGACTGAAGCAAGCCCCAAGAGCCTGGTATGAAAGATTGGATAAACATCTTTTGAAGATTGGCTTCAATAAAGGTACTGCTGACAATAATTTGTATTTTAAAATTGATCATGAAAACATCTTGATTGTTGAAGTGTTTGTTGATGATATCATATTTGGAGGAAGAGATAGTATGTGTAAAAGTTTTGCAAATCAAATGAACAGTGAGTTTGAGATGTCCATGCTTGGGGAAATGAATTTCTTCTTGGGTCTACAAATCACTCAAACAAAGAAAGGAATCTTCATTTCTCAGACCAAATATGTGAAAGAATTGTTGAAGAAATTTGGGATGGAAGACTCAAAACCAATGAACACTCCCATGGCAACTGGATGTAAATTGAGTAAAGATGATAATTCTCCTAAGGTTGATCAAACAAAGTATAGGTCAATGATTGGAGGGCTCTTGTATCTCACTCAAACCAGACTAGACATAATGCAGGCTGTTGGTCTTGTTGCAAGATTCTAGGCTGATCCCAGAGAATCTCATATCATGGCAATCAAAAGAATTTTTAGATATCTAAAAAGAATAGTTGAGTATGGTTTGTGGTATCCTCGAGATCATGATTTCTCTCTTCATGCATATACAGATGCTGATTGGACATGAGATGTGGATGACCGGAAGAGTACCAGTGGTGGAGCCTTCTTTTTGGGAAAGAGACTGGTTTCTTGGCCAAGCAAGAAACAAGAGGCAATATCCCTATCTACAACTGAAGCAGAATACATAGCAGCAGCAGGTTGTTGCACTCAAGTTTTGTGGATGAAGCAGATGCTAAGAGATATTAAAGTAGAGTATGAGGAGCCTATCCCAATCCTCTGTGATAATTCAAGTGCTATAAGTATATCCAAGAATCCGGTGTTGCATTCTAAGACTAAGCATATATCTATCAAGTTTCACTTTCTGAGAGAGCAAGTGAACAAGGATGAAGTCAGATTGGAGTATGTACCCTCCAAGGATCAGATTGCAGATATCTTTACTAAACCTCTTCCCAAGGACTCTTTCGAGTATCTCAGGGAGAAGTTAGGGGTTATTGCCCCTCTGGTGATGAACTAGGATGCATTGATGTGT
Source organism: Cunninghamia lanceolata (assembly GCA_027924645.1). NCBI lineage: Eukaryota > Viridiplantae > Streptophyta > Pinopsida > Cupressales > Cupressaceae > Cunninghamia > Cunninghamia lanceolata. Next base: position 1,163,594 of record BSBN01000743.1, read on the forward strand.
ATCAGTCCGGTGGATATCACAGTCATATCTTGTGATCTGGATTGATGATAGGGAGCTGCTACTCAGGGGGAGCAGCTGGTATGTTATGAAGTGATGGAGTTGCAAGTATGAGCCCTTTGCCATTGATGTCAAAGGGGGAGAGAAGACATGTTAAAAACAAGTGGTTGTTGATCAAAGGGGGAGCAATAAAGGAAGAGAAGACATGTGAATAGTTGATTGCTGTTAGGGGGAGTTGTGACTGTAAGGAGAAGTTCTTGTCTTGATGGTTTTTCACATCATATGTTGCCATCAATGACAAAGGGGGAGATTGTTGCAAGTATGGGCCTAACCGGTGTTGTCATTGATGTCAACATATTCATGTTGCAATAATGAGAAGGATTAGATGAGCTGTGTGCTGAGGATATTGAGAAAATTAGTCTCAATCAGGAACAATGAAGAACAATGATGACAAGAAGGTAAAAGTCCTTAATAGGTTGAGGATCAGAAGATGCAGTTTAAAGGGTTTGTAGATATAAGTCTTGAGATACTCCAGTCAAGTTTTCATAGGTCCACATGAAGATCTGAGGAAGTTAGGGTCGCTCAAGTAGAACTAGTTTTGGCAGGTGTTCAGAGGTGACAAAGTGCCATAGATAGGTCTGGTGAGATCCGGAAATTCATTATCCCATTTTACGGATTTTAGGAAGTGTTGAGGATGTCCTTGTGAAGTATCAACTAGATTGGTTCGTGCTTTGAAGGTCCAGAAGAGCCTATTCTTTTGTGACAGTGATGACAGACTGTGTTCTTGAAGCTTTGGATGAAGGAAAGAAGAATTCCAGTAGGCTGATGAAGTGCAGATGTTCTTGGTGATTCAGGGAAGGTTATGATGATCGTTGTATCATGTCCAGTTCATGTTGGTGGTCCACATTGAAGTTAGAGTTTGCATTTGAAGAATAACCACCGGATATTGGTGTTCTTCTTGAAACTGGCTGACCAGATGTTCTTGTAGGTGTTTGTCAACTTAGATGATTGTTTCTAAGTCGATGCCTTGTATAAATAAGGGATTGTGAAGTCATTTTGCAGTGGGCCTTTTTAAGATGAGAGAGTGGTAGCAAAGAAGAGAGTGAAAGACAGAGAAAAAGTATTGAGCTTAATGGAACTGATTCAAGCATGGTGAAGATGCTATTCTCCAATTCATGTATGTGATACTTATTTCTTTGTAGAAAGTGTGTCTCTTGTAGGCAGTGAGCCTCTTGTGTGCAGTGTGCTCGGGCAGTGAGCCCTAATTGGCATGTGCCATTTTGTTCTTTCTATTCTTCTAACAGAGAATACATTCTTGGGTTAATCACCCTGTGGTTTTTACCTTAACCAGGTTTTCCACGTCAAAATCTTGGTGTCTCATGTGTTGATAAGTTTTTGCTTTTTGATTTGAATGCATTATGTTTCATATTCAATATACTGCTAATCACTAAAAGGATTTAAGAGTGTAAATTGGAGAAAGCTTTACACAACTGATTCACCCCCCCTCTCAGTTGTATGCCCTAAGGATAACAGATGTATCTAAGGAGACTGTGAAGGAGTACTTGTGTGTACCCTCACCTCCTAAAATTGAAATGATAAATCTCAAGGTTGAGAAATGAATATGGGAAGTTATCCCAAATTGTAAATGACTTGCAGTAGCAAGGTGTAAACAAAATTTGGTGATTTTGGTGGATTATATGTAATCCAATGAAAACTACAATGCAATTGCAAAATTCTGACAATCTTTCCTTTCTTGTTAAAGATTACATGAATGAGAATATATTTGTATTATGAATGAATTAAATGACATGAAAAAACTAATCTATGATTAATCTGCAAACTTCAGGAAGAAGTAGATTGCAACAAGGTTCAGCTAAGAACCCGGATAGGAGATAGCCAGGATGAAGGACATCCTTTAGGGCACTCTAAATCTTAACTAAACCAGATCCTAGTTTTGTTGAAAGAAACAAGAACGAGGGTAGAAACTCTCGAACAGGAGGTCAGGGGCCGACAAGGACCCAGGCGGGATGCCTATGATGGGGGTGATGAAGAGGAACGCCATAATAACATGACCCAAAGTGAGCACGGAGAGAATAACTCTGAGGCTAGGCAAGAAGAGGATAGGAGGAACCATATGGCTTTGGAACTATCACGGGACATGAAAAAAAGTTATGCCCCCCAAGTTCAATGGTTCTGTAACAGGAGATATCGCAGAGGCATCGCTTACAGAAATGGAAAAATATTTGAAAGAAGAAACTATAATGAGACCACCAAAGTGGTATGGGGAACATACCAGTTGGTGGGTGAAGCATCCACATGGTGGATGAATAAGAAAATGGAGTTAACTGCTTGAGATCTACAAGTTTAACTTGGGATAGGTTATGATACAGGTGCAGTTTAGCCAATTGTCACCGTACTATGGAGGTGATAGATACCAGGTGCTAACCGTTGTATCTAAGGGTTAGCTAGTGATGAGGTATAAACAACCTCATTTTTATAACAAACCATATAACCCTTTTTGTCCTAACCAATCACCTTAGCCATGCCAATTTGTTTATTTTTAGAAACAATATTTATCTATTTTTGATAAAATGATGTATGAATCTTCATTTTCAAATTGATTGGAATTAACCACTAATGTTGACTTAATTACCGTAGAGCTTGTGTAATTATGTAGGGTTCTATGTATGACCTAATGGAAGAAGTGGGCTTCAAAGCGGTTGGAGTCAGAGCACCAAAAATTTAGGGCGCCACAAATTTAGGCATACATTGTAGACTTTGTTAAGAAATCTGTTATTTTCTGTTTATCATATTTAAGACTTTATAGCTCCACTCAGAGCCTTTACTGTATTTTAAATTCAAAGATATCTAGTTATTTGTAATTCTATTTTCTTTAAAAAGACTTCTTTAATGGCATTTACCTGCCATTTGAGAATTGGGATTTTGAAGTAGTGCAGTATATATGTAGTTGCTTGAAACAAGGATATGATGTGATGATATATTTTGAATACTATTCAACTATGTTCTCTATACTGTGTTCTATAATACTTTTATGACATGAATGAATACCACCAGTCTTGTTTTGAGTAATTTGTTCTGAGTAATGAAAGTTTTATGAATGGGATTTGCTATGGAGTTATGGAAGCATTGAATGTGATTTGAACTGATAGTAGGAACGCCCAAGAGCTAGCCACTTGAGGGATTATAGAGTAGATAAGTATTGTATTCTCATTGTTAATGTTGTCATTTCTGTTATGTGCATGTTATGTTTAGATAAATGTTACTTTGTGCTTAGCTCTATTATGTGTTCTTGCAGGTTGTGGTTTTAAGTTAATGATCTTTGAATTCTGTTCACTTGAAATTTCCAGAGCATCCACTTTGTTCATAAAATTGTTGTTAGTTACTGATTAAAAGATGTTAGGTGTATTTTTAGTTAGTAGTTAGTCATCTTTGTTTTGAATTCATAGTTAAACTACAAGTGTTGATTCTTAGATAAGTTTACATGCTTTCTAGAGTAGGAATTGGAATGCTTTCTAGCTTAACAATTTCATGCTTTCTAGTTTCAATTCTGTTTCACACTTTTCAAAAATTTAGAAAATCTATTACTAAGTGAGATGTCCAAAAATATCCCCTATTGCATACAGCCTTGGACACTACCCAATCAACATAATTGATATATTTTTAACTAAAGTGTTAGGACCTTACGACAGCCTGTCACTTTTTGGCACCGTTATCGGGGAGGATTCTTTTCTAGTGTTAATAGGAGACTGCTTGGATAACTCTTTTAGAAAAAAATATAGTTGTCCTAAGACTTCTTTTTCTGCATGGTCAGGAAACAAGGTCTGCACGGAAGATTCATATCAAGAACCCCCCGATAGTAGTTCCAACCATAAGTAGGGAGGTAGAAGTCTCAGCTGAAGAACTTAGTTATGAATTGATCGAGTAGGATCAACCTGAGACCTCCCAAAATACCCCAGAAGTTCAACCATTAGACCCGACCTTTGAAGAGGAGATCATTCAACCAATAAACCCAATCTTTGAGGAGGAGAACATTCATTTTAACATAATGGCTGACAATCATAACGATATGGGCGGAGAGTAAACCAAGGAGATGGTGATAACCCAAGAAGAGTGGCACAAACATTTACCTATCCTATTGCCCTCAACAAAGATGGTGATGCACCCATGAAAAACATTTCACCATCCATTTTACCGACTTTCAAAAGATTATCATTTGAAGACCCTAACCAATTCCTCTTCAAGTTCAAAGTCTTGTATCAAACATATGACTACAAAAATGATAACCATAAACTTAAACTCTTCCCCTCCACTCTGAGAGACACTACAATGGGTTGGTTCATGGGATTAGTTCCAAGATTGATAACCACGTGGGATGAAATGGAAACTGTCTTTTTAGACAAATATCAGAGTTGTTGCAAAGTCAGTGATAGGAAAGAGGAATTGTTCAAACTAAGGCAAAAAGAAGATGAGAGTCTGGAAGATTACCTTGATAGGTTCCTCTTTTTAACCAAATGATGTGGTGAAGAAGCCATAAGTCCAGAAATTATGAAGACCATATTTCTCAAAGGACTTGATGAGGATGCTAGGAGAAGCCTAGATTTAATGGGAAAAGGAGATGTGTCCCAACTTGAACTCACTGATATCGTTGAGTTATGTTGGAATTTCTCCTGAACTCAAGGAGGTATCTATAAATCTAGTCTTTTGAGAGGCTCAAACAAAATAGGTAAACTATGAGAGGAATAACAAATTTGAAAACTGACATTCTTATTCAGTTAAACACTACTCTGGATGGAATACAGGCCAAAACACATAATCCTGAAACCTTATCCATCTATTGTCCTAGGTGTCGAAACAAACATCTATTAAGAGAATGTCCCTTGGACAAAGCTAACAATTGCCAAATTTGTGAAAAGAGTCATGCCACCGACCAATGCGAGATCTTCTCTGCAATTAAAAATTCCAAGAAAAGGTCATCTCACAGTGAGGAGGAGATCAATTTTGTAGGTCAAAGACCTGGAGGGAATTTCTTCTACAGCTAGAATTCAAATCCCTCTTGGAGACCTCCAAATAATTGGAATAATAATCAATGGATGACACCTTGGCCTCAGGCACCACCTAATTGGGGACCTTACCCTTGGGGACCACCTGAATGGGCAAATTAGTCCTGGGGAAACCCTCAATGACCAAACTAGACTCAACAACAATGGTATTCTCAAAATCCTATGCCTTAATGGAATCATACTCCGAATTAGTTCTATCATGGACCAAGGAGGATGCCTAATCTACAACAGGACCTTTTTCCAGCTCCCCAAAACCCTCAACAAAACGAGCAAGTTAACCAACCACAACTCCTAGCGCAACCTATCCCTAATCCAAAGAATAATCATCAAACCACACCAGTGTATTCAATAGAGAAGGAAAACATGGTTGGAATTAACTCTATCTATTGTGGAAATCTATAGTTGAGGTTAGGAAAAGCACTCCAGCAACCTACCATAGTTGAGATCCTTGATGAACCAAATGCAGAATCTGCTGAAGGAATAGAGACACCTTTCAAACCTTCAGATAAAACCCCAAAGAATAACCAAGAGAAGCTTCTTCAACAATCCTCACCCAAAACTTCTGAGTTAGCTCTCAAAGAAGTTGGCCAACGTTCAATGGATCGTTCAAAGAAGGATTCCACCTTGAAAAAGAAACCTCAAGCACCTTTTCCCGAGTGCCTAAAAGAAACTTCTTTGAATAATCCTCTAGAAATAACCTTACCTACTAAAACCACGTTAATACAAGAAATTAAGTGACTCCATATTGAGATTCCCTTGTTACATGCGATTAAAGAAATTCCTGAACTAAATCGGCTAGTTAAACAGTTGTGCATAAATACACTAGGAAGGAAACTGAAATAGATTAATACTGTGCATATCAATGGATACCTAGCTGACCTTCTGGCTAGAGAAACCTCAACCCTAAAATATGGTGACCCAGTCAGTCCACTCATAACAATGATAATCAACAAGGTATCAATACCTAATGCACTCGTGGACTTGGGAGCAACCATTAATGTCATGACAGTGGATGTTATGGAAAAACTGGGGCTCACTAATCTACGTCCCACAACCACCATACTACAAATGGTAAATCAATCCATAGTTATTCCCATGGGTATTGTAGAAAATGTTCATGTCAAGGTTGACGATTGGGAATATCCAATAGATTTCCAAATAATCCAGTCCCTCACACCCAAGGATAGTTACTCAATAATATTGGGTAGACCGTGGTTAGCTACAGTTGCAGCTAAGATTGACTATAGAGCAGGAGGAATGACCATTTCACATGATCCCAATAGAAAACACTTATTCATGTATCCCCTTGCTCAACCTACTGAGCATAACCAAGTTTAGGTTGATGAACTAGATGGTTCTGATAAACAAGAGAATCTAGCCTCACTTGCTATGGTAGTCATTAAACAACATGGTGAAGAGTTGGAAGATGAATTGGAAAACAACATGTAAGATCTTGCCATAGACTTAGGTGATGAAGAAATTTTGGAAGTGGAAGAGATTTTAGGACACCCAATCCACACTGATGACATCGAACATGATTACACCAACTTCACAGTGTTACCGTGTCCCTTGGCTAATATCATTATGAAAATAGATCACTTCTTCAAAGATATTGCTAGACTCCATAGAACTATACCACATAGCTATCCTCTCAATACCTTAACAAGAGAAGTTCATACTATCACCTCCAACTACCCCAGAACCAAAACTATCATGTTACTACTAGGAAAAACTTTAAATATCAACACCTAGTTGACAAAATCATATGAACTCAAATTATTTGACATTTTAGTAAATAGAACCAAAGATTTTGCCTGGGACTATATAGATATGAGAGGCATAAACCTAAGTGTTTGTACCCATCACATCTATACTTAAGATGTTAGACCTGTTTGTCAACCACAACGAAGACTCAACCCTACTCTCAAAAATATTGTTAAAACAAAGATTGAGAAAACCTTGCAAGTAGGATTCAACTATCTCGTCTCTGATAGAAAGTGGGTTTCACCTTTGGTAGTAGTCCCAAAGAAAAATGGAAAGTGGAGAGTGTGTGTTGATTATAGAGAGCTCAACAAATCTACCTATAGAGATTACTTCCCTTTACCTTTCATAGATTAGGTCTTGGATAATTTAGCTGGAAGGAAGTATTTCTCATTCCTGGATGGATTCAGTGGATATAACCAAATACAAGTAGCAATAGAGGACCAGGACAAAATAAATTTTACTTGTCCATGCGGAACATTCACATATCACGTCCTTCCCTTCAGGCTGTGCAACGCTCCTGCAACATTTTAGAGAGTTGTTCTGGCCATATCTGCTGAGCTAGTAAATGACTGTGTGGAAGTCTATATGGATGGCTTCATAGTGTATGGTTCCACTTTTGATGAAACTCTTAAAATTTTGGACAAGGTATTAAAGCGATGTGAGGACCATCAGCTATCCTTGAGCCATGAAAAATGTTTAATAATGATAGAACAAGGGATAGTGTTGGGACACTACATCTCAGCTGAAGGGATAAAAGTGGATCCTAAGAAAATTGAAGTGATACAACAACTAGAGACTCTAAAGAACCAAACTGATGTTAGAAGTTTGTTAGGACATGCTGGATACTACTGAAGATTCATAGAAAACTTCAGCAAGATTGCAACACCCATGTTCTCCCTTCTCCAAAAGGATATAGATTTTGTCTGGACAACAGAATGTCAAGCATCATTTGAGATCATTAAGGAGAAACTCATCTCTACTCCTATTCTATGTGGACCTAACTAGAACCTTCCTTTCCATATTTATGCAGATGCCTCCAATGATGCTATTGGAGCAGTTTTGGGTTAAGAAGATGAGAATGGAGGAAAATATGCCATCTATTTCATTAGTAAGAATTTGACTCCCACTGAATAGAACTATACCACTATGGAGAAAGAATTCTTAGCTGTGGTTCATGCAATCAATAAATTTTGACATTATATCGTATGGTACAAAGTAACTATGTTCACAGACCATTCAACTATCAAGTACCTAAAGAACAAACCTATAGTAAATGGAAGAATAATCAAATGGCTATTGCTTCTCCAAGAATTCAATGTGACCATCATTGACAAACCTGAGAAGTTTAACGTAGTCGTAGATTTCTTATCCCGGATCAAACAAGACAATGGACATTGTGCTCCTGTACAAGATGAATTCCCAGATGAAAATTTATTTGCCATCTCCATTAAAACCCACTGGTTTGCAGACATCACCAACTATTTGGCTACTTTTGAGTTACCACCAAACTTCATGTCAAAACAAAAGAAACATCTCATTCGAGAAAGTGCTCAGTTCAAATGGATTAATGGGATGCTATTTCGATGTGGCCCTGATATGGTTTTATGATGTTGTGTTAGATCAGATGAAACATAGAACATCCTCAGAGCTTTCCATGATGATCCCTCTGGAGGTCATTACTCCACCAAGAGGACGTCCCATAAAATCTAAGGTGCAGGATACTACTGGCCCTCTATGCATAAAGATCTAAAAAATTGTGTTCTCTGTTGTGATGAATGCCAATGGGTAGGAAGACCCATGACATCCAATGAGATGCCTCTATAACTGTAGGTAGTTTTTGAACCATTTGAAAAGTGGGGATTGGATTTTATCGGTCCCATAGATCCTCCTTCACAAGGCAAAGATACATTTTGGTCTATACTAACTATCTAACTAAGTAGGCAGAAGTCCAAGCCCTGAGAGTTGCTAGGGAAGAACAAGTTGCTAACTTCCTGTATAACAAGATTTTTCTCAGATTTGGGGCCCCTAGATCAATCGCCACAGATCAAGGACCCTAATTTATGTCCAAAGTTTTGATAGCCTTTACTAATCATTTCAAAGTAAGCCATAAAAAGTTGTCGCCTTATCACCAAAAAGCAAATGATCAAATAGAAGTCACTAATAGGGAGCTTGAAAACATTTTGACAAAAATAGTTTCATCAGGAAGGAAAGACTGGGCTAGAAAATTACCTGAAGTCATTTGGGCCTATAATAAAACCTGGAAATTGACTACCGATCTTACCCCCTACGAGTTAATCTTTGGGAGGAAACCTCTCTTACCCATTGAATTTGAACTTCAAACTCTTAGAGCAACAATGGAGGTAGGCCTCGACCTTGATCAGGCCCAGGTTGAAAGAGTCCTGTAGCTCAGTGAATTAGATGAACTCTGACTGGAAGCTATTCACCAGACTGAGTTAGTTCAACAACAATGAAAGGCATGACATGATAAACATATTAAAGAAAGAGAGTTCCATAATGGGGATTGGGCACTGTTATTTGATTCCAAATACAAAGATCAAAAAGGTAAACTTAGAACTCATTGGCTAGGTCCATATGAGATTTTTGAAGTATTTCCAAATGGAGCAATGCAGCTTAAACCCATAGATGGTGACACTGGAACTCTCTTAGTCAACGCTCATCGATTACGAATCTACCACAAACCTGTTAACAAAGAAGAATTTACGTGAATGCTAGAAATGCAAGGATAAACCGAATGTATTGACTCTACTACAACAAAGCCAATATAATGTTGAGAAAAAAATGATGGTGATGAAAGTATGTACTCATGACTTAATTTAGAGCATTCCTATTGTGTTTTCATCTTCAAAATTGTCTAAAATTCATTATTGTTTTGCAGGACTTCATCTTTGTCCAAGAACCACATTCTGATGCATCTTTCAGTGATGCTTCAGAACTTCATTCTTCATTCTGGCTGCATCTTTCAACGATGCTCCAGAATTTGTTCCTTTGTTGTTCCTATATTCTGGCACACCTTTCATCAATGCTCCAAAACTTTATTCCTTCATTCTAACTACATCTTTCAGTGATGCTCTGAAACTTTGTTCTTGCATTCCGGCTGCATCTTTCAGTAATGCTCTAGACCTTTGTTCCTGCATTCCGGCACATCTTTCAGTGATGCTCCAAAACTTCATTCTTCATTCCGGCTGCATCTTTCAACAATGCTTTGGAATTTGTTCCTTTTTTGTTCCTGTATTCTGGTGCATCTTTCAGTGATGCTCCAGAACTTTGTTCCTACATTCTGGCCGCATCTTTCAGCGATGCTCTGGAACTTTGTTCTTGCATTTTGACTGCATCTTTCAGTGATGCTCTGGAGCTTTGTTCCTACATTTAGGCTACATCTTTCAGTGATGCTCTAGAAATTTGTTCATGCATTTCATCGCATCTTTCAATGATGCTCTAGAACTTCATTCTTCATTCCGGCTACATCTTTCAGCGATACTCCAGAATTTGTTCTTTTGTTATTCCTGTATTCTGGTGCATCTTTCAGCGATTCTTCGCAATTTTTTTTTGATCCCGGCTACATATTTCAGTGATGCCATAAAACTTTGTGATTTCCCCTTCTTTGCAAATGCTCTGACAATCCCAACAACATACCCATGATCATCACTAAATTTTTCCCGCCACTTCTGAAATTCATACCCTATATTGCCATCTCTTACCATAATAAATAAAAATTATTGTGACCACCTATCATCATAATAATTAGAACACTTATTAGCCATCCCTTCTTCATTCCTAATAAATCCATTACCATCTTTACCATCCCATCCAAATTTAATTACACTGCCACCCATGATGCATTATGTCAGCATACATGAGGTGACTTTCAAATCAACGACGAAATGTAAGGTATGTACATCTTTTATCTTAAGTACATAAATTATTGTGAATAAAATTAAATAAATTGGCACATTCCCCATCTTTTCCAAATTTAGTAAATTGTGCGAACTGTACCTTCAATGGAAGAAGTGGTGGCTCACTCATCCCATTCCATGCAAGGTAATGATTAGAAACAAAGCAGCTAAATGTTGTGAATTAATTCGTGTCTTATCAAGCATTATCAGACTACAAGTGGCCATAAAAATTGAGTTTTGCTTAAACTGCATAATAATTTGTCTGAAACAGTTTTCATCTTAGTGTACCAAGAAATTCAGTACACACTAGCAGAGTTGCCAGCAAAGGGTAGAATGGGAGGAGCAAAGCGCAAATCAGAGCTGACTTCTGCAGATAAGTTATTGGCACTCAATAATATTTTAGAACTATTTCAAAAGGTGGGATGGTTAGAATTTATGAAAAAGTTTGAGGGGAATAATTCACAGCTGGTTCAAGAGTTTGTTGAGAACTTCTCAGATGGATAGACGATTGTTAGCGGGAAGAAATTTAAGGGGAACCTCAACCATTACTAGTTGTAAATACTCAAGGACAAAATAAGGGGTTCCAAAGAATGTCTATTGTAGAGCCATGAAGAATGGCGGTAGCCTGAATAATCAAGTATTTCACATGTAAAGGACAATGTGCTACTGTAGTTGGTCCTCCCTTCTGTCTGCTCATTCACCTGTGCCATGACGTCGAAAACCCTGAATTGAGGGTTAACCTTCCTGCTTTCCTCAGTGATTCCCTTGTCCATATGATAGAGAGATTTAAAATTGGGTTAGGGCCATTGAAACACCACAGCCTTATTTCTTTGATTTGCAAACACCAAATCCTTAAGAAGAGAAAAATAGATGAGAAATGGTAGAAATTTCTCTAGAAATTTGAAAACTCTACACCCTCTGGACATTTTGAGCAAGGTGAGTCATCCAGGTTGGTAGCACAAAACCTAAGGGAACCTTCTCCTAAGTCTCAAACTACCATAGAAGCTCCCGACGACGAAGCGTCATAAACTTAGTCAAACCTCTAGACCCTGAAAAGTGACCCAAGCCATATAGTTTGCCAGAAACCCCTGAGAAACATGAAAATGTGGATTTAGTGAATTCTAAGGATGAGGATAGTCAACCCAATAAAAAGGAAAATAGGCCTAAAATGAACTTGTAGAGACCTCCCCCTTTGAGAAGAAGTAAAAGATTGGCTCCTAATTTCAGTTGTGCTATGGCTTGTGACCAACTGCATGTACCTAAGAAGAAAAGATAGAATAGGAAGCCAAGTGAGAACCCAGTCCAGTCAAGTGCATGTCAAACCTTGGAAAGGAATGATGTGCCTGCACCTGAGGAAGAGGGTAATCCACTTGAAAAGGATCAAGAAGAAATAAGGGAACAAGTCCCAAATTATGTACTTGTTGAAGAAGAAGAGGCTCGAGAAAATGAGCCTGTGAAAACATTTTCTCCTCAGTAGCTGCCAGAACAACACATAATTGACATAGTTCCCCCTCTTGTTAATGATTTAGAAACTTTTGTTTCCCCTCTTGCCAATGATTTAGAAACTTTTGTTTCCCCTCTTGTTAATGAAACCAAAACTTTTGTTTCCCTTCCTACCAATTATACAAAAAGTGAAAAATGTGATTCCTTAAAAGTGGAATTAGAAGGATAAAGGAGAAAATAACACAGTTGAAAAATAAACTCCAACAAAATGAACAACAGATATCCAAACAGCAGCAAGAAATAGATATATAGATAAAACTTGTGTAGCAGAAAGAGCAGGAAATTAGATCCCTAAGGACTCAATTGGAACAGAAGGGTAAAATAATTGAGGAATTGCAGTCATAAATGAAGTAGATTAAGGAAAAAGATAAGGGACATTTGATTAGTTTATCAGAAAAAGATGAATATATTAAAATTTGACTATCAATCTAGAGAAATTCCTTAGACCATTTGTAGACAAACAGAAGAAACATGAATTAGAACTTAATTTAGCTCTTAGTAAAACTGTAGAGCTAGAGAAGGAATTGCAAGAAGTCAGTATTAAGCCAACTATGGAATCCAAATAAATACAAATTGAACTGACTAAAATGGAATGGTTTCAAGTTCACATTCCTCCCATGTTGGCCAAATGGATGTGGAAAGGTGCTATTTCCTCAGGCAAGCAGGGGCAAAAAATGCCAAACTTAAGAAGGAAATGGTATTATTGAAAGAATCCTATGACAAACTCTACCAAGCTAAAACTGATGCATGCCAGATTGGAGAGTTGTTATTAGCTTGTAGAAAGCCATCCAAGTTATATTCCATGTTCCTCAATGAACAATTATTGAGATGGAAACTTTTGAGGATTTCCTATAATGTACCCCATGATCTAGATGATAAATAGTTCCTAGAAGCATTCAAAGAGGCACCCCCTATTTAGAAAAATCTGTTGTGTGAATTTTTCATACATAATCTATTTTTGGGAAAATATAGTAATTTCATCATTAACCTTTTTGTTGGAGAGGTACAACTCAGAGCCTTCATGTCTAATATGAAAAATCAAATCCATTGGTAGGATAGGACTAGAGAGTATCTGTAGGTAGAGAGAACTATGAGGCTCCAAATGAGATACCCTAACTGGAAGCCCTTTTCCTTCAAAGCTCAATTCCACAAGATTAAAAGTTATGAAGCTATGAAGGACAAGTATAATGAAAGTATCAGGATTTGTTTTGAAAATTTCAATGTTAATGGGCCACAATTAATAGATAGAGCATGGAGTGCCTATGAGGAGCAATATACTCCCCTACCTATGTATCTCAAGCAAAGGGAGATGATTTCTCCAACCAATATCAGATGGTCTTATAAAAGAGTAGAGGCATTAACAAAAATATTACAGGAGCTCAAGACCAAGTGGATAGGGATGCGATACAGACCTCCATTACTCCTTCATCCACCCCCTGTAGTTTTGGTCACTATAGAGCAAGATCCTAGGGACTTTCATGCATGGCAGATAAGGATTCGATTGCACAATGGTTTTATGAAATACCCTGATCATTTGGATAAGGAGGCAGAAGACATGTATGATCTCAGCTCCAAATTTGATGAATTGAATAGGAAGAGGGATGCAGAGAGGTAGAGGGCTCATCAGAGAGCAGGAGGACTTGCTCATTCTTAGGAAGGGGAGGGTGATGAAGTATAAACAACCTCATTTTTATAAAAAACCATATAGCCCTTTTTTTCCTGACCAATCACCTTAGCCATGCCAATTTGTTTATTTTTAGAAACAATATTTATCTATTTTTGATGAAATGATGTATGAATCTTCATTTTCAAATTGATTGGAATTAGCCACTAATGTTGACTTAATTGCTATAGAGCTTGTGTAATTATGCAGGGTTCCATGTATGACCTAATGGAAGGAGTGGACTTCAAAGTGGTTGGAGTCAGAGCGTAGGAAATTCAGGGCGCCAGAAATTTAGGCATGCACCGTAGACTTTGTTAAGTAGTCTGTTATTTTCTATTTATCATATTTAAGACTTTACAGCTCCACTCAGAGCCTTTACTGTGTTTTAAATTCAAAGACATCCAGTTAGTTGTAATTCTATTTTTCTTTAAAAATACCTCTTCAATGGCATTTACCCGCCATCTAAGAATTAGGATTTTGAAGTAGTGCAGTATATATGTAGTTGCTCGAAACAAGGATATGATGTGATGATATATTCTGAATACTATTAAGCTATTTTCTCTATACTGTGTTTTGTAATACTTTTATGACATGAATGAATACCACCAGTCTTGTTCTGAGTAATGAAAGTTTTATGAATGGGATTTGTTGTGGAGTTATGGAAGCACTGAATGTGATTTGAACCAATAGTAAGAATGCCCAAGAGCTGGCCACTCGAGGGATTATAGAGTAGATAAGTATTGTATTCTCATTGTTAATGTTGTTATTTTTGTTCTTTGCATGTTATATTTAGATAAATGTTACTTTGTGCTTAGCTCTATTATGTGTTCCTGCAAGTTGTGGTTTTAAGTTAATGATCTTTGAATTTTGTTCACTTGAAATTTCCATAGCATCCAGTTTGTTCATAAAACTGTTGTTAGTTATTGATTAAAATATGTTAGCTGTATTTTCAGTTAGTAGTTAGTCATCTTTGTTTTGAATTCATAGTTAAACTACAAGTGTTGATTCTTAGATAAGTTTACATGCTTTCTAGAGTAGGAATTTGAATGTTTTCTAGCTTAACAAATTCATGCTTTCTAGTTTCAATTTTGTTTCACACTTTTCAAAAATTCAAAAAATCTGTTACTAAGTGAGATGTCCAAAAATATCCCCTATTACATACAACCTTGGACACTACTCGGTCGACATAATTGATATATTTTTAACTAAAGTGTTAGGACCTTACGACAACCTATCAGTCGGCTTTCACCAGTACTATACAGGTGATAGATGCTAGGAGCTACCCCATACTAGGTTGGATCAACTTTTGCCAGTGGCAAGGAGGTGATAGATGTCAGGATCCACTGACTTGATGGTTTAGCAGGATGTGGAAATCTTCTTAATAGCTACAGGTGATGTATGTTGTTATACCTATTTCTTAACCAGTGATGGCAACAAGTAGTATGGGATGCTTGCTTGTCATCATAGTTGGTTATGAATGCATGCATTTTTACCCTAGTCCTTAGCCAGTGATGAAAACAAGTAGTATGGGATGCTTGCTTGTCATCATAGTTGGCTGCAAATCAGGAAAAATGATGGAGCCCATGGTGTACCATTAGGTATATCAACATCTCTTTTCTAAGTTAGAAAGAGGGAGTCCATAGATCAGGAGAGATAAGATATGGACAGGTAACCTTTCCTTAGAGATTTTGAGGACGTATTTCCAGATGAGCTACCAGGATTACCTCCTAAAAGAGCCTTCAATTTCTCCATTGATATTATTCCTAGGTCAGAGCCTATTTCTAAGGTTCCCTACAGAATGACCACCATAGAACTAATGGAGCTAAAAGCTCAATTATAGGAATTGCTGGACAAAGGATTGATTAGACCCAGTGCGTCACCATGGGGAGCAGTAGTTATATTTGTGAAAAAGAAAGATGGCACTTTACGGTTGTGCATAGATTTTCTCATGTTGAATAAAGAAACCATTAAGAATAAATACCTATTACCTCGCATCGATGATCTTTTCGATCAAATGAGGGGTGCAACTGTGTTTTCCAAGATTGATCTTCAGTCTGGATATCACCAATTGAGGTTGAAGGATGAGGACATCCATAAGACAACCTTCAGAACAAGGTATGGACATTATTAATTCATTGTCCTATCTTTTGGATTAACGAATGCATCAGCGACATTTATGAATCTAATGAACAATGTGTTCAGAGACTGTCTGGACAAGTTTGTCTTAGTGTTTCTTGATGACATTCTAATCTATTCTAAGAATGAGAAAGAGCATCTGCAACATTTAAGAATTGTTCTTCAGAGGTTAAGAGAGCATAAGCTATATGACAAGCTCTCTAAATGTACTTTCTTTCTGAAGGAAGTGTAGTATTTGGGCCACATAATTTTAGCTAAGGGAATAGCTGTGGACCCAACTAAGATTAAGGCTATTTTAAAATGGCCAATACTATGAAATGTTCATGAGGTCCGAAGTTTCATGGGCCTTGTTGGTTATTACAGGAAGTTCGTAATTTTTTTTTTCTAAAATTGCATATCCTATAACCTCCTTGCAAAGAAAAGGAAATAAATTTGAGTGGTCAGATAAGTGCCAGGAAGCCTTTGACCTACTGAAGGAAAAATTGACTTCAGCACCAATTTTGAAAGTACCTGACCCAAAGGGTAAATTTGTAGTCATTACCGATGCCTTAGGGGAAGGCTTAGGTGGTGTACTAGTCTAGGATGGACAGGTCATCACGTATGAATTGTGTAAACTAAAAAATTATGAACAAAACTATGCCCCACATGATTTGGAACTGGCAGCAGTCATTCATCCACTGCAAATGTGGAGACACTACTTACTCGGGAAACCTTTTGAGTTAAAAACAGATCATCAAGGACTCAAATATCTGTTCACTCAACCACATCTTAATGCTTGCAAAGAAGATGGTTGGAATTCATCTCGGATTATGATTTTGAGATTAAATATATAGAAGGAAAAGAAAATTGAGTGGCAGATGCTTTGAGTAGGAGAAGACACATCTCCCTAATGATCTCCATACATTCTGATTTTAGGAATCAGGTGTTACAGAAAACTAAGGGAGATGAGTTTTACGAGCAGGTAAAACAGGCCCTTGAGGAAAACCCCCAGAATCTAAGATATGAGGGATTCAACCTTGAACCAGATGGGTTACTGAGGTTTAAAGGAAGGATGTATGTACCTAACTCTGTAGAGGTAAGGAATATGGTATGGAAGGAGGTGCATTCTGCACCATATTCTGGGCATCCTGGAACTTAACAAAGTTACTTGCTGATATGAAACCCCTATATTTCTGGAAAGGAATGAAGAGGGATGCTACAAATTTTGTAGCTATGTGTATGGAATGCCAAAGGGTGAAGGCAGAACATCATCACCCAACAAGATTATTGTACCCTCATGAAATTCCTAAGTGGAAATGGAAGATTATAAGCATGGACTTTGTGCAAGGGCTTCCTATGTCAAGGAACATGCACAATGCTATCTTAGTTGTGGTGGATAGACTCATCAAAGCCACCCATTTTATACTTGGGAACTTGATGTATGGGGTACCCATCATTTCTCAAAAATTTGTTTAAGAGATTTTCAGACTGCATGACATTCCTGAGAAAATCATCTCAAATAGGGATGCACGAATGACATTGAGGTTTTGGCAAACCTTTTTCTCTTCACTTAGAACCCAGTTGAATATAAGCTCTTCTTATCATCCTGAAATGGATGGCCAAACTGAGAGGGTGAACCAAGTGTTGGAGGATTTATTGAGGATGTATTGCATGGATCAACAATACAAGTGGGAGGATTATCTTCCTCTGGTGGAAGTTGCCTACAATAATTCCTATCAATCAGCTATTAAGATGGATCCATTTGAGGCATTATATGGATGGAAGTGCCGAATCCCTATAAGCTAGGACAAGCTGGAAGATAGGGTTATCCTTGGGCCAGAAATGCTATCAGAGATGGAAGAGCAAGTCCATCTGATTAAGAGAAGGCTAGCAAAAGACAATGATAGACAAAAGAGTTATGCAGATGCTAAGCATATCGAAAGGCATTTCATAGTGGGAGAAAAAGTTTTCCTAACGGTAAAACCTCAAAAGAGTTCCATTAAATTTGGAAAGATGTCCAAACTGGCACCAAGATATGTGGGTTCTTTCAAAGTTCTTGAAGAAGTCAACCTAGTAGCATATAGAATTGCTCTACCACCAGCCCTTTCCATGATGCATAATGTGCTTCATGTTTCATATATGAAAAAATTTAATACTACTGATAATCAAATTCCTATGCTTGATTGGAATGCTATACAGGTGAAGGACCCAGGGGTGGTGGTGATCGAGCCCATCAAGGTGCTCAAATGCGTAAGCTACACTTACATAACAAGAGATAACATAGTGCAAGGTCCAGTGGGACCAATATGCAGAGGAAAATGCCACCTGGGAAAACTATGATGACTTTCATGCTATATTTCCTCATCTTTTCTAAAAAACTTATTTATTATGCTCTTGAAACCTTTTCTTATTATGTTGATTAACTTTAAGACAATTAATCATCGGGGATGATGATTCTTATGGGGGAGATATGTTACATCCCCAACTTATAATTAGACCCAATCTTAACCTTGCATGGTAATCAAGATGATTAATCATAGTTAACTGATTTGATATTGTGGAAATATTTGATTTAATCTTTGATTACGAGGTTAATGATTGATGATAGTTAGTTATGAAACTATTTGTTCATATGAATATTTAATTACTTTGAATTGTTAAATAGATGATGATGCACTGATCATGGTTTTATGGTCCTGAGTGTGAACAAGAAAATGTAATGTCCTTCAGAGAAGGAAGGAGAGTATCATATGGGAGGAAGAGTTAGATGTCAAGAAAAGGGGTTAATTAGCCATCTGAGTATCAGAATTTGTCCATTGAACTCTCGCTATTAGGGTGAGTTACGTCCTCTCTCTCTCGACTGGTCAATTAGACTTTACTCAACATCTTTATTTTTGAATTGTCAAAAATGCGTTGGTCATAAGGACATCATGTTGAGTTGTTTATCGATATCGGCAAAGTTGCTAGGGACCCTTTGGTTCCATGCTGTTTTTTTGCATTTTGTTTTGTGTCTATGTCTATTTGATTATCTATGTTTTGGGATTAACGATGCTTTCTAGGGGAGCAATGTTTGACCCCGTAGTCGCATCATAAGTATGTGACCCTAACTAATAGAGTTGATATTATTAACACTTATGTATATCCCTAAACCCTTAGATAAGGGTGTGTAAGTATATTTATATACATAATTCATTTGGTTGAATTTTGTTTTTGAGGCTGAATATGATTAATAATCATATTATCTTTTTATTTAATGTTGTTATTAGTTGGTGGGGGCACTCAGCTAGTCATCACCCATGAGGAGTGGGAAGGAGGTTGGCAGCCGAGTAAACCCTATTTCCATGCCTTTATCCTTGCCAACCAATCGAATGATGGAAAGGTGGTAAGCCAAATCTTAGGAAAGATAATCCTGGTTTGCATGCATGTGAAAAGAATTAGTTATTACTGATTGGATAGAAAGAGACTGGACTCTCTTATTTTTTTTTTGGGCAAGTATTGTTTTGTCAGATGTTCTTGGTGTGTTGTTGGGAGATATGACTCTCGAAGGTGAGATAAGGATAGTATTCTTCTTGCAGAGGTATCATGGCTACACCAGAAGCTCAGGGAGTTGAGCTACGATCTGCATATGCTTTGAGCTAGCGATTACATTAAAACAAACTCTTGTTCAGGTACAAGATGAAGCTCAGTATTTTATATTCAATATGATACTTATTATAAGTCTTTCATCATGCATATGAAATCATTGACGGTGTCGACATGCACGAGAATCCATTGCTATATTGTGGCTTACTAAGTCGTATTAGTCACATAGTTGTTTGTTGTGTTTTAAGAAGGTGATTAAGTGTTTCTTTTATCATTGTATAGTTGTATATATACTACTGTGTATACATATAACCCACAACCACTTGAGTATGCATTACATGCAAAATGCATATGTAAAGCTCACTGTATGCCATAAGGCAGATCTAAACTTTATTTTAACTCTTATTTTTCATGTCATCGTAGGATGAATGTGACAATGGGTTCAATGTTATCAATGACTATCTATGATAAAACGTAATAGGGTTATCATTTTTATTAAACTACTTTTGAGCCATGAAAATAGTTATGATGTCTCATAATGTCATTTAATAGCCGCTGCTATTTATAAAGACAAATAAGGTAACTTTAGAGTATTGAAGTAATAGCCGAGAGTAATGTCTCATATACTTGATAGAGGTATGATAATAAGCGAGGTTGAACTAATCAATAATGAAGAAAGATTCTATATGGAACTATTGTTCTTTACATTAAAAATTGATGACCTTTAAATACCAGAAGTAGAACTTTGTGTGTGGATAAAGTTTTCCTTTGATTTTACTATGAATATTAACACTATAACGAATTCTCATGGTAATCAGGAGTACATGGGCATATTATTGTATTATGATTCTTATAGTTTTGAATCATATTCCCATAAGGGAAAGATATTCTTTGAACATTCTTTTACAAGAAAAGAACCTTGTCCCTTTATATTTTGTTGTATAATAGTACATGCATGCCTTATTTTCAAAAGGTTGAGTTATTTCTTTACGAGTCACATTTAAGAAGGTCTTCTAAGACTAAACCTTGTAAAGGGAAATTGATTCTATGAGTCACTATAAGTTCAACCATAGACTTTATGAACTGAATGTAAACCATGGACTAAGGAAAATAAAGTAAACTCCTAGCCAGTAAGGTAGATGTGGAGATTATGATAGAACCTTTTTATTTTTGCAACCATGCGTAGGACAAAGTGATGTGGAGTCACTAGTTCCCAGTTTCTTGAGCAACTAGAACCTTAAAGATAGGTTAGCAAGACAAAGTTGAATGTCCAAGGAATGGACTAAGATGATTTTGAGCTTAATTGTTCTAGACCGAGAAGGGTCAAACTATGTTACTGTACGACATGACAACTTATAAGTCAAGTTGAGGTGGTGGACATACGATAGCATTCATTACGTAACATTTATGTATGCAAAACTTTGGCCAAAGTAATGCATCTGTCTCTGCATGCATTATTGATCCATAGTTCTCTAGATGGCATAGTGCCTTGAGTAGTGTCATACATAGTTAGAGTGGATCTATAGTTGTGTGACTGAGAGGTATTATGAAGGACACAACAATAGATACTCAAATGGCTAACCTAACGGTTCCTAATATCTATCCCTTCAACGAAGGGTAGGGCCACTTCTAGTTAGGAAGTTGAGCAGGGGATTGCCGGTTCGTGGTTGGTGGAAACGCATCGAGATGATGCTAGATTCTTCCCAAGCATGAGACAAGCCAAGGCTTATGAAGATGAATGTCATATGTTCTAGATACAGTGCTTTTCATTTTATGACTTGATGGTCAATTGTTATGTATAATTTGATATTTGATGCCTTGAGCATAACCTGTACATGCATAGTGAAAGTTATTCACTAAGGATATGCAATTGATTATTGTAATTGTAAGCTTTTTTATATTTAGTTTAGAATAACATGCTTAGTTGTTGAAATGATAATGAATCATTATTGTTTAATTTTGATTCAGATAATCATGTTGATAACTAATCTCTTGATTAAGATGAATGTTTATGTTAATTTTTGAGCATTATGGAATGAGATGTTACATGTACTGTTGATCCATGCAATACATCCTCAATAAATCCTCCAGTATTTGATTTACTCTCTCAGTTTGTCCATACATTTCTAGATGATAGGATAAGCTTATATTTAGTTGTGTTCCCAAAGATGAGAACAAAGTTTGCCAAAACCTTGAAGTTATTCGAGCATCTCTATCCGCAATTATCTTTTCTGGAATCCCATGCAATCTAAAAATTTCTTGCATGAACTTCTTGGATAAGATGGGCACTCCATTTGTAAGATTACCAAGTATAAAATGAGCTACCTTAGTAAGTTTATCCACTACTACGAGAATAACATCATGCTTATAGCAGCACATAGGTAATCCTTGGACAAATGTGGACTTAACTAGCAATGATTTATGGTCGATCAACATCAAGTCCTATGATGTTCACACAAGATTCCAATTTTTCAATTGCTAGTATACTAATTAATTTAAAAGAATGTAGTTATAATGAAATAGTCACACCTCATATAAATATTTTAGATCAATTAATTCAATTGTAATGATTAACAAATTTAATTTTGAATAATGTGTTGGAATTAATAAATGTTTTGTAGAAATTGCTTTGTTATGGTGGTTAAATTCTAAGACATGATCAAATGAATACCTTAGAATCCACAAATTAGTTGTGCATTGTTGTGGTTTGGCTCTAAGCCTGTGGATTAGCATCTAGGCCCATTGGGATGAATTGACAAATATTTGATGCTTAGAATTTTCTCAACCCTCGTACTCATTGGAATGAATTGATAGATATTTTATGCTTGGAACTTCCTCGCCTCTATGACTATGCTTACATTTTCAATAAGAAAAGATATTTGTTGAATTATGAAGGTTATTTTCTTAGTTAGACCCTTAGGTGAATTGATTCAATGGATAAACATATACTAGGTTGGCTCATAATCATTCGTGGAAGGGGGTTGGCAATTTGGCAATATTTAATATCTAAATTTGAATTTTAAAAGATTTTGGGGTTTAGATCCATGACTGTAGAAATGCCTTGAGTCAAGTTTGCACATGCAAATTTGATCCAAGATTGGGAATGAGAGATCTAGGGAGGGATGAGCGATGATCATGGGGATGGTATAGGGATGATGTCATGAGCTGAATTCTTCAAGAATATGTCACTTGTAAACTTGTTATTGCATAGAGGATACTATAATAAAAGCAAGCCCAAAACATTAGGGAAAAGGGCATGGGTGTGCAATTTTCACCATTACAAAAGCATTATGACTAATCAAGTCCTTTATATTTAAAGTTCATAGCATAAGGTTGTGTAGCAACTTCCTTTGAAGTAAGAGATTATGCATTGGCTTAGTCATTTACAAGTGCGGGGCAAATAAATGCACCTCACATAAATATCCTAAGTAAAATAATTAAATCACAATGATAAAAAAAAAATTGACCTAGGGTAAAGAGTTGGGATTTGAACAAAAAATGTAGAATTGAATTTGTGGAATTTAAGTAAATTAAACATGATACTTAGCTCAAAAATGTAGATGGAGGAATGTATTGTTGAATATGTTGAACACACCGGGATACTAAAAAGGGGGTGAATCAGTATCCAATCAAACTTCAAATCCTCTGGAGCAGATTAAAACTTAAACATTACACCATTAACATAAACATGAAAGAGGAACATAATGCACATCAACACATAACGCCAGATATACATCACAAACCCCAAAAGGGGAAAAACCATGGTGAGGATTAACTCATAATATATGAAGCTCACTGCCATAAAAATTGCAACTTTGTTTTAGGGCTACAACCCAAGGAAGCTACTACTCCTTGCTGACTTTATTTTAGGGTCACTCCCAAGAAAGCTACTACTCCCTAAAGACTTTGTTTTAGGGTCACTCCCAAGGAAGCTACAACTCCTTGGAGAATTTTTTTAGGGCTACAACCCAAGGAAGCAACTACTCCCTAAACTGAGAATGAACTCAGAAATGATTACAAGATGACATTCCTTCTACTGCTTGAAAACTGACATTGAACTCTCACATCTTTGATGATTGCAATTCTGCCTCTTCACTCTTCTTTTGATGATTGGATCAATTAGGCACACTCTTTACTTCCCTTCTATCACAAAAATGTCTTCAAGATGAATCAGGACAACCCTTATTACTGTAGACACCCAAAATTGACCTATTTATCATTAGCATTCAAATATTGCATTAGCTACCATCTGCATTTGTCTAACACACTTGAACAATATCCCTAACACATCTATTTTCTTCTATTAATTAAATAAATTTATATTTATTAAATTAATTCATTAGCTATTTCCTCTAAGCTATAATTAAACAATCTTTAATTATTTAATTATCTTCTTTCTATCTATTTTAATTAAATAAATTTTATTTATTTAATTAAATTTCCATTCACAAACCCACTTCCTAATTAATTAAATAATTATTTATTTATTTAATTAATTTCTCTTATCATTTATCTCATGAGCTGACATGTATGCCTCTTTCATTTAAAAAAGATAAATGGTACTACATCTTTTATTTAATATCTTTCACATGTAGTACTTTTTATGTACACAATCATACATAAGCCTTATCTTCTCTCCACTTGTCATCTTCACATTCACCTATGTCTATCATTTAATCTTAGCCATTCATATAGCCACCGAATCTGTATCATTGATTGATTTTGGTTGAGTTCTATATAAACACCCTCTCATTCCATACTACAGAGATCCAACATTCATATAGCGTCTACATTATCATCCTGAGCATATTGAGTACTTTAGCATTCATCTAGCATATTAGCTTCATCATCAATCCATCATGGCAGCTTTTATCTTCATAATTGTTCATTGTTGAAGAAGCAATCCACATCATAAACAAGGACTCATACAATCTAGGTGATATTATTCTTGAATTGCATGCTTTTGATTTCATTTGGATTAGATTCTTTGATGATGGGAGGGTCAGGTTTTCATGGTTATGCTTGATTTTATTAACCTTATTTTTTACCTATCACATTTTGGCATGCCCGGTGGGACCCACATCCTTGATTAACTTTGCTATTTGAAGTT
The DNA here is from genome assembly GCA_027924645.1 of Cunninghamia lanceolata. Lineage (NCBI taxonomy): Eukaryota > Viridiplantae > Streptophyta > Pinopsida > Cupressales > Cupressaceae > Cunninghamia > Cunninghamia lanceolata. The sequence goes on from BSBN01000743.1 coordinate 1,188,323, forward strand.
ATTTTTGTGAAGATCAGATTTTCTGAGCGCTTACGGCAAGTTCCAGTCACTTTCGAGTGAAAACTAGTCGCTGTCTGAATATATGCATTGCTTCTGAGCTGAAACTTGCCGCTTTTAGTATTCCTGGATCGCTTTTGAGAAAATAGTAGTCACTTACTACCTGTTTTACATTGCTTACAAGCTAACATTGGTCTCTTATGCCTTTATTGGAATCACTTTTAACCTAACAACGATCACCTTTAGTTATCTGGATCGCTTCTTGTGAAACTAGGGTTTTTGTTATATTTTGTTTTTTTCGCAGATCTAAGTCGCTTATGACCCATAACCAATCACCTATTGCTTTTTCACATTGCTTATGAGCTTTATTACTCCACATCTGACATTACTAGCATCGCTTTTGATCTGTAACATTTCGCCTATGGCATAATACAATTTCCTTTTGATCAACAGTTGGTTGCCTCTGGTAAACTGTGTCATTTTCAGTCCTTATCATTTGCAATTTGGTTTTCTTGGCTACTAATTGGGTATTTGTACAGCATCTTATCGATTGTCCAAGAAAAGGAGGTTATCAAACTACTAACATATCTATTGCAGCTTTGATTGGTCCAAGACTTGTGTTTTTTCACTAAATTAGGAACATTTGGGCTTGGTACTTAAAAGGAATCATTGCTGGCTCCCTGCTTGATTTATCTTTTTTGATTGCTTGCATGTGCTTGATTGTAACCCAAATTTAATAACAAAAGTATCCTCTCCCCTTGCCTATCAAATGGATGTTGGGTGTATGAGAACTTGTTATTATCTTTAGAGGGCTTGCCTTCCCGGTGTGAGAAGGGATACGACCCAAGCAGTAACGGGCTAAATCAAGTCCTTCCGAACTATTATATAAGTAAAGTGTTTGTGTCGAAAGCCATAAACAATGGGTGTTGTTGTGTTATACCGACATCCAACCTCCCCCAAAACCCTCAAAGGAATAACCCTTGAAGGCTGGGAGACTCCATAATGGAGAGTAGCGCTGCCGCATGTATAGCCACCCGAATGGATGCCCTTATTATCATCTTTGTGTAGTAGCCAAAAAACTTTCTATTTGTTCACGCAAAAGGTGGGACCTTTGAAGCCGGCCCAATTCACATGGTTCTTAGAAGAGATAGTAGGGGCAATCCTAAGGTTTGGTGGGGGGACAAGCCTTGGGAAACCCAGATCTTGGTATGCATGAGAAGTGTGTGCAGTGGAGAGGAGCTGGTGCTACCAAGATCTTGAAGCTATCCGCTTTGAATAATAACAACTAGGGGACTCAACAAATATAGTCCTTTCCTAGCCTAGGTTGTACAAGTTTGTGATTTTTGTGAGTGTGAGTGACTGCAATTACTATTTTCTTGTAAAAAAACACAAATCAGACATATTTCCTGATAGACATAGTCACTTTTGAGCTTAAACTTCCCGCATATAGACAACTGGATCACTTTTAAACAACAGCTAGTCACTTTTTACCTAAACTAGATCACTTTTAAACAATAGTTAGTCACCTCTGGTCTAAACTATGTCACCTTTGATCAACAGTAAATTGCTTCTGAGTCAATACTGATCACCTATAGCAAATTGGCTCACCTCTGGTTAATACTGTAGCCTGTTATCTGAACCAAAACCAGATCGCATTTAAGCTATTACCAGTCGCTTTTGGCCTTTTTTGAGTTGCATATGAGCTATTACCTGTTGCCTATTGTCAATTACCAGCAAATCTTAGTGACTCAGCTAAATCAGCTACACTTCCAGAATGCTTAGCCTCAGCATTAGCTTTCAGACTTGTCTCTGATCATTAGTAGATACCTGGACTTTGTCTCCTACTTTGAGTTTACCAACCAATTAAACTTTGTGAGCTTTTCATCTTTTTGAGATCCCAAACTAGCAAACCAAACATCAAATCAATCAACCTGATCAATCAACAAAACATCATCTTCTGGCTTTAGCTTTAGTAACATCAGCAAAATAGCAACCTTAGCAAACAACTTTTCCCTTGAGTGTGTGAGCTATTCTCTAGGGAAGTCCAACCAACAACAAAGCAACCAAGCAACCCAACAACAAAGCAACCAAACAACCAGCAAACTATCATCTTTTTGGGTCTCAAAACCTTAACGAGCTAAAGTTCAATTTTCAACATCATTCATCATGCCTCAAACTAGGAGCCAATATAAAGCTAAAATGAAAGCCAAATTGCAAGCTGAAATGGAAGCTAAGATGCAACAATCTAGATCAACACCTCTTAGAGACGCGACTCAATTTATGATTGGTATGCCTCCTCTTATGTTTATGCCCTATGGGTACACCATTGGAGAGTCATCTTCACAACAAGTGCAACCTCAAACATTTTTAGAGACTTATGAAGAACAATCCCAAGAAGACTTATCAGAATTTTGAGATACACATGTATGGGATCAATTTGAGACTTGTTTTATCCTATCCTAATCGCTACTTCTTGCAACTTGCCCGGATGGGAGCTAAATTACCAAGAGATTTTGACATATCCACTATTAGAGAGCACGATCCAAACACTCCCACTGTTGTTGCAAAGAGACCATCTACTATAGTCACACCATCCCATACCATATTACAAACTCCATCTTCCAACCCATCTCTTTCATTGCCTATTGTTACTTCATTTGATCCACCATGCTCAGAGTACACTTTAGAACCTTTGATAACTCCAACCAATGTACTCCCTTTCATTTCACAAAATCTGAACATTCCACCTTTCCATGTTCCCCAACATACTCCTTCTCCCACCATGACTATTTCCATGCCTCAAGTAACACAAGTTGTCCATGTGGCCCAAGTGCAAACTCCCCAAACATCACAAGCTTCCCAAGCTATCCAAACAACACCAATGGTCCAAGCTTCACAACCATCACAATCCGCTACATCACATGTGGACACCACATCTCATTTTCCTATAGCTGCTAATATGATCTCCACTATCTCCACTAGTCCATCCAATACATCATATAATCCTAATGTTAGTCTTATTGACATGAGTGACCTGCCTATTGTTTCTCAAGCCAATCCTAGCACTATAGTCACTTATGTTGATCAACTTACATCCATTCCATCATCTTCTTACAATCCTTCACAAACCATCAATTTATCTTATGCTACCCAAGGTTTGCCTATTGTCACCCAACACATGACATATATCAATCCTCATGTTGTCCAAAATAAAAACCCAAGTTTCCATCCTTCTTTCGCATCCACCAATCCTTCCATCACTTACCATGTCACAAATCCAACTCCAAATTCACAACCATTAACTAATGCCAATCCACCTTCCACTTCTCATGTGATGCAAAATCTTGGTGCTAATTCGTCACAATATACCCAACCACCGCTTGTGTCTCAAGGATAGCAATCTTCAACCACATATGGGTTGCATACCAATCCTTTGACATACATTGTGAGTACGCAACCTCAACAAATGGTAATGGCTTCATATATCCCACAACAACAACCTCAATATACATCATACCATGTTTCATCCCTTTGCGACAACAACAATTATCTCCAACAGATGTTCAACAAATGATTAACCAAGCGGTAGGACAAAGCAAGAAGACATTTTCCTTAGAAAACATATGCGCTTATCTGTTTGACAAGTCACTTCATATGACACATTTTCCGCCACACTTTGAAATTCCACAACTTGACAAGTACAAAGGAAAAGGAAATCTAGAAGACCATCTTAGAGCATTCTTTATGGCATGTCTCGATGTTGCTCATTACGATACATATCTTTTGAGACTATTTCCTCGAAGCTTAGCAGGACAAGCTCTTGAATGGTTTTCTCATTTATCTCCGAGAATTAAGTCTTTTGCAGAGTTAGCAAATAAGTTTCGATCACACTTTGCTTTTAACATTAAACATGAGGTAAACATGAATGACCTTGTCAACAATAAACAGTACAATGGTGAAGCCTTTTCTTCATTTACTCAATGATGGTGTAATATGGCTAGCAAGCTATCATAGGAAATACCTAAAAAACAATAGCTCAATATCTTTGTTCAAAATCTCCATCCCGAGCTGTCATTCCAACTACAATTGCAAAGTGCTAGCACCTTTGATGAACTTGTTTCCAAAGGAACCATCATTGAATGATCTTTAATTGCTAAAGGCACTATCAAGATTTTTCGCGATAACAAAGACTATCCTCACAACTCCAACAATAAGTCTCGCTTTTGGAAAAAAAACAAGAATGTTGTCGACGATGGTGTTGTGGACGCAAAGAACATACAAACTATGAAAGCTCCCATTAACATTCAAGAAGCTTCTACAACAACACAACCTTTTCAACGAACTCGACAATGACAAACTTCAAATCCTCGTCGACAATTTACACCATTAGCAGAACCTATGGAACTTGTCTTTTGAAAACTTCTCCAAGCAAGTGATATTATGTTACCAGATGTGCCATCCAATGGTGAACCACTCTTCAAAGCTCCTTGGTATAAAGAAAATTATTATTGTGATTACCATAGAGTTAAAGGACACAAAACAAATGGTTGTATGTGCTTAAAGCATGTTATCCAAGATTGTATCGATCAAGGTTTAATCAAAATTACACCTTCAACTATTCAACCTACATAGCAATCGACATCAAACTATGATCTAGATGCTTTCAAGAATCCACTTCTATCTCATGACAAACCAAGTAACCCTCATGCTGGGAATGCCATTCAGTACAACTATGAATCATCTACTATTGGCCATATTGACCATGCTCACATTTCTACCATTACTATCCAAGGCAAAGCACCTGACTACACTATAACTACTCGAAGAGGTTGCATTACCATTCAAGGAGCACCTGTCCATCCTCCTCAACTGTTCTCTAACTATAATATCCTTGATCACCTTGGCAAAACACCTGCGCATATTTCCATTCTTGAGTTGCTTCACATATCCCCTGCTCACAAAGCTATCCTTGACAAAGCCTTACAAGAATCTTTGGTGCCTAACGATATTGATATCACACAATTCTAATCTATGGTCGCTAGCATTACAACCCCTTGTCATTTAACCTTTTCTGACAAAGATCTTCAGCCCTCCATTCATCCTTCACACAACAAATCCCTTCACATTGAAGTGTTTGTCAAACAACACCGTATCAAACGAATCTTGGTGGATGGTGGAGCTGGTCTTAATATATGTTCCTTGAAATTAATAAAACAATTGGGATATTCTGAGAAAGATGTTGACACCTCCAAGGTCATTACTATCAGAGCATATGTGATGCTGTTGATAACTGAGAGGGGGGGTGAATCAGTTATCCTAATTATTTCTGCTTTCTGAACTTTCTTAATAATCAATGCAGCATTAATTCAAATAAGCAAACATAACCATGAAATGGAAATACACATGACACAATATTTTTGACGTGGAAACCCTGTTAAGGGAAAAAACCATGGGGTGATTAACCCAAGATTGTATTCTTTGTTAGAAGAATGGAAATACAAAATGGCACTTGCTAATTAGGGCTCATTGCTCGAGCACACTACTCACAAGAGGCACACTACCCACAAGAGACACACTGTCTACAATTTATAAAGAGTGATACAATACTTGAACTAATAAGGAGCATCAACATATGCTGGAGTTCAGTTCCGGTTAGGCTCTGTACACTAATCTGCTGCACTTCATCTTTCCTCTTCTTTTGTGCTGCTCTCCTTTCACATACTGTACCTTCCTTTCTACTTTTATTTGGCTCTACTGCTTTTCTTCACTCATCATCAAAAACCATGACACCCCTCACAACTAAATCAATCCTATATATATCCACACAAGTGATTTCATCACCTTTCTAGTCGGCATTCGGAACAGTTAATAATTTCCTCAAACTCTGATCTGTCGGCTGAATCCTTGCACACCAAGTAATGAAGATCAAGCATATACTTGTAGAAGTCATCAATCATGTCAGCCAAACATAACTTATGCCTTAAGAACCTTTTCCATCATCAGTAACACATCCTGAATAATGTCTGATGTTCTGCCAGTCAGTTCTTCCTCTGTTCACACTGTCACTTGGGAACCCGACACTCAAGCATTCATATTTCTTTATCCTCTCCACACCGGAGGCTCAAACCCTAGAATCTATCAGTCAAGATACTCCTCTTGACTTCCCCAAATCTGCACTTCACTGAGATACTTCTACTGAGAGATCTCGACCTGTTTGTCGGACCTTACTAACTGCACTATTCTTTCTTACCAGACCTCAACACTTCTTCAATCTGACTTCCGGTGAGGACCTATCATGTCTTGCAGATGTGTGGGATAACCTTTGTTGCCATCAATGACAACATTCATGAGTCCATATAGTGTCTCTTGCCAACAATCTCCCCCTTTGGCATTGATGGCAACACTTAGTGAAAAATAACTAAGTGTCACACTATACTCCCCCTTGGCTGATGCTCTGTCTCTATGTACATTTACTGAAACTCCCCCTTAGTTGGATTCCTCATTTTTTCACTGCTCTTCACTCCCTCTTTGACATCAATGGCAAAGGGTAGGGTCTGCACACCAAAATTTTCAAAATCTTGTCCGCATAAGTATATACATATGGAATACTTACATATACTGAAGTATGTCTGCAAAAGTTGTTTTCAATTGAATGAATTTTGTAGCCCAACTTTGCTTCATTCTATCCAAAATTGATACATGACTGCTCAACAGGAATGCAAACGCATCTACCCTTTTTAGATCTATTGGATCATTGGTCTGGGCTGTGATTTGAGCTTCTTTTATGGCCTCATGCATGGCCTCTAACTTAGGAACAAGTATCCCTCTGAGCTCACTCAACCTACTGATTCTATTTTTCTTCTCTTTTTCAAGCTTCTTAATTTTATTCAAAACTGCAACCGTTTGACATTCTTGATTTATTATGAATGTAGTAAGTGGATCAAAATTTTGAGAAAGTTTTATCAGTTTATCCTCCTATTCTTTCATTTTCTTCTCAATCTCCACTGTTGTTTTAGACCATGATATACAAAATTTGTATACATCACCTCCATCCTTAAGGGCATTTTCCAAACTTTTTATCCCAATACCCATAACTCTTCTGTCATTTGATATTAACCCTTGCAACTTTGAGAATCTCTTATCCAAAAATTCTTTCCTGACCTTTTCCTCAGCTGATTTCTCTAGAGAATTAAAATGTTTGCTAACACTATTGACTAGAGTTTTGAGATTACCAGAGGAAGAGGCTGTGGGATCCTTTTGAAAAGATGGCATGATCTTTTCCAACACTCTGGATGCTACCTCTATAAGCTCACAGTCTTCCATGTGAGATTTCAATAGTTTCTCTTTGGCCTTCGCATTGGCAAATGAAGCTATCTTCATTGTTTGTATCGGAGAAAGAGAGTCAAAATTAAATGGCCCTTGCAGAAGTTTTGGTTCATCAATTTCCATTGTCTCTTTGTCTAAGAACTATTTGACAGTTTCTGCAGTGTCTCTTGCTGGAGACAGATTCTTCTTCTCTTCTGCAGTCTCAGAATTGTCTCTTGGAGCTTTTTCTCCTTCTACAACCTTGGTACTATCATCTTCTTTTTCCTTCACCTCTGCTTCTTTCTCCTCTATTCTTTCTTCTCCTTTAGATCCAAAGACTGTAGGGGAAACCGGAGGAGAGATATTTGTTTGTTCATGAGCCACCTCTTCCAGAGTAGAGGATTCCAAGTCCTTATCCTTTTCTACACCGGTGTCCATGACTTCTTCTACCATTTTCTCAGTCGATTCCTCTTCAACACTTGTGGCCGAGGGATCAGCACCCAAGTCCTCTATGACGGGAATGTTAAACTTTTTAAAAGCATTTCAGAGGATCTCTTCAGTCTCTCTTGCCACTTTGTCGGTTTCACCAAGCATAAGCTGATTCATCCTAGCTTTGCTCCGGAACTCATCCTTGCAATCTTTGAAGATCATATTCATTTGTTGCGGAGTGATTGAAGGAAAGAGTTGAATGGCGACCTGTTCCCGGATCTTGAGATCTTTTACTCGAGCATTGTTCTTCCTCATTTCAAGCCTTTTCTCTAAGCTTTTGGGAATTAGAGAGATAATTTCAATAAAAGCTTTATGTAAGTGTTCAAAAATTTAGCTGTGGCTTCCTCCAAAATCTTTTTATCTGCTTCATTATATGCATCATAGAATTCTGTTAAGGGTTGCAAGTTCCCATCCACAGTGACTGCTTTCACTACAACATCTAAGAATAGAGTGGGTTTTTCAACAAATTCCTCTTCCTTCTCTTCTTCTCCTTGATCGGTAGAGTGTTCACTGGATGATTTCTTCTTCTTCTTCAATTTCTTTATCTCCTCATCTGATTCAGTTTCTTCATCATCCTTTAGGCTAACATAGGACCTTGTTACCTTTTTCTTTGTTCTCTTTTCTCCTTTTCCAAATGCCCGAACTTCCAGTTTTGATGCCTTAGAGCTTTTAACAAAGGTAGTTGCAGTCCTTTTAGAGGATCTGGTCCAGGAGGGAACTTCTACTAGATCACTTTCCTTACTTCCCTTTTCTGCCTCTTTCTCCTCTTTCTCTGCCCTTTCCACCTTTTCTCTGTTGGCATCAAGAGCCTCCTTTGAGATGCCTAAGCCTTTGGCAAATTCTTCAACTTCTTTTCTCACTTTCCTCTTTATTTCTGGTTGTCTGAGTTCCACATGAACTTTTACACTTAGCTCGTCAAAGGTTCAAACCTTTCTGCCTTTGGATCCTTTGGCTGACTTAGCATGTGTTGAACATGCAGCTCCACAATTTGTTCATCAACTTCATACCCCATAGGCATGATCCATACAGTTCTTGGTTCTATTGCCTCCATTAGGCACTGATCAGTCTCTACCATAAAGCATACTGTGTCTTTGTATTTCTCAACAAGAGACTGGGGAATTCTCTCTCTTGCTTGCATCATTCTGCCATACCCAGCCACTGGATCCGGGAAGCTCATTCATGTAATAAAAGAAAAGATATAGTATCAAACCACTGTATTTGAAGTTCTTCTTATCCTTCTTTATCTTCTGTAGATTCTCCAATAGTTGGTTCAGAAGGAGCTCACAAAGATCATAGTCTACATTTTTCCTCAACATTTCATAAGCAGTGTATATAGCAGTTTCAGAAATAGAGTTCTCCCTGCTGGAGTGATATATCTTATATCCAATTATCATTGATGCAAATTTGATATCCGGATCTATGATATCCTTAATAGTCATAGCTCTTTTATCAAACTTTGATCCGGTAGCCTCACTGACAATTTGGTTCTTGACAGATTTGAGCATAGGCATTTCACCGATTGAGTGTAATCTGGTTACTGCCCTAATGGCATCCTTAGTGATCTTAAACGGCCTGTTCAACCACACGAAGTTGTCATGTATTCTACTCAGGATATACTGGACCCATTCATTTTCCAAAAAATAGGGGAAATGAATGCACTGTGCAAAATACTTATCCTGGATGGCTTTATACTGAGTTTTGATCTCAAAAGAACCATCTATTAACTGCTTGTGATAGATATCCATTAATTTGGATTCTCTGAATTCTTCAATATTTGCATGAATGTAAACCCTAATATCTTCTGTATGTAGGACACCATGTGGAACATTGGAAAAAGCTCCTAGGGGATCTACTTCCAAGGATTTGTATGGATGTTTCTTGAATTTGGGGCGAGGCCTATCAGAGATCTTCACAATGTTTGGAGTACCCATCATTCAAGGATTTAGAGAGAGATATTTGATAAAGGAGAATACTTTTTGCGCCTTTCAGTTTCACGGAGTTAGCTGGATCGATTCCTGGATGAATTGACTTCTGCAAATGATCTTGGATGAGCTTGAGGAATTTTGTTGCAGAGCCTCTCTTTTTGTTTCTTCTTAAATGCAGAATGAGCAAATGCTTAGTGAGAAAAGCCTTATATTGCTCCGCAAACCCTAATGTTAAGTTGCAATAAATGCTCGACCTAAGTCATTCTGGTTTGCCTTATTCGGATGACTTGAGGAACTGGATCAATCTTGATCTTAAACATCTTGCGGATCTTCCAAATCTTAACCATAGTTTATTTGGATGTTTCTCTTAAGAACCCTTTAATCTGCAACTCGTCTTGTGCCAGTTCTGGCACCAATTGACTCGCTGGGGGAACAAGGTTTTCTTTGAGTCTCCCCCTGAGCCAGAGCTCACTTTTTAATTTCTGGAAGGAATATCAGCACCAGAGTCTGGTGTGGATCCATCCTCTATATTCTCTGTACTTTTCTTCACCCAAATCTTGTTCATCTCACTTTTAACTTCATCTGCATTCACTTTTTGTTTTCCGTTATCTTGATTCTAATTATGATATACTAGACCTCTTTTGTCCTAATTCTTGTTTCTACAAAATTTTGCAATATGACTGGATCTATTGCAAATTTGGCAAACAACATTTCTATGCATATTTGATTGATATCCTCTTGATCTGCATTGATTAGCCATATGACCTATTCTATTGCATGCAAAGCATCTACCATTGAATGATTTGTTCATTTGCATATTTCTGCATTCATGAGATTTGTGACCATACCTTTTGCAGTTGAAACACTATTCAGAGAAGGATGAGTTAGTCTGATTCATTCTCTTTCTGCACTGATTAGCTTTATGACCAAATTTATTGCAGTTGTGGCAATATCCATTGAAGGATGGATATCTTTGAGCATTAGGCTGTCTTACCAGAGGTCTTCTAGGCCTGTTCCTTGGATTTTTTGATCCAAATTTTTTTCTGATCGGATCCGGAGCTTTCTCCTTTCTCATATCCCAAACCACACGTGTCATCTACCCTCTTTTGGCTTTCAAGAACTTCAAGTTGAGTAGAACTTATCTTGAATTTCTCTTTATATTCATTTGCTGTTTGAAGATCCCTTTTGAGAGAGACAATTTGATCCTCAAGTTTTTCTTCATTATCTTTAGCATCTTCAAGATCAGATTCAAGATGTCTGATAATTCTATCCATCTTGTGGCAATCTTTTGATTTCTCCTTGAGAGATTGTCTTAGTTATCTTCAGTTTTTCTTTTCTCTTCAACCTCTTGGGTAAACTTCATAACTCCTGATTCCATTTCATGTCTTACCATAATGATTTCTTTTGATAACTTTTCACATAACTTGGTTTTCTCCTTTAGAACTTCATTTGTATCATTGGCTTCACCTTGACTTGCCAATTGCTGAAGTAGCTCCTTTCTCTTTTTCATAGAGAGACTTAATTTGTCTTTTAGTTCTCTCATGAAATCATCAGCCTGTTTGAGTCTTTCCCTTAATTCATTGACTTCAGAGTTTGAGTGCTCAAGATCATCAAGGGCAGTCTTGAGTTGCTCCCTTAAACCATATACATCTATTTGAATTCCCAGATCTTTCTCAAGCTGTTAGACTCTGTTAGGAGGAACCTGGCTCTGATACCAATTGTTGATAACTAAGAGGGGGGTGAATCAGTTATCCTAATTATTTCTACTTTTTGAACTTTCTTAATAATCAATGCAACATTAATTCAAATAAGCAAACATAACCATGAAATGGAAATACACATGACACAATATTTTTGACGTGGAAACCTTGTTAAGGGAAAAAACCACGGGGTGATTAACCCAAGATTGTATTCTCTGTTAGAAGAATGGAAATACAAAATGGCACTTGCCAATTAGGGCTC